>CM061920.1:304476271-304540563 GCA_031002005.1 Vandiemenella viatica | reverse complement strand
CACACACCCATTTTTCACTTTCTTGTACCCTCCTACTTTTGCCATATAAACTACATGAACCTCTCTCAATTCTTCCACCATTTTGCAAATGCCAGGATGCTTCCTTCAAAAGGCCATGGCCGGATTCCTTCCCATTCCTTGCCCCCCATCCTTTCCCGTCTCTAAAGACCTCGTTGTTAGAAAGACGTTAAGCAGATAAAAAAAAAAAAAAATCCACCATCTTTCCATGCCTGTTCATCAATATATGCAGTACCGGACTAACCACGTAGCAGGAGGTAGCAAATGCTACGGGCCTCACGCCTCGAGCCTTCTAGGGGGCCCCGCGCCTCCTAGGGGAGCCCCACACCTATGCTAGGACGACCCTTTTTTTTAAGGTCTACAATTTTGCCCTGGACGGCAAAAATCAAGAGCATCTTTTTCACATTTGCTACGGACCCCGTACTGTCTTAATCCGGCCCTGAATATATGCCTTGTACACTCCCATGACTCTCTTCACTCTCCTCCTGTCTTCCAATCAATGATGTTCCAGCTATTTTTTCATATCAGTTACTGATTTTGTTCTGCAGTAATTTCCAGAGACAAATTTATCATCCCTTCTTTGCACCCCCACCCCACCATTTGAAATAATAGTGTGACTTAGGGAGCGTGCATAAACCACGTAGCTCCATTTTGGCCTCCTGTGAACCCCCCCCCCTCCCCCCCATGTAGCCCTACGTAGCATTTGCCCTCTACCCCCCCCCCCCCCCCCCACGTAGCACGTAGCTTTTTTTTCCTTTTGATTTCAGAAGATATTTTCTACTGTTTTCTCCTGTCAGACTATTGTAAATTACATAAGAAGATAATTAACTGAGGAAAATAAATATTCACATGCTTTTGTGAGTTCAGTTACTCATTTTAACTGTGAAAAATGTCATGAAAGGAAAGCTACGTGGCCTGGCTCGAAACCCCCCCTCCCCCCACGTAGCCCAACGTAGTCTTCCTGCCATTCCCTCCCCCCCTAGACCAAGCCACGTAGTTTGTGCACGGTCCCTTAGTGGATTTTCCACTAAAACTGGTGGTTTCAACCCCTCTTTCAGTGGAAAAATATTGCTTTTAGTGGCTAGTGATTTTTTCTAGTGGTTATTTTTCTAGTGGCTCAGTAGAATTCAGTTTCAATTATTGAGAAGACGATAACTCAAATTCTAAACCACTTCACGAAATATATTTCTACATTTCATTGAGGAAAGAAATATATGGAGATGATGCAAGGAACCTTCACCATTGAAGTGACGCCGGGCGGAGAGGATTGGGGAGGCGTGGCCGCCATATTACCTATCCATATAGTCACGGGGAATATGAACAAAAATCTCAAGGGGACTCTAGGATAAACGTGACGCCGCAATCTGATAATGGATTATTATGTAACTCGATGAGAAAAAATTAAAAATGAAGATAAAATTTTTAATATCCTACTTATTTTAGGGATATTCTGTATCAAATGTGAGATGTTTTGGTTGAAAATCAGAAGAAAAAATTGGTCAAAGTCAAATTTGATGACAGATTCTTATTTAAAAAGACGAGACAAATAAAAAAATAAAGAATAAAATTTTTCGATATATCGCTTAGTTTTCGAGATATACTGTCTCAAAAGAGAGGTCGTTAGGCTGAGATGCGATCTGGACTAGAAAAAATCACCAAATTCACAAGGAACTCCACGTTGGATATGCACAATAGGTGTCTTATTTTCTTCCTAGCGGTTGTTGTCAAGATGAAATATGGTCTGGTTCAGAAGAACTCATCTAAAGCACAAGGAACTATACCTGTAGGTGATGTTTGACACTCGATTTGTAGAGAACTAAGCGAGATATCAAAAAACTTATTTACTTTCATGGAGATACATTAGAATTCGTCATCAGATTGTGGCGCCACGGTAATGATAGAAATGCTCTCAAAAGATATTTTACTGTTGGTTGCCAACATAAATCCGCCAGAAACATCAGTAAATTTATCTTGTTACCATACATCGTAAGCTTAATTGGGAATAGCTGGAAGTAGTTTACATCACGATACACGTTTTGTCACTAACATGGTTCTCAAGAAATTACTAACAAAAATAGATAAATTCTTTCCCCCTTATGCAACAACAAAGTCATTCTGGTACAGGCTGCATTTAGACCTAACCACAATCTCCATTAAATTGCTGCTACAGAATCAAACTATGTAGACACACCCACAAACGCGTATTTGAATCGCGAACTGCATTTTGGGTAATAACATAGTTTGCTTCATCAAGATTCCTAGATTGCATAGCATAATTTAAAACATTTAATTTCATCATACACTGTCAGTATAAACTGCAACATGACGAAAGAAAGCGCAAGACTAAATTCACCGAGTCGTGATTTAAAAATCACCCTTTTAAGTCTCATTTTCAACTCAAAAAGTAATGCTAGTCTATTATGTGCAAAATAGCAAGGTGTGCTGATTTTCTACACTACACCAACAAATATTTGAGAACAAAGTCGTCCTATTGAGAGCCATGACTAAATGTTTTTAGACAGACACCAAACTTGCCAATTCCTACTGCACACTTCAAGAACAATAATTACAATGCAACTTACTAATGAAATGATATTCCAGGTTCTATCCTATTTGGCCTATTTTTGCAACTGTATGCAGCACAAGATGGCATTGTAAAAAACTTAGACACATTAGAAAATGAAATAATCACAGCATGAAATACAATGTGAACATAGCAATTGTATGGATACTTAATATGGCCGCCACCGCGTGAAGAGGAAGGTATCAGTCTTTCAACAGCAGTCACCTGCGTTGCATGCGTCTATCGAACTGTCTGTGATAAGTTGAAATGTCAGACCTGTCGGAATTCCAAAGAGGAATGATTGTCGGAGCGTGTTTAAGTGGAGCATCGGTCACGGAAACATCAAACATTTGGGGTTTGCAAGGAGTACGGTATCAGCCGTTATGACAGCGTACACGAAAGAGGGTAAGACGGAGTCTTCAAAGCACAACAGTGGCCGAAAGTCAAAGCTTACTGATAGGGATATAGGGGTCTTGAAGCGCATAGTAGCCCGAAAGTACAAACAATCGTTATCCGAGTTAACATCCGAAATGAACAGCCATCTCCAGGACCCCGTTTCAACAAAAACTGTCAAAAGCGAACTTCATGCTGCGAACATTTATGGCAGAGTGGCAATTCGTAAACCATTGGTGACAGCAAATAATGCTTTCAAGCGACGTCAGTGGTGCAGAGATCACAAAGGCTGGCCCCACAGCAGTGGCGACAGGTAATATGGTCAGATGAATCGTCATTCATCCTTTTTCAGACGACCGGACGAATTTATGTCTGGAGAACGCCCAGAGAAGCGTCATCCATCCTTTAGGAATTAGAGACCGTTCTGCAGGAGGAATGGCTTAATATACCTTTAAATATTGTCCATGACCTTTATGCATCTATCCCACTTGGCATTAAATCTGTACTTCAGTCGAAGGGTGGTCCAACTCCGTATTAATAAAGATTTTCCATTATTTCACAGGTGTTCGTATTATTTTGTCCCCTGTAGAATGGTCGGTTGTCAATTGAAGGTGTGATATGAAAAAAACAATAAGTTTCATGTGATAGTTAATGTAATTTATGAAAATATCAAAACGTCAAAATAAGTGTTCATTGATGAAAATACATTTCTCTTGTTAGGTCTGTGAAATGTTTGTATCGGAGATTCCTTCGTTTACACGTGACCATGTGAATTCACAGACAATGTGAGACAAGCGCGTTAGGCCAACCATGGAGGAAGGAATATATGGAGACGACGCAAGGGACCTTCGCCACATATTGGAGTGAAACCGGGTGGAGACAAGTGGGGAGGGGTGGCCGCCATATTGCTTGACCAGAGAAACACGGAAATATGCACAAAAACCTCAAAGGAATCATAAGACAACCGTGGCACCGCAATTTGATGATGGATTATTATGTAACTCGACGAGACACATCAAAAATGAAGAATAAAATTTTTTGATATCGTGCTTAGTTCTCAAGATATACTGTCTCAAAAGAGTGGAGTTTCTGGTTGAAATTCAGAAGAAACGTGTCCCCAAAGTCAAATTTGGTGATAGATTCTTATGTAACACGACGATATAAATCGAAAATAAAGAATAAAATTTTTCGATATCTCGCTTAGTTCGCGAGATATACTGTTTCAAAAGTGAGGTTGTTAGGTTATGAGGGGATTCAACGATAACCGTAGCGCCGCAATTTGATGACGAATTCTTATGTAACTCGATGAGGGAAACTGAAAGTAAAGAATAAAATTTTTTGATATCTCGCTTAGTTCTCGAGATATTGTACCTTAAAATTGACGTGGTTAGGTTGAAATGCGGCCTGGACCAGAAAAAAACTATCGCCATATCCATATTTAATGATGAATTCGGACGTAACTTAATGAGAGCAGGTAATTCTTTTAACTTGAATAAGAAACTGTTTATTTCTACAGTCCTTAAATTTTAGTTGATGTTCAAATAGGTTATATTTTCACATTCTATTTCAGTAATTGACAAGGAAGATTTCAAAATCTAGAAATATACTTGCAGACATATTTACAAATAGAAACAAGTCATATCTGAAATTTAAAACAAAGCATAAGTCAATGTTTAGAGCTTTAAAAAAAATTAATACTTCATAAAACCTCATAGTTTCTGAGCTTACTTAGAAGATATTGTACTGGTAGTGGCCTATATAATTTTGCTAGAAAAATCAGTACATTCAAAAATCAGAAGCTAACAGCTAATAATAAATAAATTGTTTGTTCTCTTCAGGTATACACCGCATTTAAACCTGCCAACATTTGCATTAATATTGCCGCTACAAAACCAAACGATGTAGACACATCTAAACACAAGAAATGCATTGCGTACTACATTTCCGTCAACAAAGTTTATTTCATCACGTTTAGTAGTTCGCACAGCACAAATTATCACGATTAATTTCATCGTGCAATTTCAGCGTAAACTTAAACGTGAGTAATGCATGCAGAATACCATATTCACTGTGTCGCGATGTAAACATGACCCGTTTAAATTAAATTTCCAACATTTGTCTACAATAAGGCTAGCTTTTCAGGTGCAAAATAGTAACATATGCAAATTGTCTACACTACACCAACAAAAATTTGAGAATAATATGATCCTATTGAGAGCAATGAATAAATTTATAGCGAATGGTACTAATGTTGCGGTTGCCTGTCAGATACTTCAAGAACGATAATTACAATGTGACTTACTTATGAAACGCTATTCCAGGTTTTTTCCTATCTCGTATGTTTGTGCAACCATATGCATCGCAACTTGGCATTATAGAAAACTTTAGAATATTAGAAAATGAAATATTCTCAGCAGCTGACACAGTGCAAACAGCCCAATGTTTTGGTACTCCTACGATGTCCGCCGCGCAGGCACAGTTTTTTCACGAGGTTTCACGGATTTCGCGTTATCTCGTCTCCATATATTCCTTCCTCCATGGTTAGGCCAACCATGGAGGAAGGAATCTTCCTCCATCAGGCCAACTGAAACAAAATCATGTGATCTCTGACAGAAGTCGGTAGAGAGTGGCGTAGTTCGGCCGAATTGGTAGGTCATAGTGTAAAAACTTTGACCGGAACCCAATTCGTACGCTAATAAAACCCTAAGATAATCTAGTGTGCTGTGGAGTAATTTAAGGAATAAGTGATTCCAAAACAGTTCTGATGGATGTTAGGGGGATCACTAAACAAGTAGCTAAAATTGAAGATGGTAATAACTAAAATTATTTAACGGCGCATATCTCAGAACTGATAAGATATTTCAGGGGAAGTTTCAGTTATATTGAACGAAAGCACAAGTACAGTGGAATAGAAGTGCGAACAGTAAAATAAATAGTAAGATTGCGAAAAATGCGTTTTCAAAAACAGAAAATAAAGAGAAGTAGGGAACAAACATAGCATAATATGAAGGTTAGGAGACTTAAAAGGCTTGCAGGAAGACAACACAAGAGAATCAAGAGACAGCGACGCACTGGGGAAAAATTGGAACACCTAAACAAAGAATTAATAACACAAAAGTAGGAAATAAGGTAAAAACGGGTTTGGAAGATGCATGAATAACGTATGTATAAATTTTTATGGTTATCTAAGAGTATTCAGACAATATATATAATAAAACTTTAACTGGACAAAAGTCTCTACATTTAACATATTTAAAAAAAAACTGATTTTGGAGGTAGACCTATAGAAAATGAATCCATAATTTTTAAAATTTGTGTCTTTTTGAATGAACAATATCCACGCAAAAACCACTTTTCTGATTTTGATCGTGTTTTGAATAATGTGCAGTCCCTACTACTGGAAGTAAAAAATGGTGTTTTTGATACTGATCTGATATTGGAAAGCTGAGAAATAATGTAAAAATGAGTAAACAAATGAGTATTGATTATTCGTTGAATAGTATTCACGCAAACACCAATGGTCGGATTTTGATGGGGTTTCGAATAATTTACACCCATTGTTATTGAGGGTTAAATAGGATACGTTTAATATTGATGTAAAGTTGAGAAATTTAGGATAAAATTGTAAACAAATGGGAGTCAGTTTTTCATTGAATGGAGTGGAGACGTTCTCGTGACGATTAGGTGAGGGCTTTACCACGCGCTCAACTTGTCACACGATTTGAGATATACAAAAGTTGAAAAAGTTTTCTGTTGTAGATAAGAGAGTAGAAGATAGGGATGCATTGCCAAAGAAAGTGTTAAACAATTTACTAAAAACACTGAATAAATAGTAATAATAGTAAAAGGCTGAAGTAGGTGGTTGAAGAAGTTACATTCAAAGAATTTACGATAAGAAGAAATGGTAAAATATGGGTTTATGGATATTTCCACAGGAGTATATGTTCTATCATAATTAAATTAAATTACATTTAGAAGTTAATTTTAATCTAATCAATATTATTTATAAGAGTTGCTTGTCGTGATGCGTCTGGTTGAACTGAATTGAATTGCAATGGAGAGCATGCTCCAGTGGTAATTTCAATAGTCGTCTAATTACCAGTTTTTTTTATTATTGTCTCTTATACTTTAATTTTTAAGTTTCTGCATCCATCTACTTTTGCTTTTATGAATTTTAAATTTATCCATTACTTCCGTTATTACCAGATACCCTTAACTACAAAATTAAATTTGAATGAAGACGCGTAATTTCCCACATTTGCAATGAAATCTTTTTTTTATTTTTTTTAGTTCTCCTGATCTTTTAAGGGGACAGCAATCTGAAGAGACTATAAACACTACCCTTGCCCAACTCAAGCCCCCCCCCAAACCAAAGTCCATTCAAGTCCCCCCAAACCAAAATCCTCTCAAGCCCCCCCCCCCCCAAAACCGTAATCCTGGATCTGCCCCTGGCTCAAGGTATAAATCAAGGTTGGCACTTTGATCACAATGTTGATTTGATTTTTCTGTTGTTGTTCAGGAACACAAAAGTGGCAGTTATTTCATAGCAAGTAGATGATTTATATTTAATTCTTAGAAGGAGCATCACATTTGATTTTCTGATGAATATACGGTTTCGGATTAACGTTACGCTAGTTCCTCCAATCCAATATCTTGACCGTTATTGCGTTACACCTGATAAACATCATTTCCCTCATGTTGTTGTATAATTAAATAACATTTAAACTGTCATTCAGTTGAATTACTGCTTACTGCCCTTTCAAGAGAAAAAAATGGGCTTTAAATCGAAAGAATAACTAACACAATTAAGAGGAATTGAAATGAAATGAAATTGAGAAACAAAATAAACACAATGGGATTGTCTGAAATGTGCTAAAGGAGTATAATAAACAGAGGCGATAATAATTATCATTTAATTTATCCAAATACATAGAGTAGAGTTCGTTCGAAGATATATCACTTTTTGAAACCTGAAAATTGGTGTAGTGATATCTTTCTTTAACTTATCATTGCATAGGCGAGGACGCTACACAGATTTGACATTTCAGAATGATATTTTAGGGCTACGAAATTATAATTGCCTTTGAGAAATGGAATTAAAAGGGAAGGTTGCTCTAGTTACGGGGGGTGCAGCTGGGATTGGGAGAGCATACTGTGAGGAGTTACTTAAACACGGTGCGAAGGTAAATGATATACCGGAACCGCCCCTTGAAATCAAAATCCACGGAATGCCCGATTAAAAGTATTCAGTAGCAGAAAATATTTCACGTAACCATAATTTTCGGTCTGAATATGCACAAAAATGTTTTTATTCGATTTCTCATTTGGTGTACCAGTGCTGAGATGTATCCCGTCAACTGTTTCAGGTTTCAGTGTGTGATATTAATGCTGAGGCAGGTGAACAGTTAGTACAACGATTAGAAGAAAAACATGGCAAAGATAAAGTACTGTTCTGTCAGTGTGATGTTACTGACTATCCTCAGTATGAAGGTGTGATATTTAGCAATGTGAATACATTCATATTTGTTATTTTATACATTTTGTCAGTATCTTTTGGTAGTAGACATCACATAAATTTCGTTAAATGTAGAATTGCCTTTCATATCGTTGGTAGCATTTTTCAGGTGTGATTTGGTGCACCCAGATTGTTATTTTTAACTTTTTGTTTATGTGAATGCTGCAACAGATAAAAGCAATTGTAAATTGAAGAAATAGGTAGTCATGAGCATGTTGCTTCAGCGGTTGTTTTTCTGTTGATTTAGAATGAATTTTCTTGAAAGCTCCAGCTTGATTCCATAAAAGACATTCCAGTTTAATTCTAGATCGCTATGCCCCATTTTATCCTGGTCCAGTCTTCATTTCAACCTAACACCGCTGTGAAGAAAACAAAACACTTTAACATGATCTCTTTACCAACAATGGTATTTATGGAAGGTTTACAGCAATGTGGTGGTATTGCAACCTATGATTAAATCAGCATGTCATTATTTGATCTAAAATTAACCTATTCATTAAAATTTCATATAATTCTTGGTCCTTTTTAAGCTTATAATACTGCTGCCCTACATGTCACCAAAGTTAGTATTGGAATTAATTGCATTCAATTTTATGTGATATTGTGATTATGTTGTGAAATTCCCTGGACCAAAATGGCAACTAATGTTCTGGCATTCACCATTAAACATGAGGGATTTTGCATTTTAGGTGGCCTTTTGTTACGCCACTACCTGCACATATTTCAGCAGTATTGTATGCTTATAATTACCCTAAGGTATTCAGAAGCATGATTTCAGAGGTTTATTGCACAAGATTGCTTGAGCGCTGAAACCCTTCACATATATATCCTTTCCTTATAGCTTTAAATCTTGTCAAAGTGATTAGAGGTGGGAAAGGATGGAGGAATAGAAAGAAATTGGGCTCTGGCCTTTTAAAGGAACCATCTTGGCATTCACCTGGACTGATTTCGGGAAACCATGGATGCCCAGATAGGAATTCAAACTCACCTCCTTCCAAATACAAAGCCATAATGTCATCGCTCACCCACTACACTCAGTCTTTCCAGATTATGTTGAAATATTTCTAGATTATCTCAAGGTGTAAGAGTCATAGATCACAATTTAAATATATATATATATATACTTTCATAACCCATTATATTTTCACATTGTGGTATAGAATTAGCAGAAGGCTTGCTGATGTGAGAATTTTTCATTATAGCCTAATATTTATCTTGTAAGCAACAGAAGTCAATCTTCTTGCTCTTTAACAAATGTCCCTTTAAATTACAGGAATTTAAATTAATTTGTATAAAGAGGTAGAACATTGGGCAAAAATTGGCAGATAGTCACCTCTCTCACAAACTAAAGGACTTCTTAAAAAATTAACGAATCAATATCCAATTTTGCAACGAAGAGTGATATAGGTTTATTTTGACTTTGAATAGATGCAAAGCACATAACTACTCTAAAAATTTGTTTATTTAATATTCAGACATGACGTCTTGAAAAAATTAATACAATAAACATGTGATGTTTTTGTTTTAATGTTTATCGTAAGGTGTTAAAGCATTATGAAAGAATATAGTTATTCCAGTTAAATACCAGAAAGTTACAAAAATAGCTATGCTCATTTAATCTAATTGTGATGGAGCTCAAGTTCCAGTGGCAATTTCCCTAGACACCCACTTTTCCCCATTCCTGTACCCACCTACTTTTGCACTCTACAATTTTTTAACACTTTTGGTAAATTATTTATACACAGTCCAGTGACATTAATGTGACCACCACCTACTTTTGATGTCAACGTGAAATAAACAATCACAGAAGGCAGGTGGCAGCAGATTACAGTGGAGTGTATATAAAGGATGTACTAGGGCATCGGAAAGCCTTTCAATCGTTGGCGTAATGCAGAAACGTAGCGATTTATCTGACGTCCAAAAGGGCATGATTATTGGCTTTCGGGCCAAGGGTGGAAGCATTTCGGAAACGGCTATTTTTGTGAACTGTTCACGTGCCGCCATGGTGAAAGTATACCGTGCATGGCAAAATGGCACGATTCAAAATCAGCGGCATGGAACACGTGGTGCTCCACGGGCTATAGATGACAGAGGCGAACGAAGGCTGCAGAGATGCGTTCGGGCAAATATACGTGTAACTGTTGAGCAACTGACCACCCAGATGAACTAAGGGGCTAACAAGCGTGTATCCTCAACAACGGTTCAGCGAACGTTGCTGCGCATGGGCCTCCGCAGCAGACGCCTGGTTAATGTACCTGTGCTGTTCATCGGCGACGAAGGCTGGAATTTGCACTCCAGTACCGCAACTGGACGTCCACAGAGTGGTGACAGGTGGCTTTTCCCGATGAATCAGGTTTTACGCTCCATCGGACAGATGGACGTTGGCGCATACGGCGTGAAACGTCTGAAAGCAAACACCCTGCGACAATTGCCGGAAGGATCCAGGGTGGAGGAGCAGGAATTATGGTTTGGGGGAATGTTTTCCTGGCATTCACTGGGTGAACTCATCATTGTGGAAGGCACGATGGATCAGCACAAGTACGTATCTGTCCTTGCGGACCATGTCGACCCCTACATGCGAATAATTTTTCCTCAGAATGATGGCATCTACCAGCAGGACAATGCGAGGTGTCATATAGCTCGCAGTGTATGTGCGTGGTTCGAAGAGTACCAGGATGAGTTTACCTTACTCCCCTGGCCAGCAAACTCACCGGATTTAAACTCAACCGAGAATCTGCGTGACCACCTCAATCGGGTTGTTCGCACCATGGATCGTCAACCTCGTAATCTAGCGCAGCTGGCGATGGCACTGGAGTCAGCATGGCTCAACATCCCAGTGAACAACTTCAGAAACCTAATTGACTCTCTTCCTGCACGCCTCGCAGTGGTCTGCTCTTCCAAAGGTGGTTATTCTGGTTTTTGAGAGGTGGTCACATTAATGTGACTGTTCTGTGTAATTTACCTTGGTAGCTTATTCCAATCCCTGGCTCCCTAATCTATGGAAGAAAATCTTCCGGGTCTATTGGAGATCGCGATTCCGCTATAACAACATTAAATAATATCATAATACTGCTGTAGTCAGTCACAAGTCATATTATTTTCAAGCATTAATTCAGTTTTAGTACAGCCTGGACCATTATTTTCAACCAGAAATTAGTTTGAAATACAACCTGGGCCAGCATGAAACCGTTAAATGTACTTCGGAAAGAATTTCTAGCGGAGTCTTGCGCTTGATCACTGCAACATTATGATGTCAACTCCAGGTGGAATCGCAATCTCGATCTTCCCATACCCTTGTGTCTGAAATTGAATGCCAGCTTATGGTGATGGTCATCTTTCCCCTTCCATGTATTTCTCCTAATTCATACACCAATATCTTTCCATGCCTCAGAACAAGTAGATAAGTTTATCAAAATGTCTTTGTGTTTATTGCTACTAATCTAAGAACCGATTAATAAGAAAGTAAAATTATTCACTCAGCTCCATTCATTCAAATTACTATCTCCAACATGAAAAATTGAAACAAACTTATTAATGACTGTTGAACAAAGAAGGAAAGCTGTTAAAATCACAAAATCAGATCAGTGCACAGATTGAGCCACAGCAATGTACAGAGTGATTTAAAAGTTGCTGTGTAACACCGTAAACTTTCTCTTGAGGCTTCTATGCTTAATTTTGTTTTCATTTGGAGTATATTGCTGTATAAAATATGTGATTCATATATTCCTGTTTATTTTTAAATAATTATCTAGCACTTAGTAGAAATTGCATGCATTGTTTAGTAAATTGTTTTTAATTGCTAAACTATGTGCACGTGATTGTATTAATGCATGATTTTAAGAATTCAAGCATCAAAAATAATATAAAGTTATTATTAAAAGAATTCTTAGTAATTCAACTGCAGACGATACATTTCATTGTTAGAAGTAATGCATGGTTACTGCTGTGGATACATTTTTACTCAGTATAGTAGAAATTGCATGCATTGTTTTATAAATTTTTTTAAATGCTAAACTATGTGCTCGTGATTGTATTAATGTGTGATTTTAAGAATTCAAGCATCAAAAATAATATAAAATTATTTTTAATTTTTTTTTTTAGTAATTCAACTGCAGATGATACATTTCATTGTTAGAAGTAATGCATGGTGAACTCTGTGGATACATTTTTACTCAGGATACTGATGATACACTGCTATTATTACTTTTCCCCAAACATATTGGTGCCATAATTTATTATAACTTCCCTTACAGTACATCATGCTCCAATTGTATCATTAACAGCTTCTGTTTGCCCATAGGTGGAAAAAGCTATCTCATAATGCTGCTGTTTGCAGTATGTTATCTGCTTCAGAATTGTAATTATTTTGGTAACTATCTTAGCTAGATATATACTGCCCTCCATGTATTTTTTTAAAATTTTATTGGGTTTGATAGTAAAAAAATTACTTATTAGCCAATATAAACAAGGAAAGACAAATAAAGCATCACTTAACACATATAAAAACACAGTGGTACTTATGCACAAAAATTATGAACTTCAGTAGGAAATGACAAACATAGAACAGTGTGGGAATCTGAGAACATTTGACAACCTATCCCTTTATGGAGGTCGACTGTTCAGAAAGAAAGTGTAGGTGTATACGTTTCGGTAGAGATGAGGGAATTTGATTCTTAAATCCTTACTACATTATTATGATCTTGGGCTATCAGATATTTGTTCCATCATATACTATTAACCATCAATGACATAATAACCATAAATACAGAGAAGAGCTCGAACCATAACTGTGATGGGAAATTTTGTCTGTTAAGATGAAGTTCTCCACAAATTATTATTTATTTTATATATTTCATGTCAGTTGCAGTAGACCTTTATACCAGCATCAATTTCATTACATACATTTACATAAGATGAAGTAAACCGTTCGGCATCTCCACTCATTATTTCTTTCAATCCCTGACTCCCCTACGCACAGATGGAAGCATTACCACTCCATTATGCCTGAATAGTAGAAATCACAGTTTATTGGTCATGGATCGCTTTTTTTCCCCACATATTGCTCGTAAATCCAAACTTTCTACCAGTAAGTGCCTAATACATTCACTTCAAATTCCTCCTATCTTCCAGCGACTCCCAGTGTACTTCCTTTATCATATCAATTACTTGCTGCGTTCTCTGGTAATATTCAGGAACAAATCTAGTTGACATCTTTGCACTTCATTCAAATCTAGTAGTTTACACTCATAATTTTCATTGCATATGATCCCTTTGTACCCAAGGAAGGCTCTAACCAAGGTAATATATCCCTGTTATCTTAATTCCCAGTACATCCCATTATCATCCTCCCTAATAGATGCACTATTTTGAGATATCTTCCCAATATATCCTGGCCAATGAATTTTATTGTCATACTAGCTGTTACCCGCGACTTCGTACGCGTGGACTTGGAGTTTCATTTCCAGAATTGGGTATAGAAAACTGTTAGTATTGTAAGATTTTTCCCAAACAACACCGAGTCGAAATAATATGATGGAAAGCCATCATTATATCATCCTATCGTCTAATCTGTCTCATGAAGAGAATCAATTTACAACATATTTAAAAACAGAAAAGTAAGCGAAGGTGCGGGGATGTGTGTGTGTGTGTGTGGGAGGGGGGGGGGGGGGGTTAACTGATGGCAGCTTTATTTCAGCTTGGTTTTTTCTTATTTATTCAACATGAGCATCTGAATCTTATAATCTAATAGCAGCACATTGTCTTCTAAACCTGCACCTTAGGCCAGGTTTACGTCCGTAAGGCATGTCAAAAAGGAGGACAAATTGGTGGCAGAAACTTTTATACCGACACAAATGAATAGTACAGTGCAGAGCAAATTGACTTCTATACTAAATAATAAGTTTTGTTTCTTATCGAAATTTATTAATAAATCAAATACTAACAGACTGCGTGACTGAGCAACCAACGTAACATTACAGACTAACACACGAATCTGTCTGTCTTTCATCATTCGATAAGTTCTTAAAATTTCGTGACTAAAACTGTTATTCATACCGAAAAAATGACCTGTGTCCTTCCTACACTATTTCATTGTTAAATTCCATCAATATTGATATAGCCATTTAGTCGTCAAAAAGTAACAAAAAGACAGAAACTTACTTCCACATTTATAATATAATAGCTGGTACCCACAACTTCGTTCGTGATTGTATTCATATTGACAGCTGTAGACATCTAACCACCGTAGTGCACGATGGGAGACTCGATACTATTACCACACACAAATACCAGTCTTCTGCGCTATGTAGTTCTGGCAGAAAAGTAAAATTTACGAATACACACAAGTCTTTGGATGAAATACGAAAATATTTCAAACACCATATCTCACACACTCCCACAGATACCGAATTTCGGCCAACGTTGTGATCGATGGGTGACTCTGTGTTACTACCACACAAAAACGCCGGTAATCTGCAATTGATAGTTTTCACTTAAAAGTGATACACCGTGACACATGCGTCTTTGGCAGAAATATGAAATTGCCGCAGGTCGACCATTTTATACCCCATTTCTCCCACACCCCCATAGCTACCGACATCTAACAACCATAGTGCACTACATGAGTTACGATTCTAGTACCAAAAACAAACACCAATGCTCTATGCTATGTAGTTGTGGCAGAAAAGTGACATATGCGGAGACAGTCGAAATACGAAAATATCCTTGGTCGGCCACTTAAAATCACCATATCTACCACACTACCACAGTTTCTGAAAATCGGCCGCTGTTGTGATCGAAAGGTGACGCTGTGCTACTGCTACACACAAACCCCAGTTATCTGTGATCTATAGTTTACGATGAAAAGTGATACACCATGACACTTTTGTCTTTGGCAGAAGTCTGAAATTGCCACAGGTCGACCACTTTCAACCCCCATTTCTCCCACACCCCCATAGCCACCGACATCTAACAACCATAGTGCACTACATGAGATACGATTCTACTACCAAACACAAACACCGATGCTCTATGCTATGTAGTTGTGGCAGAAAAGTGACATATGCGGAGACAGTCGAAATACGAAAATATCCTCGCTCGGCCACTTACAACCACCATATCTACCACAGTACCACAGTTTCTGAAAATCGGCCGCTGTTGTGATCGAAAGGTGACTCTGTGCTACTACTACACACAAACGCCAGTTATCTGTGATCTATAGTTTTCGCTGAAAAGTGATACACCATGACACTTTTGTCTTTGGCAGAAGTATGAAATTGCCACAGGTCGACCACTTTCAACCCCAATTTCTCCCACACCCCCATAGCCACCTACATCTAACAACCATAGTGCACTACATGAGATACGATTCTACTACCAAACACAAACACCAATGCTCTATGCTATGTAGTTGTGGCAGAAAAGTGACATATGCGGAGACAGTCGAAATACGAAAATATTCTTGGTCGGCCACTTACAACCACCATATCTACCACAGTACCACAGTTTCTGAAATTCGGCCGCTGTTGTGATCGAAAGGTGACTCTGTGCTACTACTACACACAAACACCAGTTATCTGTGATCTATAGTTTTCGCTGAAAAGTGATACACCATGACACTTTTGTCTTTGGCAGAAGTATGAAATTGCCACAGGTCGACCACTTTCAACCCCCATATCTCCCACACCCCCATAGCTACCGACATCTAACAACCATAGTGCATGACAGGAAAGACGATTCTACTACCACACACAAATACCAAAGGTCTATGTTATGTAGTTGTGGCAGGAAAGAGAAGTATACGGAGATACGAATTTTTGGTCGAAATATGAAAACGCCCTGCACTGACCAACTTTAATCATTATATCTCCCACATCCCCACAGCTATCGGCATTCGGCCAACGTTGTGCACGACAGGAAACTCCATGCTACTTCCACCCACAAACATCAGTGATCTGTGCTAGGTAGTGGTGGCTGAAAAGTGAAATATAGGAAAAAACACGTCTATTTTTATATATATATAAGATTACATGTCAAGATATTAATTTACATTTTGTTATTTTAACTATCAATTCTTCCGCCTCTGCATAATCATACAAAACCTTTATTTTCCTATCTGTGTGTGCAACTATCTGCCACTTTGGTATATATTTATCTTCCACATTGACATACCCAACCAGGTATCATGTCCAGATCACTCTGCAGCAGTTTACAAACTTATCTTGTGTTAATCCCATTGTACAATATTGTCATCTAAAAAAAAAAAAAAAAAAAAAAAAAAAAAAAAAAAAAAAAAAAAAACTTCTTACTAAACTGAAAACAGAGTCATTAATTGAAAAAAAAAAGTCTCAGTGCACTGATCTATGGTGCTCCTCACCTCCACTTCTTTTGATACCCCATTTCCTTCCTTGGCTTCATACCTGCTGCTGTGTGCCCCCACCGGCAGGATTGTTTCTTCAAAAGACTATGGCCAGATTTCTTCCCTTTTCTTAATTTCAATTCTCTCCTTTCTCTAATAATGTTGACATCAACAAGGCATAAAATTCTAAGAACAAATGCAATGGAATCCAGCATTTCCTGCTACTTAATGGCTCTCTCCATCCCAGTCTATATTCTTTCTAAAGTTATAAAAATCCGCAAATTGCGATCCTGTACCTGCTATCCAAAATTAACATATCCATTAACTCAGGTCAGCTCTTAGGCAGTGCTTTGTTTCTCAACTAAATCAATCCTTTATTGCACAACACATCTGATCCATAATCAGTCTCCTTTCTTCCCACACTAGGCATTCTAAAATTCTAAAAGGGCTTTGCAGTTACTCGACAATGTGCCAATTGCATGCATGTAACTGTTGATACTTTGTCTCTTTACCCCCCCCCCCCCATTTGAATTCAATATAAGGTTCCCTAAACCACTGTCCTCCAAATAATGTTTCTTAATTCTGCTTTAGCCACCTCTCTGGCTTAACTGAAGTTATAATTCCTTCTAATGTGATTTAATAATTTACCACAAAATTTACAGAGCTGTAATGGTTAGCAGTATAGCTGCTTGCTGTGCTATCCTGTTTTTGATAGTCTGTAACAGTTGTTACTAGATCATATTCTCATGAAACCAGTTATGAATAGACTAATAGCTGAATTTTTTATGTCTGCACATATGAGGAAACCAGCCTGTGTAGTTTCATGGAGAATCTTTATTCCCACCCTACACTAAATTTCTTGTGACCATACTCTTACAACCATGCTACCTTTTTGCGACTTTTCTAATAGCTGCCTCAACGCTTCTGATCTCATCAAGCCAACAATATCCAGTCATATTTACAACAATCATTCCCTCAAGATGTGTTTCAGCATCATGCCCAAAACATTAATGTCACACAGTTACCCATCTGTGCTGGTAAGCATGTCACATTCCAATTTTAAATCCCTATAACCTTTTCTTACTTTCTGAAGCAAACAACATAATACAGGTAGTTTCTGATACACAGATTTTCCTAGGCATTGAATCCATATATTGCTTGCAAAGAAGGGAATATGACCCAGTGAAAACATTTCCTGACTTGAGAGATCTCTTTATTCTGATCTTCCTTGCCCCTTCAAGCAGTAGCTTCTGGTTACCACTCAATCTTAGCCAACTCCTGATGCCTTGTTTGCAGACACCATTCCACTTAGCCAGTAAGCCAATTTCATGGCTCCTTCCCATCTATTAGACTGCTCTGTAAGATTCGCATCACAAATCCTGCCATCACTACCTCATCAACACCGTCACAAAAGAGAACTTCATAGGACCTCTGTTGCCATTTACCCACTAACTAGCAACAAGTGTCCAGCTTCATACATAGAAGTTTGAATATACCCTATTCAGCTCATATCTTGATTATATCCAGTCAGCATTTTGTAGCTATAATGTTTCTTCTCCATTGTTTTCTATTCGCTGCCATTAGCCAGTCCCTATGTCAATCCACATCTAGTCCACGGCTCTGTTTCTGCTGCTTGCCATTTGATCATTTTTCATAGAAATAAAAATTGAACAATTTAGTGGACTTAATATATGTGATCATCTGTGTGCAATTCTCTGTCCACATTTGGTATTTCCTTCTATCAGACCTACAATGTTCAGTTCCTTTTACATTTGTACCAGTTCACAATTGAGTTATATCTTCCACTTTATCATCCATGAAGAGGCAGTTGTAGTTGGATATAACCATGAATTACTTTTAATTTATTTAAATTAATTCCAATTAAGTGCATGCTCCATTGGCAATTTCCACACAGGCCCACTTTTCCCCCTTTCTTGTACCTGCCTACTTTTGCCTTCGGTGAATGTTAATTATAAATTCTTTCAGAGTTTTTGGCAAATCATTAATCAATTACCTTGGTAATTTACTCCAATTCCTAACCCCCTTACCTATGAGAGAAAATTTTTGCACCAACTTCTGCCTAAAATCAAGTGCCAGCGTGTGGTCATAGTCTCCCTTCCATGTGATTCTCTTAATCATTCCACCAATATCTTTCCATGCCTCACAACCAGTATACGCTTTGTGCACTCCCACAAGAGTCTTCATCCTCTTTCTGTCTTCCAATGAATCCCATTCCAGCTCCTTCAACAAATCAATTGCTGAATGTGTTGAGTAGTAATTTCCAGAAACAAATCCAGCAGTCCTTCTTTGCACCTGCTTCAGTTCCTGTATTTGATACCCAAAATGTGGGTCCCCTACTACACCACCATATTGAAGCAATGGTCTGACCAAAGTTTTGTATTCCAGTTCCTTCACTTCTCAGGTGCTTCCTCTCATCACTCTCTTCAATAAGAATTTTGAAGCTTTTTCCTGCTACCTCCTCAATGTGAATTTAGTATCAAATGTTATGGAAAGGTATTTATATTTCAAGTCTTCAACAAACCAATCCCCTCCCCAACAACGTTTAGTTTTTTAATGTGTGTTCCTAATAAGCTGATTCATCTTTAAATTTACTTTCATCCCATGCTGACCTCCTCAGCTAGAATTACTGTCCAGATCACTGCAGTTGTTCACTGTCTTCTGCCATTTTGATCCCATTATATAACACTAGCATCAAAATCCCCCAAAAACGAATGCAGTGTTCAGGCAAGTCATGTTGCTTAGTTGGTTAACTAAAAAGAATTTATATAAAATAAATTTCAATGCAGTTCTTCATACATTGTGCTGTAGTAATATGTTTCAATTTCCTTCTTCGTCCAGATTGCATTTCAACCTAACCACAAACTCTGCTAAAACTGCCACTAGAAAATGAATGTTCCAGTCATATGTGAATTAATACGTTCACTGTATCGCATGTTGGTGGCAATAATGCTTCATGATGTAAACTTGATCTGAAGTGGAATGAAGTCTTCAGGGGTGTACCGCCGGATAGTGTTTTGAAAACACGATATTTCGACGACTAGCTCCGTCGTCTTCATCAGGTGTTGAGACATCTTCACAGGTCGGCTGACCATCGCATACCGTGTAACACTCAGTATTAAACGGTCGGCTGACCTGTGCAGATGTCTCGACACCTGATGAAGACGACGGAGCTAGTCGTCGAAATATCGTGTTTTCAAAACACTATCCAGCGGTACACCCGTGAAGACTTCATTTCAAGCATACGCCGGGAAAGTCACTGTTCTTACATTAATCTGAAGTATTCATCGGTTCTTAATTTAATTGCAATGGAGCACATGGTCCAGTGGCAATTTTCCCTACACACCCAACTTACCCCCATACTGCACCCACCTACATTTTCCCTCTACAAATTTTAACTTTAAATTCTTTCAACGTTTTTGGTAATTTATTCATAATTTCCCTTGGTAACTCATTCCAATCCCTGACACCCTTACCTAAAAAAGAAAATCTTCCCACACCCTTTGTAAGGAACAAGGCCGATACCGGGGTTACAGTATCGCCTAAGTGCCTTAACTTAACTCTTGATCGCACTTCACAGTTCTCTTTAAAACTAGCTAAATAATTTTGAATTGACCATGTAGCCAGGATAACTCAACTAAATGCTCAGGTCGCCACTATATTTGTTACCCACAAATAGAGAAAAGGGTTTTATGCTAACAACAGAAGCACACAAGTTCACTGTTAGAAAACTTCAAGGTTTTATTTTCAAAATCCAAAGTTCAAAATTGCATTTACAGTTGAGCAGGCATATCGAACTCTCTTTTCCAAAAATTGCACGTTGTGGAGAGAAACTTAACCGACCGAAACCCCTTTAACAAATTTAAAAGTCCATGTTAGTTACTATATAACACGACACGATCAAACATGGTTGAACTAGCCAGCGTGGCGAGTTACAACCAGCGCGACGAAAGACAGACTGCAACAGACCACAGGCAGGAACAGACCCCCGGCAGGAACAGACAGACCATAATGGCTACGGGGTCTTTTTTATAGACACGGCTAGAACCAGTGACGTCAGCAACTGTATCACATCTTTTTGCTTCCGCGTAGCTCAAAGTATGTGTAATTTATTTGACGATCCAGATTATCAAAAATGTTCAAACTTTGACAGTATCTGGACTTATCTACTAGAAGTCCAACGGCAGTCTCTTGAGAAATTTAGAGTAATTAATTTTAAAGTTTTAGCTGTTTAAGCCACCGCGTAGTGATACATTCAAATTTGGGTAAAATCCCTAAGTGTTCTAGAACTTTTTACGCGCTTGCACAACAATCCGCGACAATCTACTTTACAAAAACTTAATTACCGGACAAATGCTTAAACTTTTTATGAAAACCCCTATATGTATGAACTCGTCTTGATTAGGGCTATCTGCTGATGTAAAATTTAAATTGATATCTCTTTTAGATAAAAAGCTTATTTTTTTCTCTCAATTAAAATCACTAATTAAACTTTGCTGAATTACTTAATTTTATTGCCAAAATATCGGGGATAGTGCTGACTACAGCTGGTGATAAAAGTTTGGTTGTAGCTTTACGCGATTTAAAGATATTACAGATCTTAGAATTTTACTATTCTGATCGCATGTTTCAAAACTTGAACAAACGGGAATATCTCTTAAAATAAACGTTTCCCGGTATGATAATTACACTTTAAAATGATTTATATAACGAATTGTTACTGTGGGCAAGATTACAGGGAAATTCGTTAAAGTTGAAAACTATACTTCACGAAATTTCTAAGTCCCGCCTAAGCAAAACTAGAATTTGCCAAAATTCTAAGGTTCTTACACCTTGTGCTTGAAATCGAATTCCAGCTTGTGGTTATGGTCATCTTTTTCCCTTCCATACTTTTCATACTTACTGCACTATCTTTCCATTCCTCATTGCCAGTATATGCCATGTATACTCCCATGACCCTCCTCATCCTCCTCCTGCCTTGCAATGAATCGAATTCCAGCTCCTTTATCATATCTGTCACTGATTGCATTCTGCAATCATTTCCAGAAACAAATTCTTACAACTTTCTTTTTTGTTAACTGTGATTAAAATCGGTATTACAATGTTTGAATGGCTGACTCAGTTACATGTGGCTGAAATAATTACCTCAGTAATATTGCTTCAGTGAATGTAAAGGAAAATAAAAATAAATCTTAAAAACACACATTTTGCCATGTAATATTTGTTTTACTTGTAGTCTAGGCTGCAAAGATGTGATCAGTGAGCAACTGCTTTCGTTCAAATGAAATAATGATTTCAGTAACAGGACACTCATGAAAATAATTAAATTAAAAAAAAAAAAAAATAAAATATGCCCTCTGCTGCAACGTCACATGACACTTGTAATTCTGACCTAGGCTAAATAACGATCTAATCAAAACTAATGCTAACATTGCTAGTTGAAAATTACAAATTTTATCTTACATATTAATGGACAAAGAATTTAATCAATACTTCTACGTCTAACAAATATTAAATAAATATAAGCAACTAATATTTATTATGTCAGTTCAAATGGAATACATATTTTTCTGTCACTGTTCTGACAATTCATTTATTCGCGAATGCTTAGCTAATTTAAACTGTTATTAAATAATGCATATAATGTGTAACAACATCTCTGGTCATTGTAAGCAGTGGCGAGAAGCATGACATCATGGTGTGATGTTACCGTGTGACAGAAAATCATGACCAAGACTGGCATTTTATAGGCATAGATTACGTCATCTGCAAACAACCTAATTTCTGAATGCAAACCATCAGCATTATCATTCATTAGAATATGAATAGCAATGTTCTCAATATACTATTATTTGACACTCCCATTTTCACTTCTATTTCTTTTGACACCGTTACCAATCAGTTTTCTAAGATAGCCGTAGAAATTTCTACGTAAATCATTCAGTGGTCCTGTTGCACCAATCATATTCTTCATAAACCTATCTTTAACTTCCTTCTTTGATGCTGTTAATTTATTATTTAAGTCACTGTTGCCTTGCTGTCTCTTAAATTTCTATTACCAGCATCTTTAACCTCCTAACTTCCCTTTTATAATATGTAGGATCTGTACTATCTGTATTTACCTCCATGAGCTCTTCCCATTTGGACTCCTCCATACTTGTGCCTTCCTTGCATACAGTGAACCTTTCCCTGAAATCTCTCTTCACTTCTGAAATATGCACCTTTTTATAACTTTACTTATTACCACTTTCAATTTGGCCACTGGTTTACTGAATCTTCTAATATGCATCAGAACTGCTTCATGATCACTTATTTCTTCAGTTACTTGAGACCTCACAGGCTTTATTAGGAATATGTCTGACCTACTGTGTCTCCTTATGCTCTGCTCTACACCTTGTCAGTTTAAATACCCACCAATAGTAACCAGTCTACACTCACCTTTACTCTCTGAATATTTATCTAACAGTATTATCTATACAGCACAACATGATAGATAAGCTTTTTATGTAAGAGTCTGGATTGTGTTGACGAGGGATGTGACATGAATAGTGGACTGAGACTGTAGTAACAACAGTTTATGCCTTGGATTTTCACCTTTCTGTTTCACAGATTAAATTGTTCATAAATAACGTTCCTATAACAGTTCTTGATCCAAGTATGTTCTTTCCCTTTCCATTGATTTTCCTCATTTGAACCATTCATACTTCATCGTACAAACTTACTGTCACAGTGCAATTTATTTCTGTGTGTAATGTGTAGCCCTCCAGCCTGCAGAATGTTATATTTGCACTAGAAGGACTCATGCCTGAAAATTTCGTTTACTAGTGTTCATCAGTGAATTTTTTTTTTCTATTTTCTGGCAATTGTTGGTTTCTTTCTCCATCATTATTTAGTTTTCAATTGTTAAATCAACACTCTTGTTTTTTACCAATCATATTAAATTCTCTGCTTTGGAAAAAAGTGTTATTATTCCACAAATGTTATTTACTTCCTTTGTAACTATTCATATGAAAATTAAGAATGTTTCTCACTAAGTATGTTACTACATTTCAGTTTAGTAAAATTTAATGAAGTATGAACATTTAATTTAATTTAATTAGCAGCAAAAGTTTTTAGAATAGTATGAAACTTCAGTTATAGGACTTGAATGCTTCGATGTAATGTTGTAAGGAAATGAAATATTCAGATAGAAAAGTAAAAACAGGTTAAGGATAGATGATAGATAGTTGAATGACTTTAGACACTTGTTCGAGCTCAGTCATGTGTTTCTATTTACTTCAAAAATATTGTGTCTACGGAGTATTTTGGCTGTTGCTGCTGCTCTCCTCTATTTGGATGGTGGGAATAATTTATCTTTTTTTTCCATTTAAATATTACCATTTCTTCTTACTCCATTGTTGCTGAGGTAAATACTCAATTTTTCTGCCAAACCTCTTATCATCTGAGAGACTTATAGGTATGACAAGCTTATTGCTAGCATTTACAAGTGGGATTCCCATCCAGCCATGGTTTCCCCCACCAGCCCTTTCTTATGTTTCACTGTCTCATATGACCGAGATTTTCTTAATTACTGTTTGCCTTGTGTTTTACATTCAGTACTGGCATGCAGGGCAAGTGCTAGGATTCTTGGACCCCCAGGTGGGATTAAATGTTATGAGACATGTTCAGAAAGTATGAACCATTAGACTATACGTAAATACAAAATAGTTTTGAGCAAGTTTGTTATTTCAACAAATGGCACATATGAAAACATTTTTAAAAATATATTCACTAAAATTAATACATTTGATGTAGTTTGGAATTTCATAACACACTTCCATAAATGAAGTGACCTGTGGAGATACAGTCATTGTTGCACATCTTGTTTGAGGTTGTCATAATGCTAACTGATTAGAAACTGTTTCAAATGTGGCTAAGGCTCATATATAAGGTGGAAATTCCATTTGTTTCTAGCCAAATGATAGTGTGAGTTCTTGGGTTAGATGAGCAGGGTGTGGCACTTTGCCTTTTGTTTATCTTGATGCTGTTTATCTAAGGTATAGTCTGCAGGCTTGTAGTGTTGTACCATGAGACTTGAACCCTTCCCCAGTTGCATACGATTATCTCAGCAAAAGTGTTTGCTTTGATTCCTTCCTGGGCCAATGTGTCATGCACCTCCGCTCTCTAAACTTTTCTTAACAATGGCATGAAGTGAACAACTCGTGATTACAGTGACCGAGACTTGAAAATCTCACCACCTTAATCACTGTCTCACACAAGAACAGTCAAAGTATTACCATGTCACTTGTTTCTGTTCAGCTAGAAGAGCATTTTTGGCTCCATCCTATAGAACAGTTTTTAACGTTTGTGGAAATTTCCAAGAAAAAGTCAAAAGCATAAATCATTTATTTTATCCCCCCTCCTACCCCTATTTCTATTTCTATTGACTCACTGCACCAAATTGTCACTAATGACAGGTGATTGCACACTTCTTGTTTCATGCATGTTTCCTTCGATAACCTTTATTAATCAGTCTGTTTCATTTTGTCACATTTTCATCACACCTTACTCATTTACATGATTAATCTGCTGATTACTATCTGTTAGTTTCACATTTCTTGTATTCAGGAAATGGATTGTATGAAGGTCATTCAAATATAAACTGGAATTTTATTTGTTTGGCTCATGCTTACTCAAACAGTGTGGCGCAACAGGGAATTGGTGTCATGGGGATGGACAGGGGATAGCCACATTCAATATTGCTGTTAGTGGACAAGAAGTAACATTGTCTATTATGCAAGGTGTTGTTATTTGTTTTCCCACAAAAAAAGTTGTGAAATAGAATGAAATTTGGGTTAGACTTTATGTTCAGTTCAGTGTTGCTACTCTGAGCAAAACCCAAGAGTTTTATTGGTTCAAGAAATTTTAAAATGGTCATGATAAAGTGGTGACAAGCATCTATGAAGCCAATATCCAGGCTATGTCTGAGCTTGTGAAATACGACTGTCACATCACTGAATCAGAGGTGAATGTAGGTGATGGAAGTGTCAATACCATTATTTAAGACATACTTGGATACAGAAAAGTATTGGCAAGGTGGGTTCCACATCTTCTCAATGACGAAAAAACAGAAATACATCTGTCAGTGACTTCTGAATTGCTTTGAAGGAGAAGAAGAGGAGGAGGCTTTGTTGGACTATATCATGACCTGCAGCAAAATATTGATTGATCACTGTACCCCAGAAATCAAGAGGATGAGTATGGAGTGGATGAATCAAGTCCAAGACACAACTGTTTACTGAAAAACTTATTGCAATTGTGTTTTGGGACTCAAAGGGGTGTATTTGCTGATTGACTATCTACACATTCGAAATACAGTGAATGTGAGCTACAATTGCCAGCTGCTGAATGATTTCAAGATTTATTATCTGAAACTGAGCATGGTGGTGTAATGGTTAGCGTTCTGGCCTCACATTCGGGAGTCTGGCGGTTGGAATCCCCGTCCGGGCATGCAGATTTGGTTTTTCCATTGTTTCCAAAATCACTCCAGGCAAATGCCGGGATGCTTCCTTCAAAAGGCCATGGCCGAATTCCTTCCCATTCCTTGCCCCCCATCCTTTCCCGTCTCTAAAAGACCTCGCTGTTAAGAGACGTTAAGCAGTTAAAGATTATCTCAACAAATGATGCTGACAACTGATCCATGATGTCCTCCTACTGTACAACCATGTAAGGCTGCTTAAAGCAGTTCTGATTTGTGATAAATTCACTGCAGTGCACTCTAGCTACCAATTAAAAACCCAGCTTACAGCTCAGACTTGTCCCCATGTGACTACCGTATATGTTGTCATTACGAGGGGAAAGATTTGAAGATGTGAGATGTGCTTAATTGGCTACTGGGACAGCCATAACTTTTTATTTTTAGGGGATCAGAAAAATATTGCCATGTGGTAGAGATAACATATTTCTCTCGAAGTATATTAGGTAAAAAAATAAGTTACTTCATTTGTATTTTTATTCATCACCAATAAGGCTGCATGAAAAGATTTTAATATATTTCAATGACCCTCATAGACAATAATGTACAGTAGTTATTTCCTTTAGAGGTGTACAAGGGAAAAATAGGAAGAAAAGAGTTCTGCTGCTAGGTAGTAGCCATGGGACAGATATAGGCCCTCTTCTGTATGATCAGTTTGACACAAGCTACAGGTCACAAGTTTTTTTAACATAGTGCAACTTCATGCCAAGAAATATAGGATCACTTAGTAGAGTTTCACTAACGAGGACAGAGTAGTGATAGTGGAAGGTGTGGAGAATAATATTGATAGAAACATGAATTTTATTATAGAGAGTGGCCTGAGGAAAGTGGTGAAGGAGGTGCAGCATACAAGGGTTGAGCTCATGCAAGTCCTAGATCGCCATGACCGGCGATGGATAAATGTAGAGATGGAGGTGCTGCTTGGGAAAGGCATTAGTTCTGTCTTGAGAGTTGTACCTGTGGACACCATTGGAATGTGGGGCTTCACTATGCATGACATACACCTAAATAGGAGCAGCATAGGGGTACTATCTGAGTTGATACGTAAATCTGTGAGGAAGCCTACATTCAGTTATGACGAGGGTCAGGACTGTACCTTTTTTAGACTTTTTTAGGGGTTAAAAACCGGTGACTAAATGAATACTGAATGCAGATGTGCAATATGAAAAGTCATGAATGCTGAAGAAATAGTTGAAGCTGATGAAATAATTAGAAAAAGGGGTCGAAACTGGGAAGTTGAAGATTAATGCTGAAAATATCGCAGAGCCATTTGTGAACTGTACCAGTGTAATGAACAAAATTACGCAGTTAGATAACTTAATAGAGATAATAAACCACAAACAGTTAAAGCGGTATAGTATTGGTTAAAAGAAGGAGTGCTAGACAGTGAGGTTTTCCCCAAAGGTTATAGAGAGTTCCACAGAGATAGAAAAATAATTGGTTAAGAGGTATTCATATTGATTAGCAAAAACTACTATAATCAGGGCCAGCTAAAGAATTTCGGGGCCCCCTGCAAAGTTTGATTTTGGGTCCCCCTACTTCTTTTCTAGATGTACTTTTGCCTACACTTTTGATAATTTTAGTGACAACACACACACACACATTATATATATATATATGTGTGTGTGTAGAATATGTAACCTCCTCGTTACTTTTAAATTAATATAGCAGGTGAATATACTTTCTAGTAATTCTTTTTAATCATATCTAAGATCTATCTACATACAATTTATATCTACCGTCTGTGGAATTACTCGTTAATATAATTTTTAAAAAAATGTAGACAAATCATTAATTATTTCTTTACCATAATTATGTCAATTATAGAAAATAATAATTTATTAATTTATATAATAAAATGGTGCATCATAAAATGACCGTATGTCACAAGCTCAAACAACAATTAAAGAGACGGACTGAGGTTTCCCTAAATATGTGTACAAATGGGCCAGCAGTTAATAGAGCATTAGTTGAATTTGACCAATTTCACCGAGTCTTTGGTGTTTTAACAATTCATTTCATATGGATCTCCTAACTCCTGTCACTTTTATTTCTGGCTAAGCCCTGCTGCCCATTGTGTCAAATAAAATTGTTTTTGTATTCAATTTTATAGCTATTATATTTATAATATACTTTTTGTATACACCATTTCTTTCCTTTCTTTGCTAGTACTTATAGGTTTTTGGGGCTAGAGACACATGAGCAGGCACACACATTTCAATTCAATAACTTTTTATGTGAAATGTCAAAAGATGAATGAGTTTATTCGAACAAAATTACATAAATTGCTGAAACAGGTTCAGAGCAATACACACCTTTAAATATATAGGCCTATTGTATTTGTAACTACAGATACAACTTTCTCAAAACTGAATCTAATGAAGGACTTCTCATGGATCTCCATGCCTCGGAAACATCTGTCGTCGCTAGCGAGAGTTTCCATTGGATGTTGAATAGCTGATAAAATAAATTATGACTATGTTATAAATAACATCATTAATAAGATTAATCTCATTTAAATTTTATTTTTCTGTCTTTTATTGATTTTAAAATTTTTACAATAAATATTACTACTACAATTATATAATGAACTAGTATTCAGAAATTTAAGTATTAAACAAATTTCTGAGTAGTTTTCTTATACCATAAGAGAATGACCCGCTTCAATACATTGTACAGTCACCTTACATAGCATCCAAGCGCTCTTTGATTTCGCTGCACGATTTTCCTTCCAAAAACAAGAATCGATTCACTGACCGATATTGCTCTTTTCCATTTTTCTAAAATCCGCGGACACATCCACTTTCATACACGATTAAAACAAAACTATGAATCCGATTTGGCTGATATTTTAACAATAGCCGTCTAAGATAATGTACTACATGATAATTAATTTCTCTGGCAACAGTGACGCCATCAGGAAGAGAGGCTAAATACTTATTGGACCTACCTCGGTGTCTACAGTGACATAGAAGAAGTTTACTCTTAAGCAGTTCTCTTCCCCTTGAATGATTTCATGCTTACTTTTGTGATGAAATTGCATTTTAACAGTTGCAAATCTGGATTCTGTTATTACAGCAACATTTCCTAAAGCTGTTACCATGACCTCTGTAAAAAAATGTTTTACTCTTTTTATTTTAGTACCAAAAATTATTGCAGAGAAGCAAAATTCTAAAATTTTAAAATTTTCCTTTCATTTAATTATTACCATAGATGTGATTTTGATACTGATGTTCAGAAGGTTTTTATTATTATTATTATTTATTTTTTATTTTTTTTATTTAAATTTTAACACAGTATAATATATGAAATATAAGAAACTAAAGCTATGTGAAAAATTATCACTAACAGTTCAATAAGGGCGTATTGAGAATCAATTATCCTTCAGGTCATAAATTTCCTGAGGACATACCTTTTGATAAAACATGCACGTTATAACAAAAAGAAATGTACCTTTTATATAAAACAAAACAAAAGTTATTTTCTGCGATAGTAATGGTGGTTAATTCCTTACCGTCTACGCCGAAAACAGTAGCATTTGCAGCAATGAATGTACTAAGATCACTCGCAAGATTTCTATATAAATACATTCCTAAGATGTGAGTAATAAGGTGAATTTTTTTCTTAATAGCTTTTATGCAACTACCCACATTTCAAACCATTTTCCTTCACCGTTTCTCAAAACTGAAGTGGTTTGATTGAAACAAATTTCGCCAAAGCTATCAGGAAATACACACTGGACATTTACAATAGATGATAGCTTACTTCGCGATACATGTCATCACTAACTTGGCATTCATTAAAATAGCTTATTAATTAGTAACAATAATTGAATTCCTCATGTCTTATATTTTTGCAAGAACATTCTGGGACAGGTGGTGGTGTAATGGCTAGCATTCTGGCCTCGCATTCAGGAGGGCGGTGGTGCAAATCCCCGTCTGGGCATCCAGATTTGGGTTTTCTATGGTTTCCCAAATCACTCCAGGTAAATGCCGGGATGCTTCCTTCAAGAGGCCATGGCCGAATTCCTTCCCATTCCTTGCCCCCCTTCCTTACTCATTTCTAAAGACCACGCTGTTAGAGAGACGTTAAGCAGATTTAAAAAAAAAGGGACAGGCTGTATTCAAACTAATCACAACTTATACTGAAATTGCCCGTTACAAAATCAAAAAATTCATATATGCCTAAACACATTAAATATTTCGCTTACTACGATTTGGGTAGTGACAACATTGTAAATTTTATGATAGCATAAATTATAACAATTAATGGCAGTAGTAAAATAAGAACGAGGTAAGAAAGAATTATAATATTCATGTGAAATTTGTCACACACATTCCTCAGGTCATACCTCTTGAGAAAAAGTGTACACGAAAGTGAAATGAAATGTACCATAGACATGATGCATCACAAAATTTACGAAACAATGCAAGTTAAAGAGTAGAAACCGCCATTTCCATTCAAGTTGTTCACGCCAAAGATAGTATCGACACCATTTTTTTATTTTACAGTCACCCATTTAATTTCTTAATTCACTTTTTTTTTTAACTGCAACAGGGCTAAAACACCCACAATAATAAGTCTACTATATCACAGTGTAAAGTTAGCGGTTGTGATTAGGTTGAAATGCCAACTGGATTTCACAATCAAATCGCAGCGACAATAAAAACCTGTAATATATATATTAAGCTCTAAGTTACTTACCGTAAATATCACAATTCTTTTATTCTTATTGAAGATTTAATATGGATAAAGGAAAACAAAGAAACTGCCACGAGGCACTGAAAATAAGATAGGATAGGGAAAATAAACAGTTACCCGTCACTTACCACATATGAAGGCAGGAGGGCGAGACACGTAAAAACACAAAAACAAACAAATTGCACAATATTTCGACTTTAGTCTTAGTCATGTGGGAGGCGAGACATAAGTCGAAATATTGTGCAATTCGTTTGTTTTTGTGTTTTTACGTGTCTCGCCCTCCTGCCTTCATCTGTGGTAAGTGACGGGTAACTGTTTATTTTCCCTATCCTATCTTATTTTTTGAAGATTTAATATATTATATAGTAGTTTGAGTAACTAATTATTAAAAGCTACTAACTAATTACTATAATGAAAGACAAATACAATATAAACAGTTCAAAGATAAGTATATTCCTCTTTGGTCAAACTCTTAAACGTGTAATTTTTACAGTAAATTAAATATTAGCAATGATAATTAAGTTTGATTTAGGTATTCCATTTATTTACTGCATTCCAGAAAACTGAGAAACTAAATATTTAAGGTCAAAATATTAAACAATCATTAGTTAAGCTGTGTGAATTTTCGTCAGATTTATGGGGCAGTAGTGCAGGTCTGAAAGTGCATAATGATCCATGACCTACAATTTTCCATATAAAAAGGTTTTTAATTGCCAGTTCCTTCCAAAGGTACACACTTAATTATTATTCTTGGCGAAAAATTCTATGACTCTTATCCTGCACAATCCTACATCAATGTCATCTCAGGAAACAGTAACGCAATACTGATGAGCCAGTATTGTGTTACTGTTTCTTGGGATGACATTGATGTAGGATTATGCAAGATAAGAGTGATAGAATTTTCAGCGGCGGCCAAGAATAATGATAAAGTGTGTACATATAAGCCACTAGCTGTTTCAGCAGATTTTGATTCTGACCATTAGCTCTAAAAGCTTTAAAACCACATCCAAATTGCTGGGGTACTTATTGCGTTATCCGTTCAAATAAAGCGACATACGCAGCTTGCTTACAGATTTACAATAGTATAGATTGTAGTGTCTAACTGCATACCCTCTTGCTGAACTGCTTTACTGACCCTGTTGACACGGCAAAGGACGGTATGCCATATCACATCACACAAAGAAAACTTAGATTTTGTGATTTCTTTAAGAAGACTAGAAACTTCACTGGAACACATTGGATCCTTTTTGCGTGTGTTCTTTAACTCTGATAAGGCAAGTCTTACGTTATTAAGGTCAGAATTCACAACCCATACACTTTCAATCCTAGCCGCCCATCTTATATCATATAGTGGCTTCAGACTTAAGTTCATGTGGTTCTTCAGTGCTTCCCAGAACTTCACAGAGGAAGAAAATAATGTAAACAGTCTTTGAATTATACCAAAAAATGTAGTGCAATTACAGATGATTTAACTGCATCACTAAGAACTAAGTTCAAACTATGAGCACAGCAAGGGATGTAATGAGCCCTTGGATTTTCATCAATAATACGAGCTGGAGTACCATTCTTCTTGCCCTTCATATTGCTTCGGTTGTCGTAAGATTGACCGGGACAATCTGCAAGCGGTATACCTAGGTCATAGAGTATCTGAACAAGCAGTTCTGTCAGACCCTTTCCTGTAGTGTCATTCACTTAAAAAAATTATTCTTCAATTTCAACTGGTTTGGAAAATACTTCTACCACTCTTAAAAGCACGCTTAATTGTTCCTTGTGACTTAAATCTGGTGTACAGTCCAATATTATTGAATAATATTTATTTTTAAGTCAGGTATCCTTCATGATAAATACTATTTCACAGAAATTATGGTAATAATTTCATTTTGTATGTCCTTACTTAAGTAAGTAACCAATCTTCCAGGTTTAGCTACATGATTAATGTGCTCATTTAATAGGAGATTGAACTTTGCCACTAATTCTATTTGTCCTAAAAAGTTTCCATTACCTGGATTTCCTAACACTTCATGAAAGATTTATTTGGCAAGGAAACATACTATTGAAAACAATCTTAGCAAAACCGACCTCCACCTTCTTTCTTCCTGATTAATTTGATCTTGAGTTGCCTGATCAATTAATTTTAAATTTTAATTCTCTGTGGTAGCTCTTTCCACTTACACATTTGTATAATATGGTTTCATCACAGTTCATGTCTAGAGATAATTTTTCATAAGCTTTGCCAGTCTCTTACACCATTTCTTGTGATAGAGCCACCATTCGAATTAAATAATTTGCAACAAAAGCAATACACAGCATCTTTTGTTTGAGAATAAACAAGCCACATTCATTTAACTTTTTCATCATTTAAAAGATGATGGAAGCAATGAAAATTAGAAAAACACCTTCTTGTTTTGCTATCCATAGGAAATTTTACATTTTTTCACTAATGTCTTGCGGTTCTTCCTTAATCGCTCTTCTCCTAAAATTATCATTTATAATATCCGGCCAGGTTCCCAGATCGGTAAGATCATTGACACCTTGAAGGCCGTTACCTTCCTTAGATGATGTTCTTTCTTCTCAGAGGAGTCCAGCTGCGGTTTCTTCTGCAGGAACACTTTCACTACTAGTAGGTGAGACAGTTTCGTTAGGCACTAATTCTTTCTTGCACGGGGCATACAATTGTTCTGCAGTATCAACAGATGATGTATTAATAACACTATTCTTTTATATCACAATTTACATTCGTAGAAACACTGTTAGTTCGATTAAAAAAATGATTTATGAACCCTTTTGCCACAACTGCTCATTAAGGATATCACTTCTATGTTTTCTTTTTTTAGCACCTGACAAGTATTTACAATTCATTATACACTCTTGCTTGAAACAAATCACAGGTTCTGATACCACCAGACATATACACAAACTGCGTCTGTACTTCAAACCTGACTGGGTTGCCAAACCATGGTACGTTTGGGGCCCGTTATTTGCCCGTTATTTAAACAGCGGAAATCCCAATCAAATGTTTCTGGTATTTCCTAAGAAGCCGGCAACCGACTGGAACAAAAATGGAAAGCTTTATCATCGTCGGTTCGAGAGAAGATCGACAATCATGGTATTCATCAAATGTGTCCTGTTTTGTGGGAAAATAGGATGCACAATGAAGGTACTCTCGACACTAGGACCTTCGTGAACGCAGCTTGTTATCATTCTAAATTTGTAGATTATTTATTTTAGTAGGAAAATTGTTCGTTACATAAGGACAAATTTGAAGGAGATCTTGCCCCCCACCCCCCCCCCCCCCCCCGCAAACTGCGGTTCTTGTGGTAGTCTTATACCTGCCCTGACTATAATACACTGGTATTCATAAACCATAGCCATGAATTGCTAAGGGTAGATTTGTATGGTGATAAAAAGGGGGGAAAATAGGATAATTCCTGCTTACCGCAGTGGAATTATGAATAATGACAATGAGGCTCTTTGGGAGAAATTAAATAAATATTCAGGGTTTAAAGATAAGTGTAGAACGGTCATATTGGTGAGGATTTAAATTTAGCAGGTCTCAACCGGGAAGGAAGTAAGATTACTAATAAAAGAGAACAGAAATTTCCAAATAACTTAATGAGGAAAGGAGGCAAGTGGTAGAATACAGCACAAGGAGCTCAAGATGTTGGAAATATACCTGATAAAGCCTGTTGATCTTGTGGAGTCTCAAGCAACTGAAGGAATAAGTGATCATGAATCAGTTCTGATGGATATCAGAGGTTTTAATAAACCAGTGGCCAAATTTGTAAATGGTAATAGGTACAGTTATGTAAAAGCACATATTTCAGAACCAAATATATTTTTCAGGAGTATGTTCAGCATATGGAAGGAAGGCACAAGTATGTTGGAGCCCTAAATGGGAACAGTCAAGGAGATGAAGAATGGGACAAGTAATGTTTGCAGTAAAAGAAAAAAAATAAAGAATATTTTGAAACCCACATATAATAAGGAAGTTTCGACATTAAGGAGGCTGGTATGAATAAAATGCTATAGAGTTAAAAGACAGCAAGGGGATGGGAAGGGAAGGTATTTAGACAATTATAGATAAGGATGGAGAAGAAGTACTGAGAATTTGCATAAAACAAAGATATTAAATAATTGTTTCAATGCAACCATTAAGAACAATGATTTGGGAATGGAAGGATGTAAATTAGAGAACAAGCTTATCAACACATTTAGAAATTGAGCAGACTAAAAAATTGAAATTTATCTTGAGGATATTATGAAGAACTGGAAAATCTTACACAGGCTTGTGTAGTTAATATTACCACAGATATCTTAAAGATAGCAACATATGACATGTACGTTATCTTCAAATGTTATTTAGATTGAGCCTGGATACTTGCTGCTTACCAGAGGACTCAAAAGTGCAATAGTATTATTGGTCCATAAAGGAAGGGTCAGAAATAGTGCTTAAAGTTAAAGCCTGATCAATTTGGCATCAGTAAATAATGGTGAGATTGATATGCTACCACTTCAAAAATGGCTGTGAGAAAAGAAAGTGCTTTTCAAATTGACAACATGGCTTTAGGCAGTATGAACCTGAGTGGGCTATAAGCAAGATACTTCATTTGAAAAGAACAAGTGATGGCAAATTGATAGTGTACAAGGTCTGTCCTGAATGAAACCAGACTGGCACTTGCGCAGTGCCCTCTCACGCTGGTCAGGGAAACTAATGGTGGGGGAAGGTAGTGGGGAGCCTTCACAATGACACGCAACAATTAGCAGTCCGTTGTGAACAGAGTGTTGAGGAAGGTTACTTGTTGCGTGCGATGCTGTGCTGGCTTATTGTTATAAAGCAAAATGCCTCAATTGATTGAGCTACAGTACACCATTAAATTTTGAGTCAGGCTCAAGAAATTGGGGACAGAGTTTCTGGAAATGTTGAGAACAGTGTGCAGTGATGAATGCATTACAAGATCCCAGGTTTTTGTCAGGATTTAAGGAGGGAACAGAGAGTGTTGAGGGTGAAGAGAAAGGTTGACCACCAACAACCAAAGCGAAGGACAATGTTGAAAGGGTGAGGGCTCTTTTGAACACCTATCGACGTTAAGTGTGCAAATGGTTGCCAATGTGCTAAATTTGCCTAAATGCAAGTTCATGATATTGTGAGGGATGATCTTGGAATGTGATAAATTTGTGTCAAATTGGTGCCAAAAATCTTCAACCGACACCAACAAGGAATCAAGACAGATGATTGCGCAAGATCTGTTGAATTGCGTAGAAACTAACCAAAGTTTCTTACAGACCGTCATCACTGGGGACAAAACATGTGTTTTTCCAGTATGACCCAGGAAACAAATGGCAGAGCACAAAGTGGCATACACCACAGTCTCCATGTCCAAAATAGGTTCAGATGAGCAAATCATAATGGGACTTCATTCTGTTTCATGATACCAAAGGAGTTGTTCACAGAGAGTTCTTACCAACAGGGACAATGGTCAAACTCCACATTTTACGCTGAAATCCTTGAAAGACTTCGCAAACGTGTTGCCCGTGCTCGTCCGGAAATTGCTAATGACTGGACCCTGCACCAGAAAACCACTCAGTCACACAGTGAAGATTGTTTGGATTGTGCCCAAAAAAAAAACAACAAGACACTTCCACAATCTCCTTACAGCCCTGATGTGTCCCTCTGTGATTTTTTCCTGTTTGCCTGGCTCAAGAGGGCCATCAAGGGATGCTGATTCGAGTACATCGAAGTTGTTCAAGCCGCTGCGAGAAGGACACTGAAAAGCATCTCGGAACAGAAGTTCCAGGACACTTATCTTCAATGGCAGAACTGCTGAAAATGCTGTATGGATGCACAATATTACTTTGAGGAGTATCAATTTTACTTTGCAATATTTTCATTAAATCAAGTTTTACAGCTTTTGTCTGGTTTCATTCAGGATAGATCTCATAGTTCTCGGTCATACAAAGGCTTTTGACAGAGTGAGACATTTGCATATGGAGGAAAGGTTTTTTAAAAATTATTTATTTAATTCTTCAATGCTATAGAGTGCTGCTCCAGTGACAATTTCCCTGCACACCCATTTTTTTCCTCTCCTTTTTCACTATACTGATGCCCACTTTTAGTTTCAACTTTAAATTCCTTTAGGGTTTTTGGCAAATTATTCATCATTTCTCTTGGTAATTTATTTCAATCCCTGACCACCTTACCTACAAAATAAAATCTTTCCAAGCTCTTATGCCTGAAATAGAGTCCCAGTTTGTGGTCATGCCTATCTTTTAACTTCCATGCACTACTCCTAATTCTTCAATTAATATCTTCCCGTGCCTCATCACCAACATATACCTTGTACACTCCCAACACATCCTTCACCCTCCACCTGTCTTTCAGTGAATCCCATTTCCATAATATCTGTAACTGATTGTATTTTGTGGTTGTTTCCAGAGACAAATTTAGCAATCCTTCTTTACACCTCCTCCAACTTCTGTATTTGATACAACAAGCATTGTGGGTGAGTGGTTAACACTCTGGCCTCGCATTCGGGAGGACGTGGGTTCGAATCCCCGTCTGGGCATCCAGATTTGGGTTTAAATAATGTATTTGATACTCAAAATGTGGGTTCCATACTACACTGCCATATTCAAGCAATGGTCTGACCAATGGTGTGTAACCCAATTCCCTAACTTCTCTAGTACATCCACTCATTACTTTCTCCAACAGGTGAAGGATTTTAAAACCTTTTCCTACTACCTCTTCCATGTGTCCTGCCCAGTTGAGTTTGCTATCAAATTTTAATCCAAGTATTTACACTCCATGTCTTCAAAAAGCAATTCATCCCCCACATTATAATATTACAATTACAATAAATCCTTAAACTGTGACACCATTTGTGGATCACTAGAAAGGTGTTACATTTGGAAAATATGAGGGGGGGACCAAAAATAACTGGAACTTCTTTATAGAAAGCATTTACTTTATTGTTTTCAAATATAACCTTAATCTCCTTCACTTTTCATTAGCATTAATGAGCTTGTCCAAACGTTCATTCAAATGTTGGAAGCATCTTTTAAATTCATCCTCTTTCATACGTCATCCTTCATGACATCGGAAAACGCTTTCCTTTCAAAACCCATTTCTTCCTCAGGAACAATAAGTAGTCCGAGGGTGCTAATTCAGGTGAATAGGGCACATGGGTCAGGGTAGTCGTCTTCGTTAAGGCCAAAAACTGGCAAACACTGAGAGCCGTTGTGCGCGGGAGCATTGTCCCTGATGCATGAACCACTCGCTGAGATTCCACAAAACCGGACGTTTTCACGCCAAAATTCTGCACATCCTTTTCATAACATCCAAATAGAGTTGTTAGTTTACTGTCTAGTTTATAGGGACAAATTCTGAGTGTATGATTGCTTTTGTGTAAAAAAAAAGAGCACACATTTGATTTCACCTGACGAGCTTTTTTTTTTTTTTTTTTGATGAGGTGAGCCAATTGACTTCCATTGACTTGACTGTTGTTACCCATAGCACCATGACTCATTGCCTGTGATGATTTTGGTAAAAAAATAAAATGTGGATTGTCTTTGAATGCATCCATTTCATGACAGGCTTGAACGCAACGTCCCTTTCATCTCCAGAGAGACGTTTCAGCCAAACTTTGCATCCCCAAATCAATGTTCAAAATGTGCTGAATTGAGCCCCAGGGCAACCCAGATAAGTACTCAAGTTGGTTGATTATCCTGCATTGTCAGATTACGGATTTTGTCGATGTTGTCCTCGCTTCAAACTGTTGAAGGGTGACTGGAACGGGGCTGATCTTCAATTGCCATTCCTCCTTTTATAAACTGAGAAAACCATTCGTACACTATATTTTTTATATTTTTACTGAGAGCACTTTGTAAGCTGTTTGCATCAATCACAACAGTTTCTGCTGTGTTCTTACCGAGTAAAAAAAAAAAAAAAAAAAAAAAAAAAAAAAAAAAAAAAAACTCGATAGCCATACATTGCTCATAAGAATCGGCCATCTTTTCATGTCACATCAGTTCTGTACACGCATACAGAGAACTGCTGGAGAAATCATACTAGTCTCTGTCTGTTGATGCCGCTTGGTAGAATGACTCAGCAGAGGTCCTACAACAACCGTCTGACAGCGCAACCTGTTACTACAAGTACACGATTCACAGCGTTATGATTCTAGTTATTTTTGGGTTCCCCCTCGTACAGAAAAACGTATATACAATGCGCGAGGCCTTTAATGACTTTAGATGCAACTCCCTTTCAAAGAGTCTCATCAAAGATCCAAAGAAATTTTGGTCGTATGTAAAAAAAGTAAGTGGTTGTGACAACAGATTACGGATTTTGTCGATGTTGTCCTCGCTTCAAACGGTTGAAGGGTGACTGGAACGGGGCTGATCTTCAATTGTCATTCCTCCTTTTCTAAACTGAGAAAACCATTCGTACACTATATTTTTACTGAAATCACTTTGTAAGCTGTTTGCATCAATCACATCAGATTCTGCTGTATTCTTACCGAGTAAAAAAAAACAAACTAGATAGCCATACATTGCTCGTAAGAATCTGCCATCTTTTCATGTCACATCAGTTCTGTACACGCATACAGAGAACTGCTAGAGAAATCATACTAGTCTCTGTCGGTTGATGCCGCTTGGCAGAGGTCCTACAACAACCGTCTGACAGCGCAACCTGTTACTACAAGTAAACGATTCACAGCGTTATGATTCTAGTTATTTTTGGGTTCCCCCTCGTACAGAAAAACGTATATGCGAGGCCTTTAATGACTTTAGATGCAACTTCCTTTCAAAGAGTCTCATCAAAGATCCAAAGAAATTTTGGTCGTATGTAAAAAAAGTAAGTGGTTGTGACAACAATATGCCAGTTCTACTACAAGACGGTTGGGAAGTTGATGACAGCCGTGACAAGGCTACCGTATTTAACACCAAATTTAAAAATTCTTTCACTGACAAAATCATGGAAAACATTCCCATTTTTCCAGGGCATGTAGAATTTGAGATGGTTCGAGTACAAATTGATAGTGTAGGTATCATAAAGCAATTAAAGCTCCTGAAGTGGGGGAAAGCGCCGGGTCCCGATGGTATACCAGTAAGAGTATTTTTGGAATACGCGGAAGAAATACAACCATTTCTATCAGATATATTTTGTAAATCTTTAGAAGAAAGAAACGTACCTTCTGACTGGAAAATAGTGCAGGTGATTCCCGTTTTCAAGAAAGGTGATCAGAGAGATCCTCGGAATTATTGATCCATATATCTAACATCTGTTTGCAGTAGAATTCTGGAGCATGTCATATGCTCTAACGTTATGAAATTTCTAGATGAAAACAAGTTACTTACAGCAAACCAACACAGGTTTCAGAAGAACGGATCGTGTGAAACGCAACCATCTCTATTTTCCCAAGACATAATGAAAGTTATTAATGCAGCATCACAAGTTGATGCTATTTTCTTGGATTTTTTGAAAGCTTTTAACTCTGTTCCACACAACCGACTTTTAGCAAAGATTCGAGTGTACGGTATATCTGATCAGATTTGTGAATGGATACACGATTTTCTAACTGGTCAGTCACAGTATGTCGTTGTTGACGGGGAAGCCTCTTCTAAGCTAGATGTTACTTCGGGCGTTCCTCACGGAAGCGTAAAAGTACCACTTCTTTTCTTAATTTTTATAAACAATCTCGGTGACAACGTTAATTACAGGATGTGATTTTTTGCTGATGATGCACTTATTTATAGGGAAGTGAGGTTCTCTGACGATTGTTTAGAAATTCAGCGCGATCTGGATGTTATTTCGGAATGGTGCCATAAATGGCAGCTCACACTTAACTGCAAAATGTGCAAGGCAATGCAAATAAATAATAAAAAGACCCCATTTGCTCACAAGTACAAAGTTAACAATTCTGTTGTTGACACTGTGGATTCCCTGAAGTATCTAGGTGTAACATTACAAAGCAACATGAAATGGGACTTGCACATAACTTCCATCGTAGGCAAAGCAAATTCTAAACTACGATTTATAGGTCGTATTTTGAGAAGTTGTAATGCTCATTCAAAGGAAATAGCGTACAAAACACTAGTGCGTCCCCATTTAGAATACTGTTGTGGAATTTGGGATCCATATAACAAGGGATTGATTGACATGTTAGAGAAAGTACAGAGGAGAGCCGCTCGTTCGTGACTGCTAGTTACAGTCCTTACATAAGTGTCACAGAGCTGATACATGGGTTGGGCTGGGATTGTTTGGTGGACAGCAAACGTCGTTTTCATTTGAATTTGCTGGAAAATATGTGAAAATCTTTAAATTACGAGTGAAATTATCAGTTTCTATTGTTCATCTGCAAACAAAATTTGCAGTTTCAGTAGACTGTGTAGCCAGAACATGAAGTGTTGTATACATTATTCATTAGCTTTTGTTGGGGTGTAAGGGTTTGGGAGAGTCTGTACTAGTCTTTTCCAACCAAATGTCAACCTCTCCTTCACGTGGTGCACCCTGTTTGCACGGACGAGGCTCTGGCGACTGAAAGATTCCCAGTATAAGGAATCACCCACTGCTTGCCAACGGCCTCCGAAAGGAGGGCGGAAGAGCGGGGAGCGGTTCAGGGCACCCTCTTGCCCTTGGGGTTGGAAACGGCCCCTAAAGGCGGATGAATCAGAAATGATCAATGGCATGGGGATGCAGAAGGCAACGGGAAACCACTGCATTAAAGACCCAAAGGGTATCCCGGGGACATGTAATCCTCTCAAATTACATATATCATGATGGCTTCTTCCTGGGTAAAATATTCCGGAGGTAAAATAGTCCCCCAATCGGATCTCCGGGTGGGGACTGCTCAGGGAGGAGTCATCAGAATGGATAGAAACATTCTACGAGTCGTAGCGTGGAATGTTAGAAGTCTGAATAGGGCAGGTAGGTTAGAAAACTTAAAAAGGGAGATGGAACAACTTAAGTTAGATGTTGGAATTAGTGAGATTAAATGGAAGGACGCACAGGATTTCTGGTCTAGGGAACACAGGATAATTAGCACACAAGCTGTCACTGGTGTAGGATTTGTAATGAACAAGAAAGTAGGGAAACGGGTGAGTTATTATGAACAGTTTAGTGACAGGATTATTTTGATGAGATTAGAAACTAAGCCCTTTCCAACCACATTAGCACAAGTATATATGCCAACGTCACAGGAAGAGGACGAAGAAATAGAAAAAATATACGCTGAAATTGAAGAATTAATCCAATATGTGAAAGGGGAGGAAAATCTAATAATCATGGGTGATTGGAATGCAATAGTGGGAGAAGGAAAAGAGGGGAATACTGTAGGAAGTTTTGGTCTAAGAGAAAGAAATGAGCGAGGAAGCAGGTTGCTAGAATTTTGTGAAAGATATAAGCTAGTAGTGGCGAACACACGGTTTAAGAACCATGCAAGAAGAATATACACCTGGAAACGTCCTGGGGATACAGGCAGATATCAGCTAGATTATATCATGGTCAAACAGAGATTCAGGAATCAAGTTCTAGACTGTAAAGCGTACCCAGGAGCAGACATAGACTCGGACCATAATTTGATAGTAATGAAGTGCAGGCTGAAATTCAAGCAAATAAGGAAGCAGAACAGACTGGCAGTGAATAAACTGAAACAATCTAGCACAACAGAAAAATTTGCAGAAATGGTAGACTTAGGTCTAAGAAGTAACTGTGAAAGGAGCTCAACCGAGGACGAATGGAATGCATTAAAGACCCAAATAATGAAAGTTGGCAAAGAAACATTAGGCTTTAGGGAACAAGCTGCCCGAAAACCTTGGATCACAGAAGAAATTTTGGAACTGATGGATCAGAGGAGAAGGTACAAAAATGCTCAGGATGAAACAGGAAGAGAGCAGTACAGGCAATTTAGAAATCAAATAAATAGGAAATGCAAAATAGCAAAAGAAAAATGGCTGCAAGAAAAGTGTGAAGAAGTAGAAAAGGAAATGATGGTAGGTAAAGTAGATGTTGCATATAGAAAGATCAAACAGAATTTTGGAGAAATGAAGAAAAGAGGTATGAACATTAAAACTGCCGATGGGAAACCTCTTTTAACCTCAGAAGATAGAGCTAACCGATGGAAGGAATACATTGATAAACTGTATGATGGGGGCGACTTGAACAATAGTGTAATGGAAAAGGAAGGTGATGTCGACATTGATGACTTAGGAGATCCTGTTTTGAGGACAGAATTTAATAAAGCTCTGAATGACTTGAATGCAAATAAGGCAGTTGGAATTGATGAGATCCCTGCAGAACTTCTTAAATCTCTATGAGAGGAAGGAATCGAAAGATTATTCAAGCTGATATCAAAAAGTTATGAAACAGGAGAAATTCCAACTGATTTTAATAAAAATATCATCTTCACACTTCCAAAGAAAGCACAAGCTGACAAATGTGAGAATTATCGCACCATTAGTCTAACATCTCATGCTTCAAAATTACTGACCAGTATAATATACAGAAGGATGGAAATGGTAGTGGAAGAGATAGTAGGTGAAGATCAGTTTGGGTTTAGGAAAAATCACGGTACAAGGGAAGCAATTCTGTCTTTAAGATTAATACTTGAAGGGCGGATTAAGAAAAACAAAGATACGAGGGGCGATCAAATATAAACGGGATTGTTGTTCCTGAACATCAACAATTGGCAGTACTGGCCCCGCGCTTCTGCTATGCTTAGGCGGGACCGTTAGGAGTGGGGAGAGCGTGCTGTTGGATATTTCCCGCTGTTTAGTCAGTAACAATAACAATGTCAGAGCAACAGGTGCACCCCTCCACTGCGCAACGCATTATTATAAAATTTCTTGCTCTTGAAGGAGTTACAGCGGCGGAAATTTGCCAGAGATTAACTGCACAGTTCGGTGATCAAACACTGTCAAGGACGCGTGTTTTTTTCTGGCATAAAAAGTTCAAGGAAGGACGAGAACGTGTGGAAAATCAGCAACACGATCGCCGTCCCCGGACCAGCGTTACAGACGAAAACATTCGTGCGGTTAAAGACATTATTGACGTCGATCGACGCGTGAGAGTGTCAGAAATTGCAGAACAAGTCGGAATCAGTTATGGGAGCTGTCAAGCAATCATCACAAAACACTTACAGTTCCGTAAAGTGTGTTCCAGATGGGTCCCTCACCTTTTGACCGAAAATCTGAAGTTGAGACGTTTGGAAGTCTGTCAGCGGCTTACAGCAAGGTTTGCGGAAGAAGGTGATGCATTTTTGAGTCGAATCGTCACCTGCGATGAAACATGGGTTCACCATTACACTCCTGAATCCAAAGAAGCCAGTAAGGAGTGGAGGAGGAAAGGGGAGGCAGCACCAGTGAAAGCCAAGACTCGATTGTCAGCTGGCAAGGTTCTTTCAACCGTTTTTTTTCGATCAGCGAGGCATTTTGCTGATTGATTTTTTGCATGAACGACGCACTATCAATGCTGCTTACTACTGCGAGTTGTTGAACAAGGCGAGAGTTGCATATCACCGCAAAAGAAGAGACCAACCGATTCGACAGGTCATTCTCCTCCACGACAATGCGCGACCCCATACTGCATCTCTAACTGTCTCTAAACTACAGGAAATGCACTGGACTACACTTGATCACCCTCCTTACAGTCCGGACTTATCGCCCTGCGATTTTCATTTGTTCGGACCTCTTAAAGAGGCTCTAGGAGGGCAACGATTCGAAGATGACGAGAGTGTGGAAGACTTCGTGCGCAACTGGCTAGTGACACGACCCTCTTCTTTTTATGATGAGGGCATCAAAAAGCTGCCCATACGATGGGAAAAATGTATTTCCAAAGCAGGAAACTATGTGGAAAAATAAATTGTAATTACCTTGTGTTTTCCAATAAATGAATTTAAATAAAAAATAAAATCCCGTTTATATTTGATCCCCCCTCGTACTTTTATGGCATTTGTTGATTTAGAAAAAGCTTTTAATAATGATAGGGGGGGACAAGATGTTCAAAATTTTAAAGAAGTCAGGTCTAAAGTATCGAGATAGAAGAATACTCTATAAACTATATAAGAATCAAGTGGCTGTAATAAAAGTAGAGAATCACGAGAGACATGCATCGGTTAAAAAGGGTGTGTAACAAGGTTGTAGTCTATCCCCATTAATATTCAACTTGTATGTAGAAGAAGCAATGAACAAAGTCAAAGAAAAATTTCCATGTTGCATAAGTTTTCAGGGAGAAAAAATCAGTATGCTACGATTTGCTGATGACATTGGCTTGTTAGCAGAGAGGGCTGAGGATATTGAGAAGTTATTGAATGGCATGAACAGAATACTGAAGGAAGATTTTGGACTGAATATAAATCAAAGTAAGACAAAAGTGATGAAATGTAGCAGAAGTGATACCAATACTAGCAGATTAAATATAAAAACAGGATCGGATGCAATAGGAGATGTGAGTGAGTTCTGTTACTTGGGAAGCAAAATTACAACCGATGGCCGAAGCAGGAATGATGTTAAAAGCAGAATAGCACTAGCAAAAAGAGCCTGAAAAAGAGAAACCTTTTAGTTTCAAATATTGATCTAGGAATTAGAAAGAACTTTTTAAAACACTATGTGTGGAGCCCAGCACTTTACGGTAGCGAAACATGGACTATAGGAATACAGGAAAGAAAGAAACTGGAAGCATTTGAAATGTGGTGTTACAGAAGAATGCTGAAAATTAGGTGGACAGACAAAGTAAGAAATGAACGAGTTTTGGAAATGATGGGTGAGGAAAGAAGTTTATGGAAGAAGAGACAGGCTTTTAGGTCATATTTTGAGACATTCTGGATTGGTTAATTTGTTAGTGGAGGGAACAGTCGAAGGTAAAAACTGTAGAGGTAGACAGAGATTAGAATATATGAAGCAGATATATGAGGACGTGGGTTGTAAGGGGTATGTAGAAACGAAGAGGTTAGCACAGGATAGGAAGGGATGGAGGATTGCATCAAACCAGTCTAAAGACTGACGACAGCAAAAAAAAAAAAAAGCTTTTGTTAACCAACTATAGGAAAAATATCATTTAACTCATACCCAGTGCATATTCTACTGATGGCAAAGTTTTTAAACCAGAAGATTTTTTAGTTTCTCTTGCTCCATAGTTTTTTGGTGTATTGTTTACTTTAGTCTTGTATACATGCTGACAGACATAGAGCCAAATGTGACATGTCATCGAGGTGACAAAAATATGAAAATTTTGTCTTTGAATTCAAAACTTTTGCACATTACCCATTCTTTCTCTGGTTTATGAGAAAATATGAAATTATGATGTGCTATACATTTAATTATTGTTTTCTCTTTGCAGAAATTTCATATTTGTGAGAAACAAAAAAAAAATTATTTTAATTTCTGTTGCAGAGTCTTTTCAAACAACTATTTCTGAATTTGGTGGTCTTGATATTGTCATAAACAATGCTGGAATAATGAATGACAGATTTTGGGAGTTGGAAGTGGATGTCAATCTGGTAAAGTATAATTGTAATGACTATTTATAAACCAAGTTTCAAATGAGTCAAAAGATGCTTGATGAACTCTGGTATTTTACAGTTACTTGGTACACTGTTGCTTAATGTTTTGTCACATGCTTTTGGGAAAAATGATTGGATTTTGGTCATGTATTCTAATAAATACAGATAGACCTTTTCTTTATTGTCACTAATATTTTGTGGTGGATAAATATTTAATTTTGTCTATCTAGAAAACATTAAACTGTTACCCTTAATTTCTTAAATGAATTGGACTTAATTTTAAGTTGCTGAGATTTTGGTTATATCAAAATCTTATTTAATAGCTGTCCTGATTTACCATTCCTACAGTGTTACAATTAACACCAACCGCTTTAGCATATAACCACTTTTTCCTGGGTGTTCTATCATGGTTTAAGAGACTATATATCCATGGGCATGTTACATCTTTCGTGCTTTGCTATTTTCACCTTTTCTCTTAAATGAATTATATTCTGAGATGTGCATTATTTGAAATACATGTATTTAAAATTCAAATACAAAATACCTTTTTAATTATATAATGAAAATTACCCTGATGTAAAAAGCATTTTCTATTTTATTTGAAATACTTTTTCTATTTGAAAATGCAAAATATTTTCTTAGTTTTTGACATTATCTCTCGTGATTACTGATTTATTAACACATTCAAACTATAGTAATCTTTACCAAACAAAAGTCAAATTACAACTTGATCTGATATGCATATAACATTGCCACTGTTGACTTGGGCTTTGTGATTGTTTTGCTTGTCATTTTTATGCCAGTTTTGTTCACTTGGTGGATTGAATTTATCAAAGTGTAAGTAAAACATCAAAAATAAGATTTCTGAAGACATCAGAAGTTTCAAGGAGGACAAAGATTCCTTCTGTGTATATTTGCAGCCAGAATTAATGAAAATTCAATAATCCTCCATCCTGTGGTGTGTTGATTTATGTGACTAAAGGAAGCCTTAAAAAGGCATACTGACTCATTAAAAAGGCTAGAAATGGTAAATGCTCACATCAGTATTGGTGCACTGAATGGAAGGAAAGACCTATTCTTCTTAGTATCTATGTTACTATCAAAACTGATGTTGCTACAGGCACAACTGATACAGTGCTATTGTTATCTTTGTCACATTCTGTGCTGTCATTGTTCTCAAAATCCTTACACAACAGTCATCACCATAACCCAATACCAGCACCTCTGCCACAGGGAAAGGGGGGGGGGGGAACTTTACTCCCTCTACCTTCCCTAAAGAAGCCAAAAGTTGGAAAAGAGAGGAAAAAGGGTTATGCAATAGAAAAAGAGATCTTATTCTGCTCTTAAAACTCAAACATTTCTGAACCTCCAACTCACACCATGCGTTTCAAGGTATAAGTAACACTTATATTGATTCAAATTGTATGCATAGGATAAATGGCCAGTTTTAATACTGTCACTAATACTGTCTTTGATAGAGATCTGGCAATATCCTTATCTTGCCTTATGGACATTATTCAGTAAGAATCCACTATTGACTTCATAGTAGTAGCCATTAACTAATTTAGCTGCATTTAAAACTAAGAATGGTGGCTGAATGGCTGAGAAAATAGATGATTAGCAATGCTATTTGAATACTGTCAAACTGGTTTCAAAGATTTTACGGTGGTTAAGGTAAAACCAATATCTTATCAATGTTTCCTCATCATGTTGCTGAATAATTACAAAAAATGTCAGCAAACTTTTTGAAAATTTACGTCATTTATTTGAAAGCCAGTTGCCATAATTTCCTTGGATACTTGATGACATTTTGATCTCAAGAGGAAAAGCATCCAATGTTATAAAGATAAATAAAATAGTTTCCATTTGTTCTAAACCAGTCCACATCTTTCAGACACGTGAAGGTAATTTAATTGCAATAGAGCTCATACCCCAGCGTCAGTTCCCATACACACTTGCTTTTATATTTAATGATTTTTCAATTTATTTTTTTCTTTTAAAGTTCTTTTATTGAAATACCACCAGCCACCTATTTTTGCCTTTTACAAATTTTAATTTCTAATGCAGTTCTCTTTCTTCTCTTGTAGATCCCTTCATATTCACTCTAATAAATACAAGATTTTGAAATCTTTCTGTACAACCTATCCAGTGTTAACTGCCCAAATCAAATATTATTCCAAGATAATATTACTCTTAAGGTCTTAACAGAACAATTCCTCTCAAACCCTATTTTTTTATTATCTGTATTGAAACGGTTCGGTATACTGCTGTATTAAATGGTAATTATTTATTATTTAAATTGTTGATCGAAAAGGGTGCTCAAAATGATATATTGATCACTAATAAGAATGAAAAAGTCATAACCTGACAATATATTCTTTGAATGAAGGCCAACAGACATAGGGTGATTTAAATTTAATGATGATAAACAATCAAAAATTATTCACAAACAACACCTTTGTGGCCACTAAACTTAAGTAATACAAGACAACAAAATATCCGTTCAGATTTCGATTTACGAAATAACAGTTTTTGGCAGCACACGTAATGAGATTACTTGTTAAAAGCTAATGTCCCCTGTTTCAATCACAGAAACTACTGAATTCAACTCATAAAATGCCACATCTAATTTCTCAGTTTGTATATCGGAGAGTGGTGATTCTTATAGTGCGGATTTCTCCGCTCAGAGTGTTAACTTGGGTAACCATAGAGGCTTTAAGTGCACACACAATATTATTAACTTTTGCAATGTTTGTTTTTTTCCGTCTATCGCACATTGATGTAGTCAACAAACTCCGACCCCACACTGAATTTATATGTCACCTTGTGACTCAAAATGAAGACATAACCGATCTCATGATCTGGGTCGTTCTCATGCAAAGCACAAGTCAACACGAACCAGCGAGATCAAGACCTTGAGTAGCCTCTGATACCACCTTTTAAAACTTCAGGTTGCTCTTCCTCCTCTTCGATGATTTTCTGTGGCCCAAATGTCCTTGTAGAAGTTCCTGCCACTCTCCTCATTGGCAGATAAGAAACAAAATCATACATAAAATAGTAACATTCTTATAAACTAACACGCTATTGGCCAAACATTCGTTGCTCCAAGCACTCTGAGATTCAGTATATCTTTCCTTTTGCAGGATAGGAGGATTTCTTCAGAAACTGTTGTACTCTTTTGTGTCCATTTGGTTTTCCTGATTTCTCGCAGTGAGCATTCACAGAATCTCTAATTTTGCGTGTCTTGACGTTATCACATATCTGAAATTGGTAAGCAGAGGCGAATTAAATCAAAATTCTATAAAATGAAGTTAAAAAGAGAAGAGATAGACGTTGTATAAGAAGAAAATATGCTTGAGAATTGGAAGTAAGACTGTATCATTGAGGTTGTTCAAAAACAAAAATAAATAAAAGCATATTGTTTTCAGCCATTCTGAGGAACAATACAAATATGATGATGATAAGAGCTAAATCAGAGGATGAATTGTCATCTTGAGTTCTTTTGAATTGCCTCTTTTCATACTTTCTTTTCACTGAATGGTTTGTTTTTTGTGTGCTAGGCAGTCATCATTCATCCTCTTTTTTCCACCCACACTTATCATAAGAACATTGCCAATGGAGCAGCAAAGATTTTTTTTTGAAGGCTGACTGGTATCAAGGAATAGACCCTAATAATATCACAATCATGGAATAAGGAAGATCTGGTAACCAGCCCTCTTAACTCTGTTTGAAAGGAATTATGGTACTGCATGAATACTCTTGGCACTGTTCTAGGAAATAATATTAAAGAAAAGATTTTGTCTATTTTATCCCAATATGAATATAATTCTCTTGTTGTCAGAGCCGGCATTAGGGGATGGGAAAGGGAGCGGGTAAGCGGGGCAAATGTACTGTGGGCTCACCAGCCAAGGAGGGGGCCCCAATGAATTTCCGGAGGAGCCCTCCGACCAAGGATCCGCCCATTGTCTCCCTAAAAGTATAAATGATGAAACTATGAAATTTGAAATTGATTCTCAGGAAATTATTAAGGAACTCAGAAAGCTAAAAAAATGTAAAGGGGCTCGTGTGGATAATATTACTACAGATGTGTTAAAGATTGTGGGATATGATATTTTACCTTACCTTATTTAAAATGAGTATTGAGTCTTGATGCTTACCTGAGGATTGGGAAAGAGTGATAGTAGTACCATTTCATAATGGACAGTTTACATATGGGATTTAAAATCACAGGACAATTAGTTTGACATCAGTGAAAATAATGGAGAGATTGATATTTAACTATATCAGAAATGTCCATGAGGAAAGAAAGTGGCTTGCAGATCAACAACTTGATATTCATGCAAATCTCAGATGGTGAGCTATATGCAAGATATTTCAGATGAATTCGACAAGGGAGAAAAAATTGATAGTGTGGCACTAGATCTTTCTAAGGCATTTGACAGAGTGAGACATAAAATGGTTTTAAATAAACTGAGATCTATTGGATTGTACAAAAAAGTTACTTGCTGGATAGAGGAATTCTTAAAATCCAGAAAGCAAAGTATTATAGTACAAAAACATTATAAAAAGAGGTAGAAGTAAATATGGAAGTGTATTGGGACAGTTGCTGTTTATTATTCTAATAATGAATAACTAGACGACCCGTGCGAAAATGTCCCTAATAAAATACAATGAATAGTGAGGTTGAATGCTTGTAATATAATAAAATGTAGACCCGCACTTTGTAGCAAATATTTATTTGTTTAGTGTAATAGGTACACATCAAAACATACTATGAAACAGTTAGGAAAATATTAAACACACTGTATGTAGGACCCTAACAGAATACAACCAACCTGTACAAAATGCACACAGCATATCAACATCTCTGTGATATGTGCTGCTGTGTGAATAAAATCTTTACACTGGATTTGTATAACAAATCAAAAATGTTTCCGTAACAGAAAAAAATATCCAAAAAACTACTTATTGTATAAAAAAATGTTTATTGACATCTCAGCGATACTGCAGCTACAATCTGAGGCTTTGGCTCTGAACTGTTTGATACACGTGACCACTTTAAGCATCAAATTCCAAAAAATTCTTTCTTAATTTATGATTTTACCTAATTGGAGACCTTAATCTCTAAAAAGATATGTCATTTATCGATTTCGGTTCGGTATCGTTGGAGATAAGTGGCTGGTAATATATATATAAAAAAAGAAACATGTTGTAGAAATAATATTGATACTATTGCCCTTTAAGGGTCATATTCCAAAAGTTCCTTTTATAAAATATGGTGTAACCAAAGCAGACATATTGACTTTTAAAATGATACCTCATTTACCGATTTCGGTTAGTCATCAAGCGAGGTAAAAAAAAAAGTTTTAGAAATGATGATATTTTTGTCCCTTAAGGGTTGAATTTAAAGAAAGTTCTTTCTTATAATATTATCTGATACTATAATATTTTAAACGATACCCCGTTTATCGATTTCGGTTAGATATCAATGGAGATAAATGGCTCGTGACGGAAAAATGCGTTGTAGAAAAATTAATACTTTTGCTCTCTAAGGATCGAATTTTGAAAAATATGGTGTAACCAACCAAAGACCTTATGAAGACCTCAGTCTTTAAAATAATACCTCTTTTATCAGTTTTGTTTAATTATCGAGGGAGATAAATGACTCGAGACACAAAAACGCATTTAAGAAATACTTATATTTTTGACCTTTAAGAGTTAAATTCAGATAGTTCCATTCTTAAAACATGATGTGACCATTAGTCCAGTAACGGGGTCGTAAAAAGGGGGTCTCACAAACATCACATCACATAGAAGATTTTTTTTTCTTATCTTGTATATATTGGTGAGAGTATGCAGAAACCAAGTTTTCGACCTCCAGCACCCTCGGCACAATTTTCTGTGGCCAAAAAACATCAAAATTTGGGTACTTTTTTCAGTTTTTCGTCTATAACTCCTTCCTGATAAGTCCTATCAAGAAATATTCTATTTTCAATTTGAAAGAGGACAAAATTTCCTACAACTTTCGTATTACAAACTTTTTTCTAAACTCAAAATTAAGCGAGCTACAGTTCTTTGAAAATCAGCCAAATTTCACACTTTTCCTAAAAGTTGGGTTTTTACCTACTTTGCAGCTCAAAATGACCTGAAACCCCTGTATATATAACCGATATATATGTATTTCTGTATGACATAGTATATATATGTACTATAATTTGATTACTGATGGTCCATTCAATAATCATATAGCATTGTTGGCCGGGAGATCCCGAAGGATTGTTCGGCCGCCAGGTTACAGTGTTATGGATAGGCCGCGCAGTGCGCTTCTTGTGGCTATCTAACCTGACCAAGTACTAGTACCGCATATAGGGAACCTACAGCTTAAGGTGGAATCCAAACCACAGAATCGTTTTGGCTTTCTCCATATTACACGGCAAACTGTGGCAGAGGTAAAGCTCGGGTTAATGGCCTTTGAAAATTACTGCTGAGAACGGGATTTCGATCTTCAGTCAGATACCTTAACCACTGAGCTACCATTTCGTTCTATTACCTGATGGTATTTGTACCAGTTTGAAAAACGGATTTGCAAAACTGAAAACATAATGTTATGGCACAAAGTTTATTTATGCAGTCAAAATTAAGTCATAATAAGTCAAAAATTAGTCATAAATCCATTTCTTTAATGGATTGAAACAATGTGTTCCATTTGAATTTGTTCCGTACAGCAATGGAAAAAAATTGTCGCTATATGAAGCATTTAAATCTCTTCAAGATACAACAACCAACACAAAATTTTTTGCTATGCACGGATGATTCCTCCTGTATAAGGTTATGTGGCATAGTAGTAAATACCTTGGCTGCTTCTGTGGAAAATATGAAGCCTATTTGACAACGAACTATAGATCCAACATCACAGTTATATTTGACGGATACCGAAGTTATGCTGCGCAGAGAGGAATAAAGTCATCTGAAATGATTTTTAGTTTGAAAACATCAGATACTTCAGCAGGCATCATTTTCAGTGAGGAAACAAGTGCTACAGTGACGCAGCAAATGAGAGCAGCAAGAACTGTGTAATGTTGATACTAATGCAAAAACTAAAAAAGGAGGCATCCAAGATCGACAGGCAAAACAAGATGCTGCTGGATTGATTGTTGACGCAGCAATTTCCCAAGCAGCAAAATTCGACAGTGTGATGATTCTAAGTGAGTATATTGGCTTTCTCATTTTGCTAATGGGCTTTGGTACCACAAGTTTGAACCCACACACATCCTCTTCATCCATGCATTTGCTGGATGTGATACAATATCAGCATATTTCGGCTATGGGAAAGAAAACTTCTACTGCATGATTCAATACCAACCATATCTGAAAATAACATGCATGCTAACTTCTCAGAACTCTAGCCTCCAGAGAACATTTGGAGAACACGCAGGGGAACAGATCATCTTGGAACGGTATGGAAAAATTGCTTGTGGAACATTGGAAGGCTCAGATATGAAATGATTAAGAGATCTGCCCAAAAAATGCATTCAGACTAGCACGGTTGCCACCAAAATCAGATGTGGCAACGTTTCACTCAATATGCACGAACCACCAAGTAAAGATTGGTTGGGTCGAGAAACGTACCCATTGCCGTGAGGATGAAGGAAAGGCTCGTCTAGTCTTATTACAGTTACAATAATAAATGCATTCAGGAGGACGTCGGTTCGAATTCCCGTCCAAGCATCCAGATTTGGGTTTTCCATGGTTTCCTCAAATCACTCCAGCCGAATGCCGGGATGCTTCCTTCAAAAGGCCATGGCCGAAATCCTTCACGTTCCTTGTTCCCAGTCCCATCGTGCCACTAATGAACTCGACGTCGACGAGGCGTAAAGTCATAAAAAAACAATAATAAAAGACGATGCACTTGAGTTTACTTCGAAGGTTGTATCATATTCCTTCCAGAAACCTTGTTCTCCTCCATGCAGCTGTCGCTAATCAGGACTGCATTGTTCAGCTGCTTGTAAAAATTGCTCTCGCCTGCTTCGTTAAAGCGTTCCTGGAATGTAGTAGATGAAGGAGAGGAAGATTTCTTCGACCTCGAGGAAGCTGTTCCTGATGCAATGGATGAAAGAGACACAATTCATTGATAAGCCGGGACAATCCAAACGGAAAAGAAATTTATTTATGACAATTTTTTTAACTTATTTCGAAATTATTATGACTTTATAACTTTGCGTCATAACATTATGCATTGTTGTTCGCTCTATTATCTTCAGTAATAGAGCGATCTGGTAGCTCAAGGCGTCTGACTGGAGATCAAAATCCCGGTCTCAGCAATGATTTTCAAAGGCCATTAACCCAACCTTTACCTCTGCCACAGCTTGCTGTGTAATATGAAGTAAGCCAGAACGATTCTGTGGTTTGGATTCCACCTTAAGCTGTAGGTTCCCTATATGCGGTACTAGTACTTGGTCAGGTTAGATAGCCACAAGAAGCGCACTGCGCGGCCTATCCATAACACTGTAACCTGGCGGCCGAACAATCCTTCGGGATCTCCCGGCCAACAATGCTATATGATTATTGAATGGACCATCAGTAATCAAAGTATAGTACATATATATACTATGTCATACAGAAATACATATATATCGGTTATATATACAGGGGTTTCAGGTCATTTTGAGCTGCAAAGTAGGTAAAAACCCAACTTTTAGGAAAAGTGTGAAATTTGGCTGATTTTTAAAGAACTGTAGCTCGCTTAATTTTGAGTTTAGAAAAAAGTTTGTAATACGAAAGTTGTAGGAAATTTTGTCCTCTTTCAAATTGAAAATAGAATATTTCTTGATAGGACTTATCAGGAAGGAGTTATAGACGAAAAACTGAAAAAAGTACCCAAATTTTGATGTTTTTTGGCCACAGAAAATTGTGCCGAGGGTGCTGGAGGTCGAAAACTTGGTTTCTGCATACTCTCACCAATATATATAAGATAAGAAAAAAGAATCTTCTACGTAATGTGATGCAAGTGAGAACTACCCCCGTTACTGGACTACATAGAGGAGACCTTAATCTTTAGAATGATACCTCATTTATTCATCTCGGTTATATATTAATGGAGATAAATGGCTCGTGTCACAAAAATGCGTTGAAGAACCATTGATACTTTTTCCCTTTAAGGGTTCATTTCCAAAAAAAAAAAAAAAAAAAAAAAAAAAAAAAAAAAAAAAAAACTTTCTTAGTATATGATGTCACAAAAGCAGAGACAGTATTCTTCATAATCCTACTTCATCTATCGATTTCGGTTATATATCTAAGAAGATAAATGGCTCGAGACACAAAAAACGCATTTTAGAAATATTGACATTTTTGCCCTTTAAGAGTCGAATTACGAAAAATACCTTTTTAAAATTCAATGTTACCACGGCTTAGACCTTACTCTTTAATATGATACCTCATTTATCTATATCAGTTAGATATGAAGTGAGATAAATGGCTCGTGACACAAAATTTCATTTTAGAACCAATGATACTTTTTCCCTTTAAGGGTTGGATTCCAAAAAAATTCTTCCTTAATATATGATGTCACCAAAGCCGAGACATTACTCTTCATAATCCAGCTTCATTTATCAATCACGGGTAGATATCCAGGGAGATAAATGGCTCGAGACACAAATAGCATTATAAAAATATTGACATTTTTGCCCCTTATGGGTTGAATTATGAAAAATTAATTTCTTCCAATTTAATGTTACCATGGCAGAGACCTTACTCTTTAATATGATACCTCATTTATCTATATCAGTTAGATATGAAAGGAAATAAATGGCTTGTGGCACAAAAATACGTTGAAGAAAAATTGATACTTCTGCCCTTTAACCCTTTGACTGCTGTAGACACCATAATCCTTGTTCCTTCTGTCAGGTGCTCTGGACGTGTATACACGTGCCGCCTTGCCGCCCTGTCTGTGCTCTGGATGCATTAAGTCGTCCTGGCACTCGGGTACCTGTGTGCTCTGCACGTGTTAATGTGCAAGCCACTCAGAGGTAAGGTCAGGTAGCCGTATTTCCACCCCGGCTGGTTAATTGCTTTCCAACATTTGGCCCGTGGGCATTTGCCGCTGCGATCCTATTTCTGTTGCTATTTTCATTTTAGTTTTCACTGAAAAAATTCATCGCCTTTGTGTTTGTACAAAGGAACAAATTATGGTGATTCTTACTAGAAGCGGCTGTGAGAATGATCTCTTTGATATTGTAAGACAACAAGCTTATGGTGGGGTGTGGCATAACCTTGCATCTTAACTGAGATCGTGCAAATCTAATGAGTTGCAGTACTGACTAAGCTCTTCACACAGTCGCTGAAGTGAACTACACTTAACGGTTCCTTGAAGTTTATTACTCGGTACACAATACAACAGGTAAACCATAAACAAATGTGGGTACAGTTATCAGAAGACCGTCGAGAATTTCAGCCTGGTCCTGATCCGGGGTAGAGTGACGGCTTCTACTTCTCGCGAACTTCCGGTGGTCTTCTGTAGTTGACGCTGGTTCAGCGGTCAGGCTGGAACTGGCGGTGGAGCGGCCGGCTACGCTTATATAGGCGGCCTGGCGCAGGAATTCCGTTGTGTGGTAGTACGGCGACCTCTGTAAGAAATAGTCCCACTTAGCTTCTAGATGATTCTATTTGTTTTCCTGGTTTTTATTGATGCCTCTGCGCCTGTTTGGAGTCGTATATGTATCCCGGCGTGCAGGCGCGTTGTGTGTGAGGTCTGCCTGGCAGGGGCCTTTACTGGCAGACTGAACATACCTCCCCCGGGGGGGGGGGGGGGTGGAAGCGATGTCTGCGAGGTCGTCTGCCGCGGCGCCCTGGAGCAGACTATGAAGGCTACCTCCAGGGGAGTACGGAGCTGTTCCCCTGGCGATGCGTGCCGACCTGCGTCGTGGTGCAGGTTGTGGTGGAGGTACTTGTGGAGCTAACGGCATCGGTTCGTCGGCGTCGATGGCCGGGGGCTGTACGGGGTGCGCTGAAGATGGTCCCCGCAGGTGGTCGAGAGGCTGCGGCTGAAGGGTGTCGGAGCGACCGACAGGTTGTGGCGTCGTTGGTGGCGCTGTAACTGTCCCTGAGCAACGGTTAGACGGTAGGAGTGGTGGAGGTGGCAGGGAAGGAGAGGAAGAAGTGGATGGCCGTGCCGTGGTGGAAGAGGACGGTGCCGTGGGGTAGCGGGGACGTAGTTGGTTTCGATGGCGTCGCACTATCCGGCCATCCAGGCTGACGTCGAACAGTTGGCGGCCCCGGGGCCGCTGGATGACCCCCGGAAGCCAACCGGCCCGGGAGCCAAACCCGCGGGCCCAGACTAGGGAGCCCGGGGTGAAACGGAATGGGCCCGAAGGTACCTGTACTTTGGGCGGGGGTAAGAGGAGATGGAGGAGAGTGCGAGGTTGGCGGCCATGCAGCAATTCCGCCGGGCTTTTGGCCCCCACTGGAGTGGTTCGATAGGAACTGAGGAAGAGTGTCAATGCCTCTTCGAGTTTGTGACTTGTGGTGTATTTGGTCATTTGGGTTTTGAATGTTCTGACTAGCCGTTCTGCCTCCCCGTTAGATTGGGGGTGGAAGGGCGGGGTGAGGAGGTGTTGGATATTGTTGGCGGTACAGAAGGATAGGAATTCCCGACTTCGAAATTGCGGTCCGTTATCTGTGACGATAGCGTATGGTAATCCTTCGATGGAAAAGATCTTCGTGAGGGCTGAAATGGTGACCTCTGTGGTGATTGTGGAGCAACGGACGACATATGGGAAGTGGGAAAAGGCATCCGTCACTAGGAGCCACTGGTGGCCTAGGAATGGGCCAGCGAAGTCGAGGTGAATGCGTTCCCAGGGTCCGGACGGTGCCGGCCAGGAAAGGAACTTTTGAGGGGGGCGGGGCAGTTGTTGGGCACAGATGGTACAGCGCCGCACCATCTCCGTGACATCCGTGGTAAGGCCGATCCAGAATACATGGCGTCTGGCAAGGGATTTGGTGCGGGCAATTCCCCAGTGTCCTTGGTGGAGAGTTTGGAGGATTGTCGGTTGTAGGGATCTCGGAACGACGACCCTCGGGGTGGAATTTGGTTCTGTGCGGAGGAGCACTCCCTCTACTACTGAGAGCTGGTGGCGGATGGAGTAGTAGAACTTGAGGTCTTGATGATGGCGTGGAGGGGAACGTGTTTGCCACCCGTGTTGGATGTAGGTGTCGGATGACACGGAGGAGGGGGGTCCTCCCCTGTGGCTGCCGCGACTTTTGAGGCCGTGACTGGAAATGTCTTCAGTGCTTCTTGTATGTCATCGTCGATCTGGAACACCAGAAGTTCCGACTTGTCGAAGGCAAGGTCTGGTCCCTGCGGTAGTCTGGATAAGGCGTCTGCATAGGAAAATGCTGGGGAAGATGCCTTCCTGAGCGATGATGTGACCCAGGTAGGAAATGGATTGTTGAAAAAATTGACACTTGGAAAGGTTGCATTTCAATCCTGCTGCACGGAGGCGGAGGAAGAGTAGGCGGAGGTTGGTCATGTGTTCGGCAGCGGAGGGTCCCGTGACGACTATGTCGTCGAGATAGTTGATGCATCCCGGAATATCCTGGAGAAGTTGTTCGAGATACCGTTGAAAAATCGCTGGAGCACTGGCCAAGCCGAACATGAGCCGGTTGAGTTGGAAGAGGCCAGAGGGAGTGTTGATGACTGTGTATTGTCGGGACTGGATATCCAAAGGGATTTGAAGGTATGCTTCTGCCAGGTCAATTTTTGTAAAGTAGGTACCTCCTGCTAGTTTACGGAAGAGGTCGTCCGGTCTCGGAAGTGGATAGTCGTCTACCAGCAGATGCGGGTTGACGGTGGTCTTAAAGTCACCACAGAGACGTAAGCGGCGTCCTGGCTTCTGAACTATGACCAACGGCGTGGCCCAGGGGCTGAACCGCACCGGCTGGAGGATCCCTTCGTCTTGGAGACGTTGAAGTTCTTCCTGAAGTGGTTGTTGAAGCGCTACGGGTACCTGGCGTGCCCGGAAGTATCGAGGCCGTACGTCCGGCCGGAGTTGGAGTGATGCTTCGAAGTCCTTTGCACAGCCGACGCCTGGTGAGAACAGGTCCTGAAACTCGGTGCAAAGGGCGTCCACTTCAGGAAAAGGAACATGCTGAGATACGAGGTGTATGTTATCCTCAATTGAAAATCCGAATAAGCGGAAAGCGTCCAGTCCAAATAAGTCTGCTGTGAGAGAACTGTTAACTACTAAAAAGGGGACTGAACGATGTACAGACTTATACATGACGTTTGCTGTGAATTGTCCCAGGAGTGCTATTTCCTGTTTGTTGTATGTCAGGAGGCGCTTGGGGGCCGGCGAGAGGGGGGGCGAGCCAATTTGCACATAAGTAGTATAATTAAGCAATGAGACTGCTGCTCCTGTGTCGACTTGTAGGCGCAGAGGCTTGCCATTGACCGTAACGTCAATAAAAAGTTTGGATGCTGTGGAAGTGTCTACCTGATTGATATCCATAGGTGCGCCGCTCAACCTGTCTTGGTAAGACCCTGGGCGGCGAGAGCCGGGATTGGCATTGGTGGTGTTGGTGCGGCAGACGGACGCCAGGTGTCCTTCCTTGCCGCAACGTGAGCATTCAGCCCAACGATCCGGACAATTTTCCCTCTCATGTGCTGAATAACAGGCGGGGCAGGAGGGTAGGCGGAGCGGGCTGCGGCGTCGGCGCTGCGGGATCCGCTGCTGCTGCCGAGACTTGGTGCCCCTGCCGGAACGGGCCGGTTCGATGTCCTTCTGAGGAAGCGGTCCCCGGTTGTGGTGTCGGGAGGAGCGCGACTGGGAGCTCTGGATGGCGGCGACGTCCTGTGTGTCCTCTACGTCGGTTCGGATTGCGGCCACATCCGCCCAGGACTCCAGGCGGCGATCTGCGGCCGTAGATATTTCGAATTTGTAGGCAAGTTCGATGACCTGCTCCAGGGATGGGTCCTCTAACTTGAGGGCGTCATGCCGGAGTGCGGCATCTGGTGCAGCCTGTATGATGTGATCACGCACCATGTCGTCGGCGTAGGATTCGTGGGAACAACGAGTTTGAAACTTACATTTTCTGCTAAGGCCTTGGAGTTCGGCCGCCCACTGGCGATACGTCTGATCGGGCTTCTTCCGGCATTGATAGAATTCGACGCGGGCCGCGACGACATGGTACCGGCGTCTGTAGTATGCATTCAGTGTCGTACAGATGGTCGTGAAGGTGAGGGTGTCGGGGTCTTGTGGCTGAAGTTTGGTGAGCAAGACATACATCTTCGATTGGTTCCAGGAAAGGAAATATGCACGCTGGTCTTCTTCTTTGGTATGTGATGAATTGCGAAGTGTTGTTATGCGCTTCTCGTAGGTCTCCCATTCTCGACGTCGTCGTTGAATGCTGGGAACGGAGGCGGGGCCGTGGGTTGGCGGAGATTCCTGACTTCCGCAATCAGTTGTCTCTGAGATTCGAAGAACTGATGTAGAAGTCCTTGGAGGAACTGTTGCCATTCCGTAGGTGCTGCTGGCGTAGCCATGATGGTCGAGAGTTCTTATCCCAACCTTGTCGCCACTGAAGTGAACTACACTTAATGGTTCCTTGAGGTTTATTACTCTGGTACACAAAACACTGGTAAACCATAACAAATGTGGTACAGTTATCAGACCGTCGAGAATTTAGCCTGGTCCTGATCCGGGGTAGAGAGAGACGGCTTCTACTTCTCGCGAACTTCCGGTGGTCTTCTGTAGTTGACGCTGGTTCCGCGGTCAGGCCGGAACTGGCGGTGGAGCGGCCGGCTACGCTTATATGGCGGCCTGGCGCAGGAATTCCGTTGTGTGGTAGTACGGCGACCTCTGTAAGAAATAGTCCCACTTAGCTTCTAGATGATTCTATTTGTTTTCCTGGTTTGTTTTGATGCCTCTGCGCCTGTTTGGAGTCGTATATGTATCCCGGCGTGCAGGCGCGTTGTGTGTGAGGTCTGCCTGGCAGGGGCCTTTACTGGCAGACTGAACAGGATCGCCTTTCGATTCCTTTTCGCGGCCTCTGTAAACCTGCGTACAATTCAGCTTTCTATTCGGAGAAGGAATGGCGCTTCTGTGGTCTCAGTCGATAGATCTCATTAAGATTTGTAGATTATTGGTGTGAAGCAGTAGTATCGAATAGATATCCTGAAGATGTGTTGGGATGAAGCTGTGAGCCAACAAAACTGAACACATCATTGGTCAAAAAGCCAAGACGAAGTAGATAAAACGTTCACGTTTGGATAGAGAGTCTCACCCACAATCCAAGCAGCACGTTAAGCGATGCCTGGAACGCAAGACAGACGCGACAATTAATGCGGAACGGCTGGTAAAAGTCGCTGCTTGGAGTCATTCGGGCGAAATCTTACAAAAAAAAAAACACACACACACATACACACAGACTCCGGTAAAAGAATGTTTGCTTGCAGGAGAGCGTAGCAGGAGGAAAGACGTACTCGGGTAAAAAACCACACGGTGAAGTCTCTAACATAGGTCTGGAACTTAAGGTTATGTCGACTATCTTGATCACTATGGTTGGTCTAACCTAATGAAGGACAGCCAGCGTTTACATTGTCCGCGAAACATAAGCATAGCGCATATGTCTTCTGCGTTACTCTGTGTAATTATAGTTTATCAGGCGTAAACTAGAAACGCCTGAAAATTGTTATTAAAATTCGTGGCACGCCAGTTCAGAGTTGTTAAGAACCGCCACGTGTTTTTACTGTTATCGTTCTGGCTCAATGCTAGTTGTGTGTAGATTCTTGACAACATGTAGCATTTATACTAGTGTTCAATAATACACACAATTTGGTATTCAGATGAAAAAGTAAATTCGGTGATGACAGAATTTCAAGTGCCTGCGCCTTCCGCCGATGTTGTGGTTGGCCTCGCCGAACCACGTTACATCCTGCCGCGTACTCCAGGAACCATTCCAAACCCATACAAATTGCTAGTCGCAGTGGATTTCCCCATGGGGCAATCAATTTCATTACGTATTGTGGCTATCAGTTACGCATTATTGACTCATCAGATGTTTATTCAAAAGTTTCAGTTCGAAATTATACATTTGTATCCTTGCTTCACGTTTTTCTTAACCAAAAACTCTCTCATAAAACACACACACATACACACGATAACATAAATAATAGTAATATTTGTAAACCTGAATTTCATTTCAGCATGAAGCTTCCTACCAAAAGAGATTGTGACGTCCTGATGTAAATTATAAATATGGGCACGCAGCAACAATTTGTGTTGTTTTCCACAATAATGCACATAAAGAACCAAAATTAGTCTAATCCTTTGTTGCATCATACCCATTCAGGAAGACTGTGGCTGCCGTAGAACGTTTCATAGCTGCGGGTAAGGCGGAGCTGTTGCAAAGGCGAATTTGCGTAACGTCTTCTAGAATCCCTCCTCTACATTAGGCGTTCATAATACATACTGCGGCAGTTCCGTGTGTGTTATTGTATAAAGTTCTCGATTGTGTTTGCCGGCTTTGAGTACCGGGGATGGAAATTTTTTTCATAACTGTGCAGCAGATACTGGATGGGGAGGTGCACAATTATTGGTTATTCTATATTTAACTAACAGTAAGGCCCGGCTGAAATACGAACTCTCTCAGCGCTCATGCAATAAACGCATATAGCGTTATAATAGAGTTGGTCAGCTGTCTTTAGAAAAGAGTGAAGCATGAGTCGTGCACAGTTTTATTATTTTCCATACATACGAGACAATGTATGTTTAACTTGCACTCATTACAGCTGTGTAAAACACATAACGATAATAGCATACACTTGATCAAATACTCTTTCCTTGGCAGGATCTAGTAATTGGAAACCAATTTAGGGAGCCACATCTATGTTATACAGTTAATAGAAGCTGATAACTATATAAAATATGTGTTGTTCAAAACAACTAAAAGTTTCATCTGCTGGTTAGCATAGAATCAAAAACTGTAAAGTCTTTTATTTATTTATTTATTTTTAAGAAAATAGCGCTTATGGTGCACGTGCTGTTCTAAGAAGGAACTTTTGTTACTGAAATCGTTCATGTGGAGTCAAAGAAGTATAAAATGAGTTCTCCTACGAAGAGGCACAACTCCATCCACAGAGAGCGTCACATTTGGCAGTTATCTGCTAGTAAATCCACAAAAAATGAACTTTAATTTTGATTTATTTTTTTTAAAAAAATAAAATTCACTCTTTATTCCGAGTTTTCTGACCTCCCACATGTATCTGGCGAGTTTTTGGTTAATTGCAATCTTTAAAGGAAACTGATTTGGTGAGAACAGAGTGCGTCTGCAGTGGTTTCCTCCAAATAAATTTCCTAAATTGGCCCTAAACAATACCGAAACAGAGCTCACCAAAGCCACGGCCCCTTTTGGCCTCCTCTGAACGCCCCCTCCCTCACATAGATTGACGTAACTTTTTCCTCTACAATTCCTCTCCTGCTCCCCCCCCCCCCCCACGCCACCCACGCTTAGCACGTAGCTTTCTCCTATTGATTCCAGAAGCATTTTTTACTGTTTTTTCTTGTTTACTATCGTAAATTACATACGGAGATAATTAAATGACGGAAATAAATATTCACATGCTGTTATGTGTCCTGTTCCTATTTTAACTGTTACAAATGATAGACGATAAGCTTCCTGGCATGGCTCCGAACCCCCCCTCCCCCAACGTAGTCTAGCGTAACTTT
>CM061920.1:304214832-304475271 GCA_031002005.1 Vandiemenella viatica | reverse complement strand
AAATTGTGATCCTGTACCTGCTATCAAAAATTAACATATCCATTAACTCAGGTCAGCTCTTAGGCAGTGCTTTGTTTCTCAACTAAATCAATCCTTTATTGCACAACACATCTGATCCATAATCAGTCTCCTTTCTTCCCACACTAGTCATTCTAAAATTCTAAAAGGGCTTTGCAGTTACTCGACAATGTGCCAATTGCATGCATGTAACTGTTGATACTTTGCCTCTTTACCCCCGCATTTGAATTCAATATAAGGTTCCCTAAACCACTGTCCTCCAAATAATTTTTCTTAATTCTGCTTTAGCCACCTCTCTGGCTTAACTGAAGTTATAATTCCTTCTAATGTGATTTCATAATTTACCACAAAATTTACAGAGCTGTAATGGTTAGCAGTATAGCTACTTGCTGTGCTATCCTGTTTTTGATAATCTGTAACAGTTGTTACTAGATCATATTCTCATGAAACCAGTTATGAATGGACTAATAGATGAATTTTTTATGTCTGCACATATGAGGAAACCAGCCTGTGTAGTTTCATGGAGAATCTTTATTCCCACCCTACACTAAATTTCTTGTGACCATACTCTTACAACCATGCTACCTTTTTGCGACTTTTCTAATAGCTGCCTCAACACTTCTGATCTCATCAAGCCAACAATATCCAGTCGAATTTACAACTATCATTCCCTCAAGATGTGTTTCAGCATCATGCCCAAAACATTAATGTCACACAGTTACCCATCTGTGCTGGTAAGCATGTCACATTCCAATTTTAAATCCCTATAACCTTTTCTTACTTTCTGAAGCAAACAACATAATACAGGTAGTTTCTGTTACACAGATTTTCCTAGGCATTGAATCCATATATTGCTTACAAAGAAGGGAATATGACCCAGTGAAAACATTTCCTGACTTGAGAGATCTCTTTATTCTGATCTTCCTTGCCCCTTCAAGCAGTAGCTTCTGGTTACCACTCAATCTTAGCCAACTCCTGGTGCCTTTGTTTGCAGACACCATTCCACTTAGCCAGTAAGCCAATTTCATGGCTCCTTCCCATCTATTAGACTGCTCTGTAAGATTCGCATCACAAATCCTGCCTTCACTACCTCATCAACACCATCACAAAAGAGAACTTCATAGGACCTCTGTTGCCATTTACCCACAAACTAGCAACAAGAAGTTTGAATATACCCTATTCAGCTCATATCTGGATTATATCCAGTCAGCATTTTGTAGCTCTAATGTTTCTTCTCCATTGTTTTCTATTCCCTGCCATTAGCCAATCCCTATGTCAATCCACATCTAGTCCACGGCTCTGTTTCTGCTGCTTGCCATTTGATCATTTTTCATAGAAATAAAAATTGAACAATTTAGTGGACTTAATATATGTGATAATATGTGTGCAATTCTCTGTCCACATTTGGCATTTCCTTCTATCAGACCTACAATGTTCAGTTCCTTTTACATTTGTACCAGTTCACAATTGAGTTATATCTTCCACTTTATCATCCATGAAGAGGCAGTTGTAGTTGGATATAACCATGAATTACTTTTAATTTATTTAAATTAATTCCAATTAAGTGCATGCTCCATTGGCAATTTCCACACAGGCCCACTTTTCCCCCTTTCTTGTACCTGCCTACTTTTGCCTTCGGTGAATGTTAATTATAAATTCTTTCAGAGTTTTTGGCAAATCATTAATCAATTACCTTGGTAATTTATTCCAATTCCTAACCCCCTTACCTATGAGAGAAAATTTTTGCACCAAGTTCTGCCTAAAATCAAGTGCCAGCGTGTGGTCATAATCTCCCTTCCATGTGATTCTCTTAATCATTCCACCAATATCTTTCCATGCCTCACAACCAGTATACGCTTTGTGCACTCCCACAAGAGTCTTCATCCTCTTTCTGTCTTCCAATGAATCCCATTCCAGCTCCTTCAACAAATCAATTGCTGAATGTGTTTGGTAGTAATTTCCAGAAACAAATCCAGCAGCCCTTCTTTGCACCTGCTTCAGATCCTGTATTTGATACCCAAAATGTGGGTCCCCTACTACACCACCATATTGAAGCAACGGTCAGACCAAAGTTTTGTATTCCAGTTCCTTCACTTCTCAGGTGCTTCCTCTCATCACTCTCTTCAATAAGAATTTTGAAGCTTTTTCCTGCTACCTCCTCAATGTGAATTTAGTATCAAATGTTATGCCAAGGTATTTATATTTCAAGTCTTCAACAAACCAATCCCCTCCCCAACATCATTTAGTTTTTTAATGTGTGTTCCTAATAAGTTGATTCATCTTTAAATTTACTTTCATCCCAGGCTGACCTCCTCAGCTAGAAGTACTGTCCAGATCACTGCAGTTGTTCACTGTCTCCTGCCATTTTGATCCTATTATATAACACTAGCATCAAAATCCCTCAAAAACAAATGCAGTGTTCAGGCAAGTTACGTTGCTTAGTTGGTTAACTAAAAAGAATTGATATAAAATAAATTTCAATACAGTTCTTCATACATTGTGCTGTAGTAATATGTTTCAGTTTCCTTCTTCGTCCAGAAACTCTGCTAAAACTGCCACTAGAAAATGAATGTTCCAGTCATATGTGAATTAATACGTTCACTGTATCGCATGTTGGTGGCAATAATGCTTCATGATGTAAACTTGATCTGAAGTGGAATGAAGTCTTCACGGGTGTACCACCGGATAGTGTTTTGAAAACACGATATTTCGACGACTAGCTCCGTTGTCTTCATCGGGTGTTGAGACATCTTCACAGGTCGGCTGACCATCGCATACTGTGTATCACTCAGTATTCAACGGTCAGCTGATCTGTGCAGATGTCTCAACACCTGATGAAGACACATTGATCTGAAGTATTCATCGGTTCTTAATTTAATTGCAATGGAGTACACGGTCCAGTGGCAATTTCCCTACTCACCCAACTTACCCCCATCCTGCACCCACCAACATTTGCCCTCTACAACTTTTAACATTAAATTCTTTCAACGTTTTCGGTAAGTTATTCATCATTTCCCTTGGTAACTCATTCCAATCCCTGACACCCTTGCCTAAAAAAGAAAATCTTCCCACACCCTTGTGCTTGAAATCGAATTCCAGCTTGTGGTCATGATCATCTTTTTACCTTCCATACTTTTCATACTTACTGCAATATCTTTCCATGCCTCATTGCCAGTATATGCCCTGTATACTCCCATGACCCTCCTCATCCTCCTCCTGTCTTGCAATGAATCGAATTCCAGCTCCTTTATCATATCTGTCACTGATTGCATTCTGCAATAATTTCCAGAAACAAATTCTTACAACTTTCTTTTTTGTTAACTGTGATTAAAATCGATATTACAACATTTGAATGGCTGACTCAGTTACATGTGGCTGAAATAATTACCTCAGTAATATGGCATCAGTGAATGTAAAGGAAAATAAAAATAAATCTTAAGAACACACATTTTGCCATGTAATATTTGTTTTACTTGTAGTCTAGGCTGCAAAGATGTGATCAGTGAGCAACTGCTTTCGTTCAAATGAAATAATGATTTCAGTAACAGGACACTCATGAAAATAATTAAATTTTTTTCAAAAAAAAAATCGTCCCCTCTGCTGCAACGTCACATGACACTTGTAATTCTGACCTAGGCTAAATAACAATCTAATCAAAACTAATGCTAACATTGCTAGTTGAAAATTAAAAATTTTATCTTACATATTAATGGACAAAGAATTTAACCAATACTTCTACGTCTAACAAATATTAAATAAATATAAGCAACTAATATTTAATATGTCAGTTCAAATGGAATACATATTTTTCTTTCACTGTTCTGACAATTCATTTATTCGCGAATGCTTAGCTAATTTAAACTGTTATTAAATAATGTGCATAATGTGTAACAACATCTCTGGTCATTGTAAGCAGTGATGAGAAGCATGACATCATGGTGTGATGTTACCGTGTGACAGAACATCATGACCAAGACTGGAATTTTATAGGTATAGATTACGTCATCTGCAAACAACCTAACTTCTGAATGCAAACCATCAGCATTATCATTCATTAGAATATGAATAGCAATGTTCTCAATATACTATTATTTGACACTCCCATTTTCACTTCTATTTCTTTTGATACCGTTACCAATCAGTTTTCTAACATAGTCATAGAAATTTCTACGTAAATCATTCAGTGGTCCTGTTGCACCAATAATATTCTTCATAAACCTATCTTTAACTTCCTTCTTTGTTGCTGTTAATTTATTATTTAAGTCACTATTGCCTTGCTGTCTCTTAAATTTCTGTTACCAGCATCTTTAACCTCCTAACTTCCCTTTTATAATATGTAGGATCTGTACTATTCTGTATATACCTCCATGAGCTCTTCCCATTTTGGACTCCTCCATACTTGTGCCTTCCTTGCATACAGTGAACCTTTCCCTGAAATCTCTCTTCACTTCTGAAATATGCACCTTTTTATAACTTTACTTATTACCACTTTCAATTTGGCCACTGGTTTACTGAATCTTCTAATATGCATCAGAACTGTTTCATGATCACGTATTTCTTCAGTTACTTGAGACCTCACAGGCTTTATTAGGAATATATCTGACCTATTGTGTCTCCTTATGCTCTGCCCTACACCTTGTCAGTTTAAATACCCACCAATAGTAACCAGTCTACACTCACCTTTACTCTCTGAATATTTATCTAACAATATTATCTATACAGCACAAGCTTTTTATGTAAGAGTCTGGATTGTGTTGACGAGGGATGTGACATGAATAGTGGACTGAGACTGTAGTAACAACAGTTTATGCCTTGGATTCTCACCTTTCTGTTTCACAGATTAAATTGTTCATAAATAACGTTCCTATAACAGTTCTTGATCCAAGTATATTCTTTCCCTTTCCATTGATTTTCCTCATTTGAACCATTCATACTTCATCGTACAAACTTACTGTCACGGTGCAATTTATTTCTGTGTGTAATGTGTAGCCCTCCAGCCTGCAGAATGTTCTATTTGCAGTAGAAGGACTCATGCCTGAAAATTTCGTTTACTAGTGTTCATCATTGGTTCTATTTTCTGGCAATTGTTGGTTTCTTTGTCCATCATTATTTAGTTTTCAATTGCTAAATCAACACTCTTGTTTTTTACCAATCATATTAAATTCTCTGCTTTGGAAAAAAGTGCTATTATTCCACAAATGTTCTTTACTTCCTTTGTAACTATTCATATGAAAATTAAGAATATTTCTCACTAAGTATGTTACTACATTTCAGTTTAGTAAAATGAAATGAAGTATGAACATTAGCAGCAAAAGATTTTAGAATAGTATGAAACTTCAGTTATAGGACTTGAATGCTTCGATGTAATGTTGTAAGGAAATGAAATATTCAGATAGAAAAGTAAAAACAGGTTAAGGATAGATGATAGATAGTTGAATGACTTTAGACACTTGTTCGAGCTCAGTCATGTGTTTCTATTTCCTTCAAAAATATTGTGTCTACGGAGTATTTTGGCTGTTGCTGCTGCTCTCCTCTATTCGACTCTGGTGGATGGTGGGAATAATTTATCTTTTTTTTCCATTTAAATATTGCCATTTCTTCTTACTCCATTGTTGCTGAGGTAAATACACAATTTTTCTGCCAAACCTCTTATCATCTGAGAGACTTATAGGTATGACATGCTTATTGCTAACATTTACAAGTGGGATTGCCATCCAGCCATGGTTTCCCCCACCAGCCCTTTCTTATGTTTCACTCTCTCATATGACTGAGATTTTCTTAATTACTGTTTGCCTTGTGTTTTACATTCAGTACTTACATGCAGGGCAAGTGCTAGGATTCTTGGACCCCCAGGTGGGATTAAATGTTATGAGACATGTTCAGAAAGTATGAACCATTAGACTATAAGTAAATACAAAATAGTTTTGAGCAAGTTTGTTATTTCAACAAATGGCACATATGAAAACATTAAAAAAAATATATTCACTAAAATTAATACATTTGATGTAGTTTGGAATTTCATAACACACTTCCATAAAATGAAGTGACCTGTGGAGACACAGTCATTGTTGCACATCTTGTTTGAGATTGTCATAATGCTAACTGATTAGAAACTGTTTCTAATGTGGCTCAGGCCACTTGGTGCTAAGGCTCATATATAAGGTGGAAATTCCATTTGTTTCTAGCCAAATGATAGTGTGAGTTCTTGGGTTAGATGAGCAGGGTGTGGCACTTTGCCTTTTGTTTAACTTGATGCTGTTTATCTAAGGTATAGTCTGCAGGCTTGTAGTGTTGTACCATGAGACTTGAACCCTGCCCCAGTTGCATACGATTATCTCAGCAAAAGTGTTTGCTTTGATTCCTTCCTGGACCAATGTGTCATGCACCTCCGCTCTCTAAACTTTTCTTGACAATGGCATGAAGTGAAAAACTCGTGATTACAGTGACCGAGACTTGAAAATCTCACCACCTTAATCACTGTCTCACACAAGAACAGTCAAAGTATTACCATGTCACTTGTCACTCAGCTAGAAGATCATTTTTGGCTCCATCCTATATAACAGTTTTTAACGTTTGTGGAAATTTCCAAGAAAAAGTCAAAAGCATAAATCATTTATTTTATCCCCCCCCCCCCCCACACACACACACATAAACTTTCTATTGACTTCCTGCACCAAATTGTCACTAATGACAGGTGATTGCACACTTCTTGTTTCATGAATGTTTCCTTCGATAACCTTTATTAGTCAGTCTGTTTCATTTTATCACATTTTCATCACACCTTACTCATTTACATGATTAATCTGCTGATTACTATCTGTTAGTTTCACATTTCTTGTATTCAAGAAATGGATTGTATGAAGGTCATTCAAATATAAACTGGAATTTTATTTGTTTGGCTCATACTTACTCAAACAGTGTGGCGCAACAGGGAATTGGTGTCATGGGGATGGAGAGGGGATAGCCAAGCCCTCTTACCCACATTCAATATTGCTGTTAGTGGACAAGAAGTAACAGTGTCTATTTTGCAAGGTGTTGTTATTTGTTTTCCCACAAAAAAAGTTGTGAAATAGAATGAAATTTGGGTTAGACTTTATGTTCAGTTCAGTGTTGCTACTCTGAGCAAAACCCAAGAGTTTTATTGGTTCAAGAAATTTTAAAATGGTCATGATACAGTGGTGACAAGCATCTATGAAGCCAATATCCAGGCTATGTCTGAGCTTGTGAAATACGACTGTCACATCACTGAATCGGAGGTGAATGTAGGTGATGGAAGTGTCAATACCATTATTTAAGACATACTTGGATACCGAAAAGTATTGGCAAGGTGGGTTCCACATCTTCTCAATGATGAAAAAACAGAAATACATCTGTCAGTGACTTCTGAATTGCTTTGAAGAAGAAGAAGAGGAGGCTTTGTTGGACTTTATCATGACCTGCAGCAAAATATTGATCGATCACTGTACCCCAGAAATCAAGAGGATGAGTATGGAGTGGATGAATCAAGTCCAAGACACAACTGTTTACTGAAAAACTTATTGCAATTGTGTTTTGGGACTCAAAGGGGTGTATTTGCTGATTGACTATCTACATATTCGAAATACAGTGAATGTGACCTACAATTGCCAGCTGCTGAATGATTTCAAGATTTATTATCTCAAACCGAGAATGGTGGTGTAATGGTTAGCATTCTGGCCTCACATTCGGGAGTCCGGCGGTTCGAATCCCCGTCCGGGCATCCAGATTTGGGTTTTCCATGGTTTCCCAAATCACTCCAGGCAAATGCCGGGATGCTTCCTTCAAAAGGCCATGGCCGAATTCCTTCCCATTCCTTACCCCCCATCCTTTCCCGTCTCTAAAAGACCTCGCTATTAAGAGACGTTAAGCAGTTAAAAAAAAAAGAAGATTATCTCAACAAATGATGCTGACAACTGATTCATGATGTCCTCCTACTGTACAACCATGTAAGGCTGCTTACAGCAGTTCTGATTTGTGATAAATTCACTGCAGTGCACTCTAGCTACCAATTAAAACCCCAGCTTACAGCTCAGACTTGTCCCCATGTGACTACCATATATTTTGTCATTAGGAGGGTGTAGCATAGCCATATGATAGAGGTTGCTTCCAAAGCTGGTGGACCGGGAGATCGAGAACCGACTATGCTATTTGGAATACGGCCGAGTGGATGTTAAATTTCCTGCCGGTCCGTGGGAGTACCGTGGAAGACCCCGGAGTGCATGCCGGCTACCGGAAGTCAATTAAAAACGCCCGCGAACCCAACATGTGGCACCCACTAGTCTTCCTGGGGCAGCCGAGCTCATCGGGCACGCCACCCATGTGCGAGTTTTTCTCGAACTCCCTTTTTTAATGTTGAATTATTCTCGGTTAGAGTTGTGAAAATGCGAGTGTGATTTATAAAGGATTGTTAATGTGAACGGTTTTTAACTGAGGATTCTGCAACCTTCGGGTACATATATATAAGTCCGATGAAATATATGATCGCGACTGGTGTGGGTAAAGATTTAGAACTCTATTAAACTTACAAAAGTTAATGTCGTTGTCATCCTCTTTTTTTGTGTGATTCTTCTTGACACTGTAAAGAGTGTTAATAAGCTGAATCACTGGCGACTGCGTCAGCAGAATTTGCTGCTTCAAACATTTTCATAAAATGTACTAAATCCCACCATCCGCGAGCATTAGTGTTCTCTGCCAAGAGAGAGAAATGCAACAAGGGGAAAGATTTGAAGATGTGAGATGTGGTGGTGGAACAGTATGTGCTTAATTGGCTACTGGGACAGCCATAACTTTTTATTTTTAGGGGATCAGAAAATTTGCCATGTGGTAGAGATAACATATTTCTCTCGAAGTATATTAGGTAAAAAAATAAGTTACTTCATTTGTATTTTTATTCATCACCAATAAAGCTCCTTGAAAAGATTTTAATTTATATTTCAATGACCCTCATAGACAATAATGTCCAGCAGTTATTTCCTTTAGAGGTGTACAAGGGAAAAATAGGAAGAAAAGAGTTCTGCTGCTAGGTAGTAGCCATGGGACAGATATAGGCCCTCTTCTGTATGATCAGTTTGACACAAGCTACCAGGTCACAAGTTTTTTTTAACATAGTGCAACTTCATGCCAAGAAATATAGGATCACTTAGTAGGGTTTCACTAATGAGGACAGAGTAGTGATAGTGTGAGGTGTGGAGAATAATATTGATAGAAACATGAATTTTACTATAGAGAGTGCCCTGAGGAAAGTGGTGAAGGAGGTGCAGCATACAAGGGTTGAGCTCATGCAAGTCCTAGATCACCATGACCGGCGATGGATAAATGTAGAGATGGAGGTGCTGCTTGGGAAAGGCATTAGTTCTGTCTTGAGAGTTGTGCCTGTGGACACCATTGGAATATGGGGCTTTACTATGCATGACGTACACCTAAATAGGAGCAGCATAGGGGTAATATCTGAGTTGATACCTAAATCTGTGAGGAAGCCTACATTCAGTTATGACAAGGGTCAGGACTGTACCTTTTTTAGACTTTTTTAGGGCTTAAAAACCGGTGACTAAATGAATACTGAATGCAGATGTGCAATATGAAAATTCAGGAATGCTGAAGAAATAGTTGAAGCTGATGAAATAATTAGAAAAGGGGGTCGAAACTGGGAAGTTGAAGATTAATGTTGAAAATATCACAAAGCCATTTGTGAACTGTACCAGTGTAATGAACAAAATTACGCAGTTAGATAACTTAATAGAGATAATAAACCACAAACAGTTAAAGCGGTATAGTATTGGTTAAAAAGAAGGAGTGCTAGACAGTGAGGTTTTCCCCAAAGGTTATAGAGAGTTCCACAGAGATAGATAAATAATTGGTAAAGAGTTATTCATTTTGATTAGCAAAAACTACTATAATCAGGGCCAGCTAAGGAATTTCGGGGCCCCCTGCGAAGTTTGATTTTGGGTCCCCCTACTTCTTTTCTAGATGTACTTTTGCCTACACTTTTGATAATTTTAGTTACTTAACACACACACACATATATAATCTATGTGTAGAGCTCAAACAACAATTAAATAGACGGACTGAGGTTTCTCTAAATATGTGTACAAATGGGCCAGCAGTTAATAGAGCATTAGTTGAATGTGACCAATTTCACCGAGTCTTTGGTGTTTTAACAATTCATTTCATATGGATCTCCCAACTACTGTCACTTTTATTTCTGGCTAAGCCCTGCTGCCCATTGTGTCAAATAAAATTGTTTTTTGTATACAATTTTATAGCTATTATATTTATAATATACTTTTTGTATACACCATTTCTTTTCTTTGCTAGTACTTATAGGATTTTGGGGCTGGAGACACGTGAGCAGGCACACACATTTCAATTCAATAACTTTTTATGTGAAATGTCAAAAGATGAATGAGTTTATTCGAACAAAATTACATAAATTGCTAAAACAGGTTCAGAGCAATACACACCTTTAAATATATAGGCCTATTGTATTTGTAACTACAGATACAACTTTCTCAAAACTGAATCTAATGAAGGACTTCTCGTGGATTTCCATGCCTCGGAAACATCTGTCGTCGCTAGCGAGAGTTTCCATTGGATGTTGAATAGCTGAGAAAATAAATTATGACTATGTTATAAATAACGTCATTAATAAGATTAATCTCATTTAAATTTTATTTTTCTGTCTTTTATTGATTTTAAAATTTTGACAATAAATATTACTACTACATTTATATAATGAACTAGTATTCAGAAATTTAAGTATTAAACAAATTTCTGAGTGTTTTCTTATACCATAAGAGAATGTCCCGCTTCAATACATTGTACAGGACCCCTTAAAATTGGTTATCACGTTTGGAAAAGCCCATTTGTGTCACATTATATTACAAAGTAGAACTTCATTAGTATGAACTTCAGTGTTGGAATGCTTAGTAACCCTCAAAAAGTACGTCCAGAATCATAAAATCTGATATAGCCGTTAATGCTTTTAATTTGCAATCTTAAGAATAAGCTTGCATATACTAATTTTGATACAAGTAAAAAATTACTTAGTTATTTCGTATAAATTGATGGAACCTCTTATCAGCTCGTTGCTCATTGAAGATCTGAGATAGTTTTTAATTATCTTTAACTTGGAGAAGCCATGTTCTGCAGAGGCATGCACAAAAAAATTCTTAATGCAATTGATACATTTAAAAAAATTTCTTGCAAGTTGTTTTCAAAGATGTAATTAAGTACTTCTAAACATGAATTGGTTTCTTGTGTAAGCATTTTCAATTCATGTTCAAGAGCCTCTGAATTGAGATCTTCCAACTGCGTTTTAGCTTCTCTCAAACGTTCTGCAAGTTTCCTACATCCTGTGTTTAGATTGTATTTATTTGTTGCCAAGTTCTTAATGTCTAAAATAACACCGAACACATCGCAGCAGTTACTGAGCTGCTGAAATCTTTCCTTCAAAGACATACAAGGGCAGTCCGATAAGTACTTAGCCTACAAAAGAAAAAACGAAAATTTTTGAAAAGTGGCGATTTCTCCTTTTAGCTAGATACACTTGACCCAGTGATGCTCCAACTTCTTTAACCCATCTGAAGAATACGTTTTCTGGAGATCTGCAAAGTAGGCCTCTGTGGCGGCAGTAACCTCTTCATTCGACTCAAATTTCTGCCCACCGAGTGTCTTCTTCAAGTTTAGAAAGAAAAAGAAGTCGCACGCGGCCAAATCTGGAGAATATGGCGGATGGGGCAGCAGTTCGTAGTTCAATTGGACCAATTTGGCCGTAACAACGGTGCATTGTTATGGTGGAAGAGCACTTTTTTCTTCGCCAAATGGGGCCATTTTTTTCTGCAATTCAGCATCAAATCGGTCCAGTAATCTGGCATGGTAAAGCCCTGTAATCATTTTGCCCTTCTCCAGATAGTCAGTGTAGATCACACCTTGTGAATCCCAGAAAATGGTGGCCATCACCTTTCTGGCCGATGGGACAGTCTTCGCCTTTTTCGGAGCACGTTCGCCGGGTAAAGTCCACTGTTTTAACTGTTCCTTGGTCTCTGGTGTGTACCAGTGGATTTATGTTTTGTCAACGGTCACTTAACGGCGCAGAAACTCCTTCAGATTGTGCTTAAACAGCGTCAAACACTGCTATGAAGTGGTCTCGCGGTTGTGCTTGTTGTCCGGAGTGAGCAAACATGGCACCCATCGAGCCGACAGCTTTCTCATGCCCAAAATTTCATGCAAGATATGACCTACGCAGTCTTTTGAGATGCCTACTGTTGCAGCAATCTCACAAACCTTCAATCGGTGGCCTGCCATGGCGAGATCGTGGATTTTTGTCACGTTATCCTCCGTGGTAACCTTTTACGGGGCACCTGGGTGTGGCTCATCAAAAACCGGCGTGCGACCACGTTGAAACTCGCTAAACCAATTTTTGACAGTCACCATCGAAGGAGAAGAGTCACTTTACATAACATCCAAGCGCTCTTTGATTTCGCTGCACGATTTTCCTTCAAAAAACAAGAATCGATTCACCGACCGATATTGCTCTTTTCCATTTTTCTAAAATCCGCGGACACATCCACTTTCACACACGATTAAAACAAAACTATGAATCCGATTTGGCTGATATTTTAACAATAGCCGTCTAAGATAATGTACTACACGATAATAAATTTCTCTGGTGACAGTGACGCCATCAGGAAGTGAGGCTAAGTACTTATTGGACCTACCTCGTAATAGCGGTGTCTACGATGACATAGAAGAAGTTTACTCTTAAGCAGTTCTCTTCCCCTTGAATGATTTCATGCTTACTTTTGTGATGAAATTGCATTTTAACGGTTGCAAATCTGGATTCTGTTATTACAGCAACTTTTCCTAAAGCTGTTACCATGACCTCTGTAAAAAAATGTTTTACTCTTTTTATTTTAGTACCAAAAATTATTGCAGAGAAGCAAAATTCTAAAAAATTTCCCTTTCTTTTAATTATTACCGTAGATGTGATTTTTATACTGAGGTTCAGAAGGTTATCTTTTTTTTTTTTTTTGTATTTACATTTTAACACAGTATAATATATGAAATATAAGAAACTAAAGCTATGTGAAAAATTATCACTAACAGTTCAATAAGGGCGTATTGAGACTCAATTATCCTTCAGGTCATAAATTTCCTGAGGACATACCTTTTGATAAAACATGCACGTTATAACAAAAAGAAATGTACCTTTTATATAAAACAAAACAAAAGTTATTGTCTGCGATAGTAATGGTGGTTAATTCTTTACTGTCTACGCCAAAAACAGTAGCATTTGCAGCAATGAATGTACTAAGATCACTCGCAAGATTTCTTAGTCTATATAAACACATTCCTAAGACGTGAGTAATAACGTGAATTTTTTTCTTAATTGCTTTTATGCAACTACCCACATTTTTAATCATTTTATTCACCATTTCACAAAACTGAAGTGGTTTGATTGAAACAAATTTCGCCAAAGCTATCAGGAAATACACAATGGACATTTATAATAGATGGTAGCTTACTTCGCGATACATGTCATCACTAACTTGGCATTCATTAAAATAGCTTATTAATTACTAACAATAATTGAATTCCTCATGTCTTATATTTTTGCAAGAACATTCTGGGACAGGCTACGGAGGGTGGTGGTGTAATGGCTAGCATTCTGGCCTCGCATTCGGGAGGATGGCAGTTCAAGTCCCCATCCGGGCATCCAGATTTGGGTTTTCCATGGTTTCCCAATCACTCCAGGCAAATGCCGGGATGCTTCCTTCAAAAGGCCATGGCCGAATTCCTTCCCATTCCTTGCCCACCCCTTCCTTACTCGTTTCTAAAGACCACGCTGTTAGAGAGACGTTAAGCAGATTAAAAAAAAAAAGGGACAGGCTGTATTCAAACTGATATTGCCCATTACAAAATCAAAAAATTCATATACGCCTAAACACATTAAATATTTCACTAACTACGATTTGGGTGGTGACAACATTGTAAATTTTATGATAGCATAAATTATAACAATTAATGGCAGTAGTAAAATAAGAACGAGGTAAGAAAAAATTATAATATTACGAAACAATGCAAGTTAAAGAGTAGAAACCGCCATTTCCATTCAAGTTGTTCGCGCCAAAGATAGTATCGACACCATTGTTTTATTTTAAAGTCACCCATTTAATTTCTTAATTCACCTTTTTTTAAAACTGCAACAGGGCTAAAACACCCACAATAATAAGTCTACTACATCACAGTGTAAAGTTAGCAGTTGTGATTAGGTTGAAATGCTGACTGGATTTCACAATCAAATCGCAGCGACAATAAAAACCTGTAATATATATATTAAGCTCTAAGTTACTTACCGTAAATATCACAATTCTTTTATTCTTATTGAAGATTTAATAAATTATATAGTAGTTTGAGTCACTAATTATTAAAAGCTTCTAACTAATTACTATAACGAAACACAAATACAATATAAACAGTTCAAAGATAAGTATATTCCTCTGTGGTCAAACTCTTAAACGCGTAATTTTTACAGTAAATTAAATATTAGCAATGATAATTAAGTTTGATTTAGGTATTCCATTTATTTACTGCATTCCAGAAAACTGAGAAACTAAATATTCAAGGTCAAAATATTAAACAATCATTAGTTAAGCTGTGTGAATTTTCGTCAGATTTATGGGGAAGTAGTGCATGTCTGAAAGTGCATAATGATCCATGACCTACAATTTTCCATATAAAAAGGTTTTTAATTGCCTGTTCCTTCCAAAGGTACACACTTTATTATTATTATTGGCGAAAAATTCTATGACTCTTATCCTGCACAATCCTACATCAATCTCAGGAAACAGTAACACAATACTGACGAGCCAGTATTGCGTTACTGTTTCTTGGGATGACATTGATGTAGGATTATGCAAGATAAGAGTGATAGAATTTTTCAGCGGCGACCAAGAATAAAGTTAAAGTGTGTACATATAAGCCACTAGCTGTTTCAGCAGATTTTGATTCTGACCATTAGCTCTAAAAACTTTAAAACCACATCCAAATTGCTGCAGTACTTATTGCGATATCTGTTCAAATAAAGCAACATAAGCAGCTTGCTTACAGATTTACAATAGTATAGATTGTAGTGTCTAACTGCATACCCTCTTGCTGAACTGCTTTACTGACCCTGTTGACACGGCAAAGGACGGTATGCCATATCACATCACACAAAGAAAACTTAGATTTTGTGATTTCTTTAAGAAGACTAGAAACTTCACTGAAACACATTGGATCATTTTTGCGTGTGTTCTTTAACTCTGATAAGGCAAGTCTTACGTTATTAAGCTCAGAATTCACAACCCATACACTTTCAATCCTAGCCTCCCATCTTGTATCATATAGTGGCTTCAGAGTTAAGTTCATGTGGTTCTTCAGTGCTTCCCAGAACTTCACAGAGGAAGAAAATACTGTAAACAGTCTTTGAATTATACCAAAAAATGTAGTGCAATTACAGATGATTTAACTGCATCACTAAGAACCAAGTTCAAACTATGAGCAGAGCAAGTGATGTAATTAGCCCTTGGATTTTCATCAATAATACGAGCTGGAGTACCATTCTTCTAGCCCTTCATATTGCTTTGGTTGTCGTAAGACTGACCGTGACAATCTGCAAGCGGTATACCTAGGTCATAGAGTATCTGAACAAGCAGTTCTGTCAGACCCGTTCCTGTAGTGTCATTCACTTAAAAAAATTATTCTTCAATTTCAACTGGTTTGGAAAATACTTCTACCACTCTTAAAAGCATGCTTAATTGTTCCTTGTGACTTAAATCTGGTGTACAGTCCAATATTATTGAATAATATTTATTTTTAAGTCTGGTATCCTTCATGAGAGATACTATTTCATCAGAAATTATGGTAATAATTTCATTTTGTATGTCCTTACTTAAGTAAGTAACCTATCTTCCAGGTTTAGCTACATGCTCATTTAATAGGGGATTGAACTTTGCCATTAATTCTACTTGTCCTAAAAAGTTCCATTACCTGGATTTCCTAACACCATGGGCGCCGGGAGGGGGGTGCAAGGGGGTGCACTTGTACCCCCCCGACATCCCGGGTCGCCTGGAAATTTGGGCCGATAGGGGGTGGGGAGCACCAATTACAGCCCTGGTGCACCCCCCTACATCCTGGGTCGCCGTGTGGGCAGTAGTAGAGCTAAAAAAAAAAGTCGCCCAGCCCGGAAATTTTTGAGCCGGGGGGGGGGGGGGGGAGGCACCAATGCAGCCCTGGTGCACCCCCCTAGAAGCAATCCTGCCGGCACCCATGCCTAAGACTTCATGAAAGATTTCTTTTGGCAAGGAAACATACTATTGAAAACAATCTTAGCAAAACCGACCTGCACCTTCTTTCTTCCTGATTAATTTGATCTTGAGTTGCCTGATCAATTAATTTTGAATTATTAATTCTCTGTGGTAGCTCTTTCCACTTACACATTTGTATAATATGGTTGCATGACAGTTCATGGCTAGAGAAAATTTTTCACAAGCTTTGCCAGTCTCTTAAACCATTTCTTGTGATAGAGCCACCATTCGAATTAAATAATTTGCAACAAAAGCAATACACAGCATCTTTTGTTTGAGAATAAACAAGCCACATTTGTTTAACTTTTTCATCATTTGAAAGATGATTGAAGCAATTAAAATTAGAAAAACACCTTCTTGTTTTGCTATCCATAGGAAATTTTACATTTTTTTAACTAAGTCTTGCGGTTCTTCCTTAATCGCTCTTCTCCTAAAATTATCATTTATAATATCCGGCCAGGTTCCCAGATCGGTAAGATCATTGACACCTTGAAGGCCGTTACCTTCCTTAGATGATGTTCTTTCTTCTCAGAGGAGTCCAGCTGCGGTTTCTTCTGCAGGAACACTTTCACTACTAGTAGGTGAGACAGTTTCGTTAGGCACTAATTCTTTCTTGCACGGGGCACACAATTGTTCTGCAGTATCAACAGATGATGTATTAATAACACTATTCTTTTATATCACAATTTACATTCGTAGAAACACTGTTAGTTCGATTAAAAAAATATTTATGAACCCTTTTACCACAACTGCTCATTAAGGATATCACTTCTATGTTTTCTTTTTTTAGCACCTGACAAGTATTTACAATCCATTATACACTCTTGCATGAAACAAATCACAGGTTCTGATACCACCAGACATATACACAAACTGCGTCTGTACTTCAAACCTGACTGGGTTGCCAAACCATGGTACGTTTGGGGCCCGTTATTTGAACAGTGGAAATCCCAAACAGCCAGGCGGCATTGTGAGCAGAAAGGCGTATTGCGCTTGTCAGTAACATCAAACGTTTCTGGTATTTCCTAAGAAGCTGGCAACCGACTGGAACAGAAATGGAAAGCTTTATCGTCGTCGGTTTCGAGAGAAGATCGACAATCATGGTATTCATCAAATCTGTCCTGTTTATGGAAAAATAGGATGCACAATGAAGGTACTATAGGACCTTTGTGAATGCAGCTTGTTATCAGTCTAAATTTGTAGATTATTTATTTTAGTAGGAACATTGTTCGTTACGTAAGGACAAATTTTGAAGGGGATCTTGGCGGGCCCCCCCCCCCCCCCCCCCCCCCGCAACTGTGGTTCTTGTGGTAGTCTTATACCTGCCCTGACTATAATACACTGGTATTCATAAACCATAGCCATGAATTGCTAAGGGTAGATTTGTATGGTGATAAAAAGGGGGAAAAATAGGATAATTCCTGCTTACCGCAGTGGAATTATGAATAATGACAATGAGGCTCTTTGGGAGAAATTAAATAAATATTCAGGGTTTAAAGATAAGTGTAGAATGGTCATACTGGTGAGGATTTAAATTTAGCAGGTCTCAACCGGGAAGGAAGTAAGATTACTAATAAAAGAGAACAGAAATTTCCAAATAACTTAATGAGGAAAGGAGGCAAGTGGTAGAATACAGCACAAGGAGCTCAAGATGTTGGAAATATACCTGATAAAGCCTGTTGATCTTGTGGAGTTTCAAGCAACTGAAGGAATAAGTGATCATGAATCAGTTCTGATGGATATCAGAAGTTTTAGTAAACCAGTGGCCAAATTTGTAAATGGTAATAGGTACAGTTATGAAAAAGCACATATTTCAGAACCAAATATATTTTTCAGGAGTATGTTCAGCATATGGAAGGAAGGCACAAGTATGATGGAGCCTAAATGGGAACAGTCAAGGAGATGAAGAATGGGACAAGTAATGTTTGCAGTAAAAGAAAAAAATAAAGAATATTTTGAAACCCACATATAATAAGGAAGTTACAACATTAAGGAGGCTGGTATGAATAAAATGCTATAGAGTTAAAAGACAGCAAGGGGATGGGAAGGGAAGGTATTTAGACAATTATAGATAAGGATGGAGAAGAAGTTACTGAGAATTTGCATAAAACAAAGATATTAAATAATTGTTTCAATGCAACCATTAAGAACAATGATTTGGGAATGGGAGGGTGTAAATTAGAGAACAAGCTTATCAACACATTTAGAAATGAGCAGACTAAAAAAATTGAAATTTATCTTGAGGATATTATGAAGAACTGGAAAATCTTACACAGGCTTGTGTAGTTAATATTACCACAGATCTCTTAAAGATAGCAACATATGACATGTACATTATCTTCAAATGTTATTTAGATTGAGCCTGGATACTTGCTGCTTACCAGAGGACTCGAAAGTGCAATAGTATTATTGGTCCATAAAGGAGGGGTTGGAAATAGTGCTTAAAGTTAAAGCCTGATCAATTTGGCATCTGTAAATTAATGGTGAGATTGATATGCTACCACTTCAAAAATGGCTGCGAGAAAAGAAAGTGGTTTTCAAATTGACAACATGGCTTTAGGCAGTTATATTCATATGAACCTGAGTGGGCTATAAGCAAGATACTTCATTTGAAAATGACAAGTAGATAGTGTACAAGGTCTGTCCTGAATGAAACCAGACTGGCTCTTGCGCAGTGCCCTCTCGCGCTGGGCAGGGAAACTAATGGTGGGGGAAGGTAGTGGGGAGCCTTCACAATGACACGCAACAATTAGCAGTCCGTTGTGAACAGAGTGTTGAGGAAGGTTGCTTGTTGCGTGCGATGCTGTGCTGGCTTATTGTTATAAAGCAAAATGCCTCAATTGATTGAGCTACAGTACACCATTAAATTTTGAGTCAGGCTCAAGAAATTGGGGACAGAGTTTCTGGAAATGTTGAGAACAGTGTGCAGCGATGAATGCATTACAAGATCCCAGGTTTTTGTCAGGATTTAAGGAGGGAACAGAGAGTGTTGAGGGTGAAGAGAAAGGTTGACCACCAACAACCAAAGCGAAGGACAATGTTGAAAGGGTGAGGGCTCTTTTGAACACCTATCGACGTTTAAGTGTGCAAATGGTTGCCATTGTGCTAAAATTGCCAAAAATGCAAGTTCATGATATTGTGAGGGATGATCTTGGAATGTGATAAATTTGTGTCAAATTGGTGCCAAAAATCTTCAACCGACACCAACAAGTAATCAAGACAGATGATTGCGCAAGATCTGTTGAATCGCGTAGAAACTAACCAAAGTTTCTTACAGACCGTCATCACTGGGGACAAAACATGTGTTTTCCAGTATGACCCAGAAACCAAATGGCAGAGCACAAAGTGGCACACACCACAGTCTCCATGTCCAAAATAGGTTCAGATGAGCAAATCATAATGGGACTCATTCTGTTTCATGATACCAAAGGAGTTGTTCACAGGGAGTTCATACCAACAGGGACAATGGTCAACTCCACATTTTACACTGAAATCCTTGAAAGACTTCGCAAACGTGTTGCCCGTGCTCGTCCGGAAATTACTAATGACTGGACCCTGCACCAGAAAACACACTCAGTCACACAGTGAAGATTGTTCGGATTGTGCCCAAGAAAACATCAAGACACTTCCACAATCTCCTTACAGCCCTGATGTGTCCCTCTGTGATTTTTTCCTGTTTGCCCGGCTCAAGAGGGCCATCAAAGGATGCTGATTCGAGTACATCGAAGTTGTTCAAGCCGCTGCGAGAAGGACACTGAAAAGCATCTCGGAACAGGAGTTCCAGGACACTTATCTTCAATGGCAGAACTGCTGAAAATGCTGTATGGATGCACAATATTACTTTGAGGAGTATCAATTTTACTTTGCAATATTTTCATTAAATCAAGTTTTACAGCTTTTGTCTGGTTTCATTCAGGACAGATCTCATAGTTGTCGATCATACAAAGGCTTTTGACAGAGTGAGACATTTGCATATGGAGGAAAGGTTTTTTAAAATTATTTATTTAATTATTCAATGCTATTGAGTGCTGCTCCAGTGACAATTTCCCTGCACACCCATTTTTTCCTCTCCTTTTTCACTATACTGATGCCCACTTTTAGTTTCAACTTTAAATTCCTTTAGGGTTTTTAGCAAATTATTCATCATTTCTCTTGGTAATTTATTTCAGTCCCTGACCCCCTTACCTATAAAATATCTTTCCAAGCCCTTATGCCTGAAATAGAGTCCCAGTTTATGGTCATGCCTATCTTTTAACTTCCATGCACTACTCCTAATTCTTCAATTAATATCCTCCCATGCCTCATCACCAACATATACCTTGTACACTCCCATGACATCCTTCACCCTCCACCTGTCTTTCAGTGAATCCCATTTCCATAATATCTGTAACTGATTGTGTTTTGTGGTTGTTTCCAGAGACAAATTTAGCAATCCTTCTTTACACCTCCTCCAACTTCTGTATTTGATACAACAAGCGTTGTGGGTGAGTGGTTAACGCTCTGGCCTTGCATTCGGGAGGACGTGGGTTTGAATCCCCATCCGGGCATCCAGATTTGGGTTTAAAAATGTATTTGATACTCAAAATGTGTGTTCCATACTACACTACCATATTCAAGCAATGGTTTGACCAATGGTGTGTAGCCCAATTTCCTAACTTCTCTAGTACATCCACTCATTACTTTCTCCAACAGGTGAAGGATTTTAAAACCTTTTCCTACTACCTCTTCCATGTGTCCTGCCCAGTTGAGTTTGCTATCAAATTTTAATCCAAGTATTTACAATCCATGTCTTCAAAAAGCAATTCATCCCCCACATTATAATATTACAATTACAATAAATCCTTAAACTGTGACACCATTTGTGGATCACTAGGAAGGTGTTACATTTGGAAAATATGAGGGGGGACCAAAAATAACTGTAACTTCTTTATAGAAAGCATTTACTTTATTGTTTTTCAAATATAACCTTAATCTCCTTCACTTTTCATTATCATTAATGAGCTTGTCCAAACGTTCATTCAAATGTTGGAAGCATCTTTTAAATTCATCCTCCTACATACGTCATCCTTCATGACATCGGAAAACGCTTTCCTTTCAAAACCCATTTCTTCCTCGGGAACAATAAGTAGTCTGAGGGTGCTAATTCGGGTGAATAGGGCACATGGGTCAGGGTAGTCATCTTCGTTAAGGCCAAAAACTGGCAAACACTGAGAGCCGTGTGCGCGGGAGCATTGTCCCTGATGCATGAACCACTCGCTGGGATTCCACAAAGCCGGACGTTTTCACGCCAAAATTCTGCACATCCTTTTCATAACCTCCAAATAGAGTTGTTAGTTTACTGTCTAGTTTATAGGGACAAATTCTGAGTGTATGATCGCTTTGGTGTAAAAAAAAAAAAAAAAAAAAAATCACACATTTGATTTTACCTGACGAGCTTTCTTTTCTTTTCTTTTTTTTCTTTTGATGAGGTGGGCCAGTTGACTTCCATTGACTTGACTGTTGTTACCCATAGCACCATGACTCATTGCCTGTGATGATTTTGTTAAAAAAATAAAATGTGGATTGTCTTTGAATGCATCCATTTCAAGACAGGCTTGAACGCAACGTCCCTTTCATCTGCAGAGAGAAGTTTCAGCCAAACTTTGCATCCCCAAATCAATGTTCAAAATGTGCTGAATTGAGCCCCAGGACAACCCAGATAAGTACTCAAGTTGGTTGATTATCCTGCATTGTCAGGTTATGGATTTTGTCCTCGCTTCAAACGGTTGAAGGGTGACTGACTGCAACGGGGCTGATCTTCATTTGCCATTCCTTCTTTTCTAAACTGAGAAAACCATTTGTACACTATATTTTTACTGAGAGCACTTTGTAAGCTGTTTGCATCAATCACAACAGTGTTCTTACCGAGTAAAAAAAAAAAAAAATCTCGATAGCCATACATTGCTCGTAAGAATCGGCCATCTTTTCATGTCACATCAGTTCTGTACACGCATACAGAGAACTGCTGGAGAAATCGTACTAGTCTCTGTCGGTTGATGCCGCTTGACAGAATGACTCAGCAGAGATCCTACAACAACCGTCTGACAGCGCAACCTGTTACTACAAGTACATGATTCACAGCGTTATGATTCTAGTTATTTTTGGGTTCCCCCTCATACAGAAAAATGTATATGCGACGCGCGAGGCCTTTAATGACTTTAGATGCAACTCCCTTTCAAAGAGTCTCGTCGAAGATCCAAAGAAATTTTGGTCGTATGTAAAAAAAGTAAGTGGTTGTGACAACAATATGCCAGTTCTACTACAAGACGGTTGGGAAGTTGATGACAGCCGTGACAAGGCTACCGTATTTAACACCAAATTTAAAATTTCTTTCACTGACGAAATCATGGAAAACGTTCCCATTTTTCCACGGCATGTAGAATTTGAGATGGTTCCAGTACAAATTGATAGTGTAGCTATCATAAAGCAATTAAAGCTCCTGAAGTGGGGGAAAGCGCCGGGTCCCGATGGTATAACAGTAATAGTATTTTCGGAATTCGTTGAAAGAACCATTTCTGTCAGATATATTTTGTAAATCTTTAGAAGAAAGAAACGTACCTTCTGACTGGAAAATAGTGCAGGTGATTCCTGTTTTCAAGAAAGGTGATTGGAGAGATCCTCGGAATTATTGACCTATATCTCTAACATCTGGAGCATGTCATATGCTCTAACGTTATGAAATTTCTAGATGAAAACAAGTTACTTACAGCAAACCAACACAGGTTTCAGAAGAACTGATCGTGTGAAACGCAACCATCTCTATTTTCCCAAGACATAATGAAAGTTATTAATGCAGCATCACAAGTTGATGCTATTTTCTTGGATTTTCAGAAAGCTTTTAACTCTGTTCCACACAACCGACTTTTAGCAAAGATTCGAGTGTACGGTATATCTGATCAGATTTGTGAATGGATACACGATTTTCTAACTGGTCGGTCACAGTATGTCGTTGTTGACGGGGAAGCCTCTTCTAAGCCAGATGTTACTTCAGGCATTCCTCAAGGAAGAATAATAGTACCACTTCTTTTCTTAATTTTTATGAACAATCTCGGTGACAACGTTAATTACAGGATGTGATTTTTTGCTAATGATGCACTTATTTATAGGGAAGTGAGGTGCTCTGGCGATTGCTTAGAAATTCAGCGTGATCTGGATGTTATTTCGGAATGGTGCCGTAAATGGCAGCTCACACTTAACTGCAAAAAGTGCAAGGCAATGCAAATAAATAATAAAAAGACCCCATTTGCTCACAAGTACAAAGTTAACAATTCAGTTGTTGACATTGTGGATTCCCTGAAGTATCTAGGTGTAACAGTACAAAGCAACATGAAATGGGACTTGCACATAACTTCCATCGTAGGCAAAGCAAATTCTAAACTACGATTTATAGGTCGTATTTTGAGAAGTTGTAATGCTCATACAAAGGAAATAGCGTACAAAACACTAGTGCATCCCCATTTGGAATACTGTTGTGGAATTTGGGATCCATATAGCAAGGGATTGATTGACATGTTAGAGAAAGTACAGAGGAGAGCCGCTCGTTCGTGACTGCTAGTTGCAGTCCTTACGTAAGTGTCACAGAGCTGATACATGGGTTGGGCTGGGATTGTTTGGTGGACAGACAACGTCGTTTTCGTTTGAATTTGCTGGAGAATATGTGAAAATCTTTAAGTTACGAGTGAACGAAATACTTCTTCTGTCAACCTATTTAGGTCGCAATTACAGGAGGGATAACATTCGAGAAATAAGATGCCATACTGATACATGTATGTATTCCTTCTTTCCTCATTCTGTTTGGGATTGGAATGCACTGAATTAGGATTAGTGCTTAGCTCCCTCTACCACCCATAGTATTTGTGATTTGCTGAGTATAGATGTAGATCTAGATAAATAATTAGAAAGTTCATTTTTATCTTCTGTATTGTCATCTAGAGTCAGAGTGCTCCATCAAATTATCAGTTTCTATTGTTCATCTGCAAACAAAATTTGCAGTTTCAGTAGACTGTGTAGCCATAACATGAAGTGTTGTATACATTATTCATTAGCTTTTGTTAACCAACTATAGGAAAAATATCATTTAACTCATACCCAGTATATATTCTACTGCTGGCAAAGTTTTTAAACCAGAAGATTTTTTAGTTTCTCTTGCTCCACAGTTTTTTGGTGTAATTGTTTACTTTAGTCTTGTATACATGCTGACAGACATAGAGCCAAATGTGACATGTCATCGACGTAACAAAAATATGAAAATTTTGTCTTTGAATTCAAACTTTTGCACATTATCCATTCTTTCTCTGGTTTATGAGAAAATATGAAATTATGATGTGCTATACATTTAATTATTGTTTTCTCTTTGCAAAAATTTCATATTTGTGAGAAACAAAAAAAATATATATATATTTTAATTTCTGTTGCAGAGTCTTTTCAAACAACTATTTCTGAATTTGGTGGTCTTGATATTGTCATAAACAATGCTGGAATAATGAATGACAGATTTTGGGAGTTGGAAGTGGATGTCAATCTGGTAAAGTATAATTGTAATGACTATTTATAAACCAAGTTTCCAAATGAGTCAAAAGATGCTTGATAAACTCTGGTATTTTACAGTTACTTGGTACACTGTTGCTTAATGTTTTGTCACATGCTTTTGGGAAAAATGATTGGATTTTGGTCATGTGTTCTAATAAATACAAATAGACCTTTTCTTTATTGTCACTAATATTTTGTGGTGGATAAATATTTAATTTTGTTTATCTAGAAAACATTAAACTGTTAACCTTAATTTCTTAAATGAATTGGACTTAATTTTAAGTTGCTGAGATTTTGGTTATATCAAAATCTTATTTAATAGCTGTCCTGATTTACCATTCCTACAGTGTTACCATTAACACCAACCGCTTTAGCATATAACCACATTTTCCTGGGTGTTCTATCATGGTTTAGGAGGCTATATTGCCATGGGAATGTTACATCTTTTGTGCTTTGCTATTTTCACCTTTTCTCTTAAATGAATTATATTCTGAGATGTGCATTATTTGAAATACGTGTATTTAAAATTCAAATACAAAATACCTTTTTTAATTATATAATGAAAATTACCCTTATGTAAAAAGCATTTTCTATTTTATTTGAAATACTTTTTCAATTATCTATTTGAAAATGCAAAATATTTTCTTAGTTTTTGACATTATCTCTCGTGAATACTGATTTATTAACACATTCAAACTATAGTAATCTTTACCAAATAAAATTCAAATTACAACTTAATCTGATATGCATATAACATTGCCACTGATGACTTGGGTTTTGTGATTGTTTTGCTTGTCATTTTTATGCCAGTTTTGTTCACTTGGTGGATTGAATTTATCAAAGTGTAAGTAAAACATAAAAAATAAGATTTCTGAAGACATCAGAAGTTTCAAGGAGGACAAAGATTCCTTCTGTGTATATTTGCAGCCAGAATTAATGAAAATTCAATGAATGTTAAGCAGTTTACAAATGGATAATCCTCCATCCTGTGGTGTGTTGATTTATGTGACTAAAGGAAGCCTTAAAAAGGCATACTGACTCATTAAAAAGGCTAGAAATGGTAAATGCTCACATTAGTATTGGTGCACTGAATGGAAGGAAAGACCTATTCTTCTTAGCATCTATGTTACTATCAAAACTGATATTGCTACAGGCACAACTGATACAGTGCTATTGATATCTTTGTCACATCCTTTGCTGTCATTGTTCTCAAAATCCTTACACAACAGTCATCACCATAACCCAATACCAGCACCACTGCCACAGGAAAAAAAAAAAAAAAAAAAAAAAAAAAAAAAAAAAAACTTTACTCCCTCTGCCTTCCCTAAAGAAGCCAAAAGTTGGAAAGGAGAGGAAAGAGGGTTATGCAATAGAAACAGAGATCTTATTCTGCTCTTAAAACTCAAACATTTCTAAACCTCCAAGCTCAGCTTCCTTTTCTCTCAACCTTGCATCTCTGGCACCATGGATCTGATGATGCAGTTTGACAAATCTCTAATGAATTTGCACCACCTTTGCCTTGTCTTGAGAAGATTGAAATTACAGTCTTTAAACTTTTCTCGCACTTCTGTTAATCTTAAAGATTATGTATCTTATAAAGGAGCCTCTACATGTGGCATAGTGTAATTTATATTCTGTGTTTCTCAGTATTCAAGGGAAATGTGTTAGAACTATATACATGTCAGTGATAGAATATATAGCTACTACCTACATTATACAGTTAATGAAAAGAGAGGGATGAAGTCTCAGTGTGTGTTCCAGAAATTGCCTGCTCTTGACCTTTCACTGTTAAGACAACCCTACATTCCATAGTGGTTAAAGGAAACCTATTTCATACCCTTTTGATTTCACTGTCTTCTGAAGAGACTTCAGCAGTCCTTGTGAGTAAAATTCCTTTTTCTTTCTCCTCCTTGCAGGATCCAGCTCACACCATGCGTTGCAAGGTATAAGTAACATTTATATTGATTCAAATTGTATGCATAGGATAAATGGCCAGTTTTAATACTGTCACTAATACTGTCTTTGATAGAGATCTGGCAATATCCTTATCTTGCCTTATGGACATTATTCAGTAAGAATCCACTGTTGACTTCATAGTAGTAGCCATTAACTAATTTAGCTGCATTTAAAACTAAGAATGCTGGCTGAATGGCTGAGAAAATAGATGATTAGCAATGCTATTTGAATACTGTCAAACTGGTTTCAAAGATTTTACGGTGTTTAAGGTAAAACAAATATCTTATCAATGTTTCCTCATCATGTTGCTCAATAATTACCAAAAATGTCAGCAAACTTTTTGAAAATTTACGTCATTTATTTGAATGCCAGGTGCCATAATTTCCTTGGATACTCGATGACATTTTGATCTCAAGAGGAAAAGCATCCAATGTGATAACGATAAATAAAATAGTTTCATTTGTTCTAAACCAGTCCACATCTTTCAGACATGTGAAGGTAATTTAATTACAATGGAGCACATACCCCAGTGTCAGTTCCCATACACACTTGCTTTCATATTTAATGATTTTTCAATTTATTTTTTTCTTTTAAAGTTCTTCGATTGAAATACCACCAACCACCTATTTTTGCCTTTTACAAATGTTAATTTCTAATGCAGTTCTCTTTCTTCTCTTGTATATCCCTTCATATTCACTCTAATAAATACAAGATTTTGAAATCTTTCTGTACAACCTATCCAGTGTTAACTGCCCAAATCAAATATTATTCCAAAATAATATTACTCTTAAGGTCTTAAAAGAACAATTCCTCTCAAATCCAATTTTTTTATTTATTTATTATCTGTATTGAAATGGTTCGGTATACTGCCGTAATAAATGGTAATTATTTATTATTTAAATTTACCAAAATGCATATGATTATTTATGTTGGTCGAAAAGGGTGCTTGAAATGATATATTGATCACTAATAAGAATGAAAAAGTCATAACCTGACAATATATTCTTTGAATGAAGGCCAACAGACATAAGGTGATTTAAATTTAATGATGATAAACAATCAAAAACCTTTGTGGCCACTAAACTTAAGTAATACAAGACAGCAAAATATCCGTTCAGATTTCGATTTACAAAATAACAGTTTTTGGCAGCACAGTAATGAGATTACTTGTTAAAAGCTAATGTCCCCTGTTTCAATCACAGAAACTACTGAATTCAACTTATAAAATGCCACATCTAATTTCTCAGTTTGTATATCAGAGAGTGGTGATTCTTATAGTGCGGATTTCTCCGCTCAGAGCATTAACTTGGGTAACCATAGAGGTTTTAAGTGCAAACACAATATTATTAAATTGTGCAATGTTTGTTTTTTTCCGTCTATCCCGCATTGATGTAGTCAACAAACTCCGACCCCACATTGAATTTGTATGTCACCTTGTGACTCAAAATGAAGACATAACTGATCTCATGATCTGGGTTGTTCTCGTGCAAAGCACAAGTCAACACGAACCAGCGAGATCCAAGAAGACCTTGAGTAGCCTCTGACACCACCTTTTAAAACCTCAGGTTGCTCTTCCTCCTCTTCGATGATTTTCTGTGGCCCAAATGTCCTTGTAGAAGTTCCTGCCACTCTCTCATTGGCAGATAATAAACAAAATCATACATAAAATAGTAACATTCTTATAAACTAACACGCTATTGGCCAAACATTCGCTGCTCCAAGCACACTGAGATTCAGTACATCTTTCTTTTTGCAGGATAGGAGGATTTCTTCAGAAACTGTTGTACTCTTTCGTGTCCGTTCGGTTTTCCTGATTTCTCGCAGTGAGCATTCACAGAATCTCTAATTTTGCGTGTCTTGATGTTATCACATATCTGCAATTGGTAAGCAGAGGAGAAGTAAATCAAAATCCTATAAAATGAAGTTAAAAAGATAAGAGATAGTGGTTGTATAAGAAGAAAATATGCTTGAGAATTGGAAGTAAGACTGTATCATTGAGGTTGTTCAAAAACAAAAATAAATAAAAGCATACTGTTTTCAGCCATTCTGAGGAACAATACAAATATGATGATGATAAGAGCTAAATCAGAGGATGAATTGTCATCTTGAGTTCTTTTGATTTGCCTCTTTTCATGCTTTCTTTTCTCTGAATGGTTTGTTTTTTGTGTGCTAGGGAGTTGTCATTCATCCTCGTTTTTCCACCCACATTTATCATGAGAACATTGCCAATGGAGCAGCAAAGATTTTTCTTTGAAGGCTGACTGGTATCAAGGAATAGACACTAATAAAATCACAATCATGGAATAAGGAAGATCTGGTAACCAGCCCTCTTAACTCTGTTTGAAAGGAATTATGGTACTGCATGAATACTCTTGGCACTGTTCTAGGAAATAATATTAAAGAAAAGATTTTGTCTATTTTATCCCAATATTAATATAATTCTCTTGTTGTCAGTGCCGGCATTAGGGGATGGGAAAGGGAGGGGGTAAGGGGGGCAAATGTACTGTGGGCTCACCGGCCGAGGAGGGGGCCCCAATGAATTTCTGGAGGATCCCTCCGACCAAGGATCCACCCATTATCTCCCTAAAAGTATAAATGATGAAACTATGAAATTTGAAATTGATTCTCAGGAAGTTATGAAGGAACTCAGAAAGCTAAAAAAATTTAAAGGGGCTCGTGTGGATAATATTACTACAGATGTGTTAAAGATTGTGGGATATGATATTTTACCTTACCTTGAAATTTTATTTAAAATGAGTATTGAGTCTTGATGCTTACCTGAGGATTGGGAAAGAGTGATAGTAGTACCATTTCATAATTGACAGTTTACATATAGGATTTAAAATCACAGGACAATTAGTTTGAGATCAGTGAAAATAATGGAGAGATTGATATTTAACTATATCAGAAATGTCCGTGAGGAAAGAAAGTGGCTTGCAGATCAACAACTTGACTTTAGGCAAGAATATTCATGCAAATCTCAGATGGTGAGCTATATGCAAGATATTTCAGATGAATTCGACAAGGGAGACAAAATTGATAGTGTGGCACTAGATCTTTCTAAGGCATTTGACAGAGTGAGACATAAAATGGTTTTAAATAAACTGAAATCTATTGGATTGGACAAAAAAGTTACTTGCTGGATAGAGGAATTCTTAAAATCCAGAAAGCAAAGTATTATAGTACAAAAAACATTATAAAAAGAGGTAGAAGTAAATATGGAAGTGTATTGGGTCTGTTGCTGTTCATTATTCTAATAATGATTAACTAGACGACCCGTGCGAAAATGTCACTAATAAAATACAATGAATAGTGAAGTTGAATGCTTGTAATATAATAAAATGTAGACCCGCACTTTGTAGCAAATATTTATTTGTTTAGTGTAATAGATACGCATCAAAACATACTACGAAACAGTTAGGAAAATATTAAACACACTGTATGTAGGACCCTAACAGAATACAACCAACCTGTACAAAATGCACACAGCATATCAACATCTCTGTGATATGTGCTGCTGTGCGAATAAAATCTTTACACTGGATTTGTATAACAAATCAAAAATGTTTCCGTAACAGAAAAAAATATCCAAAAAACTACTTATTGTATAAAAAAATGTTTATTGACATCTCAGCGATACTGCAGCTGCAATCTGAGGCTTTGGCTCTGAACTGTTTGATACATGTGACCACTCAAATTCCAAAAAAATCTTTCTTAATTTATGATTTTACCTAATTGGAGACCTTAATCTCTAAAATGATATGCCATTTATCGATTTCGGTTCGGTATCGTTGGAGATAAGTGGCTGGTAATATATAAAAAAAGAAACATGTTGTAGAAATAATATTGATACTATTGCCCTTTAAGGATCATATTCCAAAAGTTCCTTTTATAAAATATGGTGCAACCAAAGCGGACATATTGACTTTTAAAATGATACATCATTTACCGATTTCTGTTAGTCATCAAGCGAGGTAAAAAAAAAAAAAGTTTTAGAAATGATTATATTTTTGTCCCTTAAGGGTTGAATTTAAAGAAAGTTCTTTCTCATAATATGATCTGTCCAAAGCTGATACTATAATATTTTAAATGATACCCCGTTTATCGATTTCGGTTAGATATCAATGGAGATAAATGGCTCGTGACGGAAAAATGCGTTCTCTAAGGATCGAATTTTGAAAAATTCCTTTCTTAAAATATGGTGTAACCAACCAAAGACCTTATGAAGACCTCAGTCTTTAAAATAATACCTCGTTTATCAGTTTTGTTTAATTATCGAGGGAGACAAATGACTCGAGACACAAAAACGCATTTTAGAAATACTTATATTTTTGCCCTTTAAGGGTTAAATTCAGATAGTTCCATTCTTAAAACATGATGTGACCATAGCGGAGACCTTAATCTTTAGAATGATACCTCATTTATCCATCTCGGTTATATATTAATGGAGATAAATGACTCGTGTCACAAAAATGCGTTGAAGAACCATTGATACTTTTTCCCTTTAAGGGTTCATTTCATAAAAAAAAAAATCTTTCTTAGTATATGATGTCACAAAAGCAGAGACAGTATTCTTCATAATCCTACTTCATCTATCGATTTCGGTTATATATCTAAGAAGATAAATGGCTCAAGACACAAAAAACGCATTTTAGAAATATTAACATTTTTGCCCTTTAAGGGTCGAATTACGAGAAATACCTTTTTAAAATACAATGTTACCATGGCGTAGACCTTACTCTTTAATATGATACCTCATTTATGTATATCAGTTAGATATGAAGTGAGATAAATGGCTCGTGGCACAAAATTGCATTTTAGAACCAATGATACTTTTTCCCTTTAAGGGTTGGATTCCAAAAAAATTCTTCCTTAATATATGATGTCACCAAAGCCGAGACATTACTCTTCATAATACAACTTCATTTATCAATCACGGGTAGATATCCAGGGAGATAAATGGCTCGAGACACAAATAGCATTATAAAAATATTGACATTTTTGCCCCTTATGGGTTGAATTATGAAAAATTAATTTCTTCCAATTTAATGTTACCATGGCAGAGACCTTACTCTTTAATATGATACCTCATTTATCTATATCAGTTAGATATGAAATGAGATAAATGGCTTGTGACACAAAAACACATTGAAGAAAAATTGATACTTTTGCCCTTTTACCCTTTGACTGCTGTAGACACGATAACGCGCGTGGCTACTACTATGCCCATGTGCTCTAGACATCTTTACGCGTGCCCTTATTCCTTCCGTCAGGTGCTCTGGACGTGTATACACGTGCCGCCTTGCCGCCCTGTCTGTGCTCTGGATGCATTAAGTCGTCCTGGCACTCGGGTCCCTGTGTGCTCTGCATGTGTTAATGTGCAAGCCACTTAGAGGTAAGGTCAGGTAGCCGTATTTCCACCCCGGCTGGTTAATTGCTTTCCAACATTTTGCCCGTGAGCATTTGCCGCTGCAATCTTATTTCTGTTGCTATTTTCATTTTAGTTTTCACTGAAAAAATTGGTCACCTTTGTGTATGTACAAAGGAAGAAATCATGGTGATTCTTACTAGAAGCGGCTGTGAGAATGATCTCTTTGATATGGATGTTAGTGATGACTCTTCGATAGGATCTCGAAGTAATAGTTCTAAGCCGTGTACATCAGCTAGTGGAAAACAACCACCTGTCTCCACAAGAGGTGAAAATTCTTCAGAAACTGAAGCTTCATATAGCTAGAACTAAATATGTGGAAAAATAGGACGCTTTAGTGACAGGTTTGACTGGAAGAAAAATGATTCTCTTCCTTTTGTGCATGCGTTTGACGATTCAGCTGCAGGACACAAATATGTATTAGGTCAAAATTCCAACATTCTGTAATTTTCCTGATATTTTTAACAGAAGATCTTATGAAATCTTTTGCTGATGAAACAAATAGCTTTTATTTATATATGAAGTCAAATACTCCATAATCAGTTCACTAGATTTTCAATGTGGAAGGATTTACTAGGCGACATTTTCAAAATATTATTCATATTGAAAATTCAACACGCCAATGAGTAGATGCGCTGGATGTTTGAAACAGAAAGTGCATTCAGAAACCAGGTACAAATACATAACATACAATGTACAGTACCACTGTGTGTTGTGCCATGTTTCGTGGCTTATCACACGAAAAAGAATTATTAACCATGGGTAACTGCACTGTAATATTACATTACATTTATACGCCTCTAAAACTAAGTGAAAAATATATATATATATATATATTTTTAATCCTGGATCCAAAAGAAGGATGGCAAATATACGCAGAATTTGTGAAAGGTATTTAAACATTTAACTTCGAAATTTTCTCCAGATGAATTACTGCGCTAACAAACAAAAAAAACCAAACACATTTTAGTTGCTTTAATATTTATTTAATATATGAAGTATCTTTGTCTATGCGGACATTCACTTTTAGAGGAACATTAAATCGAAAAACTTTAGATGTCAGAGTAACTACATTTATTTTGTATCTGGGGTTTCAAAACGCAGAGCGACAGCCAAAGGCCATCACACACAAAGCTCCAGAAATATTCAGCACACAGCACATCAGGCTGCGTGGCGAACTCAGCAGCGCAGGTATCAGCCAACCGCGGCCACTCAGCGCAGGTAAACAGCTTAGGCAACAACAAAGGAGCACCCAGCGAGGGCTCTGTTGGGCAATCTGTAGCAGTTAAAAAGTTAAGGCCGAATTTTGAAAAATTCCTGGCTTAATATATGATGTCACCAAAGCTGAGACACTATTCTTCATAATCATACTTCATTTATCAATTTCGGTTATATATCTAAGAAGATAAATGGCTCAAGACCCAAAAAACAGCATTTTAGAAATATTGACATTTTAGCCCTTTAAGAGTCAAATTACAAAAAATACCTTTCTTAACCTTTGACTGCTGTTGACGTCTATACACGTCATACTGCCTGCGGGCCCCGAGTGCTGATGACGGGTATAGCCGCAGCCGTCGGATTTCCCCTGAGTGCTGATGACGAGATAAGCCGCACCCGCCTGCCGCTACCTGTGTGCTGATGACGAATATAGATGCGCCGCTACCTGAGTCGTAAAGCGGACTTCTCACCACATTTCTCAATAGCCTTTTGCAGTTTTGGTCGCTAGCTTATCGTACGAATGTTTGTCTGCTAGGAGCCTAGGCTTCGCTCTACAGTTCACTGTTCAACGAAAATTACATCAGTGTTCTTTGTGTCCTGTATTTTATAAAGAAAATTGAAAGACGTCGTGGGTGCATTGAGGAATAAATCATGGAGATTCTTACGATGAGCGACACTGAGGATGAACTACTTCATTTTGATGGAAGTGATTGCTTTTCCACAAAATCGGAAAGCTGTAATCCTAAAACATACTCGTCAGGAGGGGTGACAATGCAGTCTCATGTTTCAACAAGTTAGTTGTTCTGAAGAATCAGAAAGTGATAGTGAAACGGCTAAGAAGAAATTATGTCTTGGCGATAAATGTAACTAGAAAATCATTTTCGTCCAGTTAGTCACGCATTTGATGTTACACTATTGGGACATGCGTGTCAAATAGGGAATGTGTCAAGTATTCTGTCAGTTTTCATGTTATTTCTTACAGAAGAACTGACGAAATATATAGCTGATGAAAACAATCGGTTTTGTATAACCACTATGAAGAATACTCCAGAATCAGAGCTTTCTCGAATATCAAAGTGGAAAGATACTGGATATGATGAAATGTATTGTTTCAGAGCTGTTTGTCTTCTGATGCCTAGCGTGAAAAAAAATGAAAATTAGGGAATATTGGACCAGAGATGTCCTTCTAAATACTCCAATTTTTAGTGAACTTATGTCCAGATACCGCTTTTGTTACTCTGGTGAGGTTTCGTGCGATTTCGCCGCAACCCCCCCCCCCCCCCTCTATATCACATCATGTAATTAATGGACAGACACTTCATAGCTTAGAAATGAATAATCTGTTGAGTACTTATGTGGAACAAATTTCATCAAAGAAACATAATTACGTATAATCGGGTAATTACAAAGCGCAGCAAACATTCAGTCAACATCGAGATATTTTGGTGTCTACATCTACAAAGATATTCCGGAAACCAAATTTTGGTGTGTGGGGGAGGCTGCTTGAACAATTATCATTTTAAGGTCTCTTTCTATATTCGTGAATAGCGCGAGGAAAAATCGGATGGCTTTAACTCTCTGTATGAGTTCGAATATCTCTAATTTTACAATCGTGGTCTGAACGCGGTATGTAAGTGTGGAATACAATATTTCTAGCATTTTTTCGAATCAACAATAACACTCTAATACAGTAAGGGACCTACAGAAACTGCCAAGAAAGAACTGTAAACTATTGACGTAAATTTAAGAATCCCCACGCTTTCGACATAAGCTGCAAAAATCGAGAGAAAAATGCAAGCAAGAAATAATTATTAGTTATGAAAAATAGGGTTAATGATTCAGTTTTATTCTGTAGTAATTTATTTGCAGAGAAACTATGTAGTGAGAGCATTTATTCTGTATTAGTCGTGAGAGGTCACAGTGCTTCGCCAGAAACATTCAGCACAGGGCGGGTGGAGCCGCTCGGACGGCTCCGTCCCCAGGGATAATCACTTAGCGCAGGTAGCAGGCCACAGCGGGGCAGGTACACGATCCGCCGTCAGCAGTCAAAGGGTTAAAATATAATGTTACCACAGTGGAGACCTTACTTTTTAATATGATCCTCATTTATCTGTATCGGTTGGGTATGAAGGGAGATAAATGGCTCGTGACACAAAATTGTGTTGTAGAACCAATGATACTTTTTCTCTATAAGGGTTGAATTTCAAAAAAGAAAAATCTTCCTTAATATTTGATGTCACCATTGCTGAGACATTACTCTTCATAATCCAACTTCATTTATCGATTTCGGTTAGATATCCAGGGACATAAATGGCTCGAGACACAAAAAAAGCATTTTAAAAATATTGACATTTTTGCCCTTTATGGGTTGAATTACGAAACATTAATTTCTTCTAATTAAATGTTACCATGGCAGAGACCTTACTCTTTAATATGATACCTCATTTATCTGTATCAGTTAGATATGAAGGGAGATAAATGGCTCGTGACACAAAAACGCGTTGCAGAAATATTGACTCCTTTGCCCTTTAAGGGTCGCATTTCGAAAAATTCCTGTCTTAACATATGATGTCACCAAAGCGGATATCTTAATCTTTAAAATGATACTTCATTGAATGATTTCAGATAGTTATCCAGGGAGATAAATGATTCGTAACTCAAAAAACAGCATTTTCGAAATATTGACATTTTTGCCCTTTAAGGGTCGAATTCTGAAGAAAATCCTTTCTTAAAATATGATGTGACCAAGGTGGAGACCATAAGCTTCAATTCATTGATTTCAGTTAGGCATGAAGGGAGATAATGGCTTGTGACAGAAAAACACCTTATAGAAATAATATATATGACGTTGATTATATTGATGGGTTAGGATCAAAAGTTAGGTTGTTTACAGATGATATAATGATATGCAATAGGATCAAAACAGGTGAAGACTGTGAAGAGCTGCAGGGTGACCTGGATAAAACAACTGAATGGATCGGTCAAAATGGAAAGAAGATAAATGCGCAAAATAGTCAGCTTAATAGGTTCACAGATAAAAAAAAAACTAAAGGTGAAGTATGATTATAGGGCAGTGGTAGAATTGTTTGTTGAGGGCTTGAGGTGTAAATATCTTGGCATAATGTTTCATAATAAACCCAACTGGGCTGAACACACTAGGCAGGTGGTAGGGAAATGTTACAAAGTCCTTCTTTTACAGGAGAGGGTGATGAGAGGATATACCAGAGAAATAGGGAATTGGGTTACAAAACCTTGTTCAGGCCATTGGTCGAATACGTGGTGTTGATTGGGACCCACATTTTTGTTATCAAATAGAGAAGCTGAGGGGTGTACAAAAAAGAACAGCTAGATTTGTTTGTGCAAATCATCGCAGGACCCAGTCTGTAACTGATAGGATAAAGGAGCTGGATTGGGAATCATTGGAGGAAGGGAGGAGGGGGAAGAGAGTGCTGGGAATATACAGGGGATATGTTGGTGATGGGGATTGGAAGGATATTGGTTAAAGAATTAGGAATAGTGCATGGAAGTGGAAAGACAACCATGACCACATTTCATGCGTAAGGGAGTGGGAAAATTTTCTTTTGTTGGTAAGGGTGTCAGGGATTGCAACAAATTACCAAGTGATGAATAATTTACCAAAAATGCTTAAGGAATTTAAAATTAAAATTTGTAAATCAGAAAAGTAAATGTGGAGGAATTCAGTACCCCAATTACAAAATAAAAATAAAAAGGGGCTATTAGATGACTAGGGGAATTGCTACCAGAGTGTTAGCTCCATTGCAATTAAAATTAATGATAATAATAATAATCTCTACAACAAAAAATCCATGACAAGGCTAGTGTTGCAAATTTAAAAAAAAAAATTTTAAAAATTTTTTCAGCTTTGTGAAAAAAAAAACCTTTAAAAAAACCTAATTTTTTTTTCAGAAAACAATATATTTGATAAATTATAGTTTTATTTAAAGAACTTCCATTTTACAAGTGTGTTTTAAATCTTACTGAATCATAATGTCTCACATAATGATTCATAAGTGTATCTATATAGGTAACATAATTTTATTCATCCTCTATGTCAGTGCCACATTCACTAGTATCAGCACTACCAACAATAGTTCGGTGGGTGTCGGAATTTTCTGTCTCTTCTTCTGTCTCCTCTAGATCCATAACTTCAGAAATACTTAGTTAAATTTTCTTTTACTGGTTGTTCTTGTATTGTACGCAAAAGATTTTGAGATTGCAATTTTAAATTGTGACCAAAGTACACACTGTGCATAAAGACTGCGCTGATAGTTCTGTATTACGGTCTTTTAAGTTTGAATTTAAATCTATTATCATACAAAATAGGTGCGTTACTTCTTTTCAATCATTGGTTTACACCAACGTTTGCAAGGAAACTATTCATAATTAGGGACCGTGCGCAAACTGCCAGGCCACGTAGCTTTCCTTTTGTAACATTTTTCACAGTTAAAATGAGGAACTGAACTCACAACAGCATGTGAGTATTTATTTCCCTCAGTTAATTATATCCGTATGTAATTTACAATAGTCTGACAAGAGGAAACAGTACAAAATGTCTTCTGGAATCAAAAGGGAAGAAAGCTACGTGCTACTTGAGAAAATGTGACCTTGAAGAAATAAAAAAGTAGAGAGGAAAATCATTAGAAAAATTCTAGGAGCAAGACTCACTAAAGATGGTTACAGACTACAGAAAAGTTTTCAAATATCGAAATTTACATCAAGAAAAGGCGAATGAAATTCTTTGATAATCTTCAGAGGCTAGCAGAAAATCGAGTGACAAAAAAGATAATAGAGTATGTAACTTCACTTAAAAATCCAACACCTTGGCTGAATGAAATTCAGAAGGATCTTAAAACTGCAAACTTAGGAGCAACAGACATCTTAGAAAGAGACACCTCCAGACACAAAGTAGACAAATGTGAATTTACAACTGAGCAACCAAAACAAAAACAATACCGACCAAAGTGGTTGGAAGAACGCAAACAAGCTTTCTTGAAAAGAATGAAAAGCTTCTGGAACAACAAGAAGAACTTAAAGAAAACTTCATTGGGTCATTTGCTTAACGTCTTCCATTTATTGGGAGAATTCAACAATAATAATAATAATTATTGTTTCCCAGACAGTGGTAGAGCTAAAAAAGGAAAGTTGTCCGTCTTGCCTGTGGGAGGGCTCCACTCAATGAATCTGCCATGAGCCCCAACCGGTTATGTTACTTCTAAGAACATTTGCTCAGGACCTGAGAATCCTAGCGCTGGCCCTGAGTGTTGTATAAAATGCTTCATTTCTAATCTGCTATGGCAGTATTACTAATAAATGCCTCTTTTATTTTAGAATGGTGTAATCCGTGGAACCTTGTTGGCTCTTCGGTTCATGGGGAGAGATCGAGGTGGAGGTGGTGGAACAGTTGTCAACACAGGTTCAAATGTTGTTGTGAAACCATATGTTAGCATACCAATATACACAGCTACCAAACATGCAATTGTTGGCTTCACTCGATCATATGGGGTAAGAATTCTTTATTATATCTTAACCTACCATTTTAGTTTCTTGTTTGTCTTTCCATTTTTAAACTACTGTAGTACAGACATTGCACAGGTTTTTCTTTTTTATATATATAAAAAAGCTGCTGCATGCTAGTAAGTACTTGAAACCCTATGCCTTTTTATGAGCACAAATTTATATAATTATTATTGACAAACTGTTTATCTGAATAACAGAACTGTCTTTGTTCACATAAATTTTAAAAAATGGAATGCAATTGTTATGTTTTGGTTCTAAAATTCTTATTGAACCTAATCACTTGTACTATGTGAAAAATATGTAAATAATTTGAGTAAGACTTTACAGGTATGTACAATCTAATTTATAAATTTTTTCAAAGATAAAAATATTTTGAATTAACTTCAGTGAGATAATTGAGGGAGACCATTCCCTGTTGAAATTCTCATAGTGAAATGAATTAAAATGTTTAAAAGTGTATGTAAATAGGTGATTAAATAGCTATGGAACTTAAAAAATAAATAAAAACAAAATATACAAATTGAACACAATTGTGGTAAAAGGGTACACTTGGGCCATGGGAATACTTAATTAAAGAATAGGTTAGTAACTAACTTGCCCTGCAACAACATTGCAAGGAACAGGTTATTTAATTATTGGTTAGATTATGTAACCAACCTTAATAATGTAATTAAATTAGTTAAGTAAACAAGACCTTTCCCACTCCTGTGTAGATCATGTTGATGATACCAATTCATCTCAAATAAAATTGTAGTTTAAAAAACTAAAATCATGCTTTCGTAGTAATGTGAACTAAAAGGTTAAAAATAATATTTAAATTTAAACATTTTGTTTAACAGTGATAGGACGTCCCACAATTCAGGATAAATTAATTTTTTTAATAAGCTTAAAGAATAAAGTCACTGATTACAAAAATAACTTTAATTTAAAAAAGCATGGGGTGCTATTTCAGTTGTCTTATATTTTTTGTCATTGGCTGTTTGTAAAGACAGAGTCATTGTCAAAAGTTATGTCGAGCGCACCCCACGCTTTTTTAACATTAAAGTTAATTTTGTAATGAGTGACTTTATACTTTAAGCTTATTCAAAAAAAATTAATTTATCCTGAATTGTGGGATGTCCTATCACTGTTAAACAAAGTATATTTAAATATTATTTTTAACCTTTTAGTTCACATTACTACGAAAGCGTGATTTTAATTTTTTAAACTACAATTTTATTTTTAACTTTTTAGTTCAGATAGCTTAAAAAGTATGTTTCTTACTGTTGGCTTTTCTTCGCCAATCCCTCAGATGAAAGGTTCCATTACATGCAGCCATTTTTCTATTGTTACCGTCAAAGTAACGAGAATAGCAGGACGTTGCTAAGAGACTGCTGTATTGTCAACGGTTCTTAAAACGAGTGCACTTTTTTCCGTTTTTATTGTCAAAGTAATGAGAATTTCAAGATATAGCTATGATCTTATTGTATTGTAATCAGTTATCAATACATGAGCAAAATTTCAAACAATTCGGACATCTGGAATTGGGTTAAAATTAAATTGCAAAATTTCATGACATTCAATCATTTTTCTGTTGTTACTGTCAAAGTAATGAGAATAGCAGGATATAGCTATTAAATTATTGTGTCACCGGTTCTTAATATGTGTGCCAAATTTCAAACAGCTCGGACATCTGGAAGTGGGTCAAAATGGAGTTGTAATATTCCATTACATTCATACATACATACATACATACATACAAGTCAAGCTAATATAAAGCGTGTAAAAAGAAGGAAAGCTGGAAAGTCAAAAATTTCATGTAGCCAATTATTACTGAACTGTATTTAGGTAGCTCCTTTGCAGCCACAACAGTACTGTTGGGCAGTTTACAACACTCACTGCCTTCTGGAAGGAATAATTCATTGATATCTTTGAATTTAAGGCCTGGAGAGTGGAATCGGTAGACTATTGATCAGAAAGATACTGATAATAATAAAATAGATAAGTAGGGTTGGCTGTTAAGGGTATGGCCATCAGTTTATTTAGTGGGTGAAAGAAATGGATTTGGGACCTTGGTCTAACAATTTATTTTTGCTAACTTAGCATCAATATGCGAGGTACAAAAACACAGAAATAATTTTTAAAATTAATAAGGGGTGAAAGTAGTCGAGTGGTGAAATTAAACTCAAAGAAATATATTAAAAAAAATCATGAAATCGGAAATTAGATGTTTAGTGAAATTGTTCCTGGAACATATCCTCCATTGGAATTAAATTCAATTCAATTATTTGTCTATAATATAGTTAGTACAATACATATAGGTTAAGTCTGTACAGAAATGTTTCTAATAATTATTAAGGTCTGTGTCCAAATTTCCATGAGTTGAAGATGTAACTCTTGTGATTCAAATTGATTTCAGGTTTTATGAATTTCAAAAATAGTTTGTTTTGCTTAATTTTGCCCCTCTTAAAACTGGAATCTTGACACTGTTGTTCATACTTGGGAAGATAGTCTAATTACTTCCAAGAAAGCACTTAATATTTTAAGCATGAAGTATTTGTTTGAATATTATGATAGATTAGAATGGATGTAAATGGAACCTAGTAAGAACTGTCTTTCTAGTTCTACAGTTAAACATGCATGTATAACTTTAGGAAGGTACTACAATTAAACTCTAACTGCCAGCTATAACACCGAAACTTTGCAGGTTGCAGTGTATATGATTAGTAACATTGCTTTTGGCTTATTCTTGTTTCTCATGGGATTTTTGCCATTGATTTGAGTTCAAATTGTGATTTCATTTTGTTTATTTATTTATTTATTTATTTTGGTAACTATATTGGATTAAATTATTCTTAGGAAATGCCTCATCAAAGCATTAATTATGGTGGGTTTGTTAATATCTTTAGAGGGCTGCACAACAGACCCATCTGGCAATTCCACCATCTCAGTGTCTCTCTCACTTCCAGAACACATTATTAAGTGATTTATCATCATGTTTAGTGTAAACAGGGCAAATTTGTTTCACTTTTTAATCTGTAGCTTATTCAGGAGGAATTAGTGATGCCTTTTTCTGATTACTTATGGTTCTGGTTATCATTTAATGCTGTTTTTTTAACCAAGCATGGTGGGTGAGCGGTTAGCGTTCTGACCTCGCATTCGGGTGGACGCTGGTTCAAATCCCCACCTGGGCATCCAGATTTGGGTTTTCCATGGTTTCCCCAAATCACTCCAGGCGAATGCCGGAAAGCTTCCTTCAAAAGAACCATCGCCAAATTCCTTCCTGTTCCTTGTCCCCAGTCCCATCCCACCTCTAATGACCTCAACGTCGATGAGGCATAAAGCCATAGGTAAAAAAAAAGTAATGCTAGTTTTTCAATGTTTGTTTAACTTTTTTACAAACTGGTACACAGTTAATAGACATGACTGATCTAGTAGTTTAGTTTACCAGTTATATTGACGGAGAAATTACATATCAATTGAGACCCAGTCAGTGTAATAGAATTGTGTACTGGATGAGCTGGTTAATCATGCCCCATACTTGGGAGGATGGTGGGCACTCATGTTGTCAGGCTAATAATGCAATAAGCTTCTACATTTGCCTTAGACAATGATAACAAAGAGGACAAGATGGATGGACTCTGTAACAAGATTTATAAACTTTACATAAGAACAGCAGATGATAACATGAATGGAACACAGTAGTTTCAGGTAGTTTTCAAGAAAAGAAGCATTTCTAAAGGATGTTTAACAGTTAACAGTAGAGGTAAATGAAGTTGTGTATTAAGGTAAAATGGTTGATTTTGACGTTCAGAAAGTTTAACTCTTAAAAAGAGTTGTTTTGGAATTATATTAAAGGAAGAGGACATTTAGCAATATGAGATAATTCATAAATAACATCTCAAGGTATAAAGAAAAGATACAATGAATTATTCGAGTACCGGTATATTAAAATAAATGAGGTAAATAAAATTCTTGAGAGAAATCTTATATCTTTAAACGAGCAATTCTTGTATATATATATATATATATATATATTTCGGATCTCGGAAACGGCTGTGATGATTTGGATGAAATTTGGTATTTAGATAACGTTTTGACTTCTAAGATTACCTAAATAGTTGTCTTCCCTACAAAAAAGCGAGTTTACAAAATACGAACAATTTTGTCACTCCGTATATCGAAAACGGCACTAGCGCCATCTCGTAGACAATTCAGGTACCTGAAAGCCTACAAATTGATTTTCTTTGATTTCAAAGAATAATTAAACGAACAGTTCTTGTATACTGGCTGACCCGCGGAAATATTAACACTGCAAGTTTAATTGTAAAACATTTAAAAAGGAAGATAATTAAAAATTTATCAATGGTTTTATCAGAAACTTCTTTATAAAGTAATCATCGTTTACTTTTTGACCGTAAAAAGTGGTTGTTAGTCATTAAATACTACCTCCTTAATTATAAAACATCTTTCGATTTATGTTCAATGTACACGATTTCGAGTAGAGTTTGATAATAAAGTAAAAAGCCGCGTGCGAGTGCACATACGAAAAAAAGGGTTCTGATAAATAGAATCTTGCCTTTTGAATCGTCTGACCTTGTGCTTTATTAATGTTTATAACGAAGGTTACTTCTTATGGGAATTGTTTTATTAGCATTTTGAAATGCTGATCAGAAGATGTGAGATTACTGCCATGTATGAGCATAGTTTTATCAGAGTGAATAAATTTAGCACAGATGATGTTCTATTAACGTCACAACCCGATGATGAATTCTTATAGAACTCGATGAAACATATCGAAAATAAACAATAAATGTTCTTGGTTTTCGAGATATAGCATGTCAAAAATCATTTATAGGTATAGTTCCTTGTGCTTTTGGCGACGTTTCTTATGGTCCAGGCTGTATTTCAACCTAACAACAACCACTAGGTACAAAATAAAACATTGAAATTACATTTCCACCATATAGACATGGTCATTTTGGTGGATTTTTTTCTGGTCCAGACGGAGCTAATCCTAACCTCTTCACTTTTGAGATATAATATCCCTAGAACTAAGCGAGATATCAGAAAAATTCCTTTTTTTCGATTTGTCTCGACGAGTTTCATACGAATTCACCATCAAAACTTGGCTATGGCGAAATATGTCTTCTGGTTCAGGTCGCATTTCAACCAACCGCGTAAATTTTGAGATACGATATCTCGAGAACTAAGCGAGATATATATAAAAAAAAATATTTTTTACTTTCAATTTTTCTCGTTGAGTTACATAAGAATCCATCATCAAGGGTTACCGTAGAATCCTCTGAAATACCACAAATCTCGCACCATTAATTAATAGGGCCTATCAAACTGGCATTAAGATTTCTATTTTACATAATAATAGCATTTTTTTAAAAGTAATATGTGAGGCAGTCTCGCAAATGGATCTAGCGATTTGGATGAAATTTCACATGTAGATAACGTTTTGCTTTTCAAGTTTTTAACATGATTTTTTTTAGAAAAAAGAAAGGAGCACATTTGTATTTGTTTTCTCGAAAACGGCTCTAACCTCATTACGTAGAAGTTTCAGGTACCAGTACGCCCACTGATGTTAGTTAAGCTTCTCTTTGGTGAACTGTGCACCTCAAAACGCCTAGGAAGCCTTCAAGCCTTTTACTTTAATCAAACTTTACTCGAAATCTTGGATATTGAACAGAAATCGAAAGATACCGAGCGTAGATCGGTCACCCAGGTACTATGTATTAATTGTGGCAGTTAAAAAATGAATGGCGATGCTGTAAATAAGAGGAGCATTTCCTGTTGATTTGAGGGAAAGTATAAACATTTGTATGCAAAATTTAGAAAAATAGTATATTTGTGTAGGTGGTGGCAGAAAATGGCAAGTTAAGAATCAGTTTTGTACATAACTTTTGAAGAAGAATGGCAGTTATTGGCCAGCTAAGTTCATGATCAAGAGAGGAGTTCGATTTGTTGCATAAAACCAATTGCCAGAGGCCAGTGAGCCAGTCTGTTCTGAAAACTATTGAGGTGTACCCCACATTGGAGCATATCATAAATTTAGCATCCATTTTTGGTTTCCAGTGTTCAAGTCATAGTCTCACCACCATACATAACTCTCTGGTTTCGTACACGCAGAAGTTATGAATTGATACCAACTCTTCTAATTACTTTTATTATTAAATAATATGTAGAAATATTTATGTGGTGGTCTGTTTAGTGAATTCAAGTGTAGTAACACTGTGTTGTTAAAGGACAATAGTTTAAATGGTTTGAAAAGGGTTCAATAAGTTTTAAACATGTGTATTTTATTTAGATTTTACTAATAATGGTTTAAGGGAATTAATCATTTTTCAGTGAAGAAAACAAGAAACTACTAACAGGTTTAGAATTAAAATTGTTTTATTTACTTGGTAAATGGAGGAAGGTGTATGTTGTGCAAATTATATTGCATAATAAAGAAAGATATTTGTAGGTTAAGTTACAACTCCCTTCAAGGGCTCATACTCTGTTCAACATCTCAATTAACAGGAAGTGTAGTGGTTGATGCAAAGTTGTAAAGCAAAGAAAAAGCTGTGACAATTGTGGAGTTCATTTTCATTGGAAATGTGGCTACATGGAAGCTGAAAATGAAGTTTTCTCTCCTTGCAGTTGTTTGCCTCGGAAAAGTGGTATGGAAAAGAGGGGATTAGAATGTAGGATCTCTTGTATCGAATTCACATTGCCTGAATTAACTAAAGAACTCGATGTTTTGAAAGCTGAAAAGCAGCATTAAATGTCAAGGAATTCCAGTGGACTGCAGTCAAAACTGGAAGGAAACAACCGGACCAGGATTCTACAAATTTTCAGTTGGAAGTTTCCAATACTTTTGGATTGTTGGAGAATCTAACTGAGGATGTATCAGATACCACAGCAGGGCAACAGGCAACAAAACTGTAAAGTAATGTACATTGTGCAAAGGTCTTAAAAAGAAATCCAAGAAGGTATTATTGCTTGGAAGTAGCCATGGTAGAGGATTAAGTGCAGTGTTATTGTCAAGCCTGGTCTCTGATGTAGAGTTGTGTAGTATATTTAAGCCTAATCCAGAACTTGTGGATGAAACTTCAAACCTGGGGAAAGATCTTACTAAAGAGGATCATGTAATTATAGGTGGGCGTCCTGGGAATAGTCTGTCAAGAAATATCAATTATTGTATTGAAACAGACATTGACAGCACTCACACGAATATTGGTTTTGTTGACCTCTTCAAGCGTTATGATGTTCATGTACAATGAACACAGGCAGATCTGAAGCATGCGTTGTGTCTGGCTGACCGAACACACGTTGGTTTGATAGATGTTTCTTTACGCGGAGTGACCATACCTCCCAAGGACTCGACCTGAATGTTTGGGGCAAGCAGGAGCTTACACAACGATTGAAAGTAGCATCAGGAGAGGACAGTAGGATGTGCATCCCATTCTGGTAGTAATTGGTGGTTGATCTCAGTCTTTTAAGGCCAAAAGTCAAGAGTAGGAAGAGTTATTTAAAGAATGTACATAATGATATTACAGTCACTAATAAAGAATGTCAGTCTAAAATATCTCTGTTTCATCAGAACATTTCGGGTATCTCAAAGAAACTTGACAAGTTGATAATATATATACAAGAAACCCAAAAATTATTTAATCTTAATATAAATATCTTATCTCTGACAGAGCACCATTTGAAAAATTCTGAAATATGTCTCCTCCCTATTAACGCATGTAGGTCAGCTTCATGTTATTTAGGTCAGAGATGAGAATGAATGGTGCAGCAATATATGTTAGAGAAAATGCTGATACAAAATAATTAGATTTAAGTAAATAGTCTAGAACAAGAGTTTGAATTTTGTGTAAAACATAATTATTTTATAGTGCTGACAATGTATCGGGCTCCAAATTGATATAGTATATTTTGTAATAAACTTGAAACGGTTCTATTAAATTGATCATGAACTAAAAGGGAAATTATCCTCTGTGGGGACTTAAAGATAAATTTTGCTGTAGAATGTCTTCTAGGAATGATTAGACATTCAATCTCTATCAAACTGTAAATTTCCCAACTAGAATACAAAAAGATAGTAACACCATTGTTGATAACATTTTTGTAGAGGAAAATAAATTAGAAAAATATAGAGCGGTTCCAATGGAAAATGGCTTGTCAGACCATAATGCTCAAATAATTACTTTGGATTCACTGGGAAATGAGAATAACACAAAGAAAGGATTTAACAAAGTTAGGACATTAAAAAACAATTCAATAAAACTATTATACAATGAAATTCTCAATGAGTACTGGAGCACTGTGTATAAATTGAAAGGAGTAAACAATAAATTCAGTTACTATCACAAGAGGTTTTTGGAAATGTACGAGAGGCGTCTACCTAAAAGTCTAGTTACAATTGGTCAAAAAAGAGTAAACAAGAATTGGATAACAGTAGACATTAAAACATATTGCAGGCATAAAAGAGTATATGGAAGTTAGGAATACTGATAATATGCTTCTCAGACAGCATTACAAAACTTGCTGCAGAATTTTAACCAAATTAATTAGATAAGGTAAACATGTGGCTATAAACAGTGAGATTAGCACTTCAGATAATAAGATGAAAAGTGTTTTGTACATTAAAAGAGAAACAACTGTATCGTCCCCTGAACATAAACCTATATCCTAAAGCATTAATGATAAACTTGTAAATGACACCTGTTCCATAAGATGTGCTTTTAATAACTATTTCTTAACACTTGCTGAAAAAATAAAAGGAAAATTTATTGGTAATACAGATGCTATAAAAATACTTAGATCCTTTTCACCAAATACAGCATCTATGTTTCTATTTCCTACCAGTCAAAATGAAATTGGAAAAATTATTCAATCACTGAAAAGAAAAATTCATTTCGTTATGATAAGGTTTCATATACTGAAACAATGTAGCACCAGCATTAGTAGAGTTATTAGTCATATTTGTAATAGTGCTTTTGAAGAAGGTATCTTCCCTGAATCACTCAAGAAGACAATAATCAAACAGCTTTATAAAAAGGGTGATACCTCAAATACTGAGAACTTCAGACCCATATCACTTCTATCGGCATTTTCATAGATCTTCAAAAAATCAATGTACAGAAGTGTGTATGCACATCTACAAAAGTTTTGGTTTTAAGCAAGGTGTTTCGACAGATTTGGCAATTTTGGCTTTTATAGGCAACATATTGGAAGCAATGCATAAAAAATTAAATTCCGTAGATATATTCTGTGATATTGCTAGGACCTTGCTGGTGTCATGATTCCTGACAATTAACATCAATTAACATTTACTATTAGCCCACAAGTCTTTGCTTAGATCATCAGAAGACAGAAGACATCTCAAGAGAGAAGACAGCGCAAGAGGAATAGAAGACTTAGTAAATGTCCCGAAGGTCAGTAAACTTCCACCCTAAAGTCTGCTTCCACCACAAGCCCACAAATTCACCCCCATCCACTCAGGCCACTTGACAACGTAAGGTTCGGCACAGGGGGTTCAGTCCGGCCCTTACATTTGACTGTATTGATCATGGGATCCTCCTAGGTAAACTAGAACACTTCAGAATTAGTGGTAAGCCAGGTTTAAATCATACCTGGAAAATAGAAAGCAATGTGTGTCATTGAAAGATGTTAATACAGGAGAGGTTATAAACTCAGAATGGAGTATAGTTAAATGTGATTTACCTCAGTGTTCAATTCTTGGCCCTTTCCATTCTTAATTTATACTAGCTTACCCGGCAATGCTTCACTATTGCTGGACTTCAGTAGGCACATAGATTAAATTAAAAAAATTTTACATATAAATTTTAAACTGCTGTTTCATTCATTTTCAGTTGGAAAGGGTGAGAGGGGATGCGCTTTGGAAAACATATGCAGGCAGTATTTTTCTGTTTGTTTCAAAGTATAAGTGTGCAAATTCCCATTGAAATCTGATGAAATATGTGGTTTTGTCTAAATTATGGGGAGGAGGGGTGGGGTTTTTTTTTTTTTTTTTTTTTTTTTTTGACAGGAACCTTCTCTGTCATCCCGTCGACAACTCACCAAAGCTTCACCGTAATCGGACGAACGGTTTGCGGGTTTGTTTAAATTATGGGGTGTTATGGGGAAGAGGGGGTAATTAAGGTGGTGGAAAGAGAGGAGAGGGATTGGGTTTTTGTGAAATTAATGTGTACAGTATTTCTCTCTCTTTTATAAAGTATAAGTGTACAAATTCTTATCTAAATCGGGTAAAAAATGTGGTTTGCCTAAATTATGGGGTGAAAAAGTAATGGGGTTGGAAAGGGGGACAGGGGATGAATATTCGGAAACCATACGTAGGCAGTATTTTTCTGTTTGTTTTAAAGTATAAGTGTACAAATTCTTATCTAAATCGGATAAAAAATGTGGTTTGCCTAAATTATGGGATAAAAACGTAATGGGGGTGGAAAGGGGGAGAGGGGATGAATATTCGGAAACCATACGTAGGCGGTATTTTTCTGTTTGTTTTAAAGTATAAGTGTACAAATTCTTATCTAAATCGGATAAAAAATGTGGTTTGCCTAAATTATGAGGTGAAAACGTAATGGGGTTGGAAAGGGCGAGAGGGGATGAATATTCAGAAACCATACATAGGATGTATTTTTCTGTTTGTTTTAAAGTATAAGTGTACAAATTGCTATCCAAATCGGATAAATAATGTGGTTTGGCTAAATTGTGGGGTGAAAAAATTATGGGGGTGGAAAGGGGGCGAGGAGATTAATATTTGGAAACCATATGTAGGCAGTATTTTTATGTTTGTTTTAAAGTATAAGTGTACAAATTCCTATCTAAATCGGATAAAAAATGTGGTTTTGCCTAAATTATTGGGTGTTATGGGGAATAGGGGGTGACTTTTTGTAAATTTTTTTTCACATTAACCTTCGCAGATGCTCACTCGAAAACTCTCCAAAGTCTCATTGCAATCTGATAAATGGTATAGGAATGCATAGAAGACGAACAAACCCACAAATAATGATTTTTATATATAACTAGCTGACCCGGCAATGCTTCACTATTGCTGGACTTGAGTAGGCACATAGATTAAATGAAAAAATATTTACATATAAATTTTAAACTGCTGTTTCATTCATTTTCAGTTGGAAAGGGTGAGAGGGGATGCGCTTTGGAAAACATATGCAGGCAGTATTTTTCTGTTTGTTTTAAAGTATAAGTGTATAAATTCTTATCTAAATCGGATAAAAAATGTGGTTTGCATAAATTATAGGGTAAAAACGTAATGGGGTTGGAAAGTGGGAGAGGGGATGAATATTCGGAAACCATACATAGCCAGTATTTTTCTGTTTGTTTTAAAGTATAAGTGTACAAATTCTTATCTAAATCGGATAAAAAATGTGCTTTGCCTAAATTATGGGGTGAAAACGTAATGGGGTTGGAAAGGGGGAGAGGGGATGAATATTCGGGAACCATATGTTGGCAGTATTTTTCTGTTTGTTTTAAAGTATAAGTGTACAAATTCCTATCTAAATCGGATAAAAAATGTGGTATTGCCTAAAGTATGGGGGTGGATATGGGGCGAGGGGATTAATATTCGGAAACCGTATGTAGGCAGTATTTTTATGTTTGTTTTAAAGTATAAGTGTACAAATTCCTATCTAAATCGGATAAAAAATGTGGTTTTGCCTAAACTATGGGGTGTTATGGGGAATAGGGGGCGACTTTTTGGAATTTTTTTTCGCAGGAACCTTCGCAGGCGCACACTCGAAAACTCTCCAAAGTTTCATTGCAATCTGATAAATGGTACAGGAACGCATAGAAGACGAACATACAAACAAACAAACATTGATTTTTATATATAAGACTAGCTGACCCGGCAATGCTTCACTATTGCTGGTCTTGAGTAGGCACATAGATTAAATGAAACAATATTTACATATAAATTTTAAACTGTTGTTTCATTCATTTTCAGTTGGAAAGGGTGAGAGGGGATGCGCTTTGGAAAACATATGCAGGCAGTATTTTTCTGTTTGTTTCAAAGTATAAGTGTGCTTATTCCCATTGAAATCTGATGAAATATGTGGTTTAACTAAATTATTGGGTAAAAGCGTAATGGGGTTGGAAAGGTGGAGAGGGGCTGAATATTCGGAAACCATACGTAGGCAATATTTTCTGTTTGTTTTAAAGTATAAGTGTACAAATTCTTATCTAAATCGGATAAAAAATGTGGTTTGCCTAAATTATGGGGTAAAAACATAATGGGGGTGGAAAGGGGGAGAGGGGATGAATATTCAGAAACCATACGTAGGCAGTATTTTTCTGTTTGTTTTAAAGTATAAGTGTACAAATTCTTATCTAAATCGGATAAAAAATGTGGTTTGCCTAAATTATGGGGTAAAAATGTAATGGGGGTGGAAAGGGGGAGAGGGGATGAATATTCGGAAACCATATGTTGGCAATATTTTGCTGTTTGTTTTAAAGTATAAGTGTACAAATTCCTATCTAAATCGGATAAAAAATGTGGTTTTGCCTAAATTATGGGGTGTTATGGGGAATAGGTGGTGACTTTTTGGAATTTTTTTTTCACAGGAACCTTCGCAGATGCACACTCGAAAACTCTGCAAAGTTTCATTGCAATCTGATTAATGGTATAGGAATGCATAGAAGACGAACAAACCCACAAACAAATATTGATTTTTATATATAAGAAAGATTTATATAAATGGTCTCCCACATATTTTAAGTGACAGTAGAATATATGGTTATCTTTGCTGATGATACTAATGTATCATTGAAACATGCATCAGCATGAAACCTTGAAAACACAGAAAATGATGCTCTAAAGAAAATTAACAAGTAATTTTGTGCTAAAAATGCTTAATGTAGAGAAGAGACAGTTGCTTCAATTTGTTACAAAATAAAATAAAGGAGAGCTATAATATCGCAAAGAAAAGCAATCACTGAAAGCAGTTTCCCAAAATTCCTGGGTGTATATACAGATAGCAAATTAAACTGGAAGCAACATATTCAACAACTTCTTAAAAAACTGAATTCTGCAACATTTTCACTGACGGTAATATCTAAAATAGCTAATATAGAAACAGGAATGTTAGTACATTTTGCTCTCCCTGACTCACTTATGGCTTCTCAACTTGGGGAAACTCTTCACAAGCACAGAGGGTATTCAAATCATAAAAGAGTGCTCTAAGAATTATTTGTGGAACAAGCCCAAAGATGTGCAGAAATCTTGTTAGAAATGTAGGTGTACTTATAATGCCAGCACAGTATGTATACTACCTACTGTCATTTGTAGTAAAAATCCTGAACACTTCAATCTTAATGCTGACATATATAGCCCCAATACTAGGAATAAATATAACATTCACAAGGATTACAAGTAACTTTCAACTGTACAGAAAGGGATAACATTTACTGGAGCTTCGTTATTCAATGTCTTACCACAAGAAATAAAATGTTATCTATGAAAACCTAACTACTTTAAATCCAAACTGAAAAAGAGGTTTTGCTTCAGAACCCATTTTACTGTGTAAAAGAATTTTCTTCTTGGTATTTGGTAACTAAGAATGACTGAGAAAATACTATGTATTTGGTGTATGGAAGGGTAAGGTGACAAAGTTGTCTACAATTACTAAAATGATATTTGGCTTTTCTTTCTATTGAAACCGTTGACAAATGCAGTAATTCCATTGTCTGCAAATTTCACTCATATATAGTAACTAATATGGCATAATATGTGTTTACAAATTACAGTGGAAATTTATTACACTAACAGGTTTTTAAGTAATTAACTGGTCATTAGTTTTTGGCAATATTATTGTTAATTAGTGTACATACTGTTCCACATATTTTTTTTCATTGGATTTCAGTCATTCAGATATGATTAATTACTTCATACAAAAGCAATTTTGCATTGACCATTTTTCTTTATGAACATCCAAATGTATTAGTTTCATAATAAGTACAATTTTTTAACTACCATACTATATTTAAATTTTTATTATGTTCATTTTGGAAGTTAATTAAACAACGTACCAAGAAAAAAATAACCAACATCATCGAAGTGGACTGCACTTTGAAGTTTCATTGTGCAGGTAAGCTTAAAGCTTTCACCATCAGCAGTTTTTTTTAATTGTACCACTGAGTGGCAGCCTGGAACAGGCATACAGTGAATCAACTTAATGTTGGTTACAAGACTATCATTGTTATTTACCTTCTTGGGGCAGTAATGACACCAGAACTGAGGTTCCTTTCCACACTCCAATATCATATGTCTTAACAGATTTGTATGCTATTTGTAAAATTTGCCACACTGTATACATGGAAAGGGTTCAGAAGGATGAGGAAATACTGGTGCAAATGAGCGAGATTCAACATCTGTGTATGTAAAACTGATGTTGAATAACTTGATGGGCACCTCTCAATCCCTGGCCAGAAGACTCTGAGATGCTGGGAAACAGAAAAAGGATGTCCATTTCACTTATCTTTACTATCTCAGGAGCCAATTCTTGACCTCTGATGTTCCTAATTTACATCACCCATCACACCACCTATTAGGCAATAATGAAATATGGTGCTTTTTACAGATGATACAAACAGATGTTTCAGTAAAAAAAAAAAATATGGTAATTATACCCACATATATAGTAACTAACATAAAGTAATATGTATTTGCAGATTACAGATGAAACTTATTCTACTAAAGGGTCTGTAAGGAATGAACTGGTTATTAGATGCTGCTAATATTAATATGGTTAATAAGTGTATGCAATCTTCTATATATGTAGTAACTAACATGGTATTTTATTTGCAGATTACAGTGGATATTGATTATACTAACGGGTTGTTAAGCACAGTAGAACTCCAGTTATCCAAACCCTGACTATCTGAATCGGTTTTTTAATTAAGATGGAATCGTACTGTGAAATACCTTCACCTCTTTTATAAAAACCAACCCAAAGCTTGGTTGACTGCAGCATTGTTTACAGAGTGGTATGGAGAAATTTTCATCCCTGAAGTGAAAAAGCACCAAAAATCTCTTGGAAAAGAAGGAAGTAAAGTGCTTTTGGTTGTTGATAATGCACCAACTCATGCTACCAAAGAAGTTTTAGAAAGAAGGAATGGCCAGTTTAAAAACAATCTTTTTACCGCCAAATGTCATAAGGTTGTTGCAATCAATGGACCAGTCTGTTATCGAAGCCATGAAACGCCATTATAGAAGGCAATTTTAGGGAAACTTTTGGTGGAGGGTGAAGACAAAGAAAGTGTGTTGGCTAACAAAAAAAAAAAAAAAAAAAAAAAATTGAAAGATTGCGCTTACATGGTAGCGGAAGCTTGGAGATTGGTTAAGACAGTTGCATTAAGATATGCATGGAACACCAACTGAAGAAGAGAGGAAAAAGAAGATCGAGAAAAAGAAATGGAAGAGTCAGGAGAACATGTGAATGACGTGTCACTTGAAGAATTCAGAAACATTCTTTTGAAAATTTCTGGAGATTCAGAAGTTAGTGCTAAAGATATAGATTCGTCAGATCATGGGTATGAAATTCTAAATGATGATGAACTTATTGAAAGAGCGAGAGAAGAAAGTGTCGAGGAAGAAGTTGACCTTAATATCAAAGTTGAAGCTGACACGGGACCATCAGCCTTGATGTGAATGGAGCGTCAGTCTGAGTGTGACCACATGCAACTTCTCACTGTCAAGCGTTTGCGCGACTAGGCTGCCAGAAAACGGATGAGTAAAGTCAAACAGCTCACTTTGACCGAGATGTTCAGCAAGCAATGACTTATTTACAGTACAGAACGTGCATTCATTCTGTACTAATGTACAGCACTTGTAAGTGTTACCTTTTCATTTAATTAATTAAAAGATGTTTTTCTCCCATTTTCAACATACATCCAATAAATAATTAAAATAGACCCTTTTTCGGAAAAAATCCAATTATCCGAATGGGGTCCGGTCCCAATTGATTCAGATAATTGGAGTTCTACTGTAGCTAACTGGTTAACAATGGCTGGTAATCTTATTGAAATCATTAATAAGTGTATGTACTGTTCCACATCCCAAGACTGCTCTCACATGGGATCAAAGTGAACATATCTATCTATCTAAAATAATAAGCAAAATAATGAGCAAGAATATGCCTTAAGGCGATAAAACTAAGGAAGGATGGGGAAATATGAACCAACACTTACCACAGATGAAGGCAGCTGGGAGTAATGAACATAAAAGATATGAACACAAGAAGCGCAATATTTTGGCAGTTAGCCTTATTCTTGCCAGGAGTGAGACACCAGGCAGGCATGACGTGTACATGCCAAAGGCTGTCTGGTGAATGGATGTAGCATGGCATGGCCGGCAAAGATCGTAGTATAGAAAAGGGTGCGGGCAAATACTAGATCGATAATCAATAATGCTGAAGGTCTATTACCTTTGGAAGTGGGGAGCAACAAGATAATTACTGAGTGAGGATATAAATGTTGATGTTTCCTTACATAATGGGCACTTCACTTTAATAGTTGCCATCCCTCCCACATCAAACGTTCCCATGTGTACAGTCTGGCCGTCTGTGGCAGATGCATCTGCTCCAATGAAGAATCTTTTTTTCCAATACACATTAAACCTGTCTGGAGCTCTCATCTCCCACTGTTACCCCCATGACCTACTACACAAACAAATCTCTAGTGCTACAGCCCATCCTCTGCATAACCACTCCAATGCCATACCCCTTCACACTAACTGAAGCCCCACTTTCATCACCCAGTTCTTCCCTGGTCTCCATTCAATTAACCTAATTCTTCATCGTGGGCATTACTTTCTAAGATTCTTCAAGGGGATATGCACAATTCTCCATAAAATAGTGTCCACTGCCTCACGCACATGTTTCAGCAGACCACAAAATCTCAAAAATCTATTGGTTCATAAATACTTGCCCTGTAACTCCTCCAAACTACCAAAGGGAACATTCCCATGTAACAGACCCCACTGTAAAACATGCAGCATGCACCCAGCTACCACCACCTACTCCAATCTAACCACAGGTGGAACATTCCCCATAATTGGACATGCTGCTTGCAGCACGACACACATCATATATCAACTCACATGCCTCCTTTGCACCAGCTCGTATATAGGCCTCACTAAAACCCACCTACCATCAGAATTAATGGCCACTGGCAAACAGTTTACACTAGCAACGTAGCCCATCCAGTGGTAAAACATGCCACTTCCCATAATCTCAACAATTTCAACAACTGTTTCTCAGTTAGTGTTTTCCTTGACACCGGAACCTCCTCTGAACTGTGTATATGGGAATTAGCCTACCAGAATATCCTAGACACCCAACATCCTCCAGGCCTCAATCTCCAATAAGTCCCTCCCACTAGCCACAGCACTTATTATTTCTTACAACTTATATTTATTTTTCCTACTTAAAGTTTCTCAAAATATGTTTTATAATATTTATGTCCTCACCCAGTAATTATGTTGATGCTTCCCCCACCTCCAAACATAATAGACCTTAAGCATTATTGATTATCAATATATTATTCGCTCCTCCCCCTCCCCCCTTCTATACTATAATCTTTGCCAGCCATGCCGCGTTACCTCCATTCACCAGACAGCCTTCGGCATGTACACATTGTGCCCTAACTGGGTCTCAGTCCTGGCAAGGATAAGGCTAACCGCTGAAATATTGCATTTCTTGTGTTCGTCTATTTTATGTTCATCATTCCCAACTGCCTTAATCTGTGGTAAGTGTTGGATTGTATTTCCCTATCCTTCCTTAGTTTTATCTATCTATCTAATGTGAAGAAAAACAATAATCTACATTTGTTTAATCTTTGTTACTTACCACTCTCTTATTTTTGGGGTTGAAATAAGGTGAATGGAGTGGTTATTGTATTGTTCAAGTATCATACCATTGTTTTGTTTGACTGTGGTACCATTGTTTGAGTTTCTAACTAGAGCTTGAAATTTGATTTAATCTTAAGTTCCAGTTTAACGGTATTTGGCTCCATGGGCAGAAAAAAATTCTGTGAGTCAGTTTCCTACACCACCCTCCCTCCATAATGTTCTCCTGTTGACAAAGGGCCAAGACCCGAAATATTCATTGTTTTTCCTGTTCTTGTGTTTTTTTATGTGTACATACCATGAAACCATCATGTAAGGTAAGTGGTGGTTCATTTCGCTATCCTTTTTTTGTAAATCAATTAATTAAATACATTTTTAACCACAGGACTTATCATTCAATTATTAGAAAGAATCATTTCCATCTTGATTTTCTTCAAGAACATATTTAACAATCTATCAGTTCATTTTCTCAGAGTTTCTTTATGGGTAGTGGACACCCTTCAAATTATTCAGCTTCTTAACTCGTCACCATCTTAAGCCAACAATACTGGTTATAGATAGTGGGTGAAGTGACGTGTTTGAGAACCCTATCACACCAGTAACCTGTTACAACATCATATAAATTGATTGCGTATACATTAGCATTTGTTGTCCATGTTGTCTTGGTTTTCCGGGTTGAAATGCATCAATTTATTGAAACCTATTCCATCTGGAAAACCAAGTCAACATCATATAAATTTTTTGTGAAATACGTTAGTACTGATTTAATGACACTCGCATTTTCAAATATGTTGTATCTAGTAATCAGGTTGAAGAATTATTCATGTCAAGAATTAAAGGGTTTCCAGAATTTTTTAGGCCCCACGTTGTGTTCTGGTAGATATCTAACTCCAGATTCCCCACCATAACTTTGGAATTTAATTTAGTTGCAATGGAGTGCACGCTTCTGTGGCAATTTCCTTAAAAACCTATTTTTCCCCTTCTCATACCCACCTGCTTTTGTCCTTTATGAATTTTAATTTAAAAATCTTTCAGCATTTTTGTCAACTTCCCTTAGTATTTTATTCCAATCCCTGACTCCCTTACCTACAAAAGAAAATTTTCCCATACCCTTCTACCTGAAATCAAATGCCAATTTGTGGTTATGGTAATCTTTTCCCTTCCATCAGCATTCTTAATTCTTTCACCGATATTTTTCTGCACCTCATCACCAATATACATCCTGTACACTTCTAGCACTCTCTTCACCCTCCTCCTATCCTCCAGTGAATTCCATTCCATCTCTCATATCAATTACTGATTGTGTTCTTCAGTATTTTTCAGAGACTATACTTGCAGCTCTTCTTTACACCTCCTTTGACACCCAAAATATAGGTCCCATACCACACTATCATATTCTAACAATGATCTGATCAAAGTTTTGTAATCCAATTCCCTCACTTTGCTGGTACATCCCCTAATCACTCTATTCAACGAATGAAGGATTTGAATCCTTTATCTACCATTTGCCAATGTGTCTAGCCCATTTGAGTTTATTATCAAATGTTATGCAAGTCTCCAACAAGATATTTCTTCCCCTCTTTACAATTATAATCAACCGTTAGTTTTTTATGTTTACTCAGTAACCTTATACTTTTTTTACAGTTGTCTTCATCCCATGTTGACTTACCCAGCTAGATACCAAGTATACGTCACCCTGCATTTGTGCATGGTCTTCTTCTGTTTTGATCCTATTTATATCATTGCACCCAACCTAACATCTGACTATAAACTATTAACAGAATCACTCATTACAACAATGAATAGCAATGTTCTCAATATACTTTGGCACTCTTGTTCTCACTTCCAATTCTTTTGATACTGGATTTTTCACTGTAATTCTTTGCTTTCTACCCTTTAAGAATTCTTCTGTTTAGCCAATCATTTTACACTGATTTTTATGTTATTTAGCAAAATTTTATGACTCGTTCTGTCATGACTTTGAATGATCTAGTGCTACACTATCAGTTTGATCTCCCTTGTCCAGTTCATCTGAATTATCTTGCTTATAGCTCACTAACTAAGATTCACATGAATGTTCCTCCCCAAGGCCATGTTCTCAATTTGAAAACCACTTTCTTTCCTCACAAACATTTCTGGTGTGGTTACATATTTACTACGGATGTCAAACTGATCAGCCTGTAAATTTTTAACCCTATTTGTGATCCCTCTTTATGGACTGGTACTACTATCCTACTTTTTCAACACTATCCTCTGGATACATTTCAAACTTTTTAGTTTGCTCATTCCTAACCGTGTTGACAAGCTCATTCTCTAAATTACACCTTCCCTTTTCAGAATCATAGCCTAATGGTCACATCAAATCATGTGCTTAATATCTCTGTCTTTTTTTAAAATCCTTAGTAACTTCCTCTCCATCCTCAACTGTAATTGTCTGAATACCGTCTCTTCCCCTCAGTTTTCTGAAGACGCTGTAGAAATTTCTAGATTCAGTGCTCCTCTTGCTCCAATAATATTTTCATCAATCTATATTTAGCTTCCTCTTTTGCTGCCATTAATTCCTTTTTTCCCCCTTCAAGTGTTCCCTACTACCTTGCACTATCTTAACTCTGTTGTGTTCTCTTCTTAACAGCCATTTTAACCTCCTAACTTCCCTATTTATAATATTTAGGTTTCATACTATTTTTTAGTTTCTGGTATAAATACTTCTTCTCCCATTCTTATTATATCATTTAACTGTTTTCACTTTTGATTACACCTTACTTCTGTATACTGAAACTTCCCCTGAAATATCTCTTCAGTTCTGAAATTTGAACTGCGAATGGTGGGTGAGCAGTAAGACTTGTGCCTTGCATCCAGAAGGGCATGGGGTTGAATCCCTATCCAGCTGTTCAGATTTCGGTTTTCCTTGGTTTCCCAAAATAACTCCAAGTGAATGTCAGGAAGGTTCCTGCAAAGCTCATGGCCATATTGATTCCTAATCCTTGACCCCCACTCTTTTCTGCCTCTAATGATGTCAATGAGCTGTAAAACCATAAACAAACAAACAAAATCTGAGATATTTGCCTTTTTATAATTGTACCTATTACCACCTTCATTTTTGCCACTGGTTTACTGAACCCTCTGATATCCATCAGAACTGCTTCATGCTTTGCGGACTTTTTATTTCTTGTTTATTCCATTGTTGCCATGTATATCCAGTTTTATAACATTACATGCATTTAGATATTATTTGAAACTCTGATAAGGCATAGATGGATTACCACTCCAGAGTTATAGCATAAATGAAATTACTACCTAAAACTTCCTTATAGTACATGTATGTATGATGTATACCTACGGTTTCTGATATGTGCAGTTACCATGAAGACATGATGAATATCAAGCACTGTATATATGGTTTACAGGTAATGACATGTCCTTAAACTTTGATGAAATTCAGTATATGCAATTCAGTATATCACACAGCTTAACACGAGCCATACATGTAAAATTTGTGAGCCAGTCTATTCAAGAGGTAGAGACTCTAAAATTTCTAGGTTTATAAATTCATCATCATCCTCTAGAGCAGCTTCCAGCTGCTGGCCGGGTCTGTTGGAAACAAAAGCCTCGCTGGTGCTTCCGTTACAACCAACCTCTCTTCTTCCACTATCACCCAGTTTCCTCCTCTTTCTTCCACACATTTTTTAACACCTTCCACCCATCTGTCCCTCAGTCTTCCTCTGGGCCTCTTCTCGTTCAGCTCCATATCCAGCATCTTCCTTGGTATCTTCTCCTCTCCCATTCTCTTTACATGCCCATACCACTGTAACCTAGATTTTCCTATTCTTTTTTGTAGCAGTTACTCCTGTATCACCTCCCTGATTCTCTCATTCCTTATTCTGTCTCTTCTTGTTACTACTTCCATTTCCATAGCTTGTACTCTCCCTTTGTCCCTCTCCTTCAACACCCAGATTTCCAATTGACACAAAATAGGTTTTATAGATCGCCTCCTTACTCTTTTGTGGAACATCCCTACTTCATACCAGACCTCTAATACTATTTAAAAAAAATCTATCTGCACATCTCATCTTTCATTTATTTCCATCCTGTTTCCTCCATTTTCTTCAATCCAGCTTCCAAAATATTTGATACACTCCACTTTATTTAATTGCTCTCCTCCAAGTGATATGTCTATATCTGTTCCGTTCTTCTTTGTTGTTGTGATCACCGCTTCACTCTTTCTTGCAGAGAACTTCATGCCATATGATGCAACTACTCTCTCCCACTCATCCAGCTAATGTTGCACCTCTCTTTCATCTTCTCCCCAAACTAGTAGCTGATCCGCCAATAACATTGATTTCGTTATTCTTCCATAATGCTCTGCAGTACCTTCTTCAATATTTCATCCATAATCAATATTAATAATAGGAGTGATAGGCCACTTCCTTATTTTAGTCCATTTTTCAAATGGAACCAATCTGGTGTTATCTCTTCCCACTTTCACACAGCTCTTACTATCCTCATACATGTACTTCACGCTTTCCATTATCTCCTTCTTTACTGACTTTGCTCTCATTACTCCCCATTTTCTGTTCTGGCTGGGGCCATCATATGCCTTTTCAATGTCCAAATAGGCCATCACCAGATGCTTGCCATACTCATAGGACACTCTTGTAGTTGCCTTATTGAAAATACAAGCTTATGGTTGACCTTCCTTGTCTAAAGCTATATTGCTGTTCCCTTAGCTGCCTTTCAACTGCTCTTCTTATTCTGCTCTCCAAAACTTTCTCATAAATCTTGGCACAATGGCACATCAGGGTAATACTACTGTAGTATTGCCCCCTTTCTTGAATATGGGTATTGTAACTCCCTTCCTCCAGTCATCTTAAATTCTTCCCTCATTCCACACAACCTGAATAACCCTGTACAGCCGCTGTATGTCCACTACTCCAGTAGCTTGTGTCATCTCCACACTCAGTTCATCCACTCTGGGTGCTTTACCACCCATCATTCTCTTTAGAGTGTCCTTCAATTCCTTCTATGTAATATCTTCCTTTTCCTCTTGATACTGATCCTTGTGTTGCATTCAATAGATGCTCAAAACACTTTCCCCAGACTTCCTTTTTCTCTTCCTTCCCGTCCACTAAGTTACCGTTTTTATTGTTTATACTGTCTGCTTCAGTTCTACTCTTGCTCCTACTTTTTATCATGGTATACAGCACCTTCTTACTTCACTCGTTATCCTCTTCTAGCATTTCTGTCCATTTTCCAACCATTTCCTCTTTTCTTCATGTGCTACTGTTTTTGGTTCTTTCTGTTTACAACTGTACAGTCTTTTGCTTTCCACTGTTCTATTTTGGAACCATTCTATGAAGGCTTTGTTTTTTTGTAGCACAGCATCTTTTACCCTGTAATTCTACCATGGGGTTTCCTTTTCTCTTCTCCTACCAGCTTTCATATCACTTACCACTTCGGCTGTTTTTACCAGGATGGAAAATGTTCCCACTCCTCCTCCACAGACTGCAAGTCGTCCCTAGGCATCTTCTGTGTAAGTTGCTTTTGATACTGTCTTCTGCACTCATCATCCTTCCATTTCCACACTTTTATTCTTCTTTTCTGGCTGTCTGGTGTTCTTGCTCCCCTTTCAAGCTGGCTATGAGGAGTCAGTGGTCACTATCTAAGGCTTCTGATGGGATGATCTTTATATCCACAATACTCTTTTTCATCTCTGCTTCGATTAGAAAATAATCAACAATTGACTTCCAAGACCAGTCTGCACACCATGTTATATTAGGGCTTTCTTTTTCCTTAAACCAGGAATAAAACCATTGCATTTGCAGAACTCCAAAAGCTTTCTTCCTTCTGCATTTCTGCGCTCCATCCTAATGTTCCTAGAACCTCCATCATATTTTTTCCTTGCACTACCAACATGTACACTGAGGCCCACCTTTAGATTTTGATGCTTCTGCCAAGCTGCTGCTGCAGATTGTCTTCAAAACTTTCATTCTCCTGCTCAGTGCAGCCTATTTGAGGGGGGGCACATACTTGGATTAACTCCATGTGCTTCTCTCTAACTTTCACTTTAACCTTCATCATCCTGTCATTTATTCCTACAAGTCTTCCTTTAAACCTTCCTTTGTCTCAAGTGCCACTCCATATCTTTTTCCCTCACTGTTTCCAAATCATTACTGCTTGTATCCATTACATAATTCATTTACACCCTCTCCTTTCTGTCTTGTCTCAGCTAGTCCAAGTATATGCAATCTCCATCAAATCAATAATTTCTTCAGTCTTTCCTGTGAGTATTCTTATGTTTAATGTTCCTACTCATAATAATCCTTCTCCATTGCCCAGTCACTATCTTAAACTGAGACATATTCTTTTTATTCAAAAGCAGTCAATCCATACTCGCACTGTTGGCTTGCTAGGGCTAACACAATTGAGGATTTTCTTTTGGAGTTTACTACCTTAGCCTTTGAAGATCCCACTTCACCTCTAGGCAGTTGTGTTCCCTTTCTATTCATCCCCAGAGAGGATGGGTGGCCCCTCCCACCATTTTTGCCATTCTGAAGGTCTCCTGCCATTGAGACCTATTCCTGGGCATGAGTTCCAAGCTATACCTTGTGGGATTGGATCATTACCTGGACTTAGTCATCCCGTCACTCCAGTCTACTGCAGCTAGGATCCCCATCCCCACAGCATGGATGCACTAAACAAGAATTGGAGTATAAGGAAAGTGATCCTATCTCCCTTGAGCCAGGTTAATGGTTATGTATGATGCCACAACCAAAATTGTTAGTAATTTAAATTGCAGGTTATGTATCTGAGTTACAAAAGTAATTGGGGGCAGCCACATTTGCAATTTTCAAAGCTTCAGCAATAGGTGATTTTATCATGAAGGTACGAGTTTACTTTGCTTATTTTTGCTTCTTAATGTTGTATGCAGAGCTACCTGCAAGTGTGGCTGTGCACACTGAAGTATCACAATATTTGATTGGGGATGTATAACCAGCCCAAGTTCTAATCTTGGACTGCGCGACCAGCCGTACTGACTGCAGTTGTTAGTTGGTTTTCCACAATCATCTACGTAAATATTGGGACAGTCCCCTATCTCTACCCCATGAGCTATACATGCAGTAGAATTCTGGAGCATGTCATATGCTCTTACGTTATGAAGTTTCTAGATGAAAACAAATTGCTTACAGCAAACCAACACGGATTTTGCAAGAACTAATCATGCTAAACGCAACTGGTTCTATTTCTGCATGACATAATGAAAGTAATTGATGCAGGATCACAAGTTGATGCTATTTTCTTGGATTTTCAGAAAGCTTTTGACTCAGTACCACACAACCGACTTTAAGCGAATATTCGAGTGTGTGGTATATCTGATCAGATTTGTGAATGGATACGCGATTTTCTAACTGGTTGGTCACAGTATGTCGTTGTTGACGGGAAGCCTCTTCTAAGCTAGATGTTACTTCGGGTGTTCCTCAAGGAAGTGTAATAGGACTACTTCTTTTCTTAATTTTTATAAACGATCTTGGTGACAACATTAACTGCAGGATGCGATTTTTTATAGGGAAGTGAGGTGCTCTGACGATTGCTTAGAAATTCAGCGCGATCTGGATGTTATTTCGGAATGGTGCCGTAAATGGCAGCTTACACTTAACTGCAAAAAGTGCAAGGCAATGCAAATAAGTAATAAAAAGACCCTGTTTGCTCATGAGTACAAAGTTAACAATTCAGTTGTTGACACTGTGGATTCCCTAAAGTATCTAGACATAACAGTACAGAGCAACATAAAATGGGACTTGCACATAACTTCCGTCATAGGCAAAGCTAATTCTAAACTACGATTTATAGGTCGTATTTTGAGAAGTTGTAATGCTCATACAAAGGAAATAGCGTACAAAACACTAGTGCGTCACCATCTGGAATACTGTTGTGGAATTTGGGACCCGTATCACAAGGGATTGATTGACACGTTAGAGAAAGTACAGAGGAGAGCCGCTTGATTCGTGACTGCTAGTTGCAGTCCTTACTTGTCACAGAGCTGTTACGCAGGTTGGGCTGGGATTGTTTGGCGGACAGACGACGTCGTTTTCATTTGAATTTTCTGGATAATATGCTAAAATCTTTAAGTTACGAGTGCAACGAAATACTTCTTCCGCCAACCTATTTAGGTCGCAATGACAGGAGGGATAAGATTCGAGAAATAAGATGCCATACTGATACAGTTATGTATTCCTTCTTTCCTCGTTCTGTTCGGGATTGGAATGCACTGAATTAGGATTGGTGCTTAGCACCCTCTGCCACCCACAGTATTTGTGATTTGCAGAGTATGGATGTAGATATAGATACATTTCACAATCAAAAACACACTATCACATCAAACAGAAGTTACTTTTTTCACAAACAGATGGCAACACATCTTTATGTTCCCATCAAAACTAAGACTTGGCTAAGCATGCTGGTAATAGATGGAACATTGCTTTGAAAATAAGCACAGTCTTTGGAAGAGGACACATTGAATGAGCCATGAAAGTGGAAACTTCATGGTGAAGCTCAGAAATGAGTAATTTGAAATATTTGAGGGGGTTAGCAGAAGAATTTTCTGCAGAGTATTCAAGAAGTTAAGAATCGTAACATTGGTGGCTGAGTACATATGCACATTGGTGTACTGTTAATCACCAGTTATTTGAAATTCATGATTATGTCGCTAGAAATAAAAATGATATTTACAAGGCTTACAAGTCATAGTCATTTCTTCAAGAAGAAGTCAGATATTTAGGGATACATATCTGCAACAAGTTGGAAATGAATCTTAAGTGCCTAACAGGGGATAGATAATATTAAATTCAGGTAAAAATTAAAAGTTTTATAACTGACAACTCCTACTCCACTGTTGTCTTACAAGTATCTATGCAACAATGGAGTAGAAAGAAATGCTGTGAGGTGATATTTACATGGAAAGGAAAGAAAAACCATTTCATCAAAGTTTAAGGTAGGAAGGCAGTAGCAACAAAAAACACTCTACAAAAAACACAATACTTCTGGCTATGCCTTTATTCAAGAAAAAAGAATCATATGACAGGCCATGCGGGCACCCACAGGGGACATCAATCATTCATGTGGCAGGTCTGGATTTGTACATACTTTTTCCTTGCCATATGTCTCACCTCCAAAATAAGTTAGTTTATTCAATAAAATAGTGTAAAGTGTATTGTTTTTCATAATTCTTTTGGCCCTCTTGCCTTTATCTGTGATAAATGACATGTTTTCCATATCTTTGCTTATTTTTAGAAGCAATTACAGAATCAGACATTATTATATCAGTTTACAGTGCATAAAATTATGTAAATTATAAAAACAAAAAAATTTAAACAAAAAACATTAATGATATAGAACTACGCATTAAATGAAATTTCGGTTCAAATATAAAAATTAAACCGTCCCCAACTGGCAACTTCAGTGTACACAGCCTTGAACAAATTCCTCCTCATTACATTGATGTATGGCAGCATGGATAATGAATTAGATGTATCATTAACTGGTTATCTCTAAAGTGACTTTGCATGTATTCTTTTAGAAATGCCACATCACAAAAATTGTATTTGATTTTTCCAGCACTAGTTCTCAATCTTTTTCCATGACTTCCATTCAGGCTACTATAGTTTACTTCCACCTGATAACCATTGTGTGTTTCATGAATGGTTGATCAATTCTTGTGTCTCCTGTTCTTCTTGGTCTTTTCATGGCAAAAAAGCTTCTCATAGATTGCAGTCATAGTTCAGATGCTCATAATTGTGCAGTGGTTGCAACTCATTTTCCTCATTTCGTGTAGTGTGATCAAACACAAAAACATTGTGTTACATGAGTTAATCAATCCCAGCCGCTGTCATCTATGGTGAGTGTTAAATTTATTTGTCCTTACTTATTTTAATTTCATTAAGGCATTTTCCTGCCCATTATTATACCAGATGCATTTGCGGACTGAAATCAAAGTGAGTAAATTTGATGTCAATTAATATTAATTAATTATTAAACACAGATATGTGGAAGAACTCTATACTAAATTTTCTTCCAAAATTAAAGTATTATTGCTCTTTGCTAACTGAAGGAATCTCAGAATTAGTTAGAATTAAATAATCAGAAAAGTTGAATCTGATCTGCATAGATGATGATAATTATAAGTATTGAGTTTAATTTTGGCTCCCACGTTAAACTTTTCTATATCATTATTATTTACAAAATCATGTAGAAATGCTCTTTAAAATTCACAATTTATGTCAGTTACTAGATTCAAACAAACTGTTTAAGGCAAACAAAGAAATGAGAAAGCTAACTTGTACAGTATTTCCCTATTCTTGAGTCATTTGAGGCTGAATTCAATAAAAACCGAAGTAAACTTGTTATTTAGATAGCTTTATTGTTTTTACTTATTTTGAGTGCATTTAACATTTTAAATTGTTCCCTTTATCTTTTTTTATATTATGTTGTATTTTTTACCTAGGATCAATACCATGAGAAAATTACTGGTGTGCGAATCTTTGCCATATGCCCTGGTGCAACAGATAGTGCACTAGTGCAGGATGTCAGAAAGCAACTGTTGTCACCAGAATATGAAAATGCTTGGCGACGAGATACTTCTGGATATACATCTCAAGCGTAAGTGATGCTATCTATTGTTAGGAATTACTTCAGTTTTTTGTTTCACTTAATTACAAGCTGATTATATAGGATGAAAAAAATCATCAATTAAGCTCTCTCAATTTGTGTCCAGATTTAGTTAAGAATTTACATTTAAAAAAAAAAAAAAAAAAAAAAACCCTCATTAGCTTTGTGAATTGCATAACATCGTCTACATAAAGAGAATAACTAGGGTAATCATCTTATAGCAAAAGATAGTTTTTGATTTGTGTATCTTGCATAACAAATCTTTTAATTGTGAATAGTACAAAGTTAATTTACTGTTAGATCAATTTCAGAAAGTTTATTACGGTAGTCTGATGTCAAAAGGTAGCTGTGGCCACATGAATTTTTGCAATCTTGAGCATGATTGATATTTAAGAACCCATTGAAAGGATAATCATCAAACAAGTGAGGTTTCTCACAACTCAGTAGCCAGTCTTCTTAATCATGCCTGTCTACCTATTAAAGACCTTCCTTGAAAGCATATGATGGTAAAAGTTGTTTCAATCTAACTTCTTGTTTACCTATAGCTTTTACTTGTCACATTATATTTTGTTTCTCATTTTGGCTGAATTGGAATTTCAGCTGGATTTAATTTTTTTTAAATGCATGACAGGTATTCCATGTTGATTTTACCATGTTTGCTTTATTTATTTGTAACAACTACTGTGATTTCATAATGAATTAAGCTTATTTCTAAGCCTCCTTAATAATTTAAATTTGATGTTGATGTTATTTCTTTAAATAGGATTATCCTAAATGACTCATCAGGTTTCAGAACACTATGTATTGAAAATTATACGCCTTACAAAAATGAGTGATACACGAAAAGATTCATAAACTCACTAAGATTAAAAGCCTGCTTGGTGTGCAGCGTGCATGCTAGATGACAGCAGTGGACAAGATGGTGGAAAAGCAGGAGAAGAGTTTTTGCGTGTTAGAATATGTGAAGTGTTCTTTAGTTATGATTGTGTACCATGCATTCATAAGAAAATACAGAAAAGCTAGTCACCAGAGCATTTTATGTTGGTTTCATGACACTGGAATCAAAGGAAACCATGGAGTGCCTGAGACAGAGCTATGTGTGCAGTCCACAAAAATCAATCATTCGTGCCAACCGTGACCTGGGAATTCCACAAAAAATAGTGTGGAATGTTTTGCGTTAGCATTTGCATTTCAAACTCTACCATGTGGAATTGGTACAACACCTGACCCAGATGATTTTTGTACCCAAATCTGGAAGCTACGGAAAATGATGAGGACATGGCTGGAAACTTTGTATTCAACAATGAGGCAGCGTTTCATTTATCAGGAAAGGTGAATCTCCACAATGTGAGAGTGGGGGGTACTGAAATGCTACATACCTTTGTGAAGCTGGAAAGTGTGCCATATCAAAGAGAAAGCTGTATGGGCCCTTTTGCTTCATTGAGCAGACTGTGCCATGATCCTTGTACCTGGAAATGTTGCAGGTATGGTTGTTTCTGCAGCTGAGTACTGACTCCTCCACTTTCATCCTACTGCAGGATAAAGGTCCACCTCACTGGAGTACAAACGTCCATGAATTTCTCAACAGAGAACTGCCACATTGCTGGATAGGGCGTGCTGGTCCGAGTGATGTTTGACTGTTGTCATGGCTCCCTGGGTGCCCAAATCTGACTTCTTCTTGTGGGGTTATGTGAAGGACATATTTGATGTACCCCCAATGGCAACAACACTGCAAGAATTACAGGAATGGATCACTGCTGCTGTAACAGACATTGATAGAAACATACTGTCGAATGTATGGACGGAAGTGAATTAACATATGAATGTGTGCCAGACGACTAAGGGAGCACACATTAAACATCTATAGCATGTACCAGAAATTTGGTGAGTTTATGTATCGCTCATATCTGTAGGTCGTATACTTTTCAATACACAGTATTTTGAAACTCGATGAATCATTCAGGCTAACCCTGTAAGTGTGAATGGTAAATACAATGATACTAAAAAAAAATAATGAAATAACGTTTAGGCAATATAAATAACAAAGGATAGGGAAACTGACTCATCATTCACCAAAGTTGAAGGCTGTGATGAGTGAAACACATATGAGACAAACAAAAACATGTACAATATTTTGATTTTACATCTTATTCATGCATTAGGGACCGAGTCATATGGTTCGGGAGGTGTGCACTCGCCAAAGTTTACCACGAGTGGCTTTGCACTGGAAGACAGGGTGGGGGAGGTGTTGGTGGGCGTGAAATGTTAGGAAGTGAACTATCAAAATTTCGGGAAAGACACAGATGATATATATTAATATATATATTGCCAGTGATGTTAAAATTAACATATCTAACAAAACAGTACAGAATGATAAAGCAAACAATAAATAAATAAATTGGAAGACATGTGTTACTATTTAAATGATAATACTCATAATAATGAGTGATGGGTCAAAGGGTAGAATTTTATCAGTGGTTGAGGCCAGGTGGGTGTCTGGTATCCAAGATATTTTGGTATGCAAGTTCCCATCTCCAACGTTCTGAAGCTGCCATGGTTTTGAGGAAAACCCTGATTGCTCTTACAGTGATGCAGTCGTTGAGGTTGTTAGAATTGTGGTAATTGACATTTTCCGCTATTGGAAAGTATAAGTTGCAGATGTGGACTGTTTGTGGCCATTCATTCTGACTGAGAGTTGCTGCGTAGTGAGACCTATACAGGAACTAGCGCAGTGGCAGCAGATTAGCTGGTATCTGATGTGTCTTGTGGAGCAGGTGGCATGCACAATGATGGGGAAGGATTCCCCTGTAGTAGGATGGGAATATGTTGTAGTACATGTATGCATGCTGCAGGTTTCGCAGCAAAGTCTATTGCAGGTAAAGATCCATATGGTGTTTCTGGAGAGTCTGACAGAGGGCATTTGTGGACAAAGATGTTTTTGAGTCTACCTGGTCTGCTGAAACATGTACGTGGGACAGTTGGTCGAATTTTTGGTAGAAGAGTGCGCATTTCTGGAAAGGTGCGAAGGAAGTCATTTCCACGTTGTAAGATTCAATTTATGGACTTGAGGCCAGGAGAGACAGGGTGACAAATGCAGGGCTACGGCTGGATTTTAAAGGTGCCGGGTGACAGTGGTTTTGTGGAGGGTGGGTGATCGCTTGGGAGATTTGTTTATGTAAAAGATCTGTTTGGTAACAGTGGATAGGTTCTGGGAGTACTGGGAGAGGGATTCAGCATTAGAACAGATATGTCTGCCACAGATAGCAAGACTGTAAGAGAGAGGACATTTGGTATGGAATGAGTGGCAACTGTCAAAATATAGATAGTGCTGCAGATTAGTGAGTTTGATGTGGACAGAGCTGTAAAGGGAGCCCTGCCTGAGCATGATGTCAATATTGAGGAACTTGTGTGTGCTGGAGTACGTCCAGGTGAAATTAATGGAATGGCCATTGTTAAGGGAGTGGAGAAATTCTAGGAAGAGTGTTTTCACTGTGGGTCTGGCTCACAAATATAGTCTATGTATCTGAACCACACAGTGGGTTTAGCGGGTTGTGGTTCAGGAAACGTTCCCCCAGACGACCGAGGAATAGGTTGGCATGGGATGAGGCCTTGCGGATGCCCAGCAGACCACATAAAATTAAAAACATCTTGGTCTGTCAGACTCTCCAAAAACACCATATGGATCTTTTCCCTGCAATAAACCTTGGTGCAAAACCAACACCAGCTAACCTGCCATGACTGCACTAGTTCCGACATAGGCCTTTCTACACAGCAACTTTCAGTCAGAATGAATGGCCACAAACTGTCCACACCCGTAACTTATACCTTCCAATACCGGAACATGCAAAATATCATAACTATTACTCAATGACTGTTTCACTGTGAGAGCAATCAGAGTTTTCCCTGAAACCGCAGCTGCTTCAGAATGACAGTGATGGGAACTTGCATACCAAAATATCCTGGTTACCAGACACCCACATGGCCTCAACCACCAGTAAAATTCTACCTTTTGACCCTTCGATCATTATTATTATTAGTATTATCTTTTCACTGGTAACAAATTTCATCCAATTTATTAATTTATTGTTCAGTTTATCACTCCATATCCTTTTGTTAGCTATATTAATTTTAACACCACTGGCAATATACATATTTATAAATATCGTCTGAATTTTTCCCGAAATATTGATAGTTCACTTCCTAACATTTCACCCTCACCTCTTCATCCCCCACCATGTCTTCCGATGCCTAGCCATTCTTGTGGTAGACATGTGTACATCTCCTGAACCATAATGCTCGGTCCCTAACACATAAATAGGGTATAAAACTGAAATATTGTACATGTTTTTGTTTGTCTCGTATGTGTTTCACTCGCCGCAGTGAATGATGAGTCATTTTCCCTGTCCTTTGTTATTTGAGTGCATGATAAGTATTGTAATTAAATCTGGTTTTACATATAAATCAAAATTTAGTTTGGAAACTTGTAGCCTGTTAGGTACCCTTTAGTTCACCAAAAGCACTCCCACTAGCTGTCCCCAGTAGTAAAATATTCTATAGATCGATTGTAAAGTTGCTTATGTTGGACCTAGAAATTTCGAGAAGAGTAATTGTCAACTTGAAGGAGTTTTCCTGTAATCTTTCCCACAGTGAGGATTCACCATAAAAATCATTTTAAAGTGTATTTATTATATCGGGAAACGTTTATTTAAGAGATATTTCGGTTTGTTCACATTTTGAAATAAGCGATCAGAAAAGTAAAAATCTAAGATTCGAGATATCTTTGAATTGACTAAAGCTACAGCTGAACGTTTATCACCAGCTATAGTCAGCATTGTTCCTGATATTTTGGTAGTAAAATTAAATAATTTGGCAAAGTTTAATTAGCAGTTTTAATTAAGAGAAAAAAATGAACTTTTTAACTAAAAGGAATATTAATTTGAAATTTATATCAGTAGATAGCCCAAATTGAGATGATTATGAACATATAATGGTTTCAGTAAAAAGCATAAGCATTCGTCAGAATAATTAAGTTTTAAAGATAGATTGTTGCGGATTGTTGTTGAAGCGCGTAAAAATTCCACCAAGTTGGTCACATGATGACTTTTATTTTAAGATTATAGAAACACTTTTGAATGTTAAATTAAATTAAAACAGATAGAACATGATAATAGAAAGTCCCTGTAAAAATTTCAAGTTAAACTATTTAGTACTTTTGGAGATATTAATTAAAGAAATATTTGCTGACGTCATAGTCTCTGAGAAGTATATAAAAGATCTTGCAGCAAGCACAGATTGTCTCATTCTTATGCCGGGAACTGATCGCGCAACTCCGCGCTAGTTAGAGGAGAAAATTGTTCCATGTGGTAGCGGTTTAGGCAAATTCCAACATGCCGTAGTACTCACTAATGTTAGGGGGACTTTGTGAGTTTTTGTTTTCTCGTAGGATTGCACTTAATCTGTAATCTTCAAAGAAACTGTTGTTAGATGCTTTATCCACTATCTGGTACCGACAATGTACGAGTGAACTATAATCAAGAATATAAGTATTGTGTTACTCTGAAACTGTGTCAAGTTACTTTATTTCAATTACCCTTCACATTTGGGGTTTAATACGAGTGCATGGCGACCAATTTATTTAATATCATAGGTACCAGAAGGCTACACATGGTCATGAACTTAATTGTTCACAGTTCAGGCAAAAGTGTTGCATAACCCCCGTGAAGCCTTGTGGTGTGACAAGCCGTTATAAGTTTTGTAGGGAGCATTCAGATTTTGTTTTCTGTTGTCAGTCTGTTTGACCAGTTTGATACATCCACTGCAAAATCTGCTATCCACTACAAAACAGTCAATTGTGTCAAATAATATCACATCTGTAGAGAAAAAAAATCACACTACCCTGAAAGACCCTATCAGAAAACACTTTGACAGTGTTTCTTGGCTGTAATTATTAGCAGCATTATTGTACATAGTACAGATGTCAAATTTATGTATCCGAGTCAGGTGAGTAAATAGCAAATAATGCTTGTTTAGACCTATTACTTGTAATGTGATACATGTTGATATATGAGTAAAGGTAAATTCATATGGTTCCACAATATGGTGATAGATATTCCAGCTAGTATGCATTCCCCCCATCTTGGCGGGGTCTACAGTTTAGTGTGAAATATGAATCATGGAATGTCCTGGAATATCTCTTTGAAAAAAATTAAGTTCTTAAGATTTTCTGGTCACAACAGGATTTGTATCAAGGACCCAGAATTTTGAAAGTAAATGCTTTATTCACTGAGCTACCAGACACATTTTGAGTATGTTAAATATAGTAAAGCAGTTTATTAATAACATTATTTACCTTATCAAGTTACTCCTTTAGTTAAGCAGAATGAAAAGTTTTTATTTTATCCGTGACTAGCTGACCCGGCAATGCTTCACTATTGCTGGACTTGAGTAGGCACATATATTAAATGAAAAAATATTTACATTCCCAATACCACTATATATTCGCGGTGGAAATTACCTATACATGTTTTACTTTCCCCTATTGAATGTTATTATGGTTGAAATACGGCCTGGGCCAGAAGAAACGTCACCAAAAGTACATGGAGTAATAGACTACCTATAACTGATTTTTAACATGCTAAAACTCGAAAACAAAGCGAGATATCAAAAATTATATTATTTATTTTCGATTTGTCTCGTCGAGTTACATTATGGGGAAGAGGGGTGGGTTTTTAAATATTTGTTTTTTGACAGGAACCATTTTCGACATCCCCTCGACAATTCACCATAGCTTCGCCGTAATCGGAAGTACGGTTTGCGGGTTTGTTTAAATTATGGGGTGTTATGGGGAAGAGGGGGTAATTAAGGTGGTGGAAATAGAGGAGAGGGATTGGGTTTTTGTGAAATTAATGTGTACAAATTTCTCTCACTTTTTTAAAGTATAAGTGTACAAATTCTTATCTAAATCGGATAAAAAATGTGGTTTGCCTAAATTATGGGATGAAAACGTAATGAGGTTGAAAAGGGGGAGAGGGGATGAATATTCGGAAACCATACGTAGGTAGTATTTTTCTGTTTGTTTTAAAGTATAAGTGTATAAATTCTTATCTAAATCGGATGAAAAATGTGGTTTACCTAAATTATGGGGTGAAAACGTAATGGGGTTGGAAAGGGGGAGAGGGGATGAATATTCGGAAACCATACGCAGGCAGTATTTTTCTGTTTGTTTTAAAGTATAAGTGTACAAATTCTTATCTAAATCCGATAAAAAATGTGGTTTGCCTAAATTATGGGGTGAAAACGTAATGGGGTTGGAAAGGGGGACAGGGGATGAATATTCGGAAACCATACGTAGGCAGTATTTTTCTGTTAGTTTTAAAGTATAAGTGTACAAATTCTTATCTAAAACGGATAAAAAATGTGGTTTCCCCAAATTTTGAGGTAAAAACGTAATGGGGGTGGAAAGGGTAAGAGGGGATGAATATTCGGAAACCATATGTAGGCTGTATTTTTCTGTTTGTTTTAAAGTATAAGTGTACAAATTCTTATCTAAATCGGATAAAAAATGTGGTTTGCCTAAATTATGGGGTGAAAAGGTAATGGGGTTGGAAAGGGGGAGAGGGGATGAATATTCGGAAACCATACGTAGGCTGTATTTTTCTGTTTGTTTTAAAGTATAAGTGTACAAATTCTTATCTAAATCGGATAAGAAATGTGGTTTGCCTAAATTATGGGGTGAAAACGTAATGGGGGTGGAAAGGGGGAGAGGGGATGAATATTCGGAAACCATACGTAGGCTGTATTTTTCTGTTTGTTTTAAAGTATAAGTGTACAAAGTCTTATCTAAATCGGATAAAAAATGTGGTTTGCCTAAATTATGGGGTGAAAACGTAATGGGGTTGGAAAGGGGGAGAGGGGATGAATATTCGGGAACCATACGTAGGCAGTATTTTTCTGTTTGTTTTAAAGTAAAAGTGTACAAATTCTTATCTAAATCGGATAAAAAATGTGGTTTGCCTAAATTATGGGGTGAAAACGTAATGGGGTTGGAAAGGGGGAGGGGGGATGAATATTCGGGAACCATACGTAGGCAGTATTTTTCTGTTTGTTTTAAAGTATAAGTGTACAAATTCCTATCTAAATCGGATAAAAAATGTGGTATTGCCTAAAGTATGGGGGTGGATATGGGGCGAGGGGATTAATATTCGGAAACCGTATGTAGGCAGTATTTTTATGTTTGTTTTAAAGTATAAGTGTACAAATTCCTATCTAAATCGGATAAAAAATGTGGTTTTGCCTAAACTATGGGGTGTTATGGGGAATAGGGGGCGACTTTTTGGAATTTTTTTTTCGCAGGAACCTTCGCAGGCGCTCTCTCGAAAACTCTCCAAAGTTTCATTGCAATCTGATAAATGGTACAGGAACGCATAGAAGACGAACATACAAACAAACAAACATTGATTTTTATATATAAGATAAATGGACTTTATGAAAGTCTGTAACTGTTTGAATATAAGGTAAGCAAATAATTTTTCTGCAACACAGTTACTTTTAATAAATAAATAAACAATTTATTAAAAGTAACTGTGTTGCAGAAAAATTATTTGCTTACCTTATAGAATGAAAAGTAACGCATGGAAGAGAAAAGATGTCCATAGGTGGGTGCAGGAAAGGGGTAAAATTAGTGTGTAGGGAAATTGGCACCAGAACGTGTGCTTTATTGCAATTGTAATTAAATTATTAATTTAATTATCTGAGTCAAGGTGAGTATGGTAAGAAATATCCTCAGAGTAGGATTTTTATTATCTACCATTGCTCACACCAAGAAAACAGTGATAAATTTTTTAATTAAAATTATTTGTAGCATTTATATCATCCCACTGATTTTAGTTAAGTATATTTTATGTCTTGGGTTTTTTTCCAGGCTGCATAAGAGAATATAAATACAGTAAAATCTTTCCCATTTTTAAATGTTCTTCTTTTCACCCATATCCATGATGTCATAAGTTCTATACAGAAATTATGGATAGCAAAACAACCTCTTCTGTAACCTGTATCTTTTAGAATAATTCACTAATTTACATTTTGTTTTCTACTTTTGTTTTGTTTGAGGCTCAAAACTTACTTTTCCAAATTTATTACATCACCATACTTTACAAACTACTTGTTAAAGAAGTACTTGCAGTGTTTCTGATACTGAATTCAGACTCACATGTATAACTTGAAGCTTTTTTTTTTTTTTAAATTTAATTGCAATGGAGCACAGGCTCCGGTGGCAATTTCCCTACACACCCATCTTCCCCCCATCCTACTTAATATTGTTAAAATGTTTTATTTATAATCTTCCATACACTTCTACCCCAAAGGTGTTTTTAATTACATTATAATCAATTTATTAGTTACTTGTGTTATTCGTCATTAATGGCCTCAGATTACCCATATTTATCTCATTTACCCATATGCTAAATACAATTTTTAAGAACAAAATACAAATTAATAACAGTGACAGCGAAATCTGTGTTAAACAATGAAAATATGGAAGGATAGGTAAATAAAATCTGTCACCTCTCATAAACAAAGGCAGGATGGTTAGGATGAACAAAAATTCACTTTAAAATTTTAATGTAAGAATCCATAATCATGTTACAGGTGAGATATAAGGCTATATAATCAGGGATTAGAGACGCCCACATGACCGGGTCAGAGATGAAACACTGGGTGGAGGGTGAAGATTGCAATGATGAGGGAGGGAAGGAGGAAGGAAAATAATTGTGGGAAAGTATTCTCTCTGTAATGACCAATCAAAGTAAAATAAAATGAATACATTTTCTTCTTTAATAAAAAATATATTTTTGATCTGTTAAAAAATTGTATATTAATAATAGGCAATTAACTTTAATTTACTTATTTTTAAGTTTCAAAATTATTTTTTAGCAAAAAATAATTTTTCATTTTCTATTACTTGGGCTGGTCATTACAGAGATTACACTGTCCCATAAATACTTTAATCCCCCCTTCCCCACCATCACTCCCCTACCACAGCAATCCCCCACCCTTTTCTCCCCTCAGTCATGTGGTAGGTTACGATGTGTACACATCTGATCATCTTGCTACATGTCTCACCTCTTAAAATGACTAAGGTTTCTTACCAAAATATTGAAAAGTATGTTTGTGTTTTGTGTTCCTGGTGCTCCTTCATCTGTGGTAAGTGACAGGTTTAATTTTCCTATCCTTCATTATGGACAAAACACATGACATACAAATGATAAATGACCATGAAGCTTCAGCTTTATAGTAAAAATAATGGTTAATGACTTAACACATATCTGTATATTTTCATTCTAGGTTGAAGAAAATAATATATTTTTAAATCATCATTTGTACCAAGACATTGGTACACTTGTCATGATATTTTTTTTTTATTTGAATAAAAAAAAACATGTGAGCCTTCGCCATGCCAGTCATTAACATGACTGTTTTTTCAAATAGTTCTTTCCTAAAATGGCCACCAATCCACAGAATGGGATTTTATAAAAAAATTCTTAAGTACTGAATAATGAGAGGAAGTTCCAGTAAAAGTCTGTAGGCAAGTTCAAGTCACTGTATATTATTCAAAATTATTTTAAAGCTGGTATCAGGAAGTTACAGTAAACTGAGATCAGATCAACAATTGTCGGCTTCGATCCTTTAAAATTTTGATTTCAGGTTAGTTTCCAGGAAACAATGCATCCATCCCACATATAACCATCACTCCATATTAAAGTTACAAAATAGAAACCACCCTCTTAAAGCAGATGCCTTACTAAAAGTTTCTTCACTTGTTCACAATTTTTTCTAAGTCCAACTTGATACCATCACTTAGTTTTTCTACGTCTGAAATGCCACTGTCCAAAATAATTCTAAGTCCTGAATACTGCAAAAATTTTCTACTTTCAGACAACCTTCTTCTGAAAATATTCTAAGTTTGACATACTGCACCAGTCCATCTTGCAATTGGCCATCACACATCACGTGTGCACACACTCCTGTCCAAATTTTAACTGCCACAAGGCCCATCCCTATAGACATATGTATAACTTCATTCCAACCCCCACTACTTCCAGCCACCTTTTCTTCCAGATTATTCTCAAATCTTCTAAAAACTTTGAAATACATAATCAATTCTGGCTATGAGTAATGCTAAACTCGTGATTCATTCCTTAAATTTTTATCGCTCTTTGCCAAATGTTAGTATATTATAGATTTAATAACTCTAAACATTTTTTATTACTATACTTTTTTTTGTTTTGGAATAAGCTACAGTTTAGGCATAGGCATTTTTTTAAGTGAGTAAACACAATATTTATATTTAATCTTTAATTTAAGTCTTCCCCTAAAACATTTTAGCATTGAAAAATTCCGTTTCAATTCTAGTTTTTGTCAATATCCATTAATCCTCTAATTATGAAATATTAACAAGTTTACTTATCTTTACCCCACATGCTTACTACTCATAAGTTTGGATTAAAATATTTATTATTTACTCTTTAAATTATAAAATGATTATTTTTATTTTAAAATATTATTTCTCTTAGTATGAGCCCCCTTAAATACTCGTATTATGAAGTGGTTCTATTGTATTATCAGACACGCAATATTGATAAACAACACTAATTTTGTCTACTTATGAGGGTAGGTCCAAAAGTTCCTGGCCTAAGTAGGAAGGGGCATTCAAATAAATGAAATATATATATATTTTTTTCAATATAACTTCCCTTTATTATAATACATTTTTCATAGCATGGAATTAACAAATTTATTCCAACAGAAAAATATTTCTTATCTTTGCTGTCAAAATGTTTAATTACAGCTGCCTGCATGTCTTCATCGTTGCAAAACTTGCGTCCACGAAGGTCAGACTTTAGTTTAGAAAACAAAAAATAGTCACTCGGGGCCAAATCTGGACTGTACGGTGGATGAGGTAGTTCAGAGAATCCGCATTCTTTAACAATGGCCTTCACATGCGTGGCAGTGTGTACAGGTGCCTCACGCCTCTTGAAAGTTTGCCGCGCCTTTTCTCTTTTATGGCTTCTCGGATTTTCATGATCAGGTTGCCATAGTATACTGCATTTACTGAAGTATTTCTTTCCTTGAAATCAAGCAATAAAATTCCTTCATTATCCCAAAAAAAAAATAGTCGCCATGATCTTCTTTGTCGACTGGCACACTTTCGCCTTTTTAGGCGGAGATTCCCCCAATTGGCGCCATTCCATTGATTCTCTTTTTGACAGAGGATCGTAGTACAGGACCATTGTCTCATCACCAGTGACAATAGAATTCAGAAATGAATGTTTCTCCTCTTCCCACATCTTCAAAATCTCTCGAGCACAGTTCACTCGTTCTGCTTTCTGCACTGCAGACAGAATTTTGAGAATCCATCGTGCACTGACCTTGTTCATACCCAAATGTTTATGGAGAATTCGAAGGACAGTGGTTTTCGACAAGCCCAGTCTCGCTGCAATTTCTTTTGCCTTCAGTCTTTTGTCTTCCAGCACTTCCTCCTGCACTCATGCGATGTTTTCATCAGTGATTGCTGTTGTTGGGTGTCCAGAGCGTGGGTCATCATCCAGGGATTCTCTGCCAAATTTAAAAAGTTTGGCCCAGTGTTTCACTATAGAATATGATGGAGAAGCATCTCCGTACACATTTAACAGGCGTACATGAATATCAGACGGTGTACAGCCTTCTTTAGTCAAAAACTTTATCACCGCACGATACTCCACACTTGACATGGTACGTACAGGTTATGTTTGGTCCTCTCTCTGGCGCGCGGGAACTTGCGGAGAGGAACGAAAATGTGGGCGCTAGCGTCTCAAAACATTACCTTCGAAGCACGGCAATTCAAAGTTTTGTACCCATCCGCTAAGTAGGTTAGGCCGGGAACTTTTGGACCTACCCTCGTACTATGAAAAAGTTTTTGTAAAGTGACCTGAGCAGTGTGGTGGCTTGGTGGGAAATTGGAGGCGTGGGGATGGAGAGGGGATAGCCATGTCCACAGCCCTCACATAAATGTCCAAATTTGGCTTGAGTTAACAAGAGAGAACACTGTCTGTTACGCAACACATTATTATTTGTTTTCTCATCAACAAAGATGTGAAATCGAGTTCAGTGATGATGCTTTAAGTAAACCCCTACTGTTTGCTTGGACCAAGAAGTATCAAAATGGTTGTGATAAAGTGGCGAATCAGATGACAATATTTAGAGGCCTTGCGTCAGCTTGTGAAAGATAGTCATCGCATTACCGAGAATGTACCAGAGATAGGCATAAGTGTTGGAAGTGTCCATACAATTATGTCAGATTATATCAGCTGCCGGATGATGCAGCCAAAATATTGGCAAGGTGGGTTCCATGTCTTCTGAATGAGGCACAAACGAATGTGCAGAAAGACAACTGTCAGTGACTACTGAATCACTTTGAAGAAGAGGTGATTACTGAATCACTTTGGAGAAGAAGGAGAGGCTTTTTTAGACCATATTATGACCTATGACGAAACATGGATCCATCACTATATCCAAGAAAATGAGGATGAGTATGGAGTGGACAAATTTTGGAGAGGAAGCACTGATCAAGGCCAATATGCCACTGTGCTGGGAAAGTTATAGCAAATGTGTTTTGGGACTTAAAAATCGATGTACAGTGAATGTGGCGTACTATTATCTACTGCCGGATGATGCAACTAAATAACACCGCAAAATGATTTGTGATGTCCTCCTCCTGCGCAACAACACACTGCCACATACAGCAGTTGTGACTCATAAAAACTCACTCATTACCGAGAATGTATCAGAGATGGGCGTAAGTGTTGGAAGTGTCCATACAATTATGTCAGATTATATCAGCTGCTGGATGATGCATCCAAAATACCTCTTGAATACCCTCCTGACAGACCAGACCACATGATTGGTCCACTGCAGGAGGCATAAAGATGGAAATTATTTGAAGATGACAAGGTGGTCGAACAGTACTTGCGCATTTGGCTACTGGCACAGCCGTTTTCTTGTTCCAATGATGGAATGGGAATGCTTTCTGTCAAGTGAAGGAAATTTATTTCTGTTGAAGGAAACTGTAGAAAAATAAGCTACTTCATTTGTATTTTTATTTTTAACCAATAAAACAGTGTGAAAAGTTCCAATTTATATTTAAATAACCCTCAAACTTTCCTATATTTACGTTCATAACGTTACTTCTTTAGTGTTAGTATTCCAATTTTACTTATTTTCAGTGAGAGGCTTAATTTCTCTTTGATTATTAAAAAAATTTATTTGAAATTAGTCTTTTATGTTGAAACTTTGTAGTTTTGTTCTAGTATATGAGATATTATTTAATTGAATAAACCACTGTCTTATAACTTCACAGAAACATCTGTGCTTCCCACTTTAATAACTTTACTTACAGATTTTCCCATTAATGAATTTTCTCCATAATAAACCATATGTTAAACTGATCATTTTACTTCTTAGAAGCTGTGATACTGTTATCTAAGAAAGCACTAACTTGTTGTCTTTCCTACGACATACAATACCAAACTTTTAACTTCGAATGGTTTGAAAGATGGCTGAAAACTGTATTGTGTTATATAGTTGCTATGCAAATCATGAGCTTGCTATTCTAGACTTCAAATAATGAGCTAAAAGTTTTTTTTTTTTTTTGTGAGAAGTCTTTTTGACTTAATACCATCCTATTGTAAATATTTTCAAGTTCCTTTTACTTTATATATTCCAATTAATAATTTTTTAGAATTATTCATAATATTCTTAAAATATTTTAGAATCATGATCAAATGTCAAAATTTTAATATCTTTGTGATAAGCATTTAAGAATCAGTGTGACTATTTTAAAACTGTAATATTATTATGGAAATTGCAGGTCAGAACATGTAGCCAAAGAACTGATGCAGCTGCTCCAGAAAGCAGCAAGTGGTTCTGTATGGATGGTTGAAAAGGGACAACCAGCTCGTGAAATTACTTTCACAACCCAGTAAATGATGAAGTAATACTGTTTGTGCTGTTGTTAACAGCTGAAATAACTTTTTTCAATGCATTTAGTATGTTTATCAACTCTGCACTTTAATTTTCTGCTGACATGACATTTATAGGAGCTTGCTGTGACTGTTGGTGACAGTTGCATATGCTTTAAAGCTTGGAACATTATATCCTATTTAAGCAAACACTCAACTTTTCAGGGGCAATGGGTTGAAATGCTATCAGACTTCTGTCTCAATGTACTTATTTTGTAGTGATACAGACGTGAGTTTATTGTTTTAATCATTAGTCTTTTATTCATCCTCTACCTCAATTAGCGTTAGTCTAGCCATTTGAAAATTATGTGTCAGTAACCAGTTCCATACCATAACACAAAAAATAGTGGTAAATATATAAAATGTGCTTAATTCCACAAATATAAACACCTGCTCATGTTCATACTTGTGGTTATGGAAACAGAATTACATATTGCCTATCATTAGAAATTAAACCTTCTTCTTTGTTTCAATATTTTTCTATCAATCAATGAATGAATTTCAGGATTACCCTCCTTGTCAGTCACAGAAGTCACTTGGCGACCACAAAAAATTTCAGCAGCTACTAGAGGAAACAATGACTAGTATGTGCATCTTTATTTTATTGGCACAAAATCCCACAGAATACTGATCCAGGGAAAAGATAACACTTTTAAATTAGTGATCAGCTTATGTAAGCTGACCGGTTGTTTGATATATCTTCTACCAATAGCATTTGTAACATTCCTGCTTGTATTTCTTACTGCTAATGTGCAACCAGTCACAGAAATAGTGAATTTTACCTAATAGCCAGTAAAACTTCTATTAAAAGCATTTCAATCTAAGTATGAAATTTTCTGTCTGTCCAATATTTAATATGGATCTTTTGATATAGAGAAGTTTATTAGTGTCCACCATAACACCAGTTTCACCTCTATTACTCCTATTGAAGGCATAAAAGCATATGAAGCAATAAATGTAATTAGTCTATCCACAAAGCTATACAATTTCACTCATACATTATTCAAACTCAATTTGCTAATTTGTCCAGAGTAAATGAGATCAAGAAACATAGTAAATTTTTGTAAGAATTTTTTTAAAAATATGTACATATGACTGGGTTATATTTATACTGTAGTTTTTGCCTTATTTATAATTAATTCAACTAAAACACATCAAACATTATTCAAATTTCTTTGCTACAAGTATTACTTGAATAGAAGTGTTAACAAGATTGACAAAAGTATTAATGAATGACAATAACTTTTTGGGTCAAATATCTGTGTACTATAAGTAATAAATAAAAATAACAAAGTACAGGGAAAGTAGACCCATTACTAGTCACAGGTGAGGGCAGGGGATCCTTGGTAAACACACAATAAAAGAGATGACGACAATTTTACAATATTTTGGTTTAAAACCTTATTCATGCAGTGATATTAGCCATATGGCAAGGAAGGTGTGCACACTGCAGAACCTACTTCATGACTGAGTAGGCCATGGAGAACATGGTAGGAATGCAAATAGACATAAAATAAAAATGCTACATCATATTTGGTGACTGGAGGGTTCAGGATGCTTAGGAACTTAAGAACTGTAGGATAAAGATCTTCGCAGTATATTAACTAGAAACCTCCCATCATATTTAAAGGATCTTGCATAAGACCCTTCAGTTTTCTGTGATGTTTTGTATTTTGTTCTATATGGTAAGGATCAAAACAAGTAAGGAAAAAGTAAATTTACTGCTTGCCAAAACCAAGTTGCACTGCAGATAATAACAACTTTAATAATAATAAAATACATGATGATCACAAACATGCAATATTTCAACTTTGTCCCTTAATTATTTAATTAAGTAGGCGAAAATAAGTAAGGATAGAAAAGTAAACCCATCACTCATCACAGATGAAGGTAGGACGATCATAAACTTTACAGTATTTAAATATAAATCTTAATCATGTTGGTGGGGAGACTTGTGACAAAGGGATCTTCTCGCATTTTAATTTATCACTATATAAAACTATATCATCTGCAAACAACTTCCGAATATAAATCATCATCAGTCATTTATTAAAATAATGATCAGCAATGGTGGCACTTCCACCTCTTCTGATACAGCATAGTGTTTGGATGGCATGGGGCTGGTGCATTTGAACTAGCAGACAAAGGCACATTACACACCAAAAAACATTAGGCATGTGGTACCTACACTAAATTTTGTTTACAAATGTCACACAGGATTTTCCACATCAGTGACATTGTTTCGATGTTTTGGGAAAAAAAGGTTTTGATTCGGATCACCTGCATGTCACCACACCACTATTTGATAAAATAATTCTAATTTTGTTCTGTCTAGTGAATTTCAGTCCAGCTTTAATTATAGTTCTCCCTGAAGTGTTACTTCAAGTTCATGGTATGGTGTAAAATTGCACTGTATGATGAACTTTACAAAGCTTATCAGAAATGTTTTTCCAATGAGTTTCCAATTTGCAAAAATGCCAATGAGCTAAGCAGAACAAAAAATAATTTCCTGAAGAAAGCAAGGTGACAGAACTGTAGCAAAAGAAAACAAAAAATGCAGTTCTTCATAGTTTTCTTTTTACATGCCATGTATAGCTTGTTCTATTTTATCAAGCAATAAACAATGATTGATTAGGTTTTAGTAACACCTCAAGAAGGAAATAATCCATGAGTGCACCTGGCAAAGAGGTTTACCCAATAAAATAATTGATCATTTGCAGGAGCAGCTAGTGTCACCATTTCATTCAGAATATTTATAATTGTAGAAAAGTATCTAAAGCAAATATCGGCCACGTTCATTATATATGCAATAATTTTAATGATAGTGTGGTACAAGGAAACAGCACAAAATGTCTCCTGGAGTGAATAGGGGAAAAAGCTATGTTCCATGGGGGAAGGAGAGGGGGCCCAAAAGATCCTAAAGTGGAGTCATAGTTTATGGACACTCCCTTATTAGATTGATATTCAACATGTTTCTCTGCTCTACCACTTGTTTACACTCTCCTTACCTTACTAAGGTATTAGCAAACATCTGCACTCTTTTGTTTCCTTCTCAGTCTCCACCAATAATGACCATCTTTTGTCCAATGAATGTCATTTGAACATTCATTATTCCAGTATGATAGGTATGCAAAACCCATACCATTTCTTTCATCTTTCCCCAAAAATGTATCACCAGTAAATTGTTAATATCAACTACAATTTACTAGCTATAATGTTAAACAAAAAAAGTATTGATTAGCAAACATGTACACGGAAAGAGAAAGGAACTATCTCTAGCAACACTAGGATAAAATAGAACACTTAAGGATAGGGGAAAGATTAAAATTAAATTTATATGAAAGTAAATGTGATGAAAATAAAACGTATGAACTAGATATTTATGCTTGTTTGTATGTCCTATTTACAGAAGAAAATTGATGATAGTTGGTGAGAATGGAACTCTAAAAGACACATTTTTCAATATGCAGTCTTTCTCTTCACAGATTAGGCGACTTAGCCTGTTCCAGTCCTTTGGATTGCCATATAGATGGTCTTCCTATGCCTCTTCTACCTCTGGGTTTTTATTTCATAGCCTGTTTTGCAAGGCTTTCATCGCTCATTCTTGGAACATGTGCCTACCATTTATTTTTGCATTGCAATTTCAGTATGAAACCTTACTCGTGCACAGAGATTGATTGTGGCAAGTGTATCAGATTCACTTAAACTCTTGCCTCATTTGGTGACATTTCATGTCAGAATACTGATTATAGGAATTTAAAATTCTAGTAGATGGGCATGAAAAGAAATGTAACCAATTTCATTCAACTCCAATATTATTGTGAGAACCTCATCGACATATCACAGTTTCTGCAAATCCATTAGGTTAAACTTTATTTTCAGTATAGTTTTCTGTTCATCTTTTTTCATACCCAATGTTCATCTTGAAGGTGTTAAGTTCATTACTTATAACAAATGTCCTGCATCATTCATACTTTTTAATTGACATTGTCTGTGGTAACCAATGGTTCTTTTATCTTTCCTTATGAATTTATACTAAATTGATGGGATCAAGAAAATAATTAAAGAATTGGCTCAAAACTGCTCAAATTGCCAAACTTAATTATAACCACAAAATGTTTTCAAACACAAAGTTATAAGAATCAAATGTAATGGCAACTTAGCAGCAATATTCACCCGTTTACTCTTGTTTTGTAATGAGTATGCAGCTAACAGGTCTAAGAATTCTAAATTTCAACAATATTCTTTAACTCTTCAGTGACTGAATTCCCAACAATTACCTGGATTTTGGATGCACAGAGACAAATCTGTTTTGGTGCTTCCTGAAACAATTGATGTTCCTAAAAACTGATATTATCTGCACACATACAGAGAACTGCAGCAGTTTAGTGGGATATAGCTGCCTTCACTAATATACTCCTTCCTCCAAACATATGAGATAACATATCTTACACCTTGTTGTATTTTCCTCCTGCATGTTAATACATGGTCTAACAGATTGTCTTGCTAATTGGGCATGGGGATTTATATATATAAAAAAAGTAAAGGTACAATCAATTGTAAGTCAGAAAAAAAAAAATAGAATTTAGTACTATTTGTAACAAGAAGTCTTTTTCTTCATGAAGCTGTCCTATGGAAGTGTTTGCTGTGATAATAAATACAAAGTTTCCTGTTTGTGCTAACTCAGGTGCAGACTCTTGTACCTGACATAATTTCTTAAATACCACCATGTGTAATGACAAGAGGTTCATTATGAGCTTTTATAATGTGAGAGAATGTTGAAGTGCACAATGTGCAAAAGAAATTAAAGCTGATTTCAACACTGTGAAAAGTTGAGTATTTTATCATAGCTCACACTTATCCTTTTCTCAGTTGAGTGTGTATTCATTCCTGGCTGGTCTTTCAATAAATCCATCACCAGCTGCAAAATTTAGATAATATACAGTCAGGTAGTTAATTTATTTTTTGACTGTTGCCTTTAAGAAGTTGAGAATTATATTGCTTGCTTTTATGGCAAGTAAAACTATTACTCTTACAATACTATGGGCATAATGTACTTGATCTGCATAAATTTTCACCATGTAATGACAGTTGTTGCAAATAAATGTGCTTTTTTTACAATTGCACATGTAATGTACTTAAATGCTATTAATGATCAGAGCCAGTTTATTATCTGATAGCACAGTAGAGTATACCAAAGAATTGTTCTGTTTGAAAGGAAGTGTGCCTTTGTTTAGGTAAAGAATATATGCAAATGCAGTGCTTGTATGGAATGTAGTGAAAAGACACTAAAAACATGAAGGCATGAAAAATTTTCCATGCTTTCAATTTCTCATTGCCCTAGCAATAGGGAAATAACTGAAAAGCATACGCATGTGAATTCTAAGCTATAGGTTGATGTATTTTTTTATTTTTTTTTAACTTTGCTCGGTTACAGATTTTTAAGTATAATAAACATAAATATTATTGTTTGTTTCAAAAAAAAAAAACCTGTGTTTATACAAATCAGTTATTTGTACTGTAAACGTTACTGGCTCTGTATCAGATATCAGTGTTAGCTTTGTATTCTTTATTTATTTAGTAATACATAAAGGAGTAACAAGCCATTTTAATACCTGAATAGGCTGGAAGTAGACATTTTATATGAAAAGTTAACATATCTTTTGTAACAGTTTTACACTGAATTAAAATATTATTTGAGAAAATAAAATTTTGTAGAATCATTTGTTTTATAAAGTGGCCAAAATGTATTCTTGCTGTAACATATTAAGATTTATTAATTTACATTCAGTGATAGTGTATTTCATGTCAAAATAGTAAGTGTAAACAATTTTAAGTACTAATCAAAACAAAGACTGTTCCACATGACACTGTTATAAATAGCAACTGAAGCATTATGGCCACTAGATATACAAGAAGCATCAGTCTTACTTTACCACTCAAACCTTACTCTCTATATGTAAATATAGGGGGAAAAAGTTTTATAAAGTATACAAATCTGTAGAGGATTGAGGAGTTACATACTTATTTGAGTGGTTAAGTAAAACAAAAATGTTTTATGGTAACAATTCTAATTTGTAAAAATATATTTTGAAAATTATTTTTACATTTTAATGTTCTAAAAATTACTTGGTGCACTTACCAGCTACTTTGATAATAAAATCTAGTCTTAAAATAACAAATAAAACTGCAAATGGTGGCTCTAATGTGTAAAAATTATTTATTTGTGTCCCCTAACAATTCAAAATTCAAATAAGGTCTGCTAAAATTCCTACAGCAAGAACAACTTCCAAGATGACTAGCATGAATTCTTTATCAATTTCCATAACAATAAGCTTGTAATGTTTTTTATTTTAATTTTTTGCTTATTCCTTTATGCCTCATTGACATCTAGTTCAGTAGATGTGGGAAAGGACTGAATACAAGGAATAGAAATGAATTCTGCCAAGGCCTTTCGAAGGAACCATCCAGGCATTTGCTTGGAGTGATTTTGAGAAACCATAGAAAACCAAAATCTAAATGGTCAGACAGATATTTGAACCCACATCTTCCTGAATGCCAGAACCAAGCACTATTTACCCAATAGACTCAGTCACAGCAATAAGAGAGATTTAAGTCAAAACAAATATTATGAAGAACTATAATTCAGATACACTACTACACGTGCTTTTATGAAAACTGGTACATATAGGACGCTAAAATGAATAAATATTCTATCAGGGCAATATGAAAAGGACTGGGTTTGAAAAATGAGCTTATAATTTCATTATATGAAAACATCTTTGGTAAAAGTTTTATCTCAACTACTAAAACTGGAGCTGTCAGGGGATACAAGTTGATATACGAGGTAGGGTCAAAAAGTTCCCAGAATTATCATGTACAGTCGGGCAGTTGTTTCCCAAAAGTGAAATTTTTGTTTGGGAGGTTGGTAACACTACTGAGGAAGATACTGTGCCATCCAGCAGGCATTTGCAGTTGGTTTCATGTGCGCAGTGCACGATATTTTAGACGTAGTTTCTTTCTTTTATTGGAATGTAAAATGTCGTCTTTAGAGCAGCGTGGTAATATCAAATTCTCTGTGTTGCTGGAGAAATCGCCCTCAGAGACATTTGCTATATTGAAGAAAGCATACAGAAACTATGTGATGAAGAAAATGACAGTTTACAAGTAGCACAAGCATTTCACAACAGTCACACAATAATTGAAGATGACGTAAGGACTGGGCAGCCTTCAACTTCCACGACAGATGAGAATGTTGAATGCATCCAAACTTGTGTGTGCGGACAGGCGAACAACAATCGATATGATTGTGTCTGAAGTTGGTATTTCACATGAGTGTGTCTGCAGCATTCTTCACAATGATTTAAACATGCATCGTGTTTGCTTGCACATGTTTCCAAAAATGTTGTGACCATGTGCAGGGACTTAATTGAAATGGCTGATGCAGACGGACAGCTTCCTGTGCGTAATTGTAACAGGTGATGAGACTGGTGACTTCTTTATGACCTTAGACAAAATGGCAGTCTGCTGAATGGAAGTCATAATCATCAACATGAAAACAAAAATTTTACTTGGGCAGAAGCCAGAGTAAAGTAATGTTGGAGGTATTTTTTGATTATCGGAGCTTGATTCATTATGAATTCATTCCTGAAGGGAAAACAGTCAACAAAGAATTGTACACGGAGATCTTAAAATAGTTACGAGATGCAAATCGACAAAAGCGACCTGAACAATGTGGAGGGAATGATTGGTTTTTGTTGCATGACAATGCCCTGTCACATTGATCCATAATGGTGGAACAGTACCTGTACCTTGCTAAAAACAATGTTACCAGTCTGGAACACCCTCCATACTCTCCTGATCTTGCACCACCAGATTTTTACCTGTTTCCACAGCTGAAAATGACATTAAATTGATGAAGTTTTTTTTATTCATCAGAAGTGATTGAAAATGCGACGAAGCAGCTGAAAGAACTTTTGGAAAATGACTTTCATGAGTATTTCCAACAACTGTATGAACGATGGAATAAGTGTGTAGAAACAGGAGGAGAGTATTTTGATGGAAAATAAGATAAAAACGTTATACATACTTTCAAGGAACTTTTTGACTATACCGTGTGCGTGTATATATATCATCAGCCAGTTCAATCAATTACTGATGTAGCCTCTTAGTCATGATTTCAGATATGGCTTGAGCAGTTTCCTTCAGGTCGCACGATCTTGGGTGATCCTCTGCTAGTTAACTCCGACTACCCTGCTTATGTCCTTTTCCCATCAGTCCAGGGTGATCTCTTGGGCTCCATTGTAACACTGTTTTTGTCCACCTCTGGTCTTTTTTCTCAGTTTTTTGTGCAAGGAGTGAACATCTCAATTATAGTGTGATCCATGGCCCTTAATGTTCTGTCTAGAAATGTATTTAATTATTCCCTCCGTCCATCAATACGTACAAGTCATTAGCTATTTCCACAGATTTTAATTCAGACCATCACCTCTAAAAATTTGAAAAGACCATCCAAATTACTGTGGTAGTTTTTGCGCAGTTCCCATTCAAATAATGAGACATGTGCAGCTTGCTTACAGATCTATAATAGTATAGATGTAACTGCCCAACAGCAAAAATTTGTGAACCACTTTAAGAATTAAAGTGTGATTTTCAAGTTTAACTTACATGTTTCAAGCAGGTAAATGAGATTTTTGAAACATAAAATAGTATTAATAAATTCATGATATTTTATTTGAATTAAAAACTTGTTCCATAGCCAGGCCAGTCTGTTAAATGTCAATTTGGGTTCTGCCAATTTTAAGTCACCATTTCAAATAGTTCTCAAAATTTTGACAAAAGAAAGTACGTATTAATTTCTAAAAGAATACATTTTTTCTGCACATAAACACTGAATCGTCACAAGAAAAAATGTAATATATAGAAAGGTTAAAAAATGTAGACTCAACTTACAAACACATTTGTATTTACTTTATACAGTAAAAGGGTTTTCATAAAAGAATGAAAAACTCACACATCAAAGTAAATTGTTCCCAAACAATTCAGTCCAAGCTAATTCATTTACATATCATTTTACAGGTATTCACATAATAATTACAAAAAAATACTTTGCAATAAATAAGGTTATCAATTTTTTGATAGGATCTGGAATTCAAAATTCATTTCCCCACATTTTGGATGAAAGCTTACGCTATATAACAAAGAATCTAATTTTGCAACAGTTCTGGGAAACTGCATGAAGTATACGCCCTGTCTGGTGTGCATATCCCACTTCACTTTGTCTCCCGGTTTAGGTGTAATTAGTGGGCCTGTTGATATTATGTTTGTACCTGCCTCATCCAGGTGCCAGTCGACCCAAAGTACAACACCATGACACATCCCTGACCTGTTAAAATCAAAATGCAGAAAGTCAAAATTACAAAATAACAGATCTGCTGCTAATTCATTTTAATATAAGGTTGCTGAAAATGCAATGGCCTTTCCCCCCCATATATTAAACATCCCATCTCTGTATTTCTTCTTTGTTTCAGACAAATAATGTGTGTATCTGATGCATTACATCACATTTATCACTGAATTATTTCATCAAAATCTGAAAAAATTAGAAAATTCTTGTAGGGATTTAAATTCCATGACAGTAGGCAACACAAAGAAATCAACATTGCTTCCAGGTAGCATACAACAAGCACACAATGAGGCACTGATTAAAAAAAAAATAAGACAAAAATAGTAATAATAATAATTTGTAATGACAAAGTTTGTTCTCAAAATGCAGCTGTGGTACTATTCAGCATACAACTTGTTGTTACTACATTGCAGTCTTTCAGATATATTGTTCGGTAGCTTAAACTAATAAGAAATGAGTGCAAGGTTATTAAAACAACTATTGTTCTAAGCACATCATGCAAGTATAAAACTTTTCCTGTTTTTAGTTCATGTGGAACTGGACAACCAAGTTCTAAAACAGGTTCTGTAAATTGTTCAATTGACCATGGCCGCCATCCTGTACTAAGGAAAATTAACAGTATTTCAACTAAGGTAACTGGCCCCTAAGTAATTTATGACTTTGAATAGCTAAACCATTTCACATAAGTTACAAGGCAGTTTATTCAGAATTTTTAAATCTTAAGGCCAGTACCAGACACATATCACAATTTTAGAACAATAATTGGACTTTGATCCGACTAACAATTGTGGGATTGTAACTAGAAATAGTACATCAATTGGTCAAGTTTGTAACAACATCATTCTTGAAGAGAGTCCATTAATAATGAGGATTTCCCAGACTTGATTCATACCTACCGCGTAAATTATTAAGTGATACAAGTACAGCTCGATGTCCACATGGCACCTACGACTCTCACAATTACTACACATTTCCAACCCAAGTGACTCCCGATCAAAGAATGACTAAGTCAAACATGGCTACTCCTCCTCCTAATCCACTTCAGCAAATCATAAATATCCTTCAGCCTTACATAACATTTTATAGCCTATCATGAATTTACACTTAAATTTATATAACAAAGATTCTTATTTTCATAAGTCTCCCCTTTCTCTGTTTTATTCCCTACATCACACCAATTTGTACTGTCTATCTTCTAGTTCAACAACCTCTCTGCCCACTTACTACCTGGACCAAAACAATTTACCAATCCCCACTTGCTTAGCTGCAAATTCAACACTCGCATTACACATTGACAGTTTCCAGTGTCCAGCTGCATCTGTCTCAGTGTCTCAACCATTCCTCCTTCCACTACTGTCCAATTTGATCCTCTGTTTTACACTAGTTTCTATTCCCTTGATTTACCTATCCTGTGGACTTTCTCAAGCCCTGTTCACTTTCAAATTTAAATTATTCTCTTTGACACTCATCGATCATTCATCCTCTTCATGTGTTCATATCAACTGAGTTTTGATCTTTCAATTCTATCCTATACAGACTCCTCATTAACTGCTTTCCTCACATGCTCATTCCACAACTTTTTACGTCTCATTTCACTGATTCTTCTACTCTGAAATTTCACCTGCATGGCCTGAATTCTACCAATATCTTTTTCTTTTACCATCTATGCTTTAGAACCATATGTTAATATTGGCACAAAGTAAATGTTATAAATAATCCTTTTCCATGTCTGTGGCACCTCTCTGCTCCAAATCAAGCCCCTGACTCTTCTGTAGAATTGTTGTGCTCTTCTGCAAACTTCATTTATTTCCTCTCTGTTTCTCCAATTCTCTTCTATCATACTTCTCAAATGCTTTAACTCTTCTGCAGCCTTTATTTTCTTCTTTTGAGTTTTATTTACTACTTCAATCTTTTTTGTTGAGAATTTAATTCTAGAATATTTTACTACATCCTGCCACACATCAAGTTGTTCTTTCTTCTTTGTCTTTTTTCTGCCACACAGTGTCTGCCACAACTACCATTGTCATTCTGAGCTCCTCCATTTCTTCCTTCATTGTCCTTAGTTCCACCCTTGGCTCATTCTTCCTAATCAGTGCCTGATAATCCATCCTGTGCATTTCCTTCTTCAGCTTCCACACCCTGAGTCTTTCTTTTTGCTTCCTAAAACTGACTACTAATGCTCATTTTCTGAGGCCTCGAATGGTCTGAATTTGATGTCTGTGACCACTTACTTTTTTATTACAATAGTTTAAAGTGAATAACATAATTCAAAAGTTTCATTATATTTAAATGCTACTTTAAAAAGTGAAAAGTTGGACAAAGTGTTTCCTCATTTACTGAAAGATGAGATGCAAAGTTTGTAAATCACTAGTTCTTTACTTTTTTAAGTGTAAAAATTATGGAATGCATCATAGAATTGTGATGATAAGTGAATTCTCTATGATGTTATGGAAAGAGCAAATGAGTAATGCTGGTACCAAATCCTTATCCAGAGAAGATTATAGTGTCTGTATTATAGTAATTTAAATAAATTGTGTATTACTACTTTGAAAACAAAGTCAGGTTATAAATGGAAACAAGTACGGTCAAGAAGTTAATGCTATGCAAGAGATACTGTGCAGTAGCAACTGACACAGGTCAACAGAAATTGTGCTTTAACAAAAAAAAACGTCAAGACTCACATTGCAAAAATCAGATAAATGAAATAATCAGAATTCTCACACGTCATTTTAATTTTATGATATTTCCTCTATGGTTTATTATTTTTTAAACATCTAGAGAAACCTTAAAAAAAATAAAAAAATTTGAAAAGGAGGGACCATAAATTAGCATTTTAGTGTGTTATTAATGGGACCATTTCAGTTTTTATTATAAGTCTTAGTTGATGACAATAAATTTATTCTGAAAAATAAAATATATGCCAGTGAGAAGAACTATCCCCGTATTCATATGAGTCACTGGACTATCAGAATGAAGAGTTTAAACTGTTCAGTACAGTAATCAACTCACAGCTAGTTTTTTCCCAAGTGTGCGTTGCAAACACACACATCAGCAAACCAATAATTAGATGGAAAATGCTTTTAGATAGTAAAAATTAAATGAGATTTAAGTATTACCACTAGTAATGGGGGTCATAACAATAATAGTAATAAAAAAATTCTAAAACAGTGTTAGCCAAAGCTTTCAGGAATGTCCCAGCAAATAATGCCATACGTATTTACTTTTACCTTAAACAAGGAATAAACAAACTATATTTATTTTACATACCATTCACAGTAAATTTCTCCAGATCTCTCTATATCCAAGTCTGCTGGCCTTTTACTAAATGCAAGTTTCAAGATTTCAAATGGCTGTGTTAAAGGGCGTCCAGTATACTCCCACAAAGGATGCGCTTCTATTCTACTGTCGCTGATGGTGCTTGAAGACTGCAAAACCAGTTTAAACACTAAAGTAACTGTAGTAATAAGTATTAAATTTATTATGTAGTTTTGTGAAATACTTAAGAAACCCACATCAATAAGTTCATCAAATCTGAGCATAGAAAAACCTTCAACAGAATGAAGTGGAGATCTTATTTTCCACAGATGATCAAATTCCATAGGCATTGCCCACAATGTAGCTTCAGTGGGGAAGATTTTAACATTGTCTGCTAGAAGATGACTTAAATCACTTTTTAAATACCAAAAGTAAATGTTATGCCATGGCAGTATAGATGAATAAAATGAAGGCTCACCAAACACTAGTGTCACCTGCAACAGAGATGTAAACCATTAATTTAATTTAAAAATTTTCAGAAGTTACTATGAATTTATTGGGAAACAAAAAGTGCTGAAATAGCAAATAATTAAAACAAATAAGAGTATAAAAGGAACCATAACAATATCTCATGGCAAAGAAACATGAAGACATGTATGAGCACTAGCTTTTACTGTTAATTCTTCAAAACAAAATTAATTAAATACTCGAAATGTTCAGCACATTAAATTATGAGCTTCAATCCTTTCTTCTGGTGCATAAACCAGATATACATATGCAACTAAGGAAGGATAGGGAAATTAGACCAAGCACTCGCCACAGATGATGGCGGATGGAAATGACAAACACAAGAGACGCAATATTTCAGCGGCTAGCCTTTTTCTTGAGACACCAGACAGAGCCAGACATGGACACACCGCTGGCCGTCTGGTGATTGGAGGTTGCATGGCATGGCCATCATAGATGGGTGGTATATGAGAGGAGGGAAGTGCAAATGCTGAAGATATATTATCTTTGTAAGTGGGAGAAGAACATCAACATAATTACTGAGTGAGAATATAAATATTATAAATCATATTTTGAAAAACTTTAAGTACGAAAAATAAAATATAAGCAATATAAATAATAGTGATAATAAGTGCTGGGTATGAGTGGGAGGGACTTATTGGAGACTGAGGCTTTGAAGATGTCTGATGTGAAGGATATTCTGGCAGGCTAGTTTCCATCTATGCAGTTCAAAGGAGGTTGTGGTATCAGGGAAAATTCTAATCGCCCTAACTGAGGAACAGTTATTGAGATTGTGGGAACTGGTATGATGCTTCAGATGAGCTTCATTGCTAGTATACACTGTATGCCTGCAGTCATTCATTCTGATTGCAAGTAGTTTCATAGTGAGGCCTATATATGAGATGGTGCAATGGACGCATGTGAGTTGATATATAAGGTGAGTTGTGGTGCAAGTAGCATGCCAAATGATGGGGAATGTTTGAGCTGTGGTCGGATAGGAGTAGGTGGTGGCAGCTGGAATGTTTTACAGTGGGGTCTGTTGCATGGGAATGATCCCTGTGGTAGTCTGGAGGAATTACAGGATGAGTACTTATGAACCAAGATATTTTTTAGATTTGGTGGTCTGCTAAAACATTTGCGTGGGGCAGTGGGTAGGATTTTATGGAGAATGGTGCACATCCCAGGGATATATACATATATAACTAAGGAAGGATAGGGAAACTGACCCAACACTTACAACAGATGAAGGCAGCTGGGAATGATGAACATAAAAAAGAACAAACACAAGAAGCACGCAATATTTCGGCGGTTAGCCTTATCTTTGCTATAAGAGAGACACCAGGCAGAGCCAGGCGTGCACATGACAATGGCTGTATGGTGAATCCTTCCTTAGTTTTATTGCGCTATAACATGTTCCTGCTCATTGTTATATATAGAAAGGTGCCGAGTAGTAAAAAGGAATTACAAATTAGGATAGGGAAATGCGGCAATATTTACCTTAATACGATGGATATATGTAGTATAGTTAACTCCAGAAAAGAGTCTCAAATTCCCACTCCCCTTCCATGCCAGCCTGTGCAAAATCATCGGAAACTCCTTGACAGAAACCATGCTCTTGAAACACACTCAAGTCATATTTCTCCAGCCATTAACAATGACTCCCAAAACATACTACCCCAATAGTTATCTCAAACACACACAAATATTTATGACTGCTCTGAGTACACAAATAAATCAGTACATCTGTGCATCTCAAGGCGACATCTCCACTATTTGTATCACAGACATTGATCATTTGTAACCACCCATGAAACAGTGAGTGAGTTAAGATATTTTGAGCACATACCTAAATTCTAGTAAGTGTGCATTGTACACAATAAATGAAAATTTCCATACTTTCATAATAAAATAAACTGTGCAGCTTTCATTTATTTACAAATCTCTCACTTTTTTGTTGGTAAAACAAATCCAATATACCAAAATTAATAGTTTAAACACTCTCATTAATAACTGGTCTACTGTGGATATCTGCAAACACACCAGTAATTTTATTTCTATTATAAGAATATTTTTTCTTTTATTTCTCATACCAAAGTAATAAAAACCAGAATATTTTTCAAAAACCATCTGTATCTTGTAAATTCAACTATAAACAAAAAATTTGTAATCCATTTTGCTGAAATACCTAGTTATGCCTCAGACTAGGGATGTAATGGATACCTACATCCACAAATGCAGAACTTTTGCGTAAAATCCTACATCCACTTTCGCATCTGCGATTTTTAATGTGGAGGTTTTGTTTACATTGCAATACATATTATTCTTTTCTCTTTATACAAGGTTCTGCCCATTGTCACTAAGCTAACAACAAAGTCGTCGTTTTTTTTTCTGACGATCTTGCCAAGTAACAATGAACAGAACAGTGTTAGTACCTAAGTGATGAATTTAAAAGTTTGAACTTGCATGTAAAGTAAAGCAGCCTATTCACAGTCCAACTTATAGGACATCCATGCAGCATTACTGTAGGATGTGCTCAAGCATTGCTAATAGAAGGGTTCCAAAAAAATGTTGCAAGCAATCCTTTCCAATCATACTTTCTCGTGGCACACCATGTGTCCTTACCGCACACTCGTAGGATGTTTCCTCCAATATCTACAGCTTGTTGGGCAGCAAGGACCCTTGTTGGTTGCCTGGGAGTCCAACAACATCCAACACATACTACACGTAGTCCTGTAGCCCCTTTCACCCAAAAGTTCTTTATAGAAAATCAGATCACCTAAGGTCCTTCAAGTTGTACTGTGAATGGGCTACTAGAGCCGTGGAAAATCGGGTGGTGGGCACGAAACCGAGTATCGTGGGGGAGTGTTAACACTCTGGCCTAGCATTTGGGAGGAATCCCCGACCGGGCCAACAGATTTGGGTTTCCCATGGTTTCCCCAAATAATTCCAGGTGAATGCTTCCTTTAAAAGGCTATGGCCAAATTCCTTCCAGTTCCTAGCCCCAATCCTTTCACACTTCTAATGACCTCAACGTCAATGGGAAATATAGTCATAAGCCAAAAAAAAAAAAAAAAAGGTGGTGAGAATGGAGATTTGCAGTGGCATGGCCTTGTGCTTGACGCTTGAATTAGTAACACAAAATCCGCAAAGTTCATATGACAAAGATTGGTTTTTAGATGCGTGCATAGTAATGTAAATAATTTAATTCACTTGTGAAATCATCCCACGTTTTTTGTTGTTGAAAGATGAGGCAAAAATAAATCAATATGGCAGTATTAAATGGAAATAGACTTTAATTATGAAAAAGATAGTATTTGGCATAAAATGTATACTTACTTTGATTTATAATTTATTTTTAATAAAATTTAAATAATTATAAATTTATTTTTCCTCCTCCACATCCACAAAACATCTGCATTCACAGATGTCAAGCACTGAACATCTGCAAAGATGACCTCTGTAACAACCCTACTTTAGATGCTATCTTTACTTAGATACACCACTGCTAAATATTTCCTAAAAAGTCATCCATGTTTAATTCCTTAAAAAAAACAATGTCCACCTGCACTTATCATACAAGCTATTGTAATGCTATAAAATAAAGTCAGAAGAATGAGGACTCCCACCTTTGTATGCCACATTATTCTGTCAACCAAAAGTATTTTTCCTTGATTTTTGGGCATGTAAAACATGTTGCTGTAATTTTCAATAAGTGATAGTTCCTTCCTCTACCCCTATTTTTATCATCTTCTACATTGTCCTTTTTATTTCCTTCAATTTCCTATTATTAAATTGGATAATGGAATTGTTATATCACAATTACCACAAACATATGTGTCATCTAAGTGTAGCTTTCTTCTGTTAAATTCACAATAGGAGAATTTAATGACCAAACTGAATATCAGGGGTAGTAATAAACAGCTTACGTCAGAAACGATAATTGTGTTGTGTTGCTTTTGGATAGTGCTTGAAACTCGGTCGCCATGTGACTAGATAGGCCCCTAACCTTAATCAGGAAAGGTAGGTTGAAATTAAAGTCACTGTTGCCATGAAAAATAAATGATCACTGTATTCCTCCAAAAATTTTACAAAGTCACAAACGTAGGCATCAAACTAATTTTCCAAAATAAATGACTGCAAGCACTACAAACTGAATCAAGACAGGCAAACCTCATTAACCCCTTAACTGTTTACAGTCACATGAGGCTTAGTAACTAAATCCTCCGCATGCTGGTAAAATTTAAAGATGGCCCCCTTTAACTATTGCATTCTGGTATCACTTGCTACTGCCCGCCTAGCCAAATGTGTGCAGCATATCATAAAGGTGCGTGGTTACCGCTCAACTGATTTTCACAAACTACCACGAGGAAAGTTGTGTGGCCTGTATTTATAAGCATGCCTTCCCAGATCGTGAGAAAGTCACCACTTCCATGTTCTCATTGTGACATCGAACATCTTCAGTCATTAAATAAATTCCTATCATTCTGAAATTTTTACAGTAGATAGCCAAACTTGCAAGCGTTAAATTCACAAATTTTCATAGCTATCATATTTCAGCCATAAAAAATTATTTTCCAATATTTCTAAAAGTGTTCATAACTCTCAAAGTTTTAAAGCTATGAAGCTTCAATTTTGTTACTCTTTCATTTGATACCAAGATCCACATGTTTACTATTTTCTAACAGGGTGAACCAAAATTGTTATATGACTTTTAATTTCGAAAATTGATATCTTTTCAAATGTTTAACTTCAGCTCTGAAACATGTTTTAAACAATTCAACGAACCATAACTCTCTAACTGTAACAACAGTTCTTTAATAGTTTTTTCATCATTTTATAATTTCATCCCTTCCCTTCAATAGTTTGAATTTTTACAAAACTGTCATTGTGGTATGGATTGTAATTATTTCTTTTTCAGATATCTGCCTAACTATTAGATAAATTCAAAAACCAATTGCATTTTCATGCCTAGAAAAAATTCCTCTTTCATTTAAACATAAAACCCTCATTGAAAACCTGTCGATACCCAATTTTCCAAAACTTCTCCAAGCATCCTTTAAAACTTCAGCTACATTTCTCAAAATTTAATATGAAATGTAATAAAAAATTATGCTACTTTTATTCTATAAAGTCTTCCTACCTTTAAAATTGTGGCTTCTAGAATTTTAAATGTATTATTATGGCATAAAATTTTCCTACTAGTTCCAAATTTCAAAGTCTCATATCTGCTCAGGGAAAATTCCTAGCTGGAAGGTTACTAATCTCATTTTACTAGTTATAATCTGAAATAGCTCCGAGGGTGAAGGTAAAGTTTTCTTTTACGAAATATTCTATATCCAATATACCAGATATGTTAATATTACGTTCTGATTCTATATGCTTGTTTACACTGAAATATGACTTGGATTATCTAAGCAAATGTTCTGCATTTTTATACAGGGCGTTCGCCGGGAAACGCAACCCTCCCAGTCTGTTGCCGTCGGCAACTTGCTCGGTCAGCGGGGCCAGCGGTTCCCGCCACCCGGCACCGTGAATCACCGCACTGTTTAACACCTCCGCTGCCCCAACAGTGCAGTGGCACAGTATAATGGGACCCTTACATGGTTAAGAACGGTTTCTTTGCATTGTAGCTAGTTTGTGACTTCAGTCTCTTATTAATCAGTGTTGTGAATAAACGTTTCTTTGCGGTTTGGCTGGTTTAGGGCTTCATACTCTTACTAATCTGTACCGTGTTTGAGTGTGAGTAAAATTATGGTACGTTACAGTTTGCAACAAAGAATATTTCTCTATGATACATATGTGAAGAAGAAGTCGTTTAAAAAGTGTCGCAGTAAATTTCGTCGCGAATATCCTGGCGCTTTACTGCCAGCTAAATCAACAATTCTGCGTCTGGTTAAAAAAGTAAGAGAAACGGGTTCATTTTTTAACAAAAAGAGACTGTCGGTCAACCGTATTCTCACAGAGGAGAAAATTGACGATATCGCTTTTCGACTAGAACAGTCACCCAAAAAATCATTAAGTCAGTTAGGGCAGCAGGCAGGCGTATCTAAGACGTCAGCTTGGAAAGTAACAAAGCTAGTTCACTTAAAGCCGTACAAAACAATTGTGGTGCATAAAATTACAGAAATAGACCAGGGGCCTAGGATTAGATTTTGCAACTGGTACCTGCAGGGTGTCCACGATGGCACTGTTGATCCACAACTGACGTTTTTCTCTGATGAGGCCTGGTTTCATCTGAGTGGTTATGTTAACGCTCAAAACAGTCGACACTGGAGTTCAGAAAAACCAAATACTCTACTCCAACTGCCATTGCATGACTTAAAAGTGGGTGTTTGGTGTGCGATTAGTGCTTCGAGAATCATAGGTCCAATTTTCTTCCGTGAAACTCTTACTTCCGCAAGATATATCGAAAATATTGTGAAACCGTTTTTCGAGAATTACTGAAGAAGAAAAATTGTACGACTATTTTCAACAGGATGGGGCGACAGCTCACACCGCTAGAAATTCGCTTGCTGCACTTGACGAAGTGTTTTATGATCGTGTAATCAGCCGTGGGTTGTGGCCCGCCAGATTACCGGATTTAAACCCTTGTGACTTCTACCTTTGGGGTAAACTTAAGGGTAAGGTGTACGAAGGAAATCCTCACACATTGGAAGAACTTGAGGAAAAAATCTATCAAGTAATAATGTCCATTGACAAAGGTGAAATCCAGCGTGTGTCTCGAAATATGTTCAGAAGATGTGAAATGTGCATTACACAAGAGGGTCAACACTTCCAGCATCTTTTATAAGGTAAGCTAATGAATTTCGACACATTTAAATGCTTAGCACATACAAGTTTATGAAGCGTAATTATTGTGAAATAGTCCGCGGCCGACGGTCGAACAATGCCGGAAGCTGATCGCTCGCTCGCCGGGAGCAGTTTCTTCCTTGTAGCGCTAACAGTGGGTTGCGTTTCCCGGCGAACGCCCTGTACAAGTGGAAATTAATTTCTGAAGTAATCCTCATATACCACCTGATCATTTCACACATACAATACCAGCATAATGTTTACATCTGAATATAATAATTATTATTTTACAAACCTGTTTTAATATGTGTTCAACATTGAACAAATCTTCTATGGATGCTAAGACTGTAACACGACCTTCAAGGTTGTTCTTTGCTATGTAGTTACACAGGAAGTTGCATGCCAGGGAGTATGTTTCAATGCAGTATACATGTCTGGCTCCCATGGCTGCTGCAAGAGGCCCCAACAAAGACCCATCACTCAGACATAGACATATACTATCCACCACTTTTGCCAGTTTCAGAGCAGACACATACTTGCTGCGCCGAAGTGTGTCATTCATGCACCCAATGCGAGTTCGGCTAGCTACTATATGCAGACCACATGTGCAAATGGGACGTTTGTTGGCAGTTTCAGGAATGCTATAAAAAAAAATTTAAAAAAAATAGTATTGTAACACATGTATATGTAAGCTATTAACTAAATGTTTCACTTTAAAAAACCCAAAATACATTCATTTTTTATCTCAAAATTGTTAAAATACAAGACTGCTGTTTTGCAGTTACTCCAAATTAGCAATCTTATGGAACACATCAGATGACTTAATTTTGTCCAAAGTAGCAAATCTATGAATTACAATGAACTGAGCTATCTTCCTAACATATCCTTTCTGTTAATGGTCCCTTATTCCATCTAGTCAAGAAAACTAAATTCTTAACTTTTAAACAGAAAAATAATCCAAATTTTTCATCACTTCTGCTTTAGAAGAGATAGGGTAGGAAGACAAGTGAACAACTATTCTACTTACTATGGATTCTAACTACATTATGATGCAACATAAATTATATTTGTTGTGGAATAACTGTAATGTTACAATGATCTGTGGAAGCATAATGAAGATGGACTATTCTTCCCAACAAATAACTGTAATCTTTCGTAAAGCAAAGATCTGAAGAGTTCTATCAATTTCTGTGTGACTGCAAGAGACATAGAGGTGCACAGCAAATATATAGCTAGCTGTAAACTTCAGAAGTAATAAATGACCCAACTCAAATGTATAAGGTACACCACAGACACAACTGCTGTGCAATTGTATAAATTTGAATTAACATTTAAATATATTTTTAATAGCTTGTGTGTTATGAATTTAAGAAATAATGCTGTGTGTTTCATATTAATCATTTATGTATAAGAAAAAGTTCATTTTAGGACATCTTGGATTGTTTTTGGAACCTATGGCTTAGTTGGGAAACAAGCTCTTTCATTGAGAATAAAATTATTTTGTTTCTAATGAATGTAATTAAATTATACTTGCTTTACTTTTCACTAACTACAGAATTCAGAAACAAAACTGAAAACACAGAATATATCTAGCACAGATCATAGCATTCCCCCATTAGGATAGTGATCATTTATTTATTTCGTGTCAAAAATGCTGCTTTTACAAATTGTTAGAAACAGTAATAACAATAACAGAAATAAAATTATATGAATCAACACCAAAGAGTTCATACAATGGATGACACAACGTTAGCAACTTGTAGGGCATTGTCACTGGCACGAAGGAGGTCTTGCAGAGTGCAGGTTGATGGGCACTGCGGGCAATTGTATAAATGCTGAATGCCCCACACTCACATGCAGTATTAGGATCTCCAAGATAATGCCATCTAGCCAGGTTATCTTTGGTCCTACCCACTCCACTTCTCAGCCAATTTAGCTCTCTCCAGGTCTTCCAGTTGAGGTTGCCACCTGGTGGTAGTGCCTTTACAGTAGGTATCCATTGACTCACACGAGTCATTCTTGCCCACCACAGATAGAGCCGGGAAACTTTCAGCGGTACATCTAAAGCAGCTGTCGACCTAAGGAAGCTTTATCATAGTGATCATGATATAGGCAGAGTGGTCAATCAGAAGTTTACCATCAGATAAAGTCCTTCAATTAAAAAAACATATGCACACGCATTCAAAAATATATCTCAGTATTAGTTATTCATGAGAGAAGATACTAGCATCAAAATATATACATTCTTTCATAGTGACCCTCGTACTGTCAGTGACTACAAGTATCTAGTTAAAAAGTAATGGAACTTATGTACTTATTGCAGCCCGCCTCCCATTTTCCCTCAAAGTGGAATCTTTCTGCTTCCAATCAATAAGGTCAATAGACAAACAATAGATGGAAGTAGCTCTGGTTTTTGCAATGGCTGTCATTACCACCCTTGTGTTGTGTCTGGATATGTACAGTGACAAGTCAGACAAGGCAATTTTCAGAGGGTATGGAACATGGTGACTTAGCTTTAGGTCTTTCTTTGCCAGTAAACCCCTAATCAAATGTAAGATTCTATAATCTTGATCATAATAAACATGAGATGAGTTTGTACTACATCATATCAGGGATAAACTATATAAATGTACTGACATAGGGAAAAACTCAACAAAATGTCGATAACTTGCCACCCTGTTATAATTACTTTCAAAGAAAAAAAAACCAAACTTGATTCTGTTCTGACGAGCTTTATACTTAATTTGATTTTGATAATATATTATCTACTGCATGTTTTGACAGTACAATGTTGTTCAATTACCAAAAACAGTGATAAAATGAGCTCAAATACATAGCATAATAATGTCATGTGGCCTTTTTAGTTTCTTACCAACTGCGCAATATGCCTATGCTGTAGCTACCTATCCTAACCCAGTAATCATACTACGTATAGGGCAGCTACAGTTTAACGTGAAATCTAAACCACGGGAGCTTTCTGGCATACTTCATATACATGAAGAAAGCTTTCTCCACACTACTAGCTCATCATTCAAGACTTAGTCGTTGGCACACTGTTATACTCAATAACAAGTTTTAGAGTGTTCGTAACACCACAGTAAGGCAGGAGATAAATTCAATACATTAAATATATCCTAAAGTGCCAAAAGTCATGGAATATGAACAGCAAATACCCAGATGGCAGTGGCACCATGGAAGAAATTAATAAATATGAGGTGTGTTCAAAAAATAATTGCAAATTTTCATGTTTTTGGAAAAAAAATATTTATTCATCTACATTAATTAGATATTATAGGTAACAATTAAAGGAAAGAAATGCCGCGAGGCAAAATTTACATGGAAAAGAAAGGGAAAACACACCCGACACTCACCAAAGTTGAAGGGAGGAGGGCAGCAGCAACACAGCACAATACACAAACAAAGAAAAAACAATATTTCGGGTGAAAATCCCCTTTTTCAAGGTAACAAAGAGGTGGCTGGTCTTGCGCAAGACTTGCATTGGATGCAGCCACTCATAGAACGCAACAGACCGTTGGAGGTGGTGGGGGCAGCAACGATAATATAACCGCGAGTATACGAAAGATTAAAACAATCAAAAAAATAGTAGTTATTAAAAATATAAATAAAGAAAAAATATATAAATGAAAATTAAAATATATATATATATATATATGAAACTATTGACTATTGTACTAGCCAGTGGTGGGTGTATAGGGTGAGGAAGGAAGATGTTAACAGAAATTAAGGCCTGGGGGATGTCTAGTTTGAAGGATGTGTTGATATGCCAATTCCCACCTGCGGAGTTCAGATTGGGAGGTAGTGTCTGGAAGTACTCTAATGGCTCTTAATGTGAAGCAGTTATTAAGGTCAAAGGTGTTGTGAGTACTGGCATGGTGAGCAACGGGGAGGTCCAAGTTTTGGGAGTAAACTGTCTGTCTGTGACCATTCATTCTGATGGATAATGAGTTTGAGGTCAGGCCAATGTAGGAACTTGGACAGTGGAGGCAGGTGAGATGGTAAATGAGATGGGTGGTTGTACAGGTGGCATGACCTATTATGGGGTAGGTTTCACCAGTAGTTGGATTGCTATAGGTAGTGGTAGGTGGATGCATACCGCAAGTTTTGCAACGGGGTCTCTTACAAGGGAAGGATCCAAACGGTGGTTTAGGAGCATCAGAGGCTTCATATTTATGTACAAGAATGTTTTTTAGATTAGGCGGTCTGCTGAAGGTGACTCGGGGTGTGGTGGGAAGGATAGTGGGAAGAATGCGGCGCATTTCAGGAAAGGATCTAAGAAAGTCATAGCCAGACGAAGAATTTTGTTTAGCGATTCCAGGCCAGGGAAAAACTGGGTCAGAAAAACAGGGTTCTCGTTGGCTTTAGGTTGTTTGTGTTGGTGTGGAGGACAGTCCCTGTCCCTTGATACTTGTTTTTGAATTAGTTCTGGAGGATAATTGCGGTTTATGAGTGCCTGGGTCAGATTATTGGTGTAGAGGGTAAAGGACTCATGATCAGAGCATATGCGTTTGCCCCGAATGGATAGGCTGTATGGGATGGAACGTTTGGTATGATATGGATGGCAGCTATCAAAATGGAGATATTGTTGTAGGTTAGTGGGTTTTATGTGGACAGAGGTGTGTAAGTGACCATTCCGTACAGAGATGTCTACATCCAGAAAAGGGATGTCAGTCTGAGAGTAGGACCAGGTGAAGTTTAAGGAGGAGAAGTTATTCAGTGAGTGCAAGAAGTCAAAAAGGAGGTTTTGCACCGTGGATCCAGATCATAAATATGTCATCTATATACCTGAACCACACGGTGGGTTGTAGGGTAACCAGTTGAAGAAAACGTTCTTCTAGTCTGCCCATGAAAAGGATGGCATATGAAGGTGCCATGCGAGTGCCCATAGCAGTGCCTCGAATCTGATGGTAAACCTGAGACTGGAAGGAAAAGAAATTTTTGGTCAGGATGAATTGAGCCAAAGAAGTGAGGAAATGAGTGGTAGGGAAGGTGTGCGGGGGACGACTGTCGAGGTAATGTTCTATGCCACTTAGGCCCTGGCCATGAGGGATGTTGGTGTACAGCGATGATACATCAATAGTGACCAGGAAGCAATCTTTAGGTAGGGGTGTAGGGACTGTTGACAGACGCTCTAAAAAGTGGGGGGGGGGGGGTATCTCTGACATAGAATGGAAGGGCCTGGACGAAAGGTTGTAGGTGCTGGTCAACGAATGCAGAAATGCGTGCTGTGGGAGACCCAAAGGCAGCAACTATAGGACGTCCAGGATTACCCGCCTTATGTATCTTGGGCAGAAGATGCAGGGTGGGGGTTCGGGGGGTCTTAGGAGTCAAAAGGTAAATGGAATGGTGTGAAAGACCCTGTAAGGGACCTTGGAGAGGAAAGAGCGGATTTCTGTGCAGACTGAATCAGTGGGGTCAGTGGTATGAGGTAAGTAAGTGGAGGTGTCAGAGAGCTGCCTGAGGGCTTAGCTGTGTAGTCGCGTCGATCCATGACCACAGTGGTCGAGCCCTTGTCAGCTGGGAGGATTATGATGTTTTTATTTTTGGAGAGTTCACTCATTGCCCGCATTTCAGTATGGGTCAGGTTGTTGGAGTGGGGGACTGAATTTAGCAAGGAAGGCGATGAGAGGGTTGACATGATGAATTCCTGGAAGAGGAGAAGAGGATGGTTTTGAGGAAGGGGAGATGAATCTAACTGGGATGGAGGTAGGAATTGATGGAGGCTGGGTTCCAGGTTATCACATCGGCTGTCTCCCCCTGCCTGTAGTATTGAAATAATACCGCCAGTTGAGAGTGCGGCAGAATGAAAGGGAGTCCTTAATAAGAGTAATCCGATCAAATTTAGGGGTGGGGGAGAAAGTAAGACCCTTTGAAAGAACTGATAGTTCAGGTTCGGAGAGGGGGGTGGAAGAAAGATTCACAATTGGGATTTTTGATTTCTCCAGTGGTGGGGAATGGGTAGGGGTGGGGGTGATGGGAGTGGGTGGCAGAGGTGCTGGATGGGGAAAGTTGAGAATATGAGAAATACATGGCGTAGTGGCGATAAGTGGTGGAAGCGTAATGTGTTGCCTGTAATGGGAGTTGGGAAGATGAAGGCCCAAAACAAAATAGCTCTTGCAGAGGGAAGAGAGCTTTGAAAGATGTTTTTGTGCTTGTTTGGTTAACAAATGGTTGCAATGGTTAAGGATGTTATGCAAATAATGAATGCAACCAGGGAATGCAAGAAGAAGGATTTTGTGTAAGGAAATTAGGTGGGATGAGTGTTGTTGGGCTTTTATGATATACTGTTGGAGAAATAGGTGAGTAAGTGCCAGGGACTGTTGGAAGCGGAATGAGTGGAGTGTAGGATGAAGTTGCGGGGGGCATCCAGAAATAGGAAGTTTTATGGTAAGGCCATTTGGTGGTATGTTAAGAGAAAGGCAGGATTGAAGGAATAAAATATGAGACCTCAGTTTAGCAAGATGAGTAGCATGGTGCTTATACTGGGAAAGGTAACTCTGAAACAGACACATGGTGAAAAGGGGGGGGGGGGAATTAGTGTGAGCGAAATAGATGACAAAAATGTAAACAAACAGCGGAGTTGGGCGGTCAGAACGGTGGGACGTATGAAAAAGTGGATAGTTATGGCTATGAAATATAAGGGATAAGAGGGGGAAAAGAAAAAAATTATATGTCGAAAAGGAAATAAAAACAAATGAGGTACCAAAGTAGCGCGGTAAAACGGCCCAGAAAAATGTAACGTTATTGGGCTGAATAATGGTTACAGGTGGGCGAAAGAATTAAATATGTCATAACAAAAAAAAGGAAGAGGCATAAAAGTGAATATGGAAACACAGAAAATAGTTTTTGTGCTCACCGAACGCCGAGTAATAAAAAACGGCCAGACGTGAAAGGTTATGTAAGGCTAATAAACGAAATAAAAACGGCCCAAAGTAGAGGTTATGTTAGGATGGTGGTGGAGGATTATACAAATATGAGATAGAAAAATAGGAACGAACAACAAGTAAGGAAGATGGGAAAGACGGGAAAAAAAAGAAAAGAAAGAACACAAAGATAGTGACAATTAGGACAAACACAGAAGGGACACCAAAAGGCAACAATATAGGTAACAATGAAAGGAAAGAAATGCCGCGAGGCAAATTTACATGGAAAAGAAAGGGAAAACACACCCGACACTCACCAAAGTTGAAGGGAGGAGAGCAGCAGCAACACAGCACAATACACAAACAAAGAAAAAACAATATTTCGGGTGAAAATCCCCTTTTTGAAGTTAACAAAGAGGTGGCTGGTCTTGCGCAAGACTTGCGTTGGACGCAGCCACTCATAGAACGTAACAAACCGTTGGAGTTGGTGGGGGCAGCAACGATAATATAACCGCGAGTATATGAAAGATTACAATGATCAAAAAAAAATAGTAGTTATTAAAAATATAAATAAATAAAAAATATATAAATTAAAATTTAAAAAATATATATATATGAAACTATTGACTATTGTACTAGCCAGTGGTGAGTGTATAGGGTGAGGATGGAAGATGTTAACGGAAATTAAGGCCTGAGGGATGTCTAGTTTGAAGGATGTGTTGATATGCCAATTCCCACCTGCGGAGTTCAGACTGGGAGGTAGTGTCTGGAAGTACTCTAATGGCTCTTACTGTGAAACAGTTATTAAGGTCACGGGTGTTGTGAGTACTGGCATGGTGAGCAACGGGGAGGTCCAGGTTTTGGGAGTAAACTATCTGTCTGTGACCATTCATTCTGATGGATAATGAGTTTGAGGTCAGACCAATGTAGGAACTTGGACAGTGGAGTCAGGTGAGCAGGTAAATGAGATGAGTGGTTGTACAGGTGGCACGACCTATTATGGGGTAGGTTTCACCAGTAGTAGGAATTCGGGGCAAACGCATATGCTCTGATCATGAGTCCTTTACCCTCTACACCAATAATCTGACCCAGGCACTCATAAACCGCAATTATCCTCCAGAACTAATTCAAAAACAAGTATCAAGAGACAGGGACTGTCCTCCACACCAACACAAACAACCTAAAGCCAACCAGAACCCTGTTTTTCTGACCCAGTTTTTCCCTGGCCTGGAATCGCTAAACAAAATTCTTTGTCTAGGCTATGACTTTCTTAGATCCTTTCCTGAAATGCGCCGCATTCTTTCCACTATCCTTCCCACCACACCCCGAGTCACCTTCAGCAGACCGCCTAATCTAAAAAACATTCTTGTACATAAATATGAAGCCTCTGATGCTCCTAAACCACCGTTTGGATCCTTCCCTTGTAAGAGACCCCGTTGCAAAACTTGCGGTATGCATCCACCTACCACTACCTATAGCAATCCAACTATTGGTGAAACCTACCCCATAATAGGTCATGCCACCTGTACAACCACCCATCTCATTTACCAGTTCACCTGCCTCCACTGTCCAAGTTCCTACATTGGTCTGACCTCAAACTCATTATCCATCAGAATGAATGGTCATAGACATACAGTTTACTCCTAAAACCTGGACCTCCCCGTTGCTCACCATGCCAGTACTCACAACACCTGTGACCTTAATAACTGCTTCACATTAAGAGCCATTAGAGTACTTCCAGACACTACCTCCCAATCTGAACTCCGCAGGTGGGAATTGGCATATCAACACATCCTTCAAACTAGACATCCCTCAGGCCTTAATTTCCGTTAACATCTTCCATCCTCACCCTATAAACCCACCACTGGCTAGTACAATAGTCAATAGTTTCATACATATATATTTTTTTTAAATTTTAATTTATATATTTTTTCTTTATTTATATTTGTAATAACTACTATTTTTTTTTTTGATCATTGTAATCTTTCGTATATTCGCGGTTATATTATCGTTGCTGCCCCCACCACCTCCAACGGTCTGTTGCATTCTATGAGTGGCTGCGTACAACGCAAGTCTTGCGCAAGACCAGTCACCTCTTTGTTAACTTGAAAAAGGGGATTTTCACCCAAAACATTGTTTTTTCTTTGTTTGTGTATTGTGCTGTGTTGCTGCTGCCCTCCTCCCTTCAACTTTGGTGAGTGTTGGGTGTGTTTTCCCTTTCTTTTCCATGGTAATTAGATATTATACACTTATGCCAGGACTTCTTCCAATCCCCAAAATACTTCTGGATCTCTACCTTTGGTTTGCTTTGAACTCTTTCAGCAATGCACTTTCAATCTCATCTATGCTTGTAAAACCATGGCACTTCAAGGTCCTTTATTTTTGGGAACAGAAAAAAGTCACACAGGGCCATGTCTGGCAAATATGGAGGCTGGGGCATCATTACAGTGTTTTTTTTTTTATTATTATTATAATTATTTTTTGGTCAAAAATTCATGAACAAACAATGATCTGTGAGCAGGTGTATTATCATGATGCAAAAGCTATGAATTGTTTTGCCACAAATCCGAGTGTTTTCTGTGGACTACTTCACGCAAATGGTGTTGAACTTGAAGGTAGTATTCCTTACTGATCGTTTGACCTTGTGGCTAGAACTCGTGGTGCACTATGCCTTTAAAATCGAAGAAAACCGTGAGAATGACCACATCAGACCGAACTTGTCGAGCTTTATCTATCTTGGCAATCCACAATGCCTCCACTGAGACAATTGATCCTTAGTTTCGACATGATACCCATATACTCATGTTTCATCATCTGTTACAACATGTTTCAACAGTTCTGCATTGTTGTTGACCTCATTTAGCAATTCCTGAGCAACTTCGATTCGCCACTGTTTTTGTTGGAAATGTAGCACTTTAGGAACAAATATCACTGAAACACGTTTCATACCCAAAACAGATGAAAAAATTTCATGGCATGAGCCAATTGATATGCCAACATCATCAGCAACTTCTGTAATTGTTATTTAGCGATCTTTCATAATCATTTCTTTCACTTTATCCATATTTTCATTGGTTATTGATTGAAGTTCCAATTTTCTGTGATACGTAGAGTGCTTTAGTGTCGTTCAGGTTTAATGTTGTTGCCAGGCCTGGTGGGATATATAAATGGCATGAACAGAGTCAGATGTTGAGTGAACACTGTGAAGGACATGTGGTAAAGTGTTATCAGCACCTGACAGAGTTTGAAAGGTGTCCTATTATGGGTGGCTATTTGGCCAGCTGACTGAATTATGTAATATCCAGATTTGTGGGGCATTTAGATGTGACAGTGACCCGATGATGCACAGGGAACATGAAGGCAGCAGAGCAGGATCTAGGGGAAAGAGGGGGGGGGGGCAAACTAGGGTGCTTGCACTCGGTGGCAATTTCATAGGGGGCGGCAAAATCGTGTATAAAGAGCAAAAAATTTTGATGCGGTGAAAGTAATGGTAGAAGTGGCAGCAAAACAATGTTCAACGGGACAGCAATCTCAGTTTTTGTCCCGGTTTGGAAAATTCCTAGATCTTCCGCTGGAAGGCAGGCATACTTGTCATCAAGATTCCTGTCAACAACATCTGAACAACACAAGGATGGATCGCACATCATAACCCCTTCAGTTTTCACCTGATAACCAAGAACAAGTAATGAATCCCCTGCAACATTCTGTATCATCTCACACCATGAGTCAGAACTAGAAGCAGCGGGACCAGGAAATTACCGTCCAGTGTGTAGGCTACCATTAATAAAACAACACAAATAGCAGCATCTGGAGTGGTGCCATGACTGGGAAGTATGCTGATGAATCGCATTGTACTATAATCAGTGATGAATCACGATTCATCGCATCAGATGACTATCATCAGTGAATATGGAAGTGACCTGGTGAGAGGTACCATTCTTCCAATGTTTTGAAGAGGCACAGTGGTGTTACTCCTGGAGTCATGGGTGGTGAGAGCCATCAGATATGACATCAGGTCACGGCAGTTAGTGATTGTGTCATGCCACAGTATCAGTGTGCCTTTTTTCAAGAGAACAATGTTCGTATTTTTATGAGCTGTCTGCACGATGTTGAGGTACTCCCATAGCCAGAAAGATCCAAAGATCTCCTCTCAATAGAGCATGTGTGGGACTGGCTCAGGCAAGCATCAACTCTGTCCCAGTGTTAGTATCCAGGATATCAAGGACCAGTTACAACAGTTGTGGGCCAGATTGCCTTAGAAGAGGAAACAGTGGTTTTATGAAACCCTTCTCAACCAAATCAATGCATGCATACAAGGCAAAGAGGATGCAACATCATAGCAATAAATCAGCTCATATGTAAATTTGACTTGATTTTGTATCACTGAAATAACACAACATAACAATTTCATTTCATTTCCTCCTCCCCTTCTGGGAGGAAATTAATTTATTAATTTTAAAAATCACCAATACATGAAAGAATGCAGAGAAATTTTTTCCTTACATACCTTTAATTATCAAACTAAACTTCTTTTGAAGTTGTAGATTTTCCCAGCAAATCTGCTGCTTGAAGATCTTACGGGCATGCAGCCAGATTAATTGATTGTCATTCAATGGATTTTCGACAACGTCCCAGACTGCACTCCTCACACCAGTCAGCAGACGCAACCTGAAGAAGACGGCACATTCCGCTGTCGAAAATTCACTGAACGACGATCAACTGATCCAGCCACAAGGCCGAGAGATCTTTAAACTTCTTTTCATATTAATTAATTTAAATATATTTTCAAAACAAAAAATGGCAGGAAAAGTGAGCCCACACATACCAAAGCTTAAGATAAGATGACATCAACAACACAAAAAAGGAAGATGAATTCAATTACACCATGTTTAAGTTAATCCCATAAGCATGTGTGAGGGACACAAAACACAAAGCATTGGTTAAAAAAATATAATTACTTGGCAATTTGTAAGCATGTTTTATCTTTTCCAGTTCTTCTGAAAACATTAAAACCATTTCCAAAGAACTAAGTATTAAAATGTGTCCTAATTATAACAAGTTCTTCAATTGTGAAAAAATAATGCTTAGGTTGTAATATATTTGTATTATGCAGCATTAAAAATTTACCTGTCAGTTTGTGGGAAGTAGGTGAGATCAAACCATAGTGAATACTCATCATGATTTGCATGCAGAAGTAATCGCTGGCCTTTAGAAACTTTAATTTCATGTGGCAAGTAGTATAGAGCCTGCATCCAATGGTCACGCCAGGCCTGCTGGCGACCTTCAGGATGTGCCCAATGAGGGGCACAACTCAACTTCACTGTACCTTCATCATCCATCAACAACTCCCACCACATAAAAACCACCTGTGCTGTGCCATCGCAACTGGCAGACACCTCAATTGCGACTGAACGCTCAGATTCAAGACAGTTTTTACCTGACCAGTCAAATCTGTAAAATAAATGAAAAACAGTGACATACAAATCAAAATGAATATTTCTGATTCTACAAGAGATATTAAGGAAAACTGGTGTACTTTATTAATAGTTATGACTTCTCTCTTAGTCATGCATTTTGGAATCTTTGAAAATCACACAAGATCAGTAGACAAAATACCAGTTACCTCTAATGTAGATTACAATCCCACATTAATCACAGCCACAGACATATTCCTCAGTAAACACAGTGGTCAACATGATTTCAAATCAGTAAAGTGATGGTGGTAGTTTGCCTTAAAAAAAGCCATTCAAAGAATTAGGATAGATGTACTTGTAGGCCTGTCTTCTGCAAAATCCATTTTCTCATATGAAAAGAAATGTAATATTGCAGGTAACTGGAGACACAAGAACACAACATGAGATTTAAAACTTCATAGTTATCATAAGCAACCTTGAACCAGTCATAGGTAGAAGACAAATTATAATTGTCCGGCACTGGGAGCAAGATCAGTATGGTTGCACATATAGCAAGCAGACAATCAGTAGACAGAACGCAGAATGGTAATGAAGATGCATTCCAAAAATGGAAGCAAACCTTACACAAGGAGTTTCATTTTGGCATTTGTCAACCCCTGTGTCTGTGAGTTCACATCAGTTATGGTGCTTTGATGAATGTGACAGAACGTGTAATCAAATTTTCAAGCCTTTTGAATATAATACAATAGCACTTACATGAAGATTTTATTGAATTCATATGTCAGAAAAACCTCCATCTCATACACTAAAGACAATTGAATTCAAATGTGCAGAAAAGACACAATAATGAAGTCATCTCTTGAGGGGGGTGGGGGGGTGGTGGTGGATAATAATAAAACATGGCAGTCATTGGGGATTGCCAACAGAAGTGAAAACTTAAAACTATTAATATCATATGCACAACCCATTATACTTAATAAATAATAATAATTCCATGTAGATGTAATGACCTGGTGACAGGGTTTCTACTCGACGTGCTTTCTGCCCGTCTTAGCTGCCTTAGCCTAACCCGGTACTGCTACAAGGGACCTACAGCTTAACGTGGACTCTGAACCACGGAAGCATTCTGGCGTACTTCACATTACACAGCAAACTATGCCAGATGTGAAGGTCGGGTTAATGATCTATGAAAATCCCCGCTGAGACAAAGATTCAAGCCAGGGACCTTTCAATTGCCAGTCGGACACCTAAACCACTGAGCCACCAGACCGCAACAGATATACTGTTAACATTAGCATGTCGGTAATGAAAACCCATTCAAAAATCACCCAATGCACCTAAAGAAGATTTCACTTCAAAACTAAAAATCTAACTTAGTTCAAAACCTGACGGTTTGTCGAATCTGCCCAAAGGCGACATACCTAGCTATTGTGTCAGAAGCAAGAAGACTGATTCCCTCTTTCAAGGGCATGCAGTTTAACGTGGAACCATGGAATGTCCTGGCGTAGCTCATATAATCAAAAGCTAGGCATACACACACACATTTGTGCGCCAGCAATTCCATGGCGATCCATACAGACAGTAAAATGTGTGTGTTAATTGTCTAACGCTGAACCGCATCACAAGCCAATAACAATCGTTACAGATTTGAACGTGGTGAGCAAGCGCGGCGGTAACCATACACACAAATATCTCACTTAACAATTTACTCGAGGCAGATAAGATTTGCTGAGTGTCTAACAGGTTAAGTAAAATAAGCACAAAAATTCGTAGCTCATTTAATTGTGACATATCAGCAACATACTGCATTGTGAACGGTGAATCTAAAAGAGTATGTGAACAGAAATTTTAAAAAAATTGGATATAGTGTATTGATAGAGGTTTGTGTGGGAAATATATATAATAGTGGTAGTGGATTAATAGAAAAGAAAATCCACTCTTTGTGGATTGTTTTTCGCAAGAAATATATATATATATATATATATATAAAATTAAGGAAGGATAGGGAAATATGACCCAGCACTTACCACAGATGAAGGCGGCTGGGACGACGAACAAAAAACAAACACAAGAGAAGTGCAATATTTCGGCCTACAGCAGCCTTAAACGTGCAGAAGGTGAAGCCCCAGGCGGCGTCACATGTGTACACATAGACAGCCGACTGGTGAATGGCGTCTCAGGCACGGATGGTAGTTTAGGTGGTGGGAGGGGGGGGGAGGGGAGTAAGCTCAAATATTAGATCGATAATCGATACTGATAACGATATGTTATTATTGAAAGAGATGAAAAATAACTGGGTGGGGATATATATATATATATATATATAACTATAATTGAAAAGTAAAATAAATGTAAGTAGCATGGAAAATAGTAAATACAGAACTAAAAAATATATATATATAAATGGTATAGATAATAAGTGCTGGGTCTAGTGGGCAGAAATTATTGGAGATTGAGGCCAGGAGGATGTCTGGTGTCAAGGATATTCTGGTAGGACAGTTCCCATCTACGAAGTTCAGAGGGGGTCGTATTGTTAGGGAAAACTCTGATTGCTCTAACTGAAAAACAGATGTTCAAATTATTGATTTTGTGGGAACTGGCATGTTTTGCAACTGGATGGGCCTCATTGTTAGTATAGACTGTCTGCCTGTGGCCATTCATTCTGATAGCTAGGGGATTGGTTGTGAGGCCTATATATGAGCTGGAGCAATGGAGGCATGTCAGTTGGTATATGAGGTGTGTTGTCATGCAAGTAGCATGACCAATGATAGGGAATGTCTCACCTGTTGTAGGATTGGAGTAAGTGGTAGTGGCTGGGTGCATGCTGCATGTTTTACAACGGGGTCTATTGCATGGGAATGAACCCTGTGGCAGTCTGGGCGAATTACTTGGTGAGTACTTGTGGACCAAGATATTACTTAAATTCGGTGGTCTGCTAAAACATGTGCGAGGGGCAGTGGGTAGAATTTTATGGAGGATGGTGCGCATCCCGGGGAAGGAACGTAGAAAATCATGTCCACGGCGAAGGATTAGGTTAATGGACTCGAGACCAGGGAAGTACTGAGTGATGAAGGCGGGGCTGTGGTTAGTATCAAAGGGTACTGACTTGCAGTGGCTGTGTGAAGGAAGGGCTATAGCACGGGAGATTTGTTTGTGTACTAAGTCAGGAGGATAGCTCCGGGAGATGAGAGCTCCAGACAGGTTTTCTGTGTATTGGGAAAGAGATTGTTCATCAGAGCAGATTCGCCTGCCACGGAGGGCCAGACTGTAAGGAAGGGAACGTTTGATGTGCAAGGGATGACAACTGTTGAAATGAAGATATTGCTGCAGATTGGTAGGTTTGATATGAACAGAAGTATGTAGGCGCCCGTTATGCAAGGAAACGTCAACATCAAGAAAGGTAACATGAGTATGGGAGTACCTTCCTTCACACAGCCACTGCAAGTCAGTACCCTTTGATACTAACCACAGCCCCGCCTTCATCACTCAGTACTTCCCTGGTCTCGAGTCCATTAACCTAATCCTTCGCCGTGGACATGATTTTCTACGTTCCTTCCCCGGGATGCGCACCATCCTCCATAAAATTCTACCCACTGCCCCTCGCACATGTTTTAGCAGACCACCGAATTTAAGTAATATCTTGGTCCACAAGTACTCACCAAGTAATTCGCCCAGACTGCCACAGGGTTCATTCCCATGCAATAGACCCCGTTGTAAAACATGCAGCATGCACCCAGCCACTACCACTTACTCCAATCCTACAACAGGTGAGACATTCCCTATCATTGGTCATGCTACTTGCATGACAACACACCTCATATACCAACTGACATGCCTCCATTGCTCCAGCTCATATATAGGCCTCACAACCAATCCCCTAGCTATCAGAATGAATGGCCACAGGCAGACAGTCTATACTAACAATGAGGCCCATCCAGTTGCAAAACATGCCAGTTCCCACAAAATCAATAATTTGAACATCTGTTTTTCAGTTAGAGCAATCAGAGTTTTCCCTAACAATACGACCCCCTCTGAACTTCGTAGATGGGAACTGTCCTACCAGAATATCCTTGACACCAGACATCCTCCTGGCCTCAATCTCCAATAATTTCTGCCCACTAGACCCAGCACTTATTATCTATACCATTTATATATATATTTTAGTTCTGTATTTACTATTTTCCATGCTACTTACATTTATTTTACTTTTCAATTATAGTTATATATATATATATATATATATCCCCACCCAGTTATTTTTCATCTCTTTCAATAATAACATATCGTTATCAGTATCGATTATCGATCTAATATTTGAGCTTACTCCCCTCCCCCCCCTCCCACCACCTAAACTACCATCCGTGCCTGAGACGCCATTCACCAGTCGGCTGTCTATGTGTACACATGTGACGCCGCCTGGGGCTTCACCTTCTGCACGTTTAAGGCTGCTGTAGGCCGAAATATTGCACTTCTCTTGTGTTTGTTTTTTGTTCGTCATCCCAGCCGCCTTCATCTGTGGTAAGTGCTGGGTCATATTTCCCTATCCTTCCTTAATTTTATTGCCTTAAAGCTTTTTCCTGCTCATTGTTATTATATATATATATATATATATATATATATATATATAGATTGTTTGGAAACAAAGGCGCTGAGAGCGGATATATTAGACATTGGGATAGGAGAAAAACCACCGCTTACCAAAGATGAGGGCTCCAGCGGCGTCAAAACACGAAAAAACACACAAACACAAACATAATACAAATTTTCGAGCTTAGCTCTTCATCAGGTTGTAGAATGAAGCTAGCAACCAACTGAGGAGACCACACGGGGTGCACATGGTCGGCTGGTCGGGGTGGAGAGGGAGGGGGGAGAAACAACATGCCGGGAGGCGGGGGTGGGGGTGGGAGGACCTAAGCCCGAAAATGATAATTAGACTGCACAGTGGAAACGCGGTTGCGGTCATAAGGTCACTGGCATAAAACAAACCAAGGAAAACACGGGGGGGGGGGGGGGGGATGGAATCTACTGAAAACGATCTATATAAGTGCCCCCATAAAAAATTAATCCACATGCAAAAGATTATATACAGTCTTGTGGACCCCTCCAAGGCCTCACTGCCCAGTCAATCTCACTCCTTAGCCCAAAAAAGCCCCGCACCCCTTACTTGTACCTACTTCCGAAAGTTCACAAACCGGGCAACCCTGGACGCCCCATAGTTGCTGCTTATGGTTCTCCGACCGAACGCATTTCCGCCCCAGTAGACCAACACCTACAGCCTATTGTAAGCCAGCTCCCCTCCCACATCAAAGACACCCGGCATTTTCTTTCCCGTTTATCCACAGTTCCCGTGCCTCTTCCACCTGACTCCCTTCTGGTTACGATTGACGTGACCTCCCTATACACCAATATTCCCCACTGCCATGGCCTCAGCGCCATGGAACATTTTCTAGACCAGCGTCCTCCTAATAGCCTCCCGTCCAGATCATTCCTAGTCTACTTGGCCGAACTAATTTTAACTAACAACGTTTTCACCTTTGATGGCAAAATCTACCGACAAGTCAGCGGCACTGCCATGGGCACCCACATGGCTCCCTCATACGCCAACTTATACTTAGGCCGCCTAGAAATGTCCTTCTTAGCTGCAGCCCTTTTGAAACCCCTGCTATGGGTCAGATTCATTGACGATATTTTCATGGTCTGGACCCACGGGGAAGACAACCTTCTCCTTTTCCTCAATAACCTCAATAATGCCAGCACTTTGAAATTTACATGGAATTACTCCCACACCCAGGCCACTTTCCTGGATGTCGACCTGTCCCTCTCTGATGGCGGCATCAATTCTTCGGTACATATAAAACCCACCAATCTACAACAATACCTCCACTACGACAGTTGCCATCCTAATCACATAAAACGCGCCCTCCCATACAGCCTGGGAATCCGGGGCAGGCACATTTGCTCCAACGAACAGTCCCTTAAGCAGTACACTAATAACATTTCTGAAGCCCTAATATCCCACAATTACCCCCCTGATTTAGTTCATAAACAAGTTACACGAGCCACATCAGTACCGACACAATCCATCAACACCCCACAACCATCAAGAACCAACCAAAGCCCAGTTTTGGTCACCCGCTACTTCCCTGGCTTAGAATCCATCAACAGGATCCTAAGACAAGGATATGATCTCCTCCGAGCCTGCCCGGAAATGAAAACACTCCTACCACAAATCCTTCCCCAGCCCCCCAGAACCTGTTTCAGTAGACCCCCCAACTTGAACCAACTCTTGGTCCATAAACACGGAACCCCTCAGCCCGCAAGACAGCCCCAAGGATCCTTTCCGTGTAACAGGCCCCGTTGCAAACTTTGCATGATGCACCCGCCTTCGACCACCTTCACCAATCCCGTAACAGGGGAAAGCTTCTATATCACTGGATCGGCTACCTGCGTAACTTCTCACCTGATCTATCAACTTACCTGCAACCACTGCCCAGCCTCCTACATAGGTCTGACCACAAATCCACTGGCCATCCGGATGAATGGACACAGACAATCGGTCTGGACTGAGAACCCTGACCACCCTGTTTCTTTTCATGCCACCACTCATAACACCAACAATTTCAACACCTGCTTCACAGTCCGCGCCATCAAAGTACTCCCAGACAAAAGCAGCATCTCAGAACTGAGGAGGTGGGAACTGGCCTTTCAGTACCAACTGGGGACCAGACAACCACCTGAACTAAATTTAAGATAGCTCCAATTTTCCTCTCTCCTCCGACCCTTGCCCCTTACCTGCCATCATTTCCCACAAAACCATCGCTCACCAAAGCTTTCTCGTTTTGTACTTAGATCTATTGCTATAAATTTTTTTCTCCCGTGTGTTTATATTATTATATTTTTCCGTGTGTAGTATTTTTTCGTGTGTAATATTTTCAATAATTTTGCGTGTGGATTAATTTTTTATGGGGGCACTTATATAGATCGTTTTCAGTAGATTCCATCCCCCCCCCCCCCCCGTGTTTTCCTTGGTTTGTTTTATGCCAGTGACCTTATGACCGCAACCGCGTTTCCACTGTGCAGTCTAATTATCATTTTCGGGCTTAGGTCCTCCCACCCCCACCCCCACCCCCGCCTCCCGCCATGTTGTTTCTCCCCCCTCCCTCTCCACCCCGACCAGCCGACCATGTGCACCCCGTGTGGTCTCCTCAGTTGGTTGCTAGCTTCCGCGGGGCAACAACCTGATGAAGAGCTAAGCTCGAAAATTTGTATTATGTTTGTGTTTGTGTGTTTTTTCGTGTTTTGACGCCGCTGGAACCCTCATCTTTGGTAAGCGGTGGTTTTTCTCCTATCCCAATGTCTATTATACATATATATATATATATATATATATATATATAATGAAAACTCAACAATAGGAGAAGACAAAATCTACAAAACTAATTTATACTATTGCTACAACTTACTGCTGTTTATGAGACATCAACACGAACCAATGAACAGTATCAGCAATATAGGAAGCCCAAATCATGAAGGGAAAGATGAAGGATATTGAGGAAATGCTTAGGAAAATGTATCTGCACATTTACGTAATACTGAAGAAATCGAAGAAAATGCTTTTCAAATAGTGCAAGTAGCATTATATGATCGTGTTTATAACCTTCCTGCAACCACTTTTTTTTGTTATACTGTCCTTTTCTTTCTTACAGCTCTAATATAAGCTGCTGCATGAATAAATACATTTTTTTGTGTGTAGAACTTAAAAACCTGTTTGAGTTAAATATTGTCACCCCGCCTAACATAACCTCACTACACTGATGTTTTGGAATTTCCAGCGAGCCCGGAAATCACGACGGATAAATCCGTAGACCAGTACCATAAACACAACAATTTGAGAGTGGCGAGTGTAATGGTTTAATATAAGGGTTAATATATGTTTTGTTAAGAACACTAAAGTGCTGAACTCAAGAATTGCATTTATTGCACGTTTTATTTCATCACAATACATAGAATGTCGGCACCAGAATTGATCATTGTTGTATCGGACTATCCTCAATATTCAGATTGCAGATTAGCATATAGGACTACAGTTGCTTCAGCACACATGTTTAACATTCCTAATTAGTACAGTCAAGAATATCGACGGCACATAACCGAATACTTATACTCGAACAGTTCCGCACAACTGACTCCATCATGAGCACATTTTAGACTCCATCCTCACAATGGCTTTTCTGCCGCTTCACGTCTCTCGGCCAATCACGACATCACTCCTACTCACGAGACTGATCTGGCCAATCAGCGTCTTCCTCACTACCTCGCCTTTCAACGATATTCCACTTCTTTTCAGATGATGCACTCCTCATCTATTTGGGTGGGCAACGTTATCGTTACACAAGCCAGCTGAACGACAAATGTGTTGAACTAATGTTCCTGTGTATGGGCTCCCACAAGAACAGGCTCTTCACGAGAATATGACTCTTACCATACATTTTTTCATTTTGGCAATATATCATTTTGTTATTTTATTTATTTTTATTAATTATTTTACTACTAATACAATTTTCCATAACTAACACCTCCCCTCCCCAACCAAAGTGCTTGATTTCTTTTAATCTTATAAACTTATCAGTCTCTAGTCTTCCATCACAAGTCTTGATTTGCCATCTGTCGGTACTCAAACAAATCAGGTTAATTCACACAGCAGCAAATATTTTGTTTACTCTCTTACATCGCTACCTGAAATATTATGCATTTGGGTTCATCTTACATTTACTGTCATCACAACACTTCAGCTTCCAACCTTTGCTATCCCAGAGATTTAGAGAGAGAAAAGTTTCTTCCTGCTTCATGCCAATGGATCAGTACACAGTTAGTTCTGTACACAAAACATATGGCAAAAAATCTCATGACTGTCATCCCTTGTCACCCTTATTTGCCTGGTAGAGCACCCTACAACTTTGGAATGAACATGGAAGTTAAAGATGTGTCAGTTCGAGATGGTGTAGTAGAAGCAAAGTGAATCTCTGGTGGCACTAGAAGCTGTGACAGGATCAGCATTCCAAAATATGTTCAGCCACAGGGGGGGGGGGGGATTGAACCAGTGCATTCAGGCACAAGGGAAATTCTCGGAAGGTGATTGGTGTCATGACTCAAGTAGGTATCTGAGATACCACTGTGTATAGGATTGCACTTTTTTCCATAACAGATTAGAAACATAATCTCCTACTTGCTGTCATCAACACATAACCTTATTAAATTGAGTATTTTAGCATTTCAAGACTTTAAATATATTATGAAAATAGTGTTAGTAGCAACCTGCTAGTGAGACTGCGTGCATTATAATGCCACTGCACTGAATCAGTGAGATTCAATGGTCCTAGGTTCAAACCTTGGGCCTGATGTACCATCTATCCTCCTTGCAGTTTTTAAGGCAGTTTCCCACAACCACCTACACAAATGCTGGGACGGTACTCAATTTCTGCCTCATAAACTATATATTTCACAAACAAAACAAACACTTATTATATAGAATACAAGTTTCCAGAAAGCTGATAGTAGACAGAAACTTGATGGGTAAGCAAATAATTTTAACTGTGTTGCAGTAAAATTATTTGCTTACCCATCAATTGGAAACAGTTTATTACGGATAAAGTAAAGACAGACACTTGTTTCCAAAATAAGCAAAGTCTCAGAAGAGGTTGTGGCAGGTTACCCACAAAAGTGAAAACACTCAAAAATGGTAATGATTAGAATAGCAGTATCAAAATTTCATTCAAGGGAAATTTTGGTAAATTCTAGTTTGCTTGGTTTAAAGTATAAGGGAGGAAGTAAGTTTTCATAGTAAACATAAGATTTCATTGCAAGTACAGGTTATGATAGGAACGTTTCAATAGAAGCTGATACCACAACCCAATTCATTAAAATAAACCATTTTAAAAGCAGTAAAGTCACTCGACATTTAGTTAAAGCATTAAATGAACTTTTTATAATAGTAAAGAAACTTTAAACCAACCTGGAATAAGATAATCCATTATCATTCAACTTGTAAACAACAGATTTTGGCTACGTGACCATTTCTGAACACTTTTAAAGGAAGTAAAGTAACTTCAAAATAAAAATAATTCAAAAGAAAGTTAAATTCACTAAAATTCCGTAGTTCCTGACAGTGTAAATAACTTAAATAAATTTTTAAACACTTCGATAAATGCACTCCCACTTTTAACATTTTTTATCATATGTTCCCAGTAATTTCTCGATATAAAAAGTAGATTTTCTAAAAGAGCCAAAAATCTAGTATTACATATTTAAATTTCAGAACGTTTCATGCAGCAGAACAGATTTTATATAGGTTTCTAAAATGAATTCGTCACTAAACACACATGGTTCACTTTAGTTTTATTTGCAACCAAACCAAGTCACTTCCAGAGATAAAATAAATTTTAAAACATGTAACTAAATTCAAAGAAAATCCCGATAATTTTTCCTTTTCGACACAAACTATATGTTAATAATTATTATCAAAAAACCATATGACTTCTAAACAGTTACTTTACCAAATCTTGTCTAAGCTGTAACTTCGCTATCTCACCACCAATCTCAGTATAATTTACACCATTAAACTCAGGAATTTTTGGAGAACGTTTTGAATCTAATTTTATTCAGGTAATTTGAAAATCAGCAGAATTTCTAAAAAAAATTGAGTAAATCCCCAATGGCTTCAGAAGCCTTGGTATCACTACGCAAATTAAATAAAAATTAAAACTAATCATTCGAAATTTCTCACTAAACATCCTTTAGACATCTTGAAGATAAGAAAACATACTGTCAAAGTTTGAACACTTTTTATAATTTGGATCATTTACACATTTTTGCTAAGCGTCTGTATACATGTGGTGTGCAGTGGGCGTCTATATAAGCGGGAGCCCCGAGGTGGGGGTGGTCTTTCTTTCGATTTCATCTGTCTTTACTCCGGGAACGCTATGTAAGGTAACTATGCGTCAGTTGGTTTGTTGCGGGTTGGTTTGCAAGCCGGAAATTGCCGCGCTAGCCTGGGAACGTGTGTCGGCCATGATGAATTTTTCGGGACCAAAGTGTGGTATTAACAGTTAACATGAACTTTTAAATTTCAAAAAGGGGTTTTTTATTCGGTTGCTATCCTTTCTCTCCACAACCTACAATTTTCTGGAAATGTTTGTTCGATTGCCTACTCAACTGTAGAATGGAATTTTGAAATATAATTTTTTTAAAATAAACTTTAATTTTCTTCAAGTGAACCTTTTTTTTGTGATTTCATAGTAAATTGAACCTTTTCTAAGTTTGTGGTTTAAACAAATTTAGTGGCGACCTGTATGCATCTCAGTTGAGAATCCAGATAGGCAACATGGTCATTTAAAATAATTAACGTCAGAGAACTTTCATTTCAAGTGAACTGCTAGTTAAGGTGCATAAGCTGGTACTCCACCCCGGTAACAGTTTTGTGTCTTACACATAGTCTACAGAGTCTTAATGACATTATATAAAGCCACTGTTTTCATGTTCCAGTAATTTGGAGTTTGTGGTAATTTTACTTTCCTCCAAATTTGGTATAAAAAATATAATTTCAAAACCAGCCCAGTTTCCATGGTGACAAATGATTTTCAGCATATCTCACACATAAAACGTTAGGTAATCAAGAAACAGAACTTGTTGAATAATAAGTTTAACGAATGTACAGAAGGATGGAAAGGGTAGTAGAAGAGATAGTAGGTGAAGATCAGTTTGGGTTTAGGAAAAATCGCGGTACAAGGGAAGCAATTCTGTCTTTAAGATTAATACTAGAAGGGCGGATCAAGAAAAACAAAGATACTTTTATGGCATTTGTTGATTTAGAAAAAGCTTTTGATAATGTTAGGTGGGAAAAGATGTTCAAAATTCTAAAAAAGTCAGGTCTAAAGTATCGAGATAGAAGAATCCTCTATAAACTATATAAGAATCAAGTGGCTGTGATAAAAGTAGAGAATCACGAGAGACATGCATCAGTTAAAAAGGGTGTGAGACAAGGTTGTAGTCTATCCCCGTTAATATTCAACTTGTATGTAGAAGAAGCAATGAAGAAAGTCAAAGAAAAATTTCCATGTGGCATAAGTTTTCAGAGAGAAAAAATCAGTACGCTACGATTTGCTGACGACATTGTCTTATTAGCAGAGAGGGCTGAGGATATTGAGAAGTTATTGAATGGCATGAACAAAATACTGAAGGAAGATTTTGGACTGAATATAAATCAAAGTAAAACAAAAGTGATGAAATGTAGCAGAAATGACACCAATACTAGCAGATTAAATATAAAAATAGGATCTGATGCAATAGGAGAAGTGAGTGAGTTCTGTTACTTGGGAAGCAAAATTACAACCGATGGCCGAAGCAGGAATGATGTTAAAAGCAGAATAGCACTAGCAAAAAGAGCCTTCATGAAAAAGAGAAACCTTTTAGTTTCAAATATTGATCTAGGAATTAGAAAGAACTTTTTAAAACTCTACGTGTGGAGCACAGCACTTTACGGTAGCGAAACATGGACTTTAGGAATACCGGAAAGAAAGAAACTTGAAGCATTTGAAATGTGGTGCTACAGAAGAATGCTGAAAATTAGGTGGACAGACAAAGTAAGAAATGAACGAATTTTAGAAATGATGGGTGAAAAAGAAGTTTATGGAAGAAGCTTACAGAAAGAAGAGACAGGCTGGTAGGTCATATTTTGAGACATGCTGGATTGGTTAATTTGTTAGTGGAGGGTACAGTTGAAGGTAAGAACTGCAGAGGTAGACAGAGATTAGAATATATGAAGCAGATAATTGAGGACGTGGATTGTAAGGGGTATGTAGAAATGAAGAGGTTAGCACAGGATAGGAAGGGATGGAGGATGGCATCAAACCAGTCTAAAGACTGATGACAGCAAAAAAAAAAGAGCTTAACTATATAGAAAAGAAAGAAATTATCCTAAACAGTCACCAAAGCTGAAGAGAGAAGGGAGGCAACAAAAAAATAAATAAATAAAAATTGAAAATTGTTAAAAAAATATATTTTTGGCAAAACCCTTTTTTCAATATAATAGACATGTGTGGCTGGTACCATGCATCTATCTTCAACACAGCCACATGGGATGCATGTGGTTGTGTCAATCATAGGCATTTGCATGATCTCAGCCATATGTACCTATTTTCTTACAAAGGGGTTTTGCCCGAAATACTGGTTTTTTTGTGAATTACTTTTTTTTCTGCTGCCCTCCTCCCTTCAACATTGATGAGTGTTGGATATAATTTTGTCTTTCCTTTTCATATAAATATCTTCTTATAGCATTTCTTCCTACTCCATTGTTGTTAAGAGCTTAACTCTCTGATCAACTAAATACAAATGAGTAATTAGGTCATTTATTAATATTAGGAAGCAAGAAGAACAAGGAAGGAGCTAAAGAGAATAAAGTTGTTTGTGTGATATGATTGAAGGGATTCATAATCAGAGAAAAACATTAATAAGTTCAGTACTAACGAGAAAATGTGAAATAAACAATAAAATTTTTCATTAGAAGCTGAGAATCCACTCCTTATTTGATGATAAAACATGATTCTAGAACAATAAATACATGTGAATCATATGTGGAGAAAAGAAACTTCAATATAATTTCCACATAATTTTAAACACTGTGAATGTAATTTAAAAAAATAATCAGATTCACATTACGTCAGAACTGGATATTCCAGATCTCTTCAATAACCGAGGCACCACAATTTGATTGTCGATTCTTATGTAACTTGATGAGACAAATCGAAAGTGAGGATTTAGTTATCTATCTTTGTTCTCAAAATATTGTATCTCAAAAGTGAGGTGGTTAGGTTGAAATATGACATGGACCAGGACACAATGAAAAGGTAGCAGATAAAGGTATCAAAATGCTGCACTTGTTGGAGAAAGAGGTGAGGGGATGTAAGAGAGAAGTAAAGGAATTCGGTTACAAAACTTTGGTCAGACCATAGCTTGGTGTAGTATGGGACCGACATTTTTGGTATCAAATACAGGAGTTGGAGGGGGAGCAAAGAAGGGCTTCTAGATTTGTCTCTGGAAATTATCACAGAACACAATCAGTAACCAATATAATAAAAGAGCTGGAATGGGATTCATTGAAAGACATGAGGAGAGTCATGAAATTGTACAAGGCGTATATTGGTGATGAGGCATGGAAAGATATTGACGTAAGAATTAAAATCTATGCATGGAAGGAAAAAGATGACCATAATAAAACCTGTCACTTGATTTCAGGCAAAAGGGTGTGGGAAGATTTTCTTTCATAGGTAAGGGGGTCAGGAATTGGAATAAGTTACCAAGAGAATTGATGTATAATTTACCAAAAATGCTGAAACAATTTGAAGTTGAAATTTGTAGAGAGCAAAAGTGGAGGGTACAGGAAAGGGGGAAAAATGGGTGTATTGGGAAATTGCCACTGGAGCATGTGTCCCTCTAAATTTAATAACACGAGATCGAAGTTTCTCTCAGCATTGAGAATTATTATAGTCTTCTCCAGTGACTATCCGAGTGAGCCGAGTGTTTTGACACGATGTTTCGGCGATCGGAATCAATGTCACCATCTTCTGGTGAAGTGCCCTTCACTTCACTTCACCAGGAGATGGCAACAGAGATACCGATTGCCGAAATATCAAGTGAAAACACTCTGCTCATTGGGCTAGTCACCCAAGAAGACTATATTAATTAAATTAAATAAACTGAAGCACATCAGTATCAGTATCATTGAACATAATCTTGATGACTGTTCCTTCAAATAATTATAAAGCTGAATACAATTAAGATTATATAGAAGCAATACACTGGGACTCAATTGTTGTATCATTATTATATTGTCAACAACAGAGCAAGCACCAATTTATTAGATCTGTAGCAAATTTTCTAATACATTCCACAATGAGTGGCATCAGAAATGGAACAAGAATAAACTACACTGGTCAAGTAGTTCATCTACTGAAAAAGTAAACTCTCCAGTGGCAAGAAAAATATTTACCTTAATACAGCTGTACACTCTACAATGGTTTTGAATTCATTCTGAGGTAACTGGCTCAACTGAATATCATGCACAGCAGCTGCACCTGGACAATTGCACTGTAATTGGGGTGTCTGCAGATTCACCCCAGTTTCCTTCCAGTCACGAAGGCAGTTCCAGTTTTGAGCAAGAGAACTCTCAACAACTTGAATATAGATTGTTGCCAGAGATGGAACCACAATGCAGTCTGTCTGGATAAAAATGGTAATATACGAGACTGGTAATACATTGAATTGTAAAACTGACAAGTTAAAAGTATTTTACTGACATGATGATTAAAAAGTCAGACAACTGTAAAATTGTACAAAAGTTTCACAGCAGATGATACTTGAAAAATAACAAATCACATTTCCAATGACATCTTTTACATAACTGATCTTTAATAATAGAAAATTATAAAGCTGTTGCATGGTCACAAAACAAGGTGCAATGGTTATCAAAAATACTGCTGCACAATAGCTGATAATATTAGACTTTTATATTTTCATGAAAAGCCAACTATATTTTAAGTTTTGGACAGGATGGAAATTAATGGGAAATTAATTGAAAGTGCTGGTGATTAATATACATAAGATGAACACAAACAGTGACTATGCGTCTATACAGATAGAAATATGAAGATCATTAATGGACTGGTAAAAATCAAAATCTATGTATTTAAAACTGGTTTGGAAATATGAAGAGATGAACTTGAATGAAGGATGCTGTTGAGAACTTACTGAATTCAAGAGGTTTGTAAGCACCTTAGAATTTGAGTAAATTCTAGTTTTCTTAGTTTAGAGCAAAAGGGAGGGAGTAAGCTTTACAGTAAACGTATAATTTTCATTGCAAGTATAGGAAGTAAGAAACATTTCATGCAGAAGCTGATACTGCAAGCCAATTCAATATATAAACCGATTTAAGAGCAGTAAAGCCACTTAACATACAATATAAGCTCTAAATAAACATTTGTTGATAGTAAAGAACTTTTAAACTAACCTGGAATAAGGTAATCCATTATTATCAAACTTGTAAACAATAGATTTTGGTTACGTGAAAATTTCACTAATTCTTAACACTTTTTGATGCAGTAAAGTAATTTTAAAATAATAATAATCCGATGGAAAGATAATTTCAGTAAAATTCCTTAGTTTTAGACCATATAAGTAATGTAAATAAATTTTTAATCACTTCGATAAATACACTTTCACTTTTAACATTTTTAATCATATGTTTCCAATAATTTCCCGAGCTAAAAAGTAGATTTTCTGAAAGAACTAAAAATCTAGTATAACACATTAAAATTTCAAAACATTCCATGCAGTAGAACAGATATTAAACCATTTTTTTAAATTATTTCGTCGTAATCCACACGTGGTAGTTTTCGAGATTTATTTGCAAGTAAACCAAGCCACTTCAGTAAACAAAATAACGATGAAAACACATAACTAAATTTAAAGAAAATTCAGATAACTTCAATTTTTCGATATAAACAACACTTGAAAATTATAACTAAAAACCAAGTATCTGCTAAACAGATTTAAACCCGATCTTTGTTAGAGTCATAATTTTTCCATTACACCACCGATAATAATAATATTTACACCATTTTAATCAGGAATTAACGTAGAACACAATGACACTAATTTTATCACGATAATTTGTAATTCAGCAGGGTCACCTAAAAAGTGCTTAAATTTAGAAAGAAATCGGGGAATCACTAATTAACTTTCGAAAACTTTTTACTAATGCGCTTATAAACTAAAATCAATTACAAGAAAGCTAGCCATTTGAGAATTTTTGCTAAACCCTTTTTGCAAACATTGAAGACCAAGCTACCCACGGTTAATTTTAAAATACATTATATAATGACCTTTTTTCACATTATTTTGAAAGCGTCCGTACACATACGGCATGAGGATGGGGGTATATAGGTAGTGACCCAGGAGAGGGGGTTGTCTGTATCCTGGAAACGTTGTGCAAAATTAATCTGTGCTGATATGGTGCGTGTGTGTCGGTTGGACCAAGCAGTAGCCGGAAATCGTTGAGTTTTGAGTGACCGCATGGCTGACGTACCACCATGTTAAATTTTCTGACAAGTGACTGGCGATGATAGGGACTATAAACTTTTAAATTTTCAAAAGGGGTTTCGGTCGGTTTTCTTCCTCTTCATAATTTGAAATTTTTTGGAAACGTTTGATTTGATAGCCTATTTGACTGTAAATGCTGTTTTTCCAAATGTGATTTTGAATAAACTTTAAATTTTTCAAAAAGTGGACTTTTCAAATGTTTTAACCTTGAACAGTAACCTTTTCTAAGCGTTTGGTTCAAATAAGCTTAGTGGCGGCCAATAAGCTTTACAGTTAAATATTCCAGGCAGGCACATGGTTAATTTAAAAGTATAGAAGCAGATTCAGAGAACATTTTATTTCAAGTAGACATTCAGTTAAGGTACTAGGCCCTATACTTCACCCCGGTATAGCAGCTTGGGTCCTTACAGGTTCCATCTCATCATGTACCAAAAATAACAAATATATAATCTATATATCTGAACTACACATGAGATTCAAGCCTGCCCACTCCCATTCAAATAGTCAAGAAGGCATTACCATGGAAAGGAACCATACAAGTATCTTTGACAGTAACTTGGGTCTATCGGGGAAACAATTTTTATGGCTTTATGCCTCACTGATGTTGAAGTCATTATAGGTTGGAATGATTGGGGGCAAGGAAAGGGAAGGAATTTGGTCATAGCCTTTTAAAGGAATATTTGCCTGGAGTAAACTGAAATCTGAATTCCTGTATGGGTATTTGAACTTGCTCTTGGAAAAGAAGGAGAAATAAACTATCTACCAAAAGTAAATAAACACTTGTCCACAATGCTTGCTTATTGGTTATTACCATGTTAGAATCTTGTATGGTCACCCCTTGTGGCTATAACAGAAGTCAACATTTCTGTTATACTCTCTACAAGTGTTTACAGGACTTCCAATGAGATTCATTGTCATCCTTCTTGCAGTCATTCCATGAGTTGAGCAATGGATGCTGGCCACTCCTGATGAGTTCTCAGCAAGGGATCCAATTCATCCCATTCTATACTGTTGAGTTCGGAGCTCCGGGCAGGCCAGATCAATTTGCAGATATTGCATATCACTGCATAGTAGCCCTTGAAACATTGCACCTGACATTGTTATCTTGGAAGTAACAAGGGTCCACAATGTTGACAGTATTTCATTATCCAGAATGTTACAACAGGCCTCTGTGCTCATGCCAACATGGACAAATACCAGCGATCCTTTGCCAAAGGCCATGAAACAGAACCACACCATCTCTCTACCATCACCAAATTTCTTAGTTGCCACTGTACACTCCGACAGAAGCCATTCCCTAGGTAGATGCCACACCCATACACATTCATCAGGCCTCAACTCATCACTCCACACAACCAATTTCCACTGCTCCAGTGTCCAATCAAAACAATCCAAACACCGCCCGAGTGGCCGAGCTTTATTGCTTGTTGTGATGTGGTGCTTATATACCGCTGCTCTTCCAAAATACCTATGTTGGTGGGTCTCTGCACTCAATGTTCCAGCAGAAATCGAAACTCCTGTTGCTGCATGAAACTCCTGACAGATGGCTTGTGCCCTATTATTTTTACAATTTTACTTTTCAGAGTTCTGCAATGCCTGTTGGTCAAAATTAGAGGTCAAACAGAATATGCTGCATTGACACAAGCCACATTAACCTTTAACTTATGCAGGACGAATGGAACTATTGATTTGGGCCTGTCAACTTTCACTGCAATCATCCGGCTAGACACTGAAATGGCAACACACTAAAACACCCTTATCAAAGCCTGATATAGCTGTCCATTGTGCTATCTCCTTGTCAACTGGTTTTAAACCAGCCTGCAAAAGTTACCTGACATACTGAATTAACCATCTTCACAGGTGTCCAGTTTCTTTTTCGGGGATAGTGTAGTAACTGAATTGGGTCAGACAAGCAAGTGTAATATTCTAGTGTCGAACAAACTGTCTTGTAGGAATTGGTCAACAAAATATTCCATTCATTGAAGTCATTGCTGAGAATGTTGATGTAGAAAGTGTTTAAGCTGATTGTGTCAAACAGGGCTGTAAGAGTTCATACAAGAAGTGGATGCTATCTTTCATGGAAAAAATGAAATATATGAAATATTAGCTGTAACAGGTGCTACACAAAGGGATTCCTACCATTGACATTCAACCAGTAAAATGCCATCAGGGTGAGTCATCTCACCTGTGCCACCTACTGTATGTAAGTGAAACAGTAGAGAGAGGAAGAAATATAATTTTGAGAAATTACAAGAACAATGATTTTGAAGAATAGCTTGAAGATAGCAAATTGACAGATTTAACAGACATGTCAAAGCCAGTGAATGAGACTGTTTAAGGCAGGCATCAGTGATGTATAACAGCCTTACAGCTTCTGCAATACAGTCAAGGTTCACAAAACATACTGGCGGAGCATATATATCTAATAGGAGAGTGACAAAGTTGGGATTTCTAGAAAGTTCAGCAAACAGGTTTAAGTGGTACTGAGGTTATAAGTGTGTGAGATCAAGTTTAAGAGAGTGGAAGTGTGGTTATCTAAAGCACCATTACTCCAGATCAGGGAGATACAAAGGACCCAGGTTCAATTTCTAAGCTCTACCTACAGATTGTCCTGATTGCAGTATTTAGGTGATTTTTCTTAATCACATAGGCAAATGCTGGGACAGTTCCGAATCTCCGCCTAATAAATTATACCTTTTGTAAACAAAACTACATGTAAAACATAGAACATAAGTTACAAGTTTCACAAACAGATGCTACATATCCACAACCCAATAGGAACTATGACAGGCCTAGCACGCTAATAGTACATAGAACCTTACTTTCAGAATTAGGACAGCCTTAGGAAGAAAATGCATATAATGCCCAGTAAAGTGGAAACACTCAAATGATAATGATTATGCAATAAGGTGCTGGCAACTGATGTATCAAACCACAAAATAGATTTTTCAATAGTGATGGCAAAAAGGTATCACCAGTGAACAGCCTACCTTGGCCTACTTTTGGAGTGGTTGTGGAGGACATACCTTGAGGAAGAGCAACAGTTGGCATTGAGGGTGAATGATTCACTATTATGATTTTTGGTTTCTTAAATATGAAACAAACCCCTAAAAGGTGGGTGGAGGGAAAGGGAAAAGTGAAATGCTGCAAGTACGAGAAAGACTGGAATGTTATTATACAATGTCATGAAAACTAAGAAAATCCAGATGAGAGGAGAAACTAGATAGCAGTTAGGGAAAACAAAACATAGTAAGGGGTGGAGAAACACAAAGGAGGAAGGGGATGGTTGTATGAAAAAATGAGCCGTTATTTTTCTTTTTCACGTGCTCAAAATCTTACCCGGATGTTTTAGCATCTGTACTGCTAACAACATCGTAAGTTGTAACTCAAGATCCTATATTTCATGACTTACAGCCTCGTCTAGACTATAACCAAATTTCTAATACCACAACTCTTTCTGCATCCTTTCAATTGGCACTAGCCATTCCCAATAACATTCCGTTTTACAGCAGAACTTGAACTGGTCATCCATATTCATAGGGTCTCAAATATTATTCAACCTTCACAGAATCCTCTCCACTCAGAAAATATTTGCTTCAGTTGATCATCAACCTAATGCTAACATGTAAATTGCTTGATGCTTTTTATACATTTTTCCACCAAGTGTAAGAGGTAAAACAGGGAGCCAAAGAGTACTAATAACCATGCAACCATATAGCTACACAGTGGAGAAAGTTAGTTTGGTGGCATGACGGGATTGTTTTAAGAGAAATATTTGTTTGCAATAAACTACTCTCAGCAAGAAGCAGTGAAATTTTCAGTTCTCGCATGAAAGGAAGCATCAGTGCAATCCAGAGCATTGTTGGAAAAACTGAAATCATGTGAACTGTAGTTTTGTTAAAACTGATCAATACAATATTGTAGAAAAGAAAATCCAAGGAACATGAATAAAAATATATTACTGCTAGTGTATGAAGTATTTACATTGATTGTGTAAAAACAAGAGTTGAAAAAGTTTCTCGGGAGTCCAGCCGGATGGTGTCATAAAACGACGACGTTTCGACAACCTGCTCGGTTGTCTTCATCAGGTCTATTTTGGTTATTTCTTCTATTTTGAGAAGAAATAACCAAAATAGACCTGATGAAGACAACCGAGCAGGTTGTCGAAACGTCGTCGTTTTATGACACCATCCGGCTGGACTCCCGAGAAACTTTTATTGAATCAATACGCCGGGAAAGTCTCCATTTACATATAAGAGTTGAAAATTTTATTATAAGTATGGTAATGAACGCAGAGATACATAAAACAACAAAAATGGAAGCATTTGTATTTGTACGAATAAAAAGTAAAGCACTGATTTAAAATATATATTTATGTGTGTAAGTATAAACATTTATTAACACAATTTTTCTTTAGTTTCCACTTGGAACTTCAAAAAAAGGAAAGAAAGAAATATCATATGGTGTTTTACAGTTTAGTAAGAATACTAAATCACATCATAAATCAAATATATAGGCCGCAGTTGCAAAAAGGAACAGAAAACATAATATTTGACAACCATAAGAAAGACTTTCCCAGCGTAAAAACTGTAGAAAATGTTCTACGACCTCCAAACAGCGCAAAGTGCGTCAATTTGATGCAATGCTTCAAAGCCTCTTCAGACTCCATCTTCCGGCGAAGTGTCAGGCACCCAGAGAGTCCGTCCTTACGTAGCCTGCACCAGCAATGGTTGCCAATGATGTCATCATCACGTGTGCCAAGCACCTCTTGATGCAGTGTTGGTGAGGTAGGAAAGTCTGGTATAGCGAGTTAGGCAGTGGGGTGGGAGGCATGGTGGGGATAAGCTTGGTGAAAAAGGTCAGCTGGGGGTCAGAATGCATTCTGCGATGATCTTGAAGCCTGTCTCTCTGTCTTTTCAAATAAACTATAACAGGATTCCATGCCATGCTGAGTTGATACCCCTTGTCTCTGATTACTATGTCTTCCATGAAGCGAATTTCGACAGTCTCTTTAAACACACAGTCCCAGAACTTGTTTGCGTGGGGTAGTGTTTTTGTTGCCTTGAGGTCAAATCTGTGTCTTTTTTTTCTATACTGTGCAAAGCTACCACCAACTTTGTTACTTGTACCAGGCACACATATCTCACACATTCTTTGCAGTGCTGAAACACAGGACATACCATCTGCCCAATGTACTGTCATACATATTTTCTAGAGGTGAAATGTATAACAGGCTGCCTGAGAGCCAAACCATCTTTCGCATTGCAAATTAAATATGCTATCTTCCTGGATGGATGGAAGAATGTCTGGCTTTGCTCAACAATCTGGCATTTTTTTCTTAAGCCACTCTAGCGTATAGTAACAAGGCATATTGTTTCTGCCTTCCTCTTGTCTTTCGCACAAAAGGCCATGTTAATCTGTGCATTGCTGTATCCATTCATCTAGAACTTATGCTAGAAATAGACTTTCTACATCACAGATGGTTCTAAGCTGGTGCACTATAACATTGAACTGCACTGAACAGGATAATGATAGCTGTGTGCACTGAGGTACAGGTCAGAGTGGGTTCCTTTGAATTCCTTTTGACCAAGTTTTAAGACATCTTCAATCAGAAATTTGATACTTTCATTTATTTCATTCAGCTGTTTAAGGAAATTATCTAATTTTTAACTTATATCTGGCCATATGGCGAAAGTATCATCCTCATATGTATAAAAGCAAGCCAGTTGCAGTTCTGAAAATTTTAATGCCGTGTCCTCAAATGTTCCATGAAAATATAAGCTATTATTGGAGAAAGTGATACATCTACAGTGATCCTGTGATGCTGTTCAAAATAATTATCTTGGAAGTCAGAGTGTGGCAGAAAAGTTCCACCATCAGCAGTTCAAAATGCTGTTTGAGCAACTCCAATGTATTATTCAGAGGAACCCTAGTAATAAGCAAAACCACATCAAAACTGATCATAATGCTGTTAACTCTTTCAGCAAACCAACTGATGAATGATTTAAGGATGAAGCAGAACACAAGGGTGTACAATTGAAAATATCACAACAAGAACTAGAAAGTGTGAATCAATAGCAGGTTGGATTGGCTTCAGGTAGGGCGATATTGGGAGTCAAATGAGGTTATGAGAAGTTTGATAGGGAGGGTGGGGGAGCTACATCCTGCTGTATTCATAATAGCACATAGCAATAATATATTAAAAACAGAATGCTAAAGTTAATTATACAAGGAATATTTTAGTAGGAAGTTCTTTCGTGTAAGATTGTGAAGGAGTTGCAAACTGATTAACACATTAAGAATATTGAATGAGGTAGAAGCAACACAAAGTGAAGAATTAATTTTGAAATTTAGATTCTACAGTAGATTGCTAGTCCACTATTTGGTGCCTCTCCAGTAGGTGCATTGGGGAATGCCTCCCAGATATGGGTGGTACCAGGGAAATGAAATACCCCGGGTGGACCAAAACTAGCACTACTTTAACGTCTGACCTGGAGTGGGCAGCTAAATACAGCATCTGTATCTCATGTTAGGAGCGCCAAAATTATATGCTGGCAGTAGCTCTAAAACGTTAGGCATCAGACTCAGCAACAAGTCAGTTAAAATTTAAACATCACATCATGATGGACCAAGAAAATATTATGATAACTACTAGAGCATCCCCTCCTGTAAGCAACGTGCATTTGCATCACCTGATTGGGGTGAGAAATGGAGTAGGGCTACCCATTCTAGAATGGGGTAGGCTGAACAAGAGAGTCCGATCAGAATGGCTACCGTTAAAATTGGTACTCTCAAGGGCCTAAGCCGAGTGCTCGCTGGTGCACTGACAACCCGGCAAATAGATATTGCCACCATCCAAGAAACTAAGAGGACTTGCTTAAAACCCAAGGTTATTTACGATGGATACAAGTTGTAACAGACAGTAACGGCATAGCTATCTCCAATGAGTACAAAGTTCTGAGACCATGTCACTGAAGTAAACCATCTCTAACCAACTGATGACTACCAAGACTGCTTAAGGAACCAAAACCTTATGCATAGTTTCTTGTTAAGTCCCACAAACTGGGTGCTTGGCTGATCTAACAGAGGAATTCTGGAACAACCTTTAGATTATACCTGCAATCTGTTGAAGAAAAGGAAATATTCTTAATTGGTGGCAACTTGGATGGACACACTAGATGGAATAGAAATGGTTTTGATAGAGTACATGGTGGGCAAGGTTTTGGAGAGTGAAATGATGGTGTGAACAGAATCCTGGAATGTGCTAAGGTATTGGATGTAGCTGTGGTTAAAACATTTTTTTTTTTTTTTTTTTTAAATCCATCGCATCTCATTACTCTGGTATCCTGACCTGATGCATTTATATGCCCGCCAGAGGACATGGATTTGGACAGCCGAAAGGTGGCACTGGCAACGGGGGGAACTAGTGCCGCTACACACCAGAGGCTTCGCAGACAGCCAATCAGACATAATGTGGCCGATATAAATACAGCGGCACTGAACTACCAAAGCCAGTACTGGTATTCGCTGCAGCTCAGTATCATTGCCATCATGCCGTACACCCCTTGTTGATCTTGCTCATCTTGGTTCTGTTCAGTTTGCTCTTTGTAACTCTTGTCATTGACTTGATCTTGCTCGTCTTGGTTCTCCGCTTGGTTAGCTCTTAGGAATAGTTGGTCATTGTTCGTTTCCCCTGTAGTCGTGGGTCATCTCTTCAGTGATCGTCTCTACCCACTGCTCGTCTCAGGTTGACCGCCAGTCCACCGGCGTTAACCTCTCCAGTCACTCCAACATTTCGCAGCGTTCCATGTTACGGAGGATGCCTTTCAGCGCTCGCTGTTTCTGTCGTGGGCATCATCCATCACATTTCTTCACCTTCGAAAATTGGCCTCTCTACTGGATCCATTTTAACTAATTACTATTCTCAAAGATACCACATGGTGGCCTTGCGCCTGGAGTTCCATCAGTATCATAAACAACCAGGACAATCGTACCGGTAGTGGGTGATGGATCACCAAGACCTCAGCTGCAAATGCGACTTCACTAGCACAAACTCAGAGCGAAAGGCCTCGTATGTGGACTCCCTGATTCACAACATCATTGTACAGCTAGCTCCAGACCAAGAGGTGCACACAGTGGCATTGAAACTTGATAATCCATCACTGGAGGACATTCTACGCATCGCGCACTCTTATGAAGTTGCTCAGGCTGCAAACGAGTGCCTCATGGTACGTCCACAGGTGGCGGCAGTCCAAGCAACACAACGCAACCCCCGCATACAAGGCACACCCACGGTGCACTCCAGATTCAAACACAACAGGATGCCATAGTTATCTGACGTATCTATGACATCTAAACCCCGCACCCCACCCTGCTGGTGGGTCCAGAGGCCCCTGCTGTCTTGGCCACAGTGCTTCACTTTTCATTCTCGGGCAGATTGTCCTGACCGCTGGACACACTGCACACGCTGTGATTAAGGACTCTTGAGGTCAGTTGGCCAAAACCGGGAACTTTGTCCCAGGCTGGTAGCCCACATGCATCAAGAAACGGTTCATACACAACAGACCATAGCTCCTATGGGTGACCCACTCGCACAGAAATTGTTCTTAACACTCAGAATTGCCAACCAGGATGTCCATTTTCAGGTGTACATGGGGGCAACTGATTCACTAGTAAATCAAGCCACATACACACAACTAGGCTCCCCACCGTTGTCTCCACTTTCACAGCATTTAGTATCTTACAAGGATAGGTCCATTCCCCTTCGGAGTCAGTTCTCCATCATAGCCGCCTACAAACAAGTTACCAGACTGATCACCCTTTCTGTTGTGGACCAGAACTCAGCTACAGATAATTTTAGGTTAGACTCATTTACCACATTTGGATTCTCAATTTCTAACGAAGTCAAGGTCAAATTGGACTCAGTCCCATTGCATGATCTCGATAACCTCTGATCTCAGTTTGACCCAACTTCACATCGGACTTCAAGGCTCAAATCACCCTCCGGCCATGTACCAGACCCAGACCCATTCCGGTCATCCTGCGTGCAGCAGTAAAACAGGAGCTTGTCTGACTTCAGAAGGTTGGAGTAATCGAACCTATCAAGTCCAGTGCATGGGCTACAGACTTGTCATGATCCGTAAAACCAATGGCACCCTCCACTTATGTGGGGATTTTAAGGCCACAATTAACATCCAGTCTCAAATTGAAACATATTCAATCTCATGATCTGAAGATCTCGTCACTAAATTTGCAGGCGGCGAATACTTCTCAAAGATAAACCTTGCAGATGCATATTTCCAGTTCCCACTACATGAGGAATTGCAAAACATCATAGTCATAAACACACCTTTCAGATTTTACAAATACAAGCACCTCCTATTTGGCAACTTCCACACCGGCAATCTTCCAAAGGTACTTGGAACAGCTGCTGTGGCATATCCCTGCATGTGCAAATTATTTGGACGATATTATTGTCACAGGATCCATTCACCAGGAGCATCTACAAAACCTTCGAACCCTAATTCCAGCCTTACAGGATGTAGGAATGCAGTGCCATCTTGAGAAATGTTGGTTTTTACAGGAAGAAGTGGAGTATCTCAGCCACTGGCTCAACAAAGACGAAATTAGGCCAACAGATCACAACATGGTCACCCTAGATTCCCTACTCTGCCCAAAGAACTTGCTGGTACTACAAGCTTTCCTCAGAAAAATTAACTATTATTCAAAGTTCTTGCCCAAGCAGCACATATTTTGCAACCCCTCAATCAGCTCCAATAGAAGGGCGTCCAATAACTGGACCCTGGCTTGCCAGCGAACCTTTGATCAGTTGAAACACATGTTAAGATCTGGTCCTTGTCTCACGCGTTTTACCACACATGGCCCCTAGGCAGCTGACACCACAGCATATGGAATCAGGGCAGTACTCGCGCATAGGAATGAGGATAGCTCCGAACAACTTGTAGCTTACGCCTCTAAGACATTGACTCCAGCACAATATAACTACTCACAAATCAAGAAACAGGGATTCACAATATTTACATGGAAAAGAAAGGGAAAATACATCCAACACTCACCAAAGTTGAAGGGAGGAGGGCAGCAGCAACACAAAACAATTCACAAACAAAGAAAAAACAATATTTCAGGTGAAAACCCATTTTTCAAGTTAAAAGTGGTAGATGGCTGGGCTTGCACAAGACTGTGTCGAACACAAGACTTGCGCAAGCCCAGTGACCTACCTCTTTTAACTTGGGGTTTTCACCCAAAATATTGTTTTTTCTTTGTTTGTGTGTCTTTTTGTGTTGCTGCTGCCCTCCTCCCTTCAACTTTGGCGAGTGTTGCATATTTTCCCTTTCTTTTCCATGTACATATTACCTCGTGGCATTTATTTTCTTTCATTGTTACCTATAGGACATATTTATGTTGACTATTTGCAAAAGTTGAGAATTTCGCTTCTAAGTGATTGGTACAAATAAAAAGGGAAGTGCTGATTAAAAACATTAATAAAATTCAAAATGTTATAAAATTTGTTAATTAGATTTTTCTTTGGTTTCCTCTCAGATCAATAAAATTATAAAATTATGGTTGGTACTAAATCAAATCTTACATCCAATTATAGAGGCACAAACTATTTATGTAGCAACTATAAAAAGAAACAGAAAACATCCTAGTGGGACTCAAACTAGAAGAAACAGCTTTTAGATGTTATTTATTTAAGCAAATCTCTTCTGCATTTGTCCCTTCTTTTATTTTATTCATCATCGTTGTTTTTATTTTGATTTACAAACTTTCTGCCCAGCCCCCCCCCCTCCCCCCAAAAAAAATAATCTGATTTTCTAACTTCTTACCTATATTGTTTTACCAAAGGGTGAAAATGAAATCTGCAGCAGCATCTCACCTATAAATTCTAAAAAATAATTTTTGTAAACTGAACTGACCAACTAATAACAATTTTATGCACTTTGCAGATAAACTTTAGAAGATGAAGAAACAGAAGGAACATGTAACTAGACATGTGTATACTTCACTTCTACTGTCAGTTTCTATAATTTGAGAGTTGTTACAAGCTATTTACTAGCAATCACTATTAGCTTAATGGGGAATATTTTAGAAAATAATTACAGAAAAATAAACATTTAAGCATGCCATCTCTTATTTTATGTGACATTTGCCTGAAAATTTCATGCAACCACTGAAGGTATCTTAAAACCATTTTGGTAGCAACCTGTTACAAATAGCAGTCTAAAATTCTACTCTTTTTTATTTTTATATAAACTTTCTAATTAGAAGCTGAATTACCTCTAAGAGATGATCATGTGCATGAATGAAAGTTCCAAGTGCTCCTTCACCAATAAGCTCTGTGTCAAATACTTCAGTAACTAAAACATTGGCTCTATTTTCCATATCCCCTCCAGGTCCAACAATGATGTCTGTTGAGCGTTTCATTATCAGTTTGATTTTGTTTTCAAAATTATTCTCTTTTATAACTTTTTTTGCACAATAAGCCATCGGTGTAAAGGCCTGTAAAAGAAAATGACTATGCAACAGCATATTCTTACTTTAAATCTTGTATAGGGTTTTTTCCCCCATACAACTAAAGATTAAGTCAATAATGAACTGTATGACACTTTAACATTGATGAATTGGCTCATTCAATATAGCATGTGATATATTTCTGTAACAAAGTGAGTTATAAATAAGCAATAATGTCCTATGAATAATAGTCATTGATGAGTCATAAACATTCATCTGTAACACTTACCTGTCAATATTTAGCAAAGAAATATATATCAGAATTAGACAATAACAAGTGGCCTAAACTTTTTACTTTTCTACAATGACAAGTGTGAGAATGTGGGATTAATAGTTTTTTTTGTAATTTAGATAAATATATCTCCATATCTCATTACAAATAAAGCTCTAGAGAGAGAAAAAGTGAATTAGAATAGATGCATGGTGTGCGAAGACATCAGAATATCTAACTTGAATTATGGATTGCTGGGTATACAACTCACAATGACACTTTGTGATAGTGTGTATTCAATGCCTACAAAGTCCGTATGAACAAGAGATGAAAAAAAATATTCCCACATGTTTGTGGCCAGAAAATGGCATCAGTCAGTCTCAAGTAGGAAGCACACAATTAAGTGACTTTGTACAAGCCTGGCACAGGAAAGGAATTAGTCACATTGATCTCACAGCTAACAAAACAGATTCTCATCAAAAGCAAGTAAAAATGTGTCAAGAGAGTTTTCTTGACAGGTGGGCACAATACGGAGGCCATTTGCATGAGAACACATATGAAGGACTCAGCAGGCCTATATTATGCAGTAAAACTCAGACATCAAGTGGTTTATTCTATGACTGGTTCATCACATGCAAAATAATTTTAAGCATATCCTCAAGGAAGACATAAAACATTCTTATATGATAACAGATAAGAAAAAATTGCTCTTCAAGCCAAGCTCCGGAGAATCCGACTTCAAGCCCAACGCTGGAAATAGTGCCAGCATTTTTTATTGTAACTTTGTGATATTAAGGGTCGAAACTTTAAGCCATTTATGTAGTAGCTTATCAGGAATGGAGTCTGATTCATAGTCAACACAACATTAATTAAGACATGATTATGGGGCAAGAAGTAATTTAGTCCACCAAACTTTACAGAAAATACGACTGTTACTAATATGAACTATGAGCAACGAACAGTAGTAACTTCAAAAAAATAACAATTATTCCATAGACTTCTGCTGTCATTGTCAATGATTGCTCAGCTTTCCGTGTATAGCCAATCAATTTTTTGAAGACTAACTTCAGTCATCTTACTGTGGCTTTCATTACAAGACTACCATGTGTGGGATCGCTGCCACCTATAAATGGCTTCCGAAGTGCATTCCCACACCAGTGCAGGTGCTCCAGCTTGGGTGCACATTCAGAGTTTTCCTAAGCAGCCATAACCATGTTTGGTCAAGCTAAAGTCCACTGTCTGTGTTCACATAATCGGGTCTTTTTTGTATTTCTAATGCTTCTCTGACTTGCCTAAATCACCACCTGCTTTCTTGAGCCAAAACACTATTTTTTTTTTTATCTGCTTTACGTCTCTCTAACAGCGAGGTCTTTAGAGATGGGAAAGGATGGGGGGTAAGGAATGGGAAGGAATTCAGCCATGGCCTTTTGAAGGAAGCATCCCGGGATTTGCCTGGAGTGATTTGGGAAACCATTGAAAACCCAAATCTGGATGCCCGGACGGGGATTCGAACCGCCGTCCTCCCGAATGCGAGGTCAGAATGCTAGCCGTTACACCACCACGCTCGGTCCAAAACACTGATGTTATTGAATAAAATTGTATGCCCACTCTCATCTGAATATCAACTAAAGCTGATTTGCAGATGTCATTATTTTTAAAATGTCTCATATGTTCATTCAGCTTTTCTGGCAGTGAGTCCTGTCTTGCTGATATACACACTTTATCATTATTCTTGGCCACTGCTGAAAAATTCTATAACTCTTATCTTGCACAATCCTACATCAATGTCATCCCAGGAAACAGTAACACAATACTGACAAGCCAGTATTGTGTTACTGTTTCTTAGGATGACATTGATGTAGGATTGTGCAAGATAAGAGTGATAGAATTTTTCAGCGGCGGCCAAGAATAATGATAAAGTGTGTACATCTGGCCACAGCTGAAGTGTATTTGATACAACTTCAGTTTTCAGCAATTTCTTCTTCTTGTCTTTAACCTTTCCAAGTATAACTGACATTTTCATGGGAGTCCTGTATACTGTATGGATATTTTTCATTTATAGAAAGTGACCAGTTTTATCTGTCACCTCCTGGTCCTAGTGTAATACCACTATTTTCCTGTCTGTTGCTATGTTTAGCTCTTTTACAGTGCTGAGGCAGAAAGAAATATATGCAAATGATGCAATGGTCCTGTTGATAGTATTAACACTGTAGCCATTGCCGAGAAATGTCTCATTTAAAATTTGTCTTTCAGTGAATATGCTTGCTTCATCATTAACTATAGATGCATGGACAGTAAAAGTTTTTACAATTGTGAATTTTAATGCTGGATGATAGCAGGAGTCTGCGTGCAGGTGGCAGTTTACATGTGTAGACTAGCAGTAAACTCTGTGGCCCAGGGAGCCACCCTCCTTTCTTTTTATAACCACATCCATAACGAAGCTGTTTGTCACCTTCCACTTCGACTGATTTATTATGAGCATTATTTAAATTCTGGAAAAAATCCTTGAGGCAGTATTATCCATATAGCTAGATAACAACATTTTTTTCAGTCACATTATCTTCAGCATAAAGAAGGTTTCTGGTTGCAAGTGTTGATGACCTCAACCCCCACTGCCTCCATAAACACATCAGCCACAAGGGTGACAGTGGACAACCCACTCCTGCTCCCTCATTCTGTTTGGGAAAGGCATTCTTGTACTGGAAGAAGGTTGTCTTCAGGCAAAGTTTAGTGACGCCGATTCTAATGGAAGGCTCAGATTTTTTTAGTCATTCTGTAATTATGTTAACAGTTTCATCAATTGGATTGTTTGTGAATAGCAATGTGATGTCGAAGCTTACTAGTAAGTCATTCTCTTCTAGGTGTATGTTCTTGGTCATTTTTATAATGGTAGAAGCCTAGTTTTTCACATTCATAAGCTCATCTATAAGATATCTTGCCAGCGGATGTGTCAGAGATTGAAAAAACTAATGGTGGGTCATAATAATATGCAACCTTTATGATTTTTTGGCAGACAATACAATTGTGGCATCATATGATTGGACAACACAATTTCTCTTGGCCTTTGGTTCAACTGGATTTGCTTCATGTGCTATATTGTGTGGGATTTTCTGTAAAGGATTTGTTGGAAGCATTACATATATTTCATCATGCAACAGTGCTTCTACCTTGCAGTGGAATTCTTCAGCATAGAGCACCACTGCAACATTGCCCTTATCAACAGGTAGCATGACAATGTCTTCTCTCTCTTTGAACAGATGTTAGGCATTATATTACCCTCAAAGATGTTTCTACAGTGGTGGTCTGGCATTTGATATCATCTCCACTGTTTCATTGTGAATTTCATAAGAATCAACCGGTGGCAAAGAGGAAATTGAAGACTTGATTTTAGCAATGACTTTTCATGAAATGTTTTTTGTGAGAATTGAACTCACATCAAAGTCTATTGTTTTATCAGTTAGGTTCACCACACAGCTTTTCAACAAATTTCTCCTCTTGATTGGGTTGTTGCTGTTCTAATTTTGAGAATTTCACCATCTGTCTACTCTTCATTGTTTCAAGGGCATTACTGGCTTGATCCAAAACAATTTGTTCAAAGAATTGCAGTCACTGAAATTTAGAGCATTGCCAAGGATTAATTAGCTATTGTTACTTCTGCTTTCCAATGCTGCCAGTTCACGTGCAGCGAATATGTTCATGAAGATGTGACTTACTATTCCTCCTCAATATTCGGTGGACAGAAGACATCTGTATGTTGTGCCTGATGTTAACGAAACAAGTGTTCCAGAAGCTATTTATAAGCAATAGAGATCTCAGGCATGGTAGACCTCTGATGAAAGCCACAGTAAGAGAGCTGAAACATAAGGCAATTTCACCCAGAAAACGAAGAAAACCAACAACCACAGAAGCCTACACAATCATTTGATGAATCTCTATTGGGAGAATGTCTTCAAGTATAACAGGGAGTTTGGATCACTATGAAAAAAGGGGAATCTAAAGCAACATCAACTAGTACACTTGTGCAGAAATGTTGTGGACCCAGGAAATCAAGAAAATAAAGTAGCCTGCAGTCGACAACTGCTTCAGCCCATGTCATCAAAAAGTAACAACATGAAGTACTAGTCCTACTAATTATCAGTTCGTACAAGCACAAAAGGAGGAAACTAGTAAAATAGTATTTAGATTCCTTGATGAGAAATTTTAGGAAAATAAAATACTGGACATTATAGATCACCATTTCTCAACCTTTTTCCATCCAAGGAGCAGTAAACTGTCAAAAATAATTGTAAGGACCACTACCTTATGCAGGCCTAATTTTTTTTTAATTATTTGTATATTATCAACCAACCCTAGCGATTGTTATTGGCTCATACTGTGGTCCTGAAAGACCCACATCTACAAAAAGTCCCTCATAAAATGGTCATCTACGTAATTCTGAAAATAATGCTGCTCTATTTGATGCCGAATGAAAACGTATTTAGTAAATACAATAATATAGTAGCAAAGCTGTTATATCGTGGAAATACCATGGCTTATAGCTTATACTCACTTCTTGCATTTATTTTATGTGAACTATTTTTTTATTTATTTTTCTATCTCTAATTCAGCTAAAATGAAATTTTTAACATTCTGCTGTGGACCACCTGTCCCATCTTCATGGACCACAGGTGGTCTACAGACCATCGGTTGAGAAACACCATTATAGATTATAAATAATAATAATAATAAAGGCCTGGAATAAGATACAGCTATCGTGGAAAGTAAACTTAAGACAGAGTTCTGATGAGATATTAAGGAAAAAATAGCAGTTGTAAAGAAAAAATATGCAATAGATTAAAGAAACAACACATGCACTGCAGAAAGAAGGTAAGGATTCAAAGGAAATGTGAAACAGCATGAATATACATTTCAGAAATGTGAAACTTACTATCAGTCCAACAAAAGCGCAAGGATGCAGAAGAAATAAACTTGCATTTGGAAAGCTCTGAATATGTAAATAACAACATCGCACAAACTGTAACCAAATTAGGTGAAACACAGAAGAAACTGGCTTCAAATGCAGATCACAATAGTTCAACAGATATTGATTTTATGTATAGATAAATAGATACCTCACTCACAAAACAATGTCATTACAAGAGTCCATACAAATGTAAAAAGGGAGGGTCACAAGTTAAAGCACTGCGATGAGTGCCCATGGATTAAGCTGGGAGAAGAGAAAAACTAATTTTGGACATGGGGATACAGCCAACCAACAAAGGGAGAAAGAAATTCTTTGAATCAGGTGGTAGAAATAAGAGAAAGATGGTAATTGTACCATATAAGAAAGGCAGGATACTATTAAAAAATAGTGGGACACAAGTAAGTACCTTTAGCGAAGATGCCTTCAAGGAAGGAGTAGTCATTAATGCAGACAAATAAATTTGCATAAAGGGAAATAGTGATAAGGCAGCAGATCGGTTAATTTTTGGCTCATTAATTTTTATCATATTAGGTAACGATTTTCTAGTGGATCATGGGGCAACAACTGATTATACCATGTGGCAGGTGGATAGCATAGCAATGAATGGGAGAAGATGTGCAACTAAAGAAAGTTCTAAGGATGGGCACAAAATACAAAGAGGAAAACCTAGCATCATCTGGTGGATACAGTTGGCACCCAAGAAGGAACAGGTCATAGTAATAACTGTAGATACAAACCAATGCGGAGCTACTGTAATTTTGAAAGAGTGCATGCTAGTGTGTTAATGTCAAATATCCTGGTTAGCATAATAGAAGGAAGTTTTATCACTACCATAATAAACACAATGGAGGCAGAAGTAAAGTTCCCTTGTCTCAAAGTAAAGGTGGAAGAAGTTACAACAAAATACAACAAGGAAGCCTTTGGCAGTGCACCATGCAGGGCTAGATGAACAGAAGGTAGTGCACAAGTACTTAAAAGTACTAGGACAGAGGTTATATATTGACCATTTAAACAGTGAAAAATAAGACTCCATTTATGTCGTGTGTCATGATATCTTCCATATCAGTGAAAAACTAATATTTATGTTCACTATATACCTTGATGTAGTGTCTGCTAACAGTAATACTTGCTGCATCGATGGGTTGGTGCCATTACCAATTACATTGATCCTTCGAGGACCACCATCAATTACAATGATGCTTATGTCTACCAGGGTTTACCTAATGTAGGGCCTTACATCAATGTTAGAATGAGGACAGCATCAGAGTCGTAAGAGAAAAGCCTAAGAGTTGCAAAAGAGAGTAGTACAGTGACACTGAATGAGACAAGAAGACACTAAAGGCAATCCCCACAACCTGTATAGCACCCAGTGTACTTCGCTACAATCTATGTAAGTCAACCTGTTGTATTGAGTACTCATTGGGAACACCAAGTACATTAAGCTATGCATGCTATGGCTGAATAAATGCTCAAATGAAATAAATGCTCAAAGCTAGTGCTTTCTCAGTCAATCCGCCCTGTGAATGCTCCATGGCAATGGTAAGTTCAATGAGGTATCTGAGTACTAGTCTGCTGGATCCAAAATGCTTAGAGATCTAGGATAGTTACTTGCTGTGGGGATATCTCTCTACATCCTATGTGGAACAGGGAACACAACAAGGTGATTTGGGAAAGTAACAGACCACAGAATTTCCCTCTTCTACTTATGCGGAAAAAAGTTGAATAGATGGTCAGCAAAAATGGAGGATAGTTGTAAAGTATCAAAAGCTAAATGAAATTACTATAGGCAGGTGCTCCTCTGACCTGGATAATTCATTCTGATTCATCTAGGGAAAGCAAAGTACTTCACAACCCTAGATTTAATGCATGGGTACAGTCAAGTTTTGTTTGACAATAAATTTCAGAAATGAAATCAGCAGAAAATGACAGCTTTTAATGTGCCCCATGGTCATTAAGATTTCAATCGCCAGAGGATTGAACATCGCACCCACAGCAATCAACTGCTGATGCATGGTTGCTATGGGAAAAACTGCTAGTCTATAATGGTCAACTAACAGAAGTGGTTTTTAAGCTTAGAGCTCAAAACTTAAAACTGCAGACAGACAACAGTTCATTTTAAGTCAGAGAAGTCACTTACTTTGAGCATGCAATTACAATAAAAAGGGTGAAACCAGATCCAGGGAAGAAAAAACTATTGGGAACTTCCCACAGACACAAATAGTAAAAGAATTAAGGCTTTCTTCTTGGGCTCATGGGTAATGACAAATTTCTGTAGAATCTCAGTTAAAAAGATAAGCCTAAACTGGAATTGTTAAGACAATGCTACACAGTCCATCCCACATGCAGAACCCTAACTCCAGTATGATATTTATCATTATGACAGATGCCAATGGAAACAACTTATAGTCTGTTTCGAGCCAGAAATTTGCAAAGGGGGAATTGTCCATTGGCCATGATTGTTTCACCCTTAATGCAAGAAGGGGTGTAGTCTTATGCTGATATTGGTGATTAAACAACTCCGTCAATATGTGTATAGTAGGTATTTTATAAAATAGACTGACCACGTGGCTTGCTAACGTAGGTAATCACCTGTCATGTCAACAAGGCCATTCTGAAACTAACAATATAACAAGGGGGTCACAAATTGTAATGCTGACACTTTCAGCCAACTGCATAGTGTGCAGACTACAACTGAGGATACCACATAAAGACCTTAGGAAGACACCAAACAGAATTCTGATCTGCATACAAATAAGCTTTCATGAAATAAGTAAACAGTTAACCCATTGAAGACCATTTGGGTATTTGGTGGACTCTAGAAGGTTAAAACAGTATAAAACTTGGGCAGGGATTAAACAGGATGTAGTTCAGTTCATTCGTGGTTGTAATAGTATCAGTGTAACAAGTTGATGCAAAACAGGCTTGAAAAGCCAGTGAGATTTATCGAAACCCCATCTCTTGTATCAACCAGTGTGTTATTGATCTGGTGGGACAACTCCCCGTTTCTACTAATACTTATTCACAGGATACCTTAAATAAATTCTTGGTTGCAGTGCTGTTACAAAGGCAAGATCCAGAAACTGATGCAAGGGTTTTTGTGGAGCAGATAATCCAATTACATTATTGAGTGACTGTAGGAACCAGTTGAGGTGACAACTCTCCCTATTTTCAATAGTCAAACTATCGGGCAGAAAGTGATAGGTGGCGCTGTATGCGAGCTCACAAGTCGGTACATGTGCTTTGCTCATTTCAGACATGGACAGCTTACCAATGTCCTTACACCTAATCGGCACTGCATGTGGTTTCAACAGGAAGGGGGGCCGTCTCATTATGGAAGGTGTGTACATGACAATTTGGACCGGACATTTCCAAACAGGTGGATTGGGCTTGGTGGTCCCATCGCTTGGCCTCCCAGATCCCCTGATCTATCTCCTCTGGATTTTTTTTTCTCTGGGGTGCCATGAAGAGCCCTGTGTAAAACATGCCCGTCAATTCTGAAATGGACCTTGTGTTAAAATATTCTTCTTGGATTTGTTGTTTCAGCCTGGTGCCTCTGATTTACGTAATCTTGTCTGGAAAATAATTGTATTATCTTCAAACACGGTTACCCTTTCTTCTTTAGCTTGTTTTCATAGATAGCATCTAACCATGAACAGATGCACAAGGCATTCATTGTTCTGGTAATAACTTTTATTTCAATGAGTTAATAATTTAACACTCTCCACCAACACCAGCTGATACCAAGACCATTACTTTTATATCGGACTTCTTGTGATACTTCCCAGTTTACACACTGAATTTAAGAACACTACGTCGCTCAATTATGTCGCTCCTGGCAACCAACATCTCAAACAACGACAGCACAAAATTAACTAAACCTCAAGGAATCTATATTAGTATATAATCTATAATATATATGTGATCATCACAACCTGGTGGCATGAATATCCATTGCTGCTGGTACGATCTGTGAAATGCCCGGTACTTTCGAACATGTCCGCCAATCCATGTCACGTCGGCGTTGTGCGTGCATACGTGCAAATGGCCGCAATTTCGAACACTTCCTGTGATGTTTTCATGTCATACTATTTATTTGCTATTGCTTTTTGTGTAATAAAGCATTTTACAGTCTTTATTGTGGCCTTACTGTCTTTGTGTCCCTTTATCTCGTTAGGGTTGCGTTTCTGCCCATTCTTTCTGTTGTAATTATCACTCCTCATAATGTTCTCTACCTCACTTCCAAATTTGTACACGGCATTCGGGGACACCCTGTATTATGACAAATCACACTGTATGAGACACAGTCTCTTTTACAGGATACTACAGAAGTTCCAAGAACGTCAATACAATGATGATGATTTCGCTGCAGCATTAAGAGCCAGAGTGCCACAGGCATGCAAGTTTGCTAATCGACATAAAACAGTCAATAAAACAGGTAAGGAAGTGCAATAAAGGATGAAGCCCTTCATAGTACATGTAGAAAAACAGTAGATGGGACTGTACTCAGTAGTGGAAGTAAAGGCCCCAATTGGATGTTAAGATGAAAAGCGGGAAAAGGAAGAACTTTGACAGTTCATGCCAAATGCCTCAAGCCATGCAAGCACACAGAAGCAGCTGGTATAAGTAAGGTCACACACAACTCTGCTACTGTCAGCATTAAGCAGGATGTTTATAAAAGGATCACATGATAATACTTTTTGGGCAGTAGTTTTCTCTTTTTCACACTGTTTGCAATGTACTGCTCAGGCTTAGTATTTGTAGTAAGCAAATTTTACATCATAATATTTAGTACCTGGGTGACCGATCTTTACTCGGCATCTTTCAATTTCTGTTCACCATGAAAGATTTCATCAAAATCCTCAGAGAAATTTCATCAAAATCCTTAGAGAAGTTTGTGAGAAATTAATTTTATCTATTTACAAGAGTTGCTCATATAATAGTATTAGATTGGACAGATTAAATATATGAACAGTATAAAAATCTAACCTGAGGTTGGTTGGATCCTCCAGAAGGAGGCATACTAAGCCATTGTATCAGAGGTAGGACAGCCAGTTCCTTTCCTCTGGGACCTACAATTTAACATAGATTCCAAACCACAGAACACCCCAGCGTAGTTCATATGATCAAATACAAATCTTAAAAATTCTTGCCCCACCGGGATTCAAACACAGGGTCGTAACCAGGATTTTTTTTGGAGCCAGTGCAGAAACCACTTTTTTCCCCACTAATTAAATTTGAGCTATCACACCACTCCATATTTGTTATACATTCAATATATTTCTCTCTTACTTATATAAAATGATTTACAATTAAACTGGTAGTATTTATGATAACCGGTTATTGTGCAAAGTACGGCTAGTAAAAAAAACTGTTAAATCGGGTTGAAAATACGGCTAACTGCTTCCTTGGCACTTAAAGGAAAAGTGTACATGAAAGCCGTAAAATATGTAACAAAGTTGTAATTTGCATCAAAACATACGATTACGAACATTACTGCCTATGCATTAATAGACATCTGGAGCCGTCTGTGACGTTTTAACTATCAGAATTTGGTGTGGCAGCTGTTTTGTTTACTCAGAATCCACTAAGCATCATGGAATGTTAGCAGTCATTCTGGTCCAGGCTGCCATTGAACCTAAATACAACAAGAATAGGCACATTGCTGACTTAGCGGCAATAGGCGTCTCAAGCCGCCTGTGACATTATTATAGTTAGAATTTGGTACTGCAGCCACCTTATTACTCAAACACCATGATGCACCATGGAATACTAGTCTTCATGCTGGTACAGGCTGCATTTAAACCTAACCACACCCTCCGCTATTACAGCTCCTTGGAAATCAACATATTCACTGTAAAGATTGCTGCTACATACTGGCTAATACTGCACATAACCTGACAATTTGCATTGTATTACTCTTGTCTTACCTGTTTTATCCACTTTGGGCATGCTTTTTCTGGAATACTACTGCACAAGGAGTGCGTTAATCACATTTTCATCCTGAAATAACAATTTTTTCTACTGGTCGTACTTTGCACAGCACTCTGACAACCACTTTTTACAATTCAGTAATATTGATGTTTGTGTTAAATATGTCATAAAGTAAATGATGATTACATTATAACTGCTAATATTAATTTCAAATAAGTTTTTTAAAGTAAAGAATCACTTCTGACAAAGCCAATTTTTAAATATCTTCTTTTTACATGTTTTACAATTAAAATGGTAGTGCTAGCAATCCTCCGAAGAAATGTAAGCAAGAAATGTTCATTTAAATATATGAGTTCCTTGAAACCAAAGAGAAAATATTGGTAAGCTTCCTGGTAACTGAATCATCTACGAGATGGCGTTAGAGCCGTTTTCGAGATACCAAGAGCAAAAATTGTTCATATTTTGTAAAATTGGGTTTTTGCAGGGAAGAAAACTATTTATATAAACATAAAAAGCAAAATATTATCTAAATGTGAAATTTCATTCAAATCGTTAGAGCCATTTTTGAGATCCAAAATATATATATATTTATATACACGAATTGCTCGTTTAAAGATATAAGATTTTAGCGTCATTGGGGCAGGTAGGAAAAAAGCGTCTAAGACTAAAAAATAATGAATGAAGGATCAATTGGTTTTTTAGTGGAGCCACTGGATATTTTCTGTATAGGCACTACTGTATTCCACTCTTACCATAACTTCCCTATACCACGTAAAGTTAATAGTACCCATCTATCACAGAAAATGGTCTGTTATTATTAGACAAAGTACCAATACTCTAAATTAAATTATCAAGATGCTGCACATTTTGCAGTAGGGTCTATTGCAAGGGGTTGATTCATTTGGTGGTTTGGGAGAATTACACGTAATTTCTGAACCAAGATATTATTGAGATTGGGTGGTTGCATATGCTTTAGCAGACCACCAAATCTCAAGACCATCATGGTTCACAAATAATCGCCTTGTAATTTAACTCCGATCTGATCACACTTTACTCATCACTGAACATGCCACAAGCACCATAACACACATCATATATCAAATCACTGTTACAGTTCATATATCGGACTCACCACAAACCCACTAATCATCAGAATGAATGGCCAAAAGCAAACAGTTTATTCCAGTTTATCCCATCCAACGACAGAACATGTCAATATGACAAGTTGAACAACTGTTTTACCTAGAGGGCTGTCAGAGTTATTCCTAAATCCACAATGTTCTCTGAAATCTGCAGTTGGGAACCAACTTACCAACATATCTTTGAAAGTAGAAATCCTCCTCATCTCTTTTTTTTTTTTTTAATTATGGCTTTACGCCTCGTCGACATTGAGGTCATTAGAGAGGAAGGAACGGGAGTGAATTCGGCCATGGCCTTTTGAAGGAAGCATCCTAGCATTTGTCTGGAGTGATTTGGGGAAACCATGGAAAACCCAAATCTGGATGACCAGATGGGGATTCGAACTGCCGTCCTTCCGAATGCGAGGCCAGAGCGTTAACCACTCACCCACCATGCTCAGTCTCCTCATCTCAATCTCTTATTATTTATTCATAGTTTATAAATCTTAAAATTTAATATTTTATACTTTTATATTAATATTTGTATTCTCTCACTTTAATTACACTAATGATTTTCTCCAACTTTCTACAGTAATATTTCTCCAGAATTATCAATTCAGTATTTTCTCGCCTGGCCTTAGCCATTCCTACTTAAATTCTCCATTCACTGAGCAGGCAATGGGGTGATCACATCTGACCTAGTTAGATGTCTCATCTACTTTTAAGAATAAGGCTCAACAATTAAATACAGGGTGTTTCAAAAAGAATATACATATTTCAAATGCATATATTTAATAAACTGTAAGACATACGAATATGAAACTTTATACACATATTTACGAACCTCTTAGTTCAGATTACAGATGTTCAATATGTCCTCCATCAGCCACACAAACAATATCACATCGATACTCAAATTCCCCCCATACTCAGGCAAGCATGTCCTTCGTCACTGATGTTACGGCAGTACGGATCCGGTTCCTCAAGTCCTCAAGGTTCTGTGGGAGTGGTGGTACATAAATGTTGTCTTTAATGAAACCCCACAGAAAGAAGTCACAGGGTGTCAAATCCGGTGACCGTGGAGTTCAGCTGATGCATGCTAAGTCGCCAGCTCATTGACGACGAATCCAACGGTTCGGTAGAGTTTCATTCAGATATTCACGCACTTGGCGACTCCAGTGAGGGGGTGCCCCGTCTTGTTGAAAAATGAAGTTGTCTTCGTGCAGCCTAGGAAACAAGCAGTTTTGTAACATAGCGAGATACTGCTGACCGTTAACCATGTTTCCATCAAAGAAGAATAGGCCATAAACAGATGATCAGGATATCGCACAAAACACATTGACTTTAAGTGAATCTCGTACATGTTCAATGACTGCATGTGGGTTCTGTAGACCCCAAATTCGAACATTGTGTTTGTTTACCTGACCACTAACATGGAAAGTCGCTTCATCACTGAAAACGATGCGTTGTGTGAAAGTGTTATCATTGTCAATAGCATCATTAATCTCATTACAAAATACCACACGTTTCTGTTTGTCATCAGGACGCAGAGCTTGTAACAACTGTAACTTGTACGGCTTCATAACCAACCGACGTCTCAAAACACGCCAAATTGTTGTTGTAGGTAGTTGTAACTCCCGACTGGCATGACGAGTTGATTTTGAAGGACTATGTTGGAAAGCAGTTTGAATTCGTGCAACATGTGCCTCAGAAACACGAGGGCGGCCAGGACTCTTTCCTTTACATACACATCCGGTATCTACAAACTGTCGATACCATCTACGAATGTTCCACCCATTCGGAGGATGCATTTTGTACCTCAACCTGAAACGTCTTTGCACTGTAATCACGGAATTGCACTTCGCAAACTCGATAACACAAAATGATTTCTGCTGTGGAGTAGCCATTTTAAACATGACGGTTACCAAGAATAACACAAGACGACTGACATCTAGCAGCTATTAAATAAACTAGACTATGTATTCGTTTCTCCAATAGCCGAGCTGGGGTGCAGCGATCTATAGTTTGGACAAAAGAATACTTTGTAATACTATATTCTTTTTGAAACACCCTGTATTGTTACACTTTTTTGTCTTTTTTGTGTGCTTTGTCCCCAGCCACCATCATCCATGGTAAATATTAGATTGAATTTCCCTATTTTTCCTTAGTTTAATTTGAATGTTGTCAAAATAAAATGATAAAAGTGGTCTAAACCACATCCACAGGCCCTACATGTAAACATTTAATATAACCATACAGTAAACATTTTGCTGCTTTGAAATGTTTTACCCTTGTTATTATTAAAAAAAGGAAAAGACATTCAATACCATATTAATAAACATTCATATACAAAGAATACGTACCTTGAAACTGCTGGTAACAGCAGGCTCTGGACAATTTACAATTTGACTCCTTATAAAAGAAAATTTTAATTATATGTGCATATTTGCAGCAGACACTGAGGTATCTCTCACATGCAGGAAACAACAGCGTACAAATAGAAAGTTTAAATTAAAGTGAGAATGAGGAGGCTAAAAATTATAGAATAAATTTTTTTACTTGAAAATAGAGTACTGATATCTAGTGCCAAGGATTTGTTAGAATACCAAGTAAATCACAGTATGCTTTTGAAATGCCAGCGCTGTCAAGAACCAGCATGACTGTTGAACCACAGAATAGTCTTATGACTGTGTTGGGAAAATGGGCTGAGCAGCAACTGGGGAAGCTGCATTATTAGTGAACACTTAATGTCGGCGACCAACCAGGTTGTATCGTAACTCAGTTGTTTTAGACACATAACCGGAAGGTATGGAAGGTTCCTAGTTCGAATCTGGGTCTCAGCTTTAATTTTTACGGTCAATAAAACTAACCATTACCTCTGACAAAGCTTAGCTTTGTCTATGTGAAGATGTTAGGATGCACTGTGGATCAGATTCCACTTTAAACTGTAGGAACTCTTTACCAGTAGAATTACCAGGTTAGGTTATGCAGCTACGATAAAGGCAAATTGTGCAGCCAGTAAGAAACTCTGTCTCTAGGTCTTCAAGATCACATGAAATTATCTGCATAGACAGATGGTTAAAAGTGGAAAAATATGGGAAGAGGAACAATGGTTCTACAAGAATTAGTATATGATGTTCGAAGTGGTGGATGTGCACATATGGCAACAGTATAAAAATCTCAGTGAGGTAATGTGAGTATGTAATGGCATGCTGATGAATGCTGTGGGTCTAACATGTGACCTCTCACAATGTGAGGGAAGCCTTGAATAAATTCAAAGAGATTGAATGCAAAGCTGCAAGTATGAGCCAACTGTATGGATAAATGTCCACAAGAAGACAGCCTTCACTAATAGCCCATTTAAGTCAGTAGCTACTTGTGAAGTTCCCACAACAGAACCTACCCTTCAATTCACAGCCAGGTATTCAAGGTCTTATCTGACAGGATAACTCTCTCAGGTGTGAACTGGCATATAAGCTCATCCGTGGTGCTAGACTTCAATCAAAGTCTCAGGAATCTCCTTTATTCACTTGCTTCCAGTTTCTGTCTCTAGTTTTCTCCACACCAAAACATGATGAAGATAAAAATTAGATGAAAGTGCTCAAAGGTAATAATCAGACAAACAAGGATAGGAAAAGTATATCCATCTATAATCAAAGCTGTTACAAGATATTTCAGATGACCTTTTAATTGAGTGAGAAACATATGAAGCACAGCATGATTGCACACTAGTGAAGCTTTCCAAATGAGAATGGATTAAAAAAGTTACTGAATGTGGAGACAAAATGCTGGGGGTGGGGGTCAGAAAATAAATTTTTTATGGATAGTGAATTAGTAGCAAGCCCTATACATACCATCTCAACATATTCTTTATAAAAACTACCAGATCATAAAAGGAATTCCTTTGAACAAAATTAGTTTCTTAAGAGATAATAACTGAAAAATCAGACAGCATATTAGATAGGAGAAAATTAATCTGTTAAAAACTTTTATGCCACTTTAAAAAGGTAAAATTTCATGACATAAAAGAGAATTTCTCCAAAATTATTTCATGTTGTTAATTTTTAAATTAAAAACCTTTAACCAAAGTTTAAGATAATTTTTAATAAAACTGCATTTGAAAAAAAAAAAAAGCAAACATACTACTTTCTTTTTAAAGCTTATCGTAGCATAAATAGGATGTAAAAATAATTTTACAAAACTTACTTCTACTGGTATCTCATAACAGCATAGTGCTTCCACATTAATTTAAAAATATTGAAATACAATTCAATAATTACATAAAATATATACTTTAAGGTAATAAAAATGTAAAGAAAGATAGGAAAATAAACCCATTATTAATCAAAATTGAACGTAGAAACATTTCAGTATTATTTGTTTTAAAATTGCAAAACCTTGAAATACACCAATTTAAGCAGTAAACAATAAGGTTTGGGGACTTACAGATGGAAACCACTTCCTGAATTATGAACATTTTCTTGTTGGTGTTAAAATATCTGAAGTAGTACCATTTCCTGTAATTTGCACTTTATTTTGTCAGACTAATTACATGGCCAAAACCAGTACTATCTAACACTAGGAATATGTTAAGATATTTGGGGGAAAGGGAATGAGATATTAAGTGAAGAAGTGACTGAGAATAGCTACAGAAAATAAAAAATGAGTACATATTGTACCTCAAATTCTTCCTAAAATAAGTTACAAAAATAGGTAACACAATAAAATATCTAACATAAAATATCTAACATGAAATTTTCCAACCTTCTCCTTTCCCAAAACTTTACTAATTACTCTTAATTCTTGTTGAGCACAAAGTTTTTTAGCGACATAGATTTTCCTCACTATAGTTTATTATTATTATTTTATCAGAGCTATACATATTTATATCAGATGTTAATGTTTATTACCTTTTTTTTGCCTGCTTAACGTCTCTTAACAGCGAGGTCTTTATAGACAGGAAAGGATGGGGGGCAAGGAATGGGAAGGAATTTGGCCATGGCCTTTTGAAGGAAGCATCCCGGCATTTGCATGGAGTGATTTGGGAAATCATGGAAAACCCAAATCTGGATGCCCAGACAGGGATTCGAACCACCGTCCTCCTGAATGCGAGGCCAGAACGCTAACCGTTACACCACCACGCTCGGTGTGTTGATTACCATTCTGACCCTCATTATCACTGACATATTTTTGGCACACTCTTTTCTTTAAAAACAAATAAAAATATCCTGAGTTAAGTAAAAGTGAACAGCAGTTCAGTCTCTAAATATCACTAAAACAAATATGGTTTCCTCTAACATTCCTCAAATTAAGGGGTTTATCTGCTTGTCTTTTGATTTTAAAAAAAGTTGCATCTCAAAATACTGCAAAGAAATAAGTTTTCAAGAATGTATGGCTTAGCATCATAACTCCAAGGCCAAATTTACTGAAACTGGTTTCAGGACTTGAGAGAAAGGAAACAGCAGTAGCATGAAGAGATAATTAAAGGAAGAAACCAAGGACTGAGTAACTGAAAGGAAGGAACAAAGGCTGGATGAAGCAGAACAAAAAGAGAATATACAGGGTCCGGCAGGGAGGTGTTAGGTTTTTCAAAACATTGTTACGCAGATATTTTTAAACAAATTTCAATTTTTATTGTCTCCACAGTTTACATATATGATGCCATTTAAGACATAATTGCACAACAATAACAGATTGCAACTCACGTCATCCAAGTGGCGACCGGTCTTATCCAGACATTGTTGGAGGCGGATATAAAATTTTCAATACACCTTTCAAGCATGAAGCATGGAATTGCTCAAATTTTTTGAGTCATGTCATCCGAGAGATCTTCTAGAGTCCTTGGTTTTTCAATGTAAACCTGAGCTTTCAGGTAGCTCCATAAGAAATAATCACATGGTGAAAGATCTGGCGATCGAGGAGGCCACTCCACATTCCCGCGCAATGAAATGAGACGCCCTAAAAAATTTTCCCTCAAAATAGCCATTGATTGTCTTGAGGTGTGACAAGTTGCCTCATCTTGTTGAAACCAAACCCTGTCTGGGGCAATCCGATAACTTCTTAATTCGGGCATCAAAAATTCTCTCAACATCGTAAGGTTGAGTTGGCCGTCACAGTCCTTCCGTTTTCTTGAAAAAAGTAGGGGCCTATTATGCCAAATCGAGCCATTCTGCACCACACAGTTAGCCTCTCAGTATGTAGGGGTCTTTGATGGACTTCCCGTGGATTATTGTCCGACCAGTACCAACAATTCTGTTTGTTTACAGCAGCTGTCAAATGAAAATGAGCCTCGTCACTGAATATCAGAATAGTGTCATTTTCCAAGGTTTCGAGCATCGTTTCTGCAAACCTAAACTACCGTATATAGTCATTGTTCTTCAGTTCATGAACCAACATGATTTTGAAAGGGCGAAAGTGGAGGTCTAAGTGCAAAATTCAGTGAACTGACCTGTCTGACATGTGCAATGCGCGAGCGTGTCCTACCGCTGAACGCCGAGGGCTGGTCTCCACTGCCTGTCGTACTCTTTCGATGTTTTCTGGTGTTCTAACGATCCGATCACCTCCACGAGCTATTCCAGGTCTCACAGTTCCTCTCGTTCCTAAGTTGTTAAACCATTTCAGTATTGTTGGGCGAGGTGGAACGGCACCATGTCGACCAACATTGAAATGAGTTCGAAATCTTCGCTCTGTCTGCACTACAGAATGAACGGTTGCAACAAAGCTGTCGTAAACAAAGACGCGTTGTTCAATCGTCCACGGCTCCATGGCTATTGAAATAGCAAACAATAAGTAATATATATCAACTAATGCGCAACAATCAGTCTCCCTACCGCGTATAGTATACCTACCTCAAAAACGTAACACTTCCCTGCCGGACCCTGTATTTTACATGTCCATAAAACAGTGCACATATAAATGGTAAACTAAATTTTATGCAGTATGACAGTTGTATAAAAACATAATCACCTCACAAGCAAAAACTGAGTCTGCTCCACAAGAAGCTGCCATCATTGACAACAAACCAGTTCCTGTTCCAATATCAAGCACATTTGCTTTTTTTCCTGAATTATGAATCTTTTGGATAGCCAACTTAATTCCTTCGTAGTACTTCTGATTCTGTAGGGGAAATTTTATATGAATTAGAAGAGGTGATCACTGTTATGTACCAAAGAAATCAAAGCAGAAATGCATCAAACATAAAATAACGTTTTTTTAATAGGAACTTAAAATATCAAAGCTAACAAATACAATAAAAACTCAAAAGTTCTAACACCAGATAAATGTTCAGATTAGAAGTTTCACGGGTAATATCAAGATGGGGATACCGCTGTGGCCTCGTGTAGTAAACACTCAGATCACGTGGTATATATATCATTGTGAGTATGGTCCAGACTGCATTACAACATAAACTCAAATGACGATTGACGAATTCATATTTTATAAATATCCGTTTCAGTCGTAATGCAGCCTGGACCAAAGTGAAACGTAACTATAACGCACGATATTGCAGATATCCAATTTTCAGATCATAACTATAGCTATTACTGTGTTGGTACGTGTAGACTGAATACGTCCGAATGATGTCATATATACCTCATGATTTGTGTGTTTACTATGTGAGGCTGCAGCGGTATCCCCATCTTGATATTACCCAGTTTCACTTACATAAAATTACTAAATTTATTTTAGGACACAAAGATTTAATTACAACATAACTATTTTCAACTGACCATGCACCACCAAACAGCAAAGATGTTATTGTCTTATATATGTCTTACACACAGTAATGATATTACGTAAATGGCTTTTAGGCAATATGAACAACAAAGGATAGGAAAAATGACTCATCAATAGAGTTCAGATCATTATGACCAAAAAAAAAAATAATAGAGAAATATGCATGAAAATATGACCTTAAAAACGGGTGAATACAACATTAAAACATCCTCAATTATTCATCATTCATTTTATCTGATAGTGTTGACAGCATAATTTGCTTCCATGCACTCACTGCAACATTGAGAAATTAAATTTTCAATCATTTTGTTGAAGTCGCTTTAATTTCACATAAATTACATAAAAGAACCCTTCTTATGAACTGTAATATTCCTTCTCCAAACTCTTTTACATAACTCCATAACTTCGCACTTTCAGAAAATTTTGTTTCCATTGCATATTTAACATTGACTGAGGATTATTTCCAAAACTATTGGCAACAATGAGACCCTGATTGACGCGGCTCGACACAGGCATGCTGCTGCTGCTGCATTGTCGAGATTGAAAGGAGGGCGGAACATCAACCTTTAGCAACTGACTATAATATATAACTTTAAATATTGACTGGTGAATTCTGACCAATTCAGTGACAATTACTTTGTTTTTTTCCTCCAATATATAATAGGAGTACAGTTTTGCGAATAATTATCTTAATTTCTTCACATCTATATCAGCCCAGGACAACATTTAGGCGTAGGGAGGGACCACATGTAAAAAAAGGTAACCTATCCCCTAAACCACTTAGGCACCAAAAGTCAAGGCATGCTCCTGAAAACAGAAAACAATGTTCGTGCATTCAATCCTTTGAAATACAGGTGTACTGTAATATTCACATATACCACAAAGTAGTAAATTTGTGACTAAAAAATGAGGACTTAAGCAGTGGCGGATCCCGGGGGGGGGGGGGGGGGGGGATCCGCCACTGTCCGGAAGGTAAGGTAAGGTAAGATAAATTAATTTTGTACATGATGTAAACTGTGAGTAGTGGTGAGAGGTCCAAGTTTAATGTTTTGTTTGAAAGTGAGTATTTATAAAAGTTACAGTAATTTACAATTGAAATATGTGTATTTAAAATTCATTATTAATTCTTGTTTTAATTAGCTTTTATTTAATTTGTTGTTTTGAGTCTTTTGATTTCCTTTAAAAATTTATTTCAGCATTCAGGAATCTTGATCACTTGGTGTGGAGTGGGAAGGCTTTGATTAGTGGAGTACTTTCTGAAAAACAGTTTAGTTGCTACATAAAATCCAAGTTTCTCTCAGTGTTGAGAACTAATATAGTCGTCTCGGGTGACTAGCTGAGTGAGCAGGGTGTTTTACACAATATTTCAGAGATTCCTATCACCAAAATATAATTTGAAAACACCCTGCTCACTCAGCTAGTCACTCGAGAAGATTATATAAGTTTAATTGCTGTCTTCCTGTTCACATGTGTGTGTGAATAATTAATATTGTGGTTTTAATCTTTCTCTTTTGTGTGCTTTAGTGATCTTAATCATCTTTTATCATTTGTTTTATCTTAATATAATATGTAGGAATTCGCTTTCATTTTTTTATCAAAACTTTTGACTTTGTAATTCTGCAGGCTTTTGCAGAGGGTGTTTGGTTGCACAAACTACAATTGAAAATTGAATGTGTGGGCATCACCAGTTAACCTCCTTCACTTCAGTCTTGGAAATGATACAGAAAGCACGTTTCAAACTTTCGATTTATTAGTAATTTCTCCTTGTATATTTTTACTAGCATTACATTATCCAATATTGTGCATTAAAAGGTTTATTAATTTAATAATAAGTATCCTGCATCCTAGTTATACCCTTGGTCCTACAGATCCTAAATGTGGCCCTGCAACAGCCCCTGACACAATGGATAACCTAGATGATCATGGGTTGCTTTAGATCGTCCTCCCCCTTAAACAGAGAACTGCAATTTTAAGTTGTGGATCTACCTACAACCAGATACAACTCCTAAAAACTGCACTGCACAGTATCCACACTATTTTTGCCTTCACAGATATATATATATTTTTTTACTTAAAATAAAATTTCTAGTGAACCATCCAACACTTCCTCCTTCGTAATCCTTTTACATTACAAGCTAGAAAGAAAACTGCTAGCTGAATCCATCCAAAAATTTAACAAAGATTGGAAAAATAGTGGAGTGGATACACAATAAGTGATTGCTAAGCAGCAATCAGGAAAAAAGATGGGGCCTAATTTGTAAAACGGACATTCAATTTGTATAAAACCCTTAAAAGCAGAGAAACATAAAACCACAAAACAGTCGTCATAATCGTTAAATTCAATGAAATTTCTGAAACATTCAGGAGCACAATAGGAGTCCAAAAGGGTGCCAGAAACTTAACGATAGTCTTCAGTTTAGTGTTACATAAGAAAGTGAAATAAAATACTAAAAGAGAAAAAGATTAAAGGAAGCCATGAGGGACAAGAAACAGGAAGATTTTAGATAAAATGCTTTGCTGTTGCCAATGATGTTGCAATAATTTCCAAAGACAAAATGTGCACCAAAATAATGACAAAGTCTTATTGAAATTGCAGTTAAAAACAGGTAAAAATATCTCATATGATAAACCTAAAAAGGCCTACACTGCACTTAGATATGATATACCTTAACACAATATAAAGGCTCAGGTCAATAGATAAACATAATTTTTGGAACAGTGAATAATCAAATGAACTGGATGAATCATCAAGCAGGCCTATCAGAGATCACAATACCACTATAACAACTTTCTGCTGCGAGAGATAATGACATCATAATACTCGCACAGCAGAAGTCAAATGCCAGTCACATAGATTTCAAACATGAATTAGATTGCAATGCACCCTGGACCAGCATTACATCACTGAAACTACTTTCTAAAGCAATTCTAGTGATCTTATGCCCATTTAGAAAGCAGTTATAATGGAGTTTTCCTGGTTCAAGCCATATTACAACCTAATTACTGCTGCAGATAATATGTTTTGTGACCGACTACTACAGTATTATAACTTCATTAGCTCACAAGATGGATTATTTTCCTAGTGGTATCATTGTCTACAATAATCCCTAACAAAGAAGAGGGAACTGTCTTATAAACTCACACCAAAAAAAGACAAAAAAAAAACCCTAATATTATTCCAAGCAAAAATCAAATATTACACATCACTGGCTAAAACAATGGTATTATATGGGTCTGAATGCTGATACTGAAAATAGATTTCTGAAAAACTCAAAGGAGAGAGGAATTATTAAGAAAATTTTTTGAGATCACAAAAGAACTAAAAATAATAGTTGGGTAAAAAGTAAAACATGAATCATACAAGACTGTAAAGAAAATTACATACTACAAAACAAATTGAAACTTACACAGAAAGAACTGTAGGCTTATCGAAGAAATATTCGACTTAATTAAGAAACACTGTAGGATGGATTAGAGGCATAAGAAGCTGTCATACCTAAACAGAAGATACAATTAATAGCAAAGAAAACTTCATACAAATGACATACACTGCAAAATTTCCGTTCCTTCAAACGAAGTCACAACCAAAAACAGTGATGTCAAAAGAAGATAGATAGACAATCAGCAGAAAAAACCTAGGACTACAAGAAAAATGGTTATAGAGTCCAAGAGATCTGTAAATGTCCTCCCTCCAAAAATAATGGAAAAAAAGATTCTTACCCTCTCCGTATCGTGTAACATGTCGGCAAATGCCGAACGAGCAATTTCTTGATGAAAGTCATAGGTTTCATCATGGAAAACCCATTCACCTTTCCCAGTTATAGGATTGATTTTCTTTGTAAATACACTCATTTTTCGCAGTAAATAGAAGAACTGTAATCGTGACTTAAAACGAATTATTCTGAGCATTCCATGAATAAAACGAATATTTTAATCTAACTTTTTTAAAATAATAATGTTCTCTAATGTCTCATACATTACACAACGAAAAATTAATATCTGCATTAAGGTAAGTAGGGTTATGTTGACCGGCAGAACAACTGTTTACATGCACTACCCAATAAACTCCAGAGAAGTGATAACCTTCCTGTACTACATCTCTGACTACGTATAGTGGTCTGTCACATGGAGGAAGGAATTATATGGAGGAGAAGTGACGTTAAATCGGTGAAGCAAGCACTAAACTCTCCCGCATGGTGGCAGCACCGGCAGCGACCATATGGCGCTTCCCAACAATTAAGGTGTTCACATTGTGGTAGATGCAGTGATTATTTCATTTAGTATTGTGTATAAGTGTTTAAAAATGCCAGCTTGTGTTGCGTACGGTTGCACAAATAGGCCAGACAGGAAAGAACCTGGAATATCATTTCATAAGTAAGTTGAATTGTAATTATCGTTGTTGAAGTGAGCGGTAGACACCGCAAACTTTGCAGCACGTCTATAAATATTTAGTCATAGCTCTCAATGGGATGACTTTGTTCTCAAATTTTTCTTGGTGTAGTGTAGAAAATCAGCAAACTTGCTATTTTGCACATAATAGACTAGCATTATTTTTTAACGAGTGTTTAAAATGAGATTTAAAGGGGCGTGTTTTACTTCGCGATTCAGTGAATTTACTATTACGATTTCTTTCGTCACGTTGCTGATTATACTGACAATGGATGATGAAATTAACTGTTATGTGAGAAGCTGTGAGTTTTATTAATTTTTTAAATAGCTATTTCAGGCCATTGACTTAGGTTATTTTTAAAGCTTCATATAAGACTTGTTTCTGTTTGTAAATACGTCTATACCTATTTTTACCGATTTTGAAATCTTTCTCATCTATTTATGTCGAAACAGGTTCATGCAGAAATAAAAATGGGCTTCATAAATAAAGAAGTTATTGGCCTTTGAACAAAATCAATTTGGGGAATGTGTTTCTAATTTAGTCTCTTTTTTTTTGTACAACATTCTCCCCCCCCCCCCCCGTATCTAAATCTAACTGAGAGATAATTTTTTTACAATTGTCCTAATAAGTAGGGCTGTGAAATTAGACAACACATCTTGATCAAGAGAATGTTCATTAAGGTGACTGAATAAACATTTTATTTCTGGTACCAGCCTACAAAATGTCTGGGTTGCTCATCCCTAGAGTGGGTCCTCTTACTTTTTTTCTGGTCTAGGACACATTTCAGACTAACCACAAGTGGTAGTAATAAAACTGAAATATCCATTCTGCATGTCAACCATGTAATCATTGTGGCTTTGACAGAATTAATTTTTGGTCCAGCCTGCATCCAAACCTAAACCCCTCAATTTGGATGTTGTATATCCCCCAAACTAAGCAAGATATCGAAAACATTTATTCCTTATTATCGAGTTTTTTCGTCGTGTTACATAAGAATCCATCATTAAATTTGACTTTTGCGAAATTTTTCTTCTGCATTTCAACTCAAGACACCTCACTTTTGAGACAGTATATCTCGAGAACTAGGTGAAATATCGAAAAATTTTACTCTTTATTTTTTATTTGTCTCGTCTTTTTAAATAAAAATTCATCATAAAATTTGACTTTGAATAATTTTTTCTTCTGAATTTCAACCAAAACCATTTCACATTTGAGACAGAATATCTCGAAAACTAAGCAGGATATCAAAAAATTTTATTCTTCATTTTTTATTTGTCTCATCGAGTTACATAATAATCCATCACCAGATTGCGGCGTCACGTTTATCCTAGAGTCCCCTTGAGGTGTTTGTACATATTCCCCGTGTTTGTTGGGAAGCGGTCAAGCCCCCACCACTCCGGCCATGCCCCCCCACTCCTCCGCCGGCCTGCTTCACTCCCATGCGTGGTAAAGGTCTCTTGCGTCGTCTCCATATTATTCCTTCCTCCATGCGTATAGTGGTCTGTCGTTATTATACTCACCACAGGAAAATAAGATATTTACTGATTTTTTTTTTTTTTTTTTAGCTTACGAGAATATGAGTATCCACACAAAAACAGTTTGATAATTCAGTGATTTTCTTTACACTAATCACAGAATCAATATTTTGTGAAACCGCCTTCAGCTGCACTCAATGCCAGCCCCCTACTTTGCATAATTGAAATACAGTTTATTGTTAGTTCTCCTAAGTTTCAGGTATTCCAAGCTTCACTTGCTCTTTCTAAAAGCATATTGTTGGTAATCATTTCGCCATTAGTAATTTCATTCTTCAAGACCTCCCAAATGTTTTTTATCGGATTCACGTTTGGAGCGTTCCCAGGCCAGTCCAAGGCATTTATTCCTCGACTCTCTACAATACAATACAATACAATACAATACATTCATTTTCCATTGATCCCAATATAAGAGACTGGCTCTGTGGGATGTGGAAAGTTGTCAAGAAAGTCTGTCATTGATTCGTGCTTGTGGCATGGTGCTGAATCATACATGAAGTAAAATCTTTATTTTGAAACCATTTTGTTGCCTGAGGCAGAAGTTCATTTCGTAAAAGCAACTCATATTGATCTCTCCTCATCGTGCCATTAACAACATACAGAGTCCCATTCCCCTTGCTGCTGATCACAGACAATATCATTACGGCCTGAGGATGTTTTACCCTTTTGACAACACATTCTTCATTTAATTTCTTATTGATGTGGCGTAAAACAAATGCAGTTTTAACAAGGACTCGTATGATTGACTCGTCAAGAGAAGCAATACAGTTCCACAATGTAAAAAGTAATTTTAATTTAAATTTAATTTAATTGCAATGGAGCACAGGCTCCGGTGGCAATTTCCCTACGCCCCCATCATCCCCCCATACTGCACCCACCTACATTTACCCTCCAAAAATTTTATCGTTAAATTCTTTCAACATTTTCTGTAAATTATTAATCATTTCTCTTGATAACTCATTCAAATCCCTGACACCCTTACCTAAAAAAGAGAATCTTCTCACACCCTTGTGCCTGAAATCGAGTGCCAGCTTGTGGTCATGGTCATCTTTTATCTTCAAAGTACTACTTTTCATACCTACTCCAATATCTTACTTGGTAACATCAGAGCACTTGAAGCTGTGTAGAAAGTTTTATAAACCATATTCCAATTATCCTCTGACCAAGTTTAGTACATCATTGCCCAATGAATTCTTTCTTTGTCTCATTGCAGCTGTCAGCTTTTGATTTTTGCAAAGGACGGCATTGCAATCCCATTTCTTTTAAACATTGTTCAGTAGTTTTTTGTGATTATGCAATCCCGGAATTTTGAAGCATTTCAGTTACCGCCTTACGCAGGTTTTTGACAGCATAATTAATCATTATTCTGTCAGATCTGGGTGAAGTTAAGCGTTTCCGTCGACATTGTCCTTTGCGGCGTGACTCAAGAGCTGTGTTTATTTTCATTTTGTTAGTGAAATCTCTCACTGATGAGTGATGACTGTGAATCACGCACAATTGATGCAATTTGACTTTGGCTCAACTGACAATGGTTTAATAAAGTAGAAATTCTATCTTTCTAGTTGGAAGTTGCGTCAGCTACTTTCCCCATCTCAATTTTTAGGTGAGGATCTGTTTAAGGATACATACCTGGGTGACCGATCTTCGCTCGGCATCTTTCGATTTCTGTTCAGTATGCAAGATTTCATCAAAATCCGTAGAGACGTTTGTGAAAAATTAATTTTATCCGGTACTGTGCCACCTTCGGAACCGACGCGAAATTGGTAGTAACCTGTTGAAATTTGGTTTAATTTCTTCATCATTATGTCCTCTTTCCATTTTGCACTCTTACTTTGCAGAAAACTTGCAATGCTTTCTGGCCGTTTCAGCTTTTCTCCGTTAGAAAAAGGGCCTTTTAATTGACAAATAGACAATTTTTATCCGAGTTGTAATACGGCAATGCCCACCATCTTATGTAGAAACAAGCAGTCAGAGATTTCTTCCATTGTAAACAAATACACCATTTCCGATGGACGCCGCAGAACGCAAAATTACGTAAAATTTTTGCCTTGGTCCAGGCTATATTTACACCTAACCACGAAATCTATTACGAAACGAAACTGTAGGTTGATATGATCCCTGTACCAATAATTTTTTTGTTATTTTTGCCGTGCTGATTGCATTTCGCAGTTGCTCAATCTCATATTTCGTCATTTTTCTTTTTTCTAGTCACTTTTCCGCAAAGCAAGAGCGCAAAATGTGAAGAGGACATGTTGACGAAGCAATTAAACCAAATTTCAATAGGTTACTATTAATTTTGTCGAAGTTCCGAGAGTTGTGCAGCCCCATTTTACATACCTTCAAGAGTTGCTCATAAAGTAGTATCAGATTGAATAGAAGGAAGCATATTAAGCAATTCTATCAGAGGTATGACGGCTAATTATTATTCTCTGGGACCTACAATTTAACGTAGAATCCTAACCACAGAATGGCCCACCGAAGTTCATATGGTTAAATACATATCTTAAAAATTCTTGCTCCCACCGGAATAAGAACACTCGATCGTAGCCAGAATTTTTTAAGAGCTAGTGGAGTAATCACTTTTTTCTCCCACTAATTACATTTGAGCTTCCAGACCACTCCATATTTGTTATACATTCAATATATTTCCTTCCTATTTACTTAAGAACTACAGTAGATTAAATAAATACCGTGAATAATTGTCAGGGTTTTATTCAACTGAGTGTTTGAATAACTTGGTTGAGACGATTTTCTATTAGGTTTTCTTGAAATTATTACATTATCATCATATATATTATTTCTATAAGGTATTTTTTTGTCACAAGCCTATATCTTCCTTCATACTTAACCGAAATCAATGAATGAGGTGTCATTTTAAAGCTTATGGTCTCCACTTTGGTTAAATCGTATTTTAAGCAAGAAAGTTTTCGGAATTCGACCCTTAAAGGGCAAAAATGTAAATTTTTCTAAAATGCTGTTTTCTGTGTTACGAGTCAGTTATCTCCCTGGATACCTATCTGAAACCGTTTTATGAAGTATCGTTTTAAAGATTAAGATCTCCGCTTTAGTGACGTCATATATTAAGCCAGAAAGTTTTCGGAATTCGACCCTTAAAGGGCAAAAGTATCAATATTTTTGCAATGCGTTTTTGTGTCACGAGCGCTTTATCTCCCTTAATATCTAACCGATATAGATAAATGAGGTATCATATTAAAGAATAAGGTCTCCGCCATGGTAACATTATATTTTAAGAAAGGAATTTTTTGTAATTCGACCCTTATAGGGCAAAAATGTCACTTTTTCTAAAATCCGTTTTTTGTATCTCGAGCCATTTATCTCCCTGGATATCTAACCAAAATCGATAAATGAGGTAGGATTATGAGGAGTAAATTCTCAGCTTTGTGACATCATATTTTAAGAAAGAATGTGTTTGGAATTCAACCCTTAAAGGGAAAAAGTATAAATTTTTCTATAACGCATTTTTGTGTCACGAGCGATTTATCTCCCTTAATATGTAACCGATATAGATAAATGAGGTATCATATTAAAGAATAAGGTCTCCGCCATGGTAACATTATATTTTAAGAAAGGAATTTTTTGTAATTCGACCCTTATAGGGCAAAAATGTCACTTTTTCTAAAATTCGTTTTTTGTATCTCAAGCCATTTATCTCCCTAGATATCTAACCAAAATCGATAAATCAGGTAAGATTATGAGGAGTAATGTCTTAGCTTTGTGACATCATATTTTAAGAAAGAATGTTTTTGGAATTCAACCCTTAAAGGAAAAAAGTATAAATTTTTCTATTACCGATTTTTGTGTCACGAGCGATTTATCTCCCTTGATAACTAACCGATATAGATAAATGAGGTATCATATTAAAGAATAAGGTCTCCGCCGTGGTAACATTATATTTTAAGAAAGGAATTTTTCGTAATTCGACCCATAAAAGGCAAAAAAGTCAATTTTTCTAAAATGCGTTTTTTGTGTCTCAAGCCACTTATCTCCCTTGATATCTATCCAAAATCGATAAATCAAGTACGATTGTGAGGAATAATGTCTCAGCTTTGCTGACATCATATTTTAAGAAAGAAGTGTTTGGAATTCAACTATTAAAGGGAAAAAGTATAAATTGTTCTACAACGTATTTTTGTGTCACGAGCCTTATATTTCCCTTGATATCTAATCGATATAGATAAATGACATATCGTATTAAAGACTAAGGTTTCCGCCGTGGTAACATTATATTCTAAGAAAGGAATTTTTCGTAATTCGACCCATAAAGCGCAAAAATGTCAATATTTCTAAAATACGTTTTTTGTGTTTCGAGCCATTTATCTCCCTGGATTTCTAACCAAAATCGATAAATGAAGTAGGAGTATGAAGAGTAATGACTGAACTTGGTGACATTATATTCAACCCCACTATTCATCGCATTTTATTGGCGAAATTTTCGCACGGGTCGTCTAGTATATATTATTTCTATAAGGTATTTTTTTGTCACAAGCCTATATCTTCCTTCATACTTAACCGAAATCAATGAATGAGGTGTCATTTTAAAGCGTATGGTCGCCACTTCGGTCACATTATATTTTAAGGAATAAAGTTTTCGGAATTCGACCCTTAAAGGGCAAAAATGTCAATATTTCCAAAATGCTGGTTTCTGTGTTACGAGTCACTTATCTCCCTTGATACCTACCTGTAATCGTTTAATGAAGTATCATTTTAAAGATTAAGATCTCCACTTTAGTGACGTCATATATTATGACAGAAATTTTTAGAAATTCGACCCTTAAAGGGCAAAAGTATCAATATTTTTGCAATGGGGTTTTGTGTCACGAGCGATTTATCTCCCTTAATATCTAACCGATATAGATAAATGAGGTATCATCTTAAAGAATAAGGTCTCCGCCGTGGTAACATTATATTTTAAGAAAGGAACTTTTTCATAATTCGACCCTTAAAGGGCAAAAATGTCAATTTTTCTAAAATGCTTTTTTTGTATCTCGAGCCATTTATCTCCCTGGATATCTAACCAAAAATCGATAAATGAGGTAGGATTATGAGGAGCAATGTCTCAGTTTTGTGAAATCATATTTTATGAAAGAATGTTTTTGGAATTCAGCCCTTAAAGGGAAAAGTATAAAATTTTCTATAACGCATTTTGTGTCACGAGCGATTTATCTCCCTAAATATCTAACTGATATAGATAAATGAGGTATCATATTAAAGAATAAGGTCTCCGCCGTGGTAACATTATATTTTTAAGAAAGGAACTTTTCATAATTCGACCTTAAAGGACAAAAATGTCAATTTTTCTAAAATGCTTTTTTTGTATCTCGAGCCATTTATCTCCCTGGATATCTAACCAAAATCGATAAATGAGGTAGGATTATGAGGAGCAATATCTCAGTTTTGTGAAATCATGTTTTATGAAAGAATGTTTTTGGAATTCAGCCCTTAAAGGGAAAAAGTATAAAATTTTTCTATAACGCATTTTTGTGTCACGAGCGATTTATCTCCCTAAATATCTAACCGATATAGATAAATGAGGTATCATATTAAAGAATAAGGTTTCCGCCGTGGTAACATTATATTTTAAGAAAGGAACTTATCGTAATTCGACCATTAAGGGGCAAAAATGTCAATTTTTCTAATATGCTTTTTTTTTGTATCTCGAGCCATTTATCTCCCTGGATATCTAACCAAAATCGATAAATGAGGTAGGATTATGAGGAGCAATGTCTCAGTTTGTGAAATCATATTTTATGAAAGAATGTTTTTGGAATTCAGCCCTTAAAGGGAAAAAGTATAAAATTTTCTATAACGCATTTTTGTGTCACGAGCGATTTATCTCCCTAAATATCTAACCGATATAGATAAATGAGGTATCATATTAAAGACTAAGGTCTCCGCCGTGGTAACATTATATTTTAAGAAAGGAACTTTTCGTAATTCGACCCTTAAAGGGAAAAAAATGTCAATTTTTCTAAAATGTTTTTTTTTTTGTATCTCGAGCCATTTATCTCCCTGGATATCTAACCAAAATCGATAAATGAGGTAGGATTATGAGGAGCAATGTCTCAGTTTTGTGAAATCATATTCTGTGAAAGAATGTTTTTGGTATTCAGCCCTTAAATTAATTAGCCAAACAGATTCCCGATCTGCACTAGTGTGATTGTCCAATACAAGATCCTACTACTGATAACAAGTCTCTGAGAGAGGGGTACGAAATTAACAATCCTCTGAATAAAATGATATGCTGAAATAGAAGCCAGCGAAATAGCCAATCGTTTAATCAATAGAAAGAAAGGTAAATGGATCCGTTCTACAGATATGATACTCTTTCTTTGTATCAGAGCTAGAATTGAGTAGAATATGAAGTGGGTATCTAAAGACTTATACAAGTGTAAATATTAAAGATAGATACATATTATCCACTGTTGTATTGGCAATGCGATGTCTTAATAATAACCCCTTCCAGCCCACGGGGTCCAAATGGACCCACAAAGTTTATTTCACATTTTGAATATCACCGTGAAAATACACTGGTTCTGTGTGGCACCATTACGTTCTTATGTGTTTTCTGCAGCAACAAATGGCAGCACCAAAGATATAGTTTAAGTAGAAATCCATGGAGGAAATATTTCCTTCCTCCATGTAAAAAGCTACCTTTGGCTTTGTTTACAGATGGTAGTGTAATGAATGGTCGGCAGTTATTTGCCGTGTAAGATATACTTAAATTTTGAGATAAGTTACCAATATTGATGTTTTAAAAAATGTATTATTGAATTGTATAAAACAGCAACAACAAACAATACTATTACAATAATAAAGTGAATTAGTTTGTTCCGCTAGAGGCTTATAAAATGTTAGGTCCATATGGCAAACTGGGAGAAGGAGATAGCTGTTCGCATGCTCGTACAGGAGGTTATAATCATATATTATATTATTTCTATAAAGTATCTTCCTTCATACTTAACCGAATAAATGAATGAGGTATCATTTTGAAGCTTATAGTCTCCACTTTGGTCATATCATATTTTAAGAAAGAATGTTTTCGGAATTCGACCCTTAAAGGGCAAAAATGTCAATATGTCTAAAACGCTGTTTTCTATGTTTCCAGTCATTTATCCGCCTGAATACCTATCTGAAATAGTTTAATGAAGTATCATTTTAAAGATTAAGATCACCGGCTTAGTGACGTCATATAATAAGTCAAATTTTTTTCGTAGTTTGACACTTAAAGGGAAAAAGTATCAATATTTTTGCAATGCGTTTTGTGTCACGAGCTATTTATCTCACTTCATATCTAACCGATACAGATAAAATGAGGTATCATGTTAAAGACTAAGGTCTCCGCCGTGGTAACATTATAGTTTAAGATTTTTTCGAAATTTGACCCTTAAAGGGTAAAATGTCAATTTTTCTAAAATGCGTTTTTTGTGTCTCGAGCCATTAATCTCCATGGATATGTAACCCAAATGGATAAATAAAGTAGGATTATGAGGGGTAATGTCTCAGCTTTCGTGACATCATATTTTAAGAACGAAGTTTTTGGAATTCAACCCTTAAAGGGAAAAGTATAAATGGTTCTACAACGCATTTTTGTGTCACGAGCTAATTATCTCCCTCGATATCTAACCGATATGGATAAATTAGGTACCATATGAAAGACTAATGTCTCCGCCATGGTAACATTATAGTTTAAGAATTTTCGAAATTTGACCCTTAAAGAGCAAAAATTTTCAATTTTTCTAAAATGCGTTTTTGTGTCTCGAGCCATTTATCTCCATGGCTATGTAACCAAAATGGATAAATCAAGTAAACGGAAAAAGTATAAATTTTTATGCAACGCATTTTTGTGTGACGAGCCATTTATCTCCCTTGGTATCTAACCGATGAAGATAAATAAGGTATCATATTAAAGACTAAGGTCTCCGCCGTGGTAGTATTATATTTTTAAGAAAGGAATTTTTCGTAATTTGACCCTTAAAGGGCAAAAATGTCGATTTTTCTAAAATGTGTTTTTTGTGTCATGAGCCATTTATCTCCATTAATATCTAACCAAAATATATAAATGTGTTATCATTCTGAAAATTAACGTTTTTCCGCTGTGGTGACATCACATTTTAAGAAATGTTTTTTTTTTAACTGAACTGTTAAAAAAATAATCAGTATTTCTAAAATGTGTTTTTTGTGTCTTGAGTCATTTATCTCCCTAGATAATTAAACAAAAGATAAACCAGGTATCATTTTAGAGGTCTTTGTAAGGTCTTAGGTTCCGTTACACCACATTCTAAAAAGAAAATTTTCAAAATTCTAACCATAGCGGCTAAAGTATTAATATTTTTGCAACGCATTTTTCTGTCAAGAGCTATTTATTTCCCTTGATACCTAACCGAAATTAATAAATGAGGTATGGATTTAAATTATCCGCTTTGGTCACATGATATTGTAAGAAAAAATTTCTCCAAATTCAACCCCAAGGGGCCAAAAACATCATCATTTATAGTTTTTTTTTTTTTTTTTACCTCACTTGATAACTGAAATCGATAAATGAGGTATCATTTTAAAGACCAAGATGACTGCTTTGGTCACACCATATTTTATAACAAATTTTTTTTTGGAATTGGAACCTTAAAGGGCAAAAGTATCAATATTATTTCTACAACGTGTTTTAGTATTTTTTATTTTTTGTTTATTGCAAGCCATTTATAATCTTCGATACGTAGCCGAAATCGATAAATATCATATCGTTTTAAAGATTAAAGTCTCCAGTTAGGTTAATCATAAATTAAGAAAGAATTTTTCGTAATTTGGTGCTTAAAGTGGTAGCGCGTATGAGAAAGTTCAGAGCCAAGTCCAGGATTGCAGCGGCAGATATCACAGAGATGTCAATAAACTTGTTTTTATTCAATAAGTAGCTTTTCGGAGACTTTTTTTTGTTATGGAAACACTTTTGTTTTGCTATACAATTCCAGTATAAACATTTGATATGCACAGCAACAAATATCACAGAGATGTTGATATGTTGTGTGAATTTTGATCAGGTTGGTTGTATTCTGTTAAGATCAGTGACAGTTTGTTGTAAATAGAGACTTTTAAATTTTCCTGACTGTTTCGTAATATGTTGTAAGTGTTTTGATGCGTACCAATTACACTAAAAAAATAAAGATTTTCTACAAAAGTACGGTTCTACTTTTCCTTATATTACAAGCATTCAACCTCATTATTCATCGCATTTTATTCGGGAAATTTTCGCACTGGTCGTCTAGTATGTAAAAAAAAAAATACTTTCAGATATCTAAAGACAGAGGTCCTGGAGTACCTTCTTAATGGCGAACTGTCTGATGATGAGATATTTTCAGACGAGGAATTTGAAAACTTGGAAATCTTTGGAAACAACACACAATATAATTGAAAACGAGAGGTGTTCTGAGTTATTGTCTAACGATTTACCAACTGAATAGCAGAAAGAGGCTACTCCAAATGTATCTAATGACACTGCCGACTTGGATGATGTTCCACTAGCCAAAAGGTTTCAGAAGAAAAAGGCGGTAAAAAGGTGGAAAAGTGGGGACCTTGATTGCTCTGGCTTTGACACACAATGCAATGAAAGTTTTTCAGAGCTTTCTGAGCAAATGGCAGCTATACAGTAATTCAAATTGGTTTTTTTTCGGATGATATGTTTCCAAAGATTACTGAAGAAACAACACTAAATAGTGTAAATAATGATTCTTTCAAAATGGAACAATTTTTAGGGATACGTATAATAATACATACAATATAACTCCGCTATACCGGTCGCAAGCCCGGGGCCTTAATCCGTAAGGGGTAAGGAAGGAGGAGTGGGAGGAGTATCAACCACGGCGGAACTAGCGGAAGAGGCAACTCAAGAAAAATCCATCCCCGCGTCTGACTTGCTACAAGCGGTGAGTGGTCAGCGTCTGTTCACCAGAGGTGAGGCTGAAACATATTCCTCGGAGCTAACAACCTTGAGACGTATTTTTAGGGGACTCGTTCCCCATACTCAATAAACAATCAACAATGGATATGCACTTTGTAAGAGATTTTACCCCAGGGAATAACCAGTCTCCCATTTCCACGGAAATGAAAAGTAGGCGTTCGGATTCTGGGGGCCTACAACATTGTGCAAAGGATGAGTCGGAGCATCTTGAAACCTGCCTTAAAGTACAACCCACAAAATTAAGCACAAAAACATAAATTACCTAGCCACATTTAATGTAAACTCTCTCTGAAGACAGGAAAACTTAAAAGTTTGACAGATTTTCAAAAAAAAGAAAATATTATGATAACAGCTCCTCAGGAAACAAGATATACTGATGAACATCCCATTGATTCAGAAGGATTCAGAATATTTAAAGAAAACCAGGAAAAAGGGTCATGAAGAATGTACCCACAATTCGGAACAGGTTTCATTGTAAACAAAAAATATTAGACTCAATAATAGAATTTAAATCCATTAATGAAAGATTGTCCACACTAACTTTTAAATCAGCAAATAAACTTTACACCATTGTAAATACACACGCACCAACAAACGAGAAAAACAAAACACAAAAAGAACAAACAGAAGAATTCTGGCAAATTATTTCAAATCCTTAGACCAAATTCCGTTGAAAAACACAACAATACTACTAGGAGACTTTAATGCACAAATCGGCAAAGAACGTCAACATAGGTCTATAGTAGGAAAATTCCCTGCACATAAAAGAACTACAGCGAATGGAGGAAACTCATAAGCCTATGCAGGGAGCATAATATTGTACTAAAATCTAGTTTTAAAAAAAACTGCCTAGGAAACAAACTACGTGGGTATCACCAAACCCAATATGTGGTGAAAAACAACTTGATCATGTTGCTATAAGCAGACACTCTGCGAAGGAGATACTTAATGTTAAGGTTGTTAAGAGTGCTAGTTTAGATTCAGATCACTACTTATCCATCATTAATTCAAAATTAAGCCAATCGTTAGAAAAATGAATCAATACAGCCAAAAAAAGTTTGACACACAGAAGTTGGCTAAAGTAAATGTTTTCAAAACGCTCTTGGAAAAGAAAGAGATTCCTAAAGCGTCAAACATACATTTTTCAAACGGCAGAAGAAACCATTCTCCTTAAAAAAAATGCACGGAAACATGCTTTGTGGAATAATGAGTGTGATGAACTAATTGTAAAAAAGACTACGTGCATGGAACATCTGGAATGCAAATAAAAGCGAAAAGAATAGGGAAAAATTTATAGAAGCCAGGAAACTAACATCCAAAGGTCTCCGAAGAGTCAAAAACACAGTATATCAGAGACCAATTATCATCAATTGAATCAGATTTTAAGACAAACAACATAAGAGACTTTTACAAAACATTTAAGGGTAATTTAAAGAAATATTCACCACCAAGCTTACAGCTTAAAGATCCAAAAACATAGAAAACCGTATATAACAATACTGAGAACTGTAAAATTCTTGCTGAATACTATAAAGAACTACACAACTGTGATAAACCGAAAGAAAAATTTAATTTTGATAACATGATACCAAGGCAACCAGACTCAATGCCACCAACAATAGAAGAAATTAAAGAAATCATAAAAGAGCTTAAGAATAACAAAGCAGCTGGAGAAGATAATATAGTTGCTGAGTTATGGAAACACTCTAGTGATAACATGATCATATGTTTAACAGAAATCATCAACGAAATTTGGAATACAAACAGCTTACCACCAGAATGAACATCGGCTTTAATACATCCCCCATGGGCGTATCCAGCGAGGGGCAGAGGGGGCTGCTGCCCCCCCCTCCCTAGAAGAAAAATTAAGTTGCCTTCAGTACGCTTCGACGAGTGAAGAACTAGTTCAGGAGCACTTTGGGAGAGAAAGATTGACTGGATTATGTCTGATGAGTGTACGTCGAAATTTCGTGAAAGAACACCATGAGATATTGACAAACAAAATTATTTAAATTGAAAATCCGAGACAATTAATGTTTACATAAAAAACTAACTGACTTACTATCTTAATTAACTACATAGTAGGTCCTTAGATTAAGTAGTTGGGTAACTATATTAATCAATGATAAAAATAGTTTCCTGAATAGGTTTGAGTTTGATTTTGTAATGTCATGTTTCAGTCCCCCACCCCACTTCCTCGAAACCAAAATGAGTTTCCCCCCCCCTAGTTCAAATCCTGCCCCCCTCTAGTTCTGATTCTGGATATGCCCTTGCATAACCTCTATAAAAAAGTAGACAAAAGACCCTAACAACTATAGGGGTATCTCCCTCGTGGAAGTGACCTACAAGATATTGTCCAAGGCACTTTTGAAGAGAGCTGAAGGTATACTAGACCCACAATTAGGAGAATATCAGGCAGGATTTAGATAGGACCGATCTTGCACAGAACAAATATTTAATTTAAAGAACACAATAGAAATGAGAAAAATCAGGAACTTGAAATATGTAATTACCTTTGTCGACTTTAAAAAGGCCTACGACTCAGTTGACAGAAATGTACTAATAGATATTCTGAAAGAATTAGGACTCGATAATAAAACAACTGAAATAATTAAAGGAACACTAACAAATACGACGTTCAAAGTAAAATTTATGGGAGAAATTTCCGAGCCATTTGAAATTAATTCAGGTGTGAGACAGGGAGATGGTCTGTCTCCACTAATTTTCAACTGTGCATTAGAAAAAGTAGTGAGGGAATGGAGGAAAGCCATCAACACAAAGGGTGTTCAGCTGGGAAGAAATCCAAATAAAATCACCATAGATTGTCTAGCTTTTGCAGATGACATGGCGGTAATTACTGATTCACTGGATAGTGGAAAAGAACAAATCGAAGAACTGGAGAAACAGGCAGCCAAAGTAGGATTACATATATCTTATGAAAAAACACAATTCATGACAAAGCATCAATGATGCTCCTCAAAATCTTAAACTTCGCAATGGAACAATAGCTAAAACAAATTATTTAAATATTTAGGAGAATGGATAACGAGTGACATAAAAGAAAAGACTGCAGTAGAAACCAGAATACATAAAATGGAAAGAGCATTTCATATGACAAAGAACTTATATAACAAAAAATCCTTATCATGGAACACAAAACTAAGGCACTATCAGGCAGTGGTTAGACCAGAAACGCTGTATTCGGCAGAAACGCTTAAGCTAACAAGATATGGGGATCTTGAAAAACTGGAAAAAGTAGAAAGAAGAATCTTGAGAAAAATACTGGGACCCAAACCTAATAGTAATACTGAATACAAATTAAGACCAAGCCGAGAACTATATTCGAAAATAGAAAAATTAACAGTTATAATGAGGAAAAGAAGACTGAAATTTTACGGGCACATATACAGAATGGATAGAAATAGACTAACAAAACAGATCTTCACCCTACTGAACAAATACAAATAACTGAAACTGAAAAGGACATGAAAATTGCTGGAGTGAAAGCAGATATAATAGACAGCAGAACACTTTTTAGAGAAGTAATTCACAAGGCAAGTTTTCAGGAAAGACAGAAATACATCAAGGGAAGGAAATGGACCCAGGAACAGAAGGAACAACACTCTCAAAGAATGAAGGAAGTTTGGAAGCAAAGAAAATTAAATACAAAGAAATATAGCCAAAGTTGATTTATCGTACCCTCCAAAGGGGTTATTCGGAATAATAATAATAATACATAAGATATGTGGGAATTGTTTCTTACTGTACCATAACAAATTATTGTATTCATACTTACTTTATCATTTTTTTGTTGGGCACTGTAATGTAACAGTAATACATAAATAACTTCAATTTACCTACATGTATTGTGTACCATGCCACATAACATTCAACTGACAAAAAGTAAGCAGCAAGAATCTAAAAGCTGTGTTCCACTGTTTCTGAACCAAATTGTCTCATGTGTACTTCCTCTATGGTGTTTTCCACATTATAAGTGTTTTTTGTGTTACATTTTACTTGCAGTTTATTCATCGATCAAAAATTTTATCCTTCACATTTTCCCACTGGGTCTATATGGACCCACTGAAAAAAAAAGCCCAGTACAAAAAAAATTCACAAACTAACATATTTTTGTGTCTATGGAAACATTAGAAACCATAAAAAAGCATAAATAATTTTTTATATATATCCCCATTAATTTGGGCTGGAGAGGTTAATTTAAGCAACGTCGCTTTCCGAATCACTATGTTAGGTAGGGCGTGTAGCCACGTGTGCTAACGAAGAATAAACGAATAAAAAAGAAAAATAAATATTTGAAAGAACAACATTCTGTATAATACGATTACTTTTCACATCTGGGGGAAATGTTAGCCATATCAATGAACTAATTTCGCCATCGTAGGGACAGATACCATACTGCTCAAATTGCGCTTGTGCACTAGCAGCTTCATGGATATTGCAGGGATGGGGACAGTTTTGCAAATAACGACTTGTGACAACCTCCTTCGGCCTAAGGGTGCTCCCACGCAGTGGGCAGACACGCGGGTTTCGAAGCATTATGGAGCCCAAATAGTTAGTAATATTATCGATAGAGCGAAGCAGCATTATTATAATTAGATTTAGAGCATACCTGTTCCTATCCGTTTGTTCGTTATGTTTAACAAGTTTTTTCATATGATAAATCTTCCAGGAAAAATTAAGATTCGAAAAATTGATGGGTCATATTCATAATGTCCGTAGTTTAGCAATGCTTGGATAAACAAACATTTATAATCAACTTGACTGTTGGGAATGGTAAATGTGCCCTGTAGGCAGCGACGGATTAAGAAAGTATAAAGCCCTCTGTTTTTTTTTAAAAAATCTAAGATCATAATTAGAAAGAATAGATCACATTTTTTTATTCAATTAAACAACCGAATTTACAATTTATAATATTTTGAAAATTACTTTTATTTATCTTACACTACAGTGAAATAAAAAATTCATGTTTTTCATATTACTTTTATTTTTTTATTTTTGATGATTTTGTTACTTTTTTATATAAAGAAACAATGGAAGATAGAAGAGCAACTTTCAGAAGATGGACCCAACATTACAAGGGTTTCCAGGAGAAGAAGAAGAGTAAATGTAATAACATATAGATCGAAGAAAGGAGGAGATAGTAAAGTGAAAGGATGGAGACCTATTGTAAGTCAAAAAAAGAAGTATCGAAAAGAATTCATGGGATTACTTTTCGTGGTCTATAGACGGCCGAAATCAAAATAAAGAAGTGTCAACAATGTGAACTCTCAGGGGGCCTTAAACAATATACAATACGATACAATAATACAATACATTCATTTTCCATTGATCCCAATATAAGAGACTGGCTCTGTGGGATGTGGAAAGTTGTCAATTTACAGATAAACAGTTGCATAACAAAATAATAAGTACACCACTAGATGTACAGTCATAGTATACATGGTACATTAAACACTTCCATTACAAAATAATACATACACCAGATGATGTACAGTCATAGGATATATGGTACATTAAAAAAAAAAAAAATAACAAAATAATACATACACCACAAGATGTACAGTCGTAATATATATGGTACTATAAACAATTACATAACAAACTAAATACATACACCAGGAGATGTACAGTCATAGCATACATGGAAAATTAATTATTTGAACTATATTTACACAAGATACTGGCAGTTATTTTTAAGAGACCTTAGAAATAAATTCTTCGACAGAGTAGAAGGCGTTGTCAATTAAAAATTCTTTCAATTTTTTCCTGAATTTATTCTTATCATCTACTAGACATTTAATATGTGTTGGGAGCATATTGAAGATATGTATCCCTGAATATCGGACCCCTTTTTGAACAAATGACAATGACTTGTAAGTCTTGTGAAGATCATTTTTACTTCTAGTGCCGTAATTGTGTATTTTACTATTTGTTTCAAACAAAGTATAATTTGTGACTACAAAGGACATTAATGTGTATATATATTCAGATGCTAATGTTAAAATCCCTAACTTCTTGAACAGCTCTCTACATGAAGTTCTATTGCTAACCCCACACATTATTCTTATTACACGCTTTTGGGCTCTGAACACTTTATCTCTATGGGTAGAATTGCCCCAGAATATTATTCCATATGACAATAAGGATTGAAAATAAGCAAAATAAACTAGCTGCCTCATACGGAGATCACCTAAAGCTGAAATTGTACGAATTGCAAACGTGGCTGCTCCCAATCACTTTAGTAAGTCAGAAACATGTACTTTCCAATTTAAATTATGATCAATACACAAACCTAGAAATTTCACACTATCTACCTCTTGAATGGACTGGCCTGCAAATGTTATGTCTATGTCAGGTGTTACTCTGTGTGATGTACTGAATTGCATATACTGCGTTTTATCAAAGTTTGAAGACAAGCCATTAGCTGTAAACCATTTATTAATCAGTTCAAAGACATAAGTTGAAATATATTATGTAGAAAATCTGGAGTGTTTTTAATTCCTATGTTTGTGTCATCTGCAAATTGGACAAATTTTGAGTTTTTAGATGAAACACAGGGTAGATCATTTATATATATTAAAAATAATAGTGGCCCCAATATAGAACCCTGAGGTACACCACATATGATTAATTTCCACTCAGAAAACAGTGGACCTCTTAAGGCAGCCTTAAAATTCTCCATTGACACTTTCTGTTTTCTATTTAGAAGGTAAGAACTAAGCCATTTATTAACAATGCCATCTATACCATGATACTTAAGTTTGTGTAGCAGAATTTTATGATCTACACAGTCAAATGCTTTAGATAGGTCCCCAGGCTAATGCCTAGTCGTGCCTATCGAGTAATCTTGCATAGTCTATAGGACAAGTCGATTTTTTTCTAATCAATCATTGTTTACCATTTTATCTATTTTAAATCACTTATCATTCGTGTCTTCAAATTAAAATAGTTTATTTAATTCATTAGCACACGCAGGTAATGAGACATGCATACATTACAAATTTTTATGTTGCAAGATTCCTAGTAGCTCTGAACGTTCTTCCTCTAAAATAATGGAGATTAGTATTCCATCAGAAACTTTCAGTGTTTTTACTGCTTGAACGAATCACTTCAGCCCCCACTAATTTTAGGAATAACGTATATTAGTGCGGCGGTAGTACTGTTAGGTCTCTCAGACGTTACTGGAATGCATCCTTATAGTTGGATGTCGATCTGATCAAACGTGATCTTGAATATCTGTTAAAAATTTCATGTGATATCAGAGCTGTACTCTTCATGGTGCGCCTAGGGAGTAAGTAACGGCAAATATAAAGCCCGTTAATTCATTTAAGGTAACTGGGCCGCCACCAAATCAAGCTGATCTGCGTTTGCAAATTCTTCTCAAGAAAACACTTATAATCTTTTTGATGAATTTTAATTTCTTTTCATATAGATCAAATTTACAATACATTAATTTTCCATAGGTATTTATATATTATTTGATACCTGTAATCAATCCACAGGTTAGTAACATATAAATATAAAATTTAGTGGCTTTACTTTTTTGACAGGACACCATTATGTTTGAAATGAATAATTGTACATATCTTTGCTGTTATTCTATTTCTAATATCTTTGTTTTCGAGCTTGTGGAACTTTGTATTGTATCGGTGTGTCTTTGGCAAAGAGTGTGTTGGAGGGTTGATGTATTCATTTTTAGATGATATAAAGATTATATTTGTGTATTGATTTTCACACTGCCGTTTCTGAAGGTTATTGCGTCAGAACACGTGTGTTTTTGTAGTTGCTCTCCGTAAATACTGGAAAAGCCTGAATTTGACTATTTATATTTGAACTTGGAAAAATGGCGACTTCCACAGGCGGTGTGGGTAAGTTCCTTAATTTCAGTGACGGAGGAGCATTGGTATAACGCCCATTATTTTGCATGGTAAACATATCAAGCAAGGGATGAAGTGAAAGTTTCTGAACCATCATTACTTATGGGTATTTGTTAAATGTGGTAGTCCTTTCACAAAGAAGTGTATAGATTAGGACTATGTAGGATGGGAATCAGTATTTGTGTGGCTTCAGAACATATTAAATTTCTTCAAACGTTATGTATTACCACAGTTCTTTGACCAACTTCTTCTGTACTACTGTTTTATTTTGAGAAATTGCTTATTTTGTTCAATTTAATAGCGAGAATACTTAAATGTTACTTCGTAGGCCTTTCTGGATGTGCTCATTAATGAAAATTCGTACTGAAAATCTCTAGTAGTAGCTTTAATAAATATGCAGAATTTGCAGCCTTTTTGAAAACAAATTGATTACATTGTGATTTCTTTCTTATGGCTTCTTACTCGAACTAAATGAGGATGATTCTTATTGTAAATGTTAGGACATATGTACCATTGCATCTTAGCATGTTTTATCCTTCATGCTCTTTCGACAATCGCCAGACAATTTTCATTTTGATGTTGTGCTTAAAACAGAACTGGGATAGTGGTAGGTATACTTAATACCATAACACCTAATAATTAGCCTACTAAAAAAAATGTGAACATGGGCAGAACATCACAACTACATTTGTAAGCTGCAGTTATAGAATTTCTGGGCTGTAAAAATGAGATTATGCTCTATATTTAAGAATTTTACAAGGACAAGGCATTTGGACACAGGTTTTAAAATTATTCTTGTTTTTCATAATATTAAAAATTTGTTACTCTTTTTCACACAGTACTTATGTTAGGATTTGTTTTGACTTTGATAGTATCTTTTAAAAGACTGTGGTAGGTAGAGACCGTTGTGCAAGCCCAAAGACTATTACTTAAAGAAATGATTGAAACTAAAGATATTTTTGGTCTGCTGGAGATCTCAGTTACACTATAACAATATTCGGTAGCTGTAAAATAAGAATGGAGAAAGGACTTTTGGTATTCGCTTCAAATTTACCACATACGTTCCTGTGGTCATACCTTTTAAGAAAAAGTGTACAAGAAAGCAAAATCACACTTACCTTAGACATGAAGCAACATAAAAGTTACGAAAAACCGCCATTGCACTACATTTTGGCACTTCAAAGATGATGTTATTGTAAAAACTCTGGCTTTACATGATCACAATAATTGTGAAATCTCTGATGAATTTTTCTGACACAATATAAATATGTTTCAGCGCAGTGTGTAATAGAGCAGATGCAAGTATATTTCCATGTGAATTGCGATTTTATTTGCTATCAATAAAAAGCAGACATCACGCCGATAAATATATTTTTTTCTTTTGCGTTAACTGTCCATGAACAGAAGCAGCAGAACCAATTTCTTTTGGCACTATTTAGCGGTGAGCAGTACAATTCGTGGCAAATGGCCGCTTGCGATTGGTCGCGATGTGCGGCCATCAGTAGCTTATTGGATGTATAATTTATGTATGAATCCGCGTATTACAATACGTTTACTTACTAAATAATAAAATTGCTTTTGGAACGCACTCGATTTAATGACAGAAGGTCGTAGAAGCTTTTCTTGATTCTATTAATCCTACATCGACTGATTTATTCTATTCCGTTTTTCAGAATTTCCTCGCGTGGCTGAACTTGTTATTACAATCGTGCATACGAAAATATTTAACATTTATAAAATATGACTTCGTCAACAACCTTTCGCGTTTAGGTTGTAACGCAGCCTGGACCACAGTAATAATCATAAATACTATATGATAATTGGAAATCCGCAATATCGTGTGTTTACGTTTCACTATGCTCCAGGCTGTATTATGACTAAACGCATCTTTATAAAATATAATTTCGTCAATAGTCGTTCGAGTTTATGTTGTAATGCTGCCTGGGCCATAGTAGTACCGATACACGACATGGAAATTTGGTGTTCGCAATATCGTGCCCGATGGTTGTTTCACTGTTCAGGCTGCATTAAAGCCTAAACGCTAACGAATTCATGCTGTCCATGGTTCTTTTCAACCTGAAGTCAATGCACTTAGGTTGAAATGCAGCCTGGACCACATTGAGTACATGGTAAAATTTGGACGCTGCATTACAATCGTCATAACGCCATAGCAGTATATTCAAATTGTATTTATCATAGTTGCTAGTGATTCTACAGTCTTTCCTCCAAAGTGCGCATATTATCTTTGGCGCGACAATATGAACTGATATGGCGAATTTCTGTAGCGTTAATTCTTAATTTTTATGTTGCTTCACGTCTAAGGTAAGTGTAATTTCGCTTCCGTGTACACTTTTTCTTAAAAGGTATGACCACAGGAACGTATGTGGTAAATTTGAAGCGAATACCACAAGTCCTTCTTTCTCCATTCTTATTTTACAGCTACCCAATATTCACTAATGACATCAGAATATTGTGGTAGTCTAGTCAATTGCAACTTATATTATTTTGAAACAGTAATTCAGTTGTAACCATTATTTTGAAGCATAAATTAGGTTGTAATACAGCCTTGGCCAGTGTGACACTGCTAAATGTATTTCAGAAAGTATTTATAGTGATGTCTTGCATTTGACTACTGCAGTATTATGTTGCCTCTTCCTTGAGGATTCACATCTCCAGTAATCCCGATATCTTTATCAGTATAGAGTGCCAAAAAGGGCCATTTTACTAAAGTGTTAATAATGGTTAAACTGAAAGTAGGCTATCATTTAGAACATTTGGATTGATTGGACCAACAAGATTTGTAGTTGGATGGCGAAACATTGTCTTATTGAACCTGTCACCAGTAGAAGGTCAAAATGTTAATATTACTGATTAGCAAAATTACCTACAGATTTACCATGGGAATGCTACTAAAGTGGCATCATTCATTTTTAGGCTGCTTAACAATATAAGCACAACCGTTTTTGGGGCAAACTTAACAGAAGAGGCACTCTGGTGTTTGTATTTTGTTATTATTTGTATTGCACATAAAATATTACAATTTATTGTCTAAGCAGCTTTAGGACTAAAGTGATGAAAGGTAAAATCACAAGGTAGCACCGAGCATGGTGGGTGAGCGGCTAAACACTGAACTCACATTTGGGAGGGTGCACGTTCGAATCCCCATCCAGCCACCCAGATTTGGGTTGCCCCAAGATACTCCAGGCAAATGGAGGAATAGTCCCTAAATAAGGCTGTAGCTAAATTTCTTCCAGTTTCTTTCCCCATTCCTTTCCCACCTCTAATGACCTCGACTTTGAGGTACAAAAAAAAAAAAAAGAGATAGGAAAAGAAGGTAATCTAAACACTTTGTGCATGATATGAGCTTAGATCTCTATTTCTTTTCTTTCTTTCTTTTTTTTAAGCTTATGTTATATGTTTGATGTGAAACTTATTGCACCCCTGTCAATTTTTAGTACAGTTATAATGTGAAATGGTTGTGATGATGACACTCATGGTCCTACTGTTAGGTTTCAAATTGTCTTCAGCTCAATGACTGTTTTATACAATGAGCATTGCTTATTTATGTGTGTAGATTTGTGGTCACTACTGAAAGTATGTAGGCTGACCTTAGTTGTCATAAGCCATTTCAGTGTAGCAGATAAGTGTTCATTCATTTTTAATATGTAATGTGCTTCAAATTATACTATTCTAATGGTTTGTAATTTGGGAAGCCATTTACTGCTACTAAGTCCATGTCCATGATATGGCTGTTGAAATTAAGTATTATGACTTTTCTATATGGCCGATGCATGCCTGTCCACAGGCATGGAGAGCTGCCAATTTTTTTCATGTGTTGACAGAAAATAGCCTAAACAGCATTTGTTTTTAATATTAAATTCATGTAAGAATTATATATTTGAGTTTGATACTACTATGACAGTCTCCCAACATGTGAAGTAATGATGTCACAGCATGGTACATGTATTGAGGTTTTGGAGAATGAAGCAGATTTAAATAAATCTGCATCTTCAATTGAACTAATAAACTCTGTTCGAAAATATCAAATCCTAATTTACAACTTTGTATGAATTTACTTGTAAGAAAAGAATATGGATAATTGTGACATAAAGTTGTTTATCTAAAATTTAAAAATTTAAGTTATTGAAATAAAACTGTATCAACATCCATTGAACTCATCTTGTTAATAAGTCAAATGATATCTCCAGTTGTACCTACCGATTTGTTTTATTCTATATCATGATGCCTAATGGATATGGATAATGGTGAAAATAAATCTGCCACTAAACAATGAAAATAAAATAGGATAGAATGTCACTTGCCACGCATGAAGGCAAGAGGGGTCAGAAAAAACTAAAAATCCACAAATACACTTTACAGTAATTCATTTAGTAACCTTATTCATGTAGGAGACGAGACATACTTCGGGGAAAGATGTATACACACCCAGACCTACATAGTAGGAATGTGTCTGACATGACGAAAAATATAATTCCTTCAAAATATCAGAAATTAAGTAGAAAAAATAAAATTATTGCTATCTGAATTTTAACACATTCGTTCGATTTGAAAACAGTACCTGAAACCATTCGTAACTTGAACTATTCAAAATGAACTAATGACTTAAAGAAGAAAATATCCCACAACTTTTTAAAATTTAAACCAGTATGGATCGCAAGTGCTGGTTATGACTTACATTTTGCCTGAGAAAGCCATTTTCTTAATTACAGTTTGTCAAAAGTTTGTATGTCACCTTTTTTTCAGTCAGCAGATGGATTCAGTTGGAGAAGATAATGCCGTTTGGGGGCGTCCATTAATGACATGAGGTGATGTCATTTTAGATTGGGGGGGGGGGGGGATCGGGAATTAAGGAAAAACATCTCGTGTCATTAATGGACTTCTCCTTTATATATGATTCAGGCTCTTCTTAAATAACATAATATTTAACATGTTGTAGGAAAATACTTTCTTTTATGAGAAGGTGGTTTAGAATATTTAAAATGTAAGCTCTTTCAGGAGACTTGAGATGCATATCGTCAATATGGCATAACTTCTGTTTTGTCATTTGCCCAGGCATCTTATCAATCTAAACTGTTTGTGCAAGAACGAAGACTTTCTCGTTGTATAATTGCAACAAAGTCTTTATGTTGTGAAAACACAATATCTCATCAACTAACCACATCTTCCTCTGGTGCAAAAATGTCTGTACTGGATTGCTCACCAACAGGTACTGATATTTGTCAGTATCTTTGGAAGATGACAGAGCAAGTTGTCGAAATATCATTTTTTTCGTAACACAATTCCGGCTGCAGACTTCATTGTACACTGTTTGCCCTCCTAAGAGTTGTAGTTAAGTTGAAATGTGGCCTGGACCATGGAAGCTATAATTATCTTACACCTACATTGCTCTTGATTGGAAAAACAACAGTTTGCTGCATATGTAAGAACTTTTCAATGTTTTAAAAATATTTTTGTGTTGTAGAAAAATACAGATTCTCTGACAAGTATTTAGTTGGCATTTCAAGTATTCTGTTTACCAGTGGAGTAGACTGGTTCACACTGCAGAATCTTTTCTCTCTCTGCAAACTATTCCTCTATAATCTAGCCATTTGAGCTTGTAACACTTCTGCTTTGATAATTTTTCCAATTTTGCCGGCCCCTATCTTATATATGTATAAAAATCTCGCATCACTATGTTTGTTCCAGACAAACTCTGAAACTACTTAACCTATCTTGATGAAATTTGGCTTACTGTGTGTAATTTTGTCTGACTTAAAACATAGTTTTTTATCTCTATTATTGCCAATTAAATGTTCATTAAATGATTGTCATAGGACAATGGTTTGTAATTATTTGTAAGTTTGAGCGGTCTGGTGGCTCAGTGGCGTCTGACTGGAGATCGTATGGTACCCGGTTGGAATCCCTATTTTGGCGGGGATTTTTATAGGCACATAACACATCCTTCACCTCTGGCGTAGCTTGCTGTGTATGGTAATGTGAAGAATGCCAGGATGGTACCGTGGTTCAGATTCCAAGCCAAACTGTAGGTCCCCTACACCCAGCAGGATTGACAAGCTCAGTTAAGGTGGCTACGACAGGGACGGAATGCACAGCCAATAGAAACCCTGTTTCCAGGTCATTACGTCCACATGGAATTATTATTATAGTTCCATAAGTTTCTAACAGATGGTGATGTGTTAATTTATCGACCCAACACTTGATTATCTAGGTTGGGTAACCATCCAGTAAAAGGTGTTGTGTTTCGGTATCTTGATACTACAGTCTATTCCACGCCGTATGTGTTTATGTTTATGACATAACTGAGTTTCTTGAATTTTTCATGAATTATCATTTTTATATGTGTGCTGTGTATCTATACTTAATATGATGAATGCGAAAGTAACTCTGTCTCACTGTCTGTTTATGTTTCTTGGGCTAAACAGCTAATCCAATCATGATGAAATTTAACGAGTAGATGCTATTTGGCATTAGGATGGACATAGCACTCTTTTTTTTTCTGTATAAATAGTACATGTTGTCATATAATTTTGAAAAATTACTGAATGGCGATAGACATGCGTAGGACCTGTTCTGTGTACTAATTTTCCATATAGCGGTTTGATAGCTCAGTGGTTAAAGTGCTTGGTTACCGATGTTTGGAGAGTGGTCTCCAGTTCAAATCCCCGTGAAAGCAAAAATTGTTTTTGTTCATATGAGTTACGCATGTACCAACGGTTATTCGGATTGCATGTTAAACTGTAGATACCACAAATTTAGGGGTGCAATGCGAGGCAAATCGTAGGTAGTCCAGCAATGCTGTAGGTGTACACTTTGTTATATTGATCCCTAAGGGGTTGTTATTCTCACAGTCAGTGTGTGTGTGTGTGTGTGATCTGCACTAATCCTTTATATTATATATATAAATCTCGCATCATGATGTTTGTCCGAGATAAACTCCGAAACTACTTAGCCATTCTTGATGAACTTTGGCTTACTGTGTGTAATTTGGTCCAACTTAAGAGATAGGTTAGTTTTTATCTCTATTATTGACCTTGATATTTATTATTGTGAATTAGATGTTCATTAAATGTTTGTCATAGGACAATGGATTGTAATTATTTGTAAATTCCGTAAGTTTGTGCGGTCTGGTGGCTCAGTAGTTAAGGCGCCTGAGTGGAGATCGTATGGTCCCCGGTTCAAATCCCTGTCTCTGTATGGATTGTTATAGGCACTTAACCCATCCTTCACCTCCGGCGTAGCTCGCTGTGTAATGTGAAGTATGCCAGGACGGTACTGTAGTTCAGATTCCACGCCAAACTGTTGGTCCCCTGTACCCAGCAGGATTGGCGAGCTAGGTTAAGGTGACTATGACACTGGCAGAATGCACAGCCAATAGAAACCCTGTCAGCAGGTGATTACGACCACACGGAATTATAAGTGGGCTATAGTATTATAAGTTTCTAACAGGCTGATGTGTTAATTTATCTACACAACACTTGGCTATCTAAGTTGGGTAACCATCCAGTAGATGGTATTGTTTCGTTTTCTTTACGCTACAGTCTATTCCACGCCAAATGTGTTTGTTTACGACATAACCAAGTTTCTTGAATTTTTCGCGTATTATCATTTTTATATGTGTGTTTGTATCTATACTAATATTATAAATGCAAAAGTAACTCTGTCTCTCTGTTACGTTTCTTGGGATAAACGGCTAATCCTATCAAGATAAAATTTGATGAAGAGATGCTATTTGGCATTAGGGTGGACATAGCATTCTTTTTTCTGTATAAATAATACCTGTTGTTATATAATTTTGAAAAATTACTGAACGGCGATAGACGCATAAGGATAAGTAGTTTTCTGTACTTCCTTTCCATATAGCGGTCTGGCAGCTCAGTGGTTAAAACACTTGCCTGATGATGTTTGGAGCATGGCCTCTGGTTCAAATCCTCATGGAAGCAACAATTTTTAAAATTTATTTTGACCGTTTGAGTCACGCCTGGACCGCCGGTTGTTCGTATTGCTTGTTAAACTGTAGATACCACAAGTTGCGGGTATCGGCTAGTTTTGTATATATAGAATTATTACCTTTGTCTGGCAGCTTTTAATCTTGGAAGCATTTATTAGATATAGTTGTCAGCATTTCGAACAGTATATCAGGACTGTGTGATTTCTTATTCCTCATTTTTGCTAGTGCATCTTTAATTTCTTTACCAGAGGTTGACAGTTTCTGACATAATATTTTGGGAGAGATCATGATGCAAAAATTCTTCTGTTTTCATTTAGAAGTTTTTTTATAGTAATGTATCCATTCTGTAATGCTGTTTGAATTTATTCGAGCTGCATCTTTATTATTTGCACGCCTTTTACTATTTTCCAGGCTTTATTGGATCAAGTACATGCCACACACTTGTTAACTTCTACACGTACCTTATCCCTTTTTATTCGTTGACCTAGTTACTTCCCTTGGTTCTTCTTGTTTTTGTAGGTTTCTCTGTTTTCTATGGCTTTTGTTTGCAGCTGTTTTTTCATATGTATGTTTCTCAACTTCTAAGGCAGCTTGCAGTCTATCATTCCACCATGAGATAAATTTGTAATATCTAGTCCCTTTCGTTTATTTCCCTAAAGCTTCAAATGGTGCTCTGTAAATGTATTTTTATTTTTTTTTATTTCCATGATGTTTGCTGTATCGTTTATAGCATGTGTTAACTTTGTAATCTGATTCAGAAATTGGGTAGAAACATTGTTGTGCCATTCCAAATTATAGTTAACTAGTGGAGCATCCAACACTTTCTAGTATGGTTGAGGTTGATTTGTTCATACGGTGATTTTAGTAGCACAATTTGAAACACGTATCAAATTGTCACTGAGACTTTCTGCAAAACAACTTTGTAGAAAGTTTGACAGAAATCCCAACCGAATGGGGGTATCTGGTAGTGGTGATCATCATTCTTAGGATTAGAGAAGATTTTACAATTTTTAATCTTTTTTTTTTTTTTTTTTTATGGACATAATTCTACAGTGACGAAAACTATTAGGGTGCGAAATGAAAGGTGTCGTATTTCAACATCTGCATTGAAGACATCTCATTGTGATTTTACGGAAATAAATGCATTATTACATACATATTTACATTTCCTGCTCTGGTGGCAGGTCACTTAATATCTTACTAGCATTTGCCCGCTGCTTTGTGCGTGTCCTTTGGTATAATTTAGAAATTGGTAGTCCTATCATTACCTTGATGCCACAATATGATGATGGATTCTTATAGAACTCGACGAAACAAATCAAAAGTACAGAATAAAATTTTTTGATATCTCGCTTGGTTCTCGAGATATATTAGCTCAAATATTACTTAGTTAGGCTGATATGCTACCTGGACCAGAAGGGTAATTGGATGTGCCATAGCTTTATAATTTGCAATACCCGTTTTTGAATACATACTTCTCTAGAAAAAGTGTATATAAAAATAAACGTACTCGAGACCTGATGCAGCACAGAATAAATAGTACAAAACAACCATCTCCAATGATGTTATTCATGCCAAATATAATATCGAAGTAAAGAACAAAATCTTTCAATATCTAACCTAGGTTTCTAAATATCTTAGTTCAAAATATTCCTAAATTCATGGCCCAGAGGGAAATATTACTTCTTGTCCAGGTCACACATCATCCTAATCACATCGCCTTTGATATAACGTATCTCTAAAACTAAATGTCTTGTATTCTTGCAAAAGAATGCTCCTGGTCGCATTTTAACAAATTAACCCTTTGACACACAATATGGCTAGAACTAAGCGAAATGTCTCGCCTTAAGAAGACACTGTAAAACTTTGGTGCCATTGAATTTTTTCTTCTGATACAGGCCACATTTCGACCTAATCACACAATATATATGATACCTACTATATCTCCATAATTAAGCGAAGTCTGGAAACATCTCATCGAATTATATAAAAATGCATCATCAAATAGCGGTGCCAATGGAAATTTTTCTTCTGGTACAACCAGTGTATTACGGCCGAAAAATCAAGCGCGCTTAAACTATCAAAGAAACCTTAAAACCACAAAATATATATGAATCATGTAAAATAAGTCAAAATATGGATAGGTGCATACTTTAATATTATGCAACGAATATGCTTTATTAAATACATCGGAATTTATTTGCATGCTTGCATATTGAAAACTTGCCAGCATTCTTAACTTCATTGTTATAGAGTGCAGATACTATCTTTGGCGTGAATAATGTCATTAGAGATTGTTAATTTTCTGTACTATTAATTCTGTGCCGTACCGCGATTTTTCTGCCGCATCACGTCTCTGCTATGTTTGTTTTTGTATACTATTTTTTATACAAAAACATTTCCTCAGAAACAGATGTGGCAAACTTGAAAGCGATGGCACTGCCCATTTCCCTTCTGGTCCGGGCGGTGTATCAGCTTAACCACATCATATTTCAGTCAAGATATCTCGAGAACTAAGACAGATATCAGAAAACATTTATTCTTTATTTTCGATTTGTTTTGTGAAAATTTCAAATGAATAGTAAAACACCTTCTTAACTGGTTCTTATTTTACCATTGCAACTGTCATTTCAGTTGCATGTAAGTATTTCCAGTGCGTCAAGTTTCGATCGCGAAACAGTGAATGTTTTAATGGACATGCAATTTTTTACTAAAATATTGGTAAAGTTTGTGGTTGGTTTTAAATGCAGTCAATTTCCTTTCAGTGAAGCCATATTACTAATGTCACAGTTTCAGCCACATGTAAGTAGTCCCAAATGGTCATGATTCGTAAGCGATGCCATGAATGTATTAATGCGCATGTAACAAACTTTTAATTTTGGAATTGATAATATGAGAGACACATGCAGCTTGCTTACAGACTTATAATAGTATAGAAGACATACAGCAGATGATGAGCTTTCAAATTTCTATAGTCAGAATATAAGGTTTTTTACTCTGAAAATCCCACCAAAATTGATTTAACTGTTTTAAAATTATGCCAGATTGTTTGTAAATCAAATTTTGTATCAAATGCTCCGTTTGCAATATGTATTTGAATGACCAATCCCATGATCATTTTATTCCTAATATATTTGTAATGACTCAGTTAGAAAGATGTGTACCAAGTTCCAGCAAAATAACCTCTGCTATTCATGCAGCAGTTGGCCCAACGAGTTTTTTCAAGACATGTGGAAAAGATAAAAAAATATTACTTCACCAGATTACTGAAGAACACAATTTTAAAATGAATAAATACTATATTTTGGGACAAACTGGCATATACAAAATCCTGCATGTTTTGTGATCTGCAGTACTACTAATATAAACTTCAGTTTAATAAGTATTCAGGATTATTTTCCTAAATTGCTGTTAAGCTAACACCGAAGGCTTTAAACAGTTCACTTTTATGTTAAAACCCATCAGATATGCATCACTCATTATGAACAGTAAATATAATTTCACTTCCAGATGTCTGAGATCATAGAGATCATAGATTCAAGAATAAGGGCATTTTTTCCACAAGTTTCCTCTTGTGCTATTTTTATTCAATACGATATCTATGAGGTTCTATGACTGAATAAACAAAATTTAAGAAAGGAACTGTTAGTTGCCATACTATTTTTTTTTTTTAGGTATTATTACATTTTCAACATTCAATTTGTTTTACATCTTTGGTGTGAGAAATGTCTTTCCTGGCATACAGCTGATAAAAATTCTTCACTGGCGTTCTGCTGGATAAATTTGCGTTCATGACGTTTCAACAGCTAGCTCCGCTGTCGTTAGATGAAATGGTAGGTCGATGACAGTCAGTAACGTGTTGTCGCAGTCGCAACTTCAACCTACAATTTCACCTGATGAAGACAGCGGAGGTAGCTGTCAAAAGATTGTGTATGGCAGAATACCAGTGACAAATTTTTTACATATTTGGTGTTTCTCGTGATATGTTCAGAATTCATTTACTGCTCCAACATTATGTAACATTAAACATGACATTTGCCAAACAAGTCAAGTCTGATTCTAGGCTTATAAATGGTGAAAATCCAATTAATCCTGAGTAGTTTTTTGATTTCGGAAATTGTATAAGAGGGTTACATTTTATAAATATAAGTTTGGTGTCTGTATTTTGTCGGGTGCTTGGTATGTATGGGAAGTCTATTTTCACAGCTAGTAGGTTGTGTAGTCTGATCCACATTCTGGGCCCATTGTACTCTTAACTTCATGGATTTGGAGTCTACTTTGTTGCCTCACAATAATATACTCCAGCATTTCTCAACCTTTTTCAACCTGAATACCAGTAAAATCTCTAAAATAATTGTGGGGCTATTTTAACTTATATGGGCCTAATTTTTATCCAAGTGTATTTGTTTGCCAACTCCTGTTGTCAGTAAGTACCATGGTACAGCTACAATAAGACCCCTAAGTCATTAACTTTATGAACAAAGTAACATCATTCTGCGTAAAGCAGATTGTAAATGAATTTAGTAAACTGATGATTGTAGTAACAACATAGTCACATGCTTGTATTCTGGAAATACCAGAGTTTTGCTGATGGTTGAAATATTAATGGCTTTAAGAAAATTTGGCTTTTGGCTTTCCTGCAGAGGCCTGGTACACAAGTACCAACTATGGGTTTGATTAACCTGCAGTACCCGAGCTAAAAACTTGTGAGCACTGCGAGTTTCCCTCACTGTAAACTCCTTGCGTGCCTCAATGACCACCGTAGGGCATGACTTGAATAATTGTTTCTAGGAGAACGGGGATCTAGGCTTCAATGCCCGGTTCATGGGGACGGTGCAAATCTCTATAAAAGAAAAAAAAATCCTCAATCTCAAGACGAGTAATGTGCTGAGGAGGTGAATGGTTGGTGAGGAAATCAAACCACATCCTACTGTACAACCGCAGGGGCACCCGTGTTGTATTAGGCGTGGTGGCGTGATGTGGGGTCTCCACGTCACTCGAAAATAAGATTAATATTTAAACATGAATAGAAATGTTATCTTGGTTGTCGGGTTGGAACCATGTCAATTTGTCGAAACCTAACGTTTCACCCATCATTTTGTGGCTTTCTTCAGAGGACTGTCCTCTGAAGAAAGCCAAGGTCAAGTGTCTGGATGGAGTCCTCCCTTTCCAGGGCAGTCACCACAATCTTGAAACAAACAGGTCTCTCGCTCTATATCGCAGACTTCACGTGGCCAATCAACATGTCATATATCATGCCTGCAAGTAAGTTCTTCAAAGTTACCACACACACTTCAAAATTGGCAAAATACACAAAAAACAGACTTAGGTTGTAGTGCATCGAATTTTGATCTTCCAGTATGGAATACAGGATGTTCTTTCTTATAAATGGAAAAGCTACCACAATACTGCAGGTCCCTTTTTGCCACTTTTTCTCCTGCATCTCTTGCAGTGTTTTTTTTTTATAGACCCATTTACTTCTAGATGAAATGACTGTGCAATGCGAACATCAGCTTTATTCAGAGGGTGGGGATCCATTTTACCAAACACTCCTTTTTCAGCCTTCAATGTTCTTGTTTTCTCCATAATGTATTGTGTTGCAGATGGAATCTGATGCAAAATTTATACTTTTGAGAAGAATGCTGGGAAAATTGAAAGAGGTCTCACCATTTCATTGAAGGATTCGCACAATTCAACAGCTGAATTAATGTTTGGTATAAATTCCTGACAAGTTTCACTTTTTTTTTTTTAGGTTCACTTTCTCCTAAAGATGGAATTTCAACACTGAAGAGTTTGGCCAGTTTTCATTCCGTGTACTCGGCCACAGCTTCAGTAATTTCTATGTGCTTTCTTAACGTATAGAGCTTGTGGCTTAACTTCACTAACCATAGTTTTTTAATGAGACTAACACCTACCTCTACAGTTGATTGATTCAGATAGTTAAATTCTTCTGCTGCAGATATGAAATCTTCATTATTCACATCATGGAAGCAGGGGCGTAGCTACTATGGGGCTAGGCGGTGCAGTGCACCGGGGCCCTCACGCTCAGGGGGCCCCCAAGCATACCTCTAGGGGCCCTCAAGCTCAGTTTAGAGGGCCCCACAAGCCTTCACGGCAAACTGGCGACCTTTTTTTTTTTTTAGCTCTATCGTCATCTAAGGGGCCCCTGGGAGTACAAGAGCCCCTCACTAAGGGCCCTCGCTGTGCTCAGGGGCCCCTAAAGAATAATTCAAGGGCCCTCGTCCTCAGTTCAGGTGGCCCCTAGCAAAAAAAAAGGTCGCCCGTCTGGCCTGAGGGCCCAAAATAATTTTTTTGCACCGGGGCCCTTGTTGACCTAGCTACGCCACTGCATGGGAGACTTCATATTAAGTTAGTGTCAAGTTTCATATTCTGAATTTAGAACACAGAAAGTCACTACTGGAAACATCTTCAGTTTGAAATAGTCTCCAAATGAGCACTCCTATTCCCAACCTGAACAAAGTATGCTTTTTTGCTAGTTTTATACATTACTTTTTTATGGATATGCAAATAGTCCGTACACTTCACTCTCCTATGACTCCAATCAGAAGACATTTAAAACTCAGTTTTTCCACAAAACACTACACAGAAATTTCACTAAAGCATATAAACATAGTTTTTTACCACAAAAGATTATAAACATAGTTTTGACCACAAAATATCGTAAACTTGCTCTTTTTGCATGTCTGTTGACAACTGAACTGTGAATTCATGTGCCACTTCTATATGCTAGACCAAACACACAGTATCATCTGAATGGTTCCACATTGTTCTAGAAGGTTCTGTTACACACTGGAATTATCAAGATGGTTCCACATTGATCTGGAAGTTCCTATTACACTGCTGTATTATCTCGAACAGTGGTTCCCAGTTAGTGGCACGCGTTCCCCCCCGAGGGTTCGTCAGGTTGCTTCAAGGGATACGCATGGTCATCTATTGGCTATGGTAATCACTAAAATAACTGGGGAAAAATTCCAAAAACATTACTATTGCTAAAATATATTTTAAAACAATCAAATTGTGTGTGTGTTTTATAATGCTGTAATCCTGTGTTTGTATGACACTTTTTATTTATCATTTCTGCTATAAGGGGTACATGAAATTGTGTTGTAGAAGTGGTACTTGGGGAAAACTATTTGGGAACCAGTGATCTAGATGGTTCCACACTGATCTAGAAAATTCTATTACACTCTGGAATTATCTAGATGGTTTCACATTGTTTTAGAAGGATTTGTTACATTCAGGAATTATAAAGAATGTTCAACTAAGAATTTAAAAATATTTCAACAATTCCAACTTGGTGTCATTTATCATTGTTATTCACTCTCATTGAGCATTGTTGCGATAATGGATTTTTACAAAATGAATTATGAAATATTTTTGAACCAAAGTGGCATGTTATATACTCTTCAGGATATATAATAGGCCTAACATGACATATGACACATATAGATAAAAATTCATAGAATTTTACAGGAATAGTATGTACACAGCTTCTGTAAAATTGAGTTGTTTACATGTTACTAAAACTTGTAAACTCAAAAGTGGAAGTTCTTTACACAGATGCAGTACACAATGGTATTGATTAATAGTAATAAAATCAAAATTTTTGGGATTGGCAATTTTTAATTTTTTTGGCTACTTAAAAACTAACATAAATACAGACATGAAAATCCTAACAACAAACAACACCAAACACAATATTCTAACTCATTAAATTATCAAATTAAAAAAGCAATAGTCTCAGGAAAACACGTACTTAATGACCATATAAACTTAACCAACCAAACTTCATCCAAGTTAATAAACATCGAAACTGACACATAACAGAATTAAACATTCAAATTTCACAACAGCAATTTAACACCACATCGCGCTTCTCCCATCTACAACACATACACATTTTGGCTAAAACAAAGCAAAACACACACGTACAAAATGTAAATTCAAATTCTTCACTCACGCCACTTCCGACAGAGCACCGCCAGAAAAACAGCTGAACGGCAACAAGCGCACACAAAAACCGAAATTTGACAATATTGTACACCTAAACTGTGCTTCAATGTGAATTCATAAGATCCCAGTTTTGTATAAACTGTGTAAATATGTACAATAGTGTAAACAGCATGCTGGTTGAGGTCACAGGCAACCAACAACCACACCTTAAAACAGAACTGTAAGATGTAAGTAGTAATATGAATCATACCTTATGTAAAAAATCTGCTTGATAATTCAAAACTGATATGTAAATATATCATTTTTATGCTTCCTATATACAAGAAAAATTTCGTTACATGTAAAAAAAAAAAAACATTATGTTAAAATATCCCATATTACAGAAAACATTATATGCTGAAGATACCTCAATGAGAGGTGAAACGTGTCCCTCAAATAAATAATATCCAACAACAGTTGTATTGGAGTAATTTTTAAAGAATATTAATTTAAAAACATCAGTAGGTTTGCAGCAAAAAAAGTTGAACACATCTTTTAAAATGGAGTATGTCATTTTAAACAGAAAATTATTATCTTTAAAATAAAATAAAAATCCACAAAATATCTTTCACTGTTCCAGATCACTTCAAAAATTTTATCGAAAATCACAAGCGCGAAATGGGTCCCAAGTTACAATCTTTGGCGACCTGAACCTATTCCTTCAGTTACTTGAGACCCCACAAGGTTATCTTCAAGCTTTATTAGAAATATGTTCAACACGTTTCACCCCATTATGTTCTGCTGTACCACATTTGTTTTAAGCCTGTCATATAACCTAAATTTTGTTATTAAATTATCAAAATTAAAGAGTTGTAAGTTAGTATCGATCCTATTGCAAAACATATTTAAAACTATTTTCTTACAGTTTTCAACTGATAAGTAGAAATAAACAGTCATATTCGATCATTACGATTTGTAAACATTGGCTATACAAAGGGATTCACCTGTTTTCAAATAGAAAATGCTACATTCATATTCAGAGGTGCATTAAGTTATAATGATTAAAACTAGATATGACACTTTGTGTATATAAATTAGCACAGATGAGATATTTGATTTTGAAGTTGAAATTCAAGCATGGTCTTAGATGTCTACGATAACAGTTAAATAATTTCTAAACTCTGTTTTCAAGCTAGAGAAAAGACTTGTACCTTAAAAGATGTGTTGAATTTAGTAGTACGTTATGTAAAAATTTCAAATCTGTAGGTAAAAGTTAAGTAACGTTTTGATAAGATTTTGTACGAAAATAATAATTTTGGGAGGAAAATTTTACTCTTCAAGTAGTATATTTCAGGGAGATACAGAAGTGGAGTATATTTAAAAGAAAGTAGTTTTTTTTGCATTATAAATGAGTTTTTATAAAAATCCATATAGTACTTTGGTCACAATAGGAAAAGTAAAATTTATGGTAATTACGAGAAAATGGTGACTTCCAGTTGAAAGATTTGATAGAAATTTTAGTGTTTACCACTTCAGTAATTTTTTACTGCCAAACCACTAAAGCTAGAGAAATTTTCATGCTGATTGATTTTAACGTTTAGGTGAAGGACTAACTCTCACAAAAATTTCAGGTAGATCAGAGGAAAAATAAGGTTAAATAATTTAAAAAATCCCTGTAATGTTGTGAAATCCCCTAGACCCTCTATAAATAGACTCCCCAGTTGTTTGTAGGCACAAGGTTGTGGCTAATCGCTGCCCATTTGGTGCGATGAATCGAGAAGAACCAAGAAGTACTTAGGCACTCTTGAGGCTAACCTGTCAGCCATATTGATCTGACTGTAACAGATAGTGCAGAAAGTGATTTACTCACAATGTAACTGAATATAGTTAGGGGTTCATTGGAGTTGCTTGCATCAAGCTTTACACCCACAATGTTTTATTTTTGGAGAAGTTTGATGCAGTAGATTGGTCACCGTATGATGTAGATTTTTTTTAAAAAAATTCATTGTTTGAAATTTATATAGAAGGTCTACAGTGAACATTATTTGAAGCCTACCTTAACCCACATGAGGGTTATTCACGGCTTGTTGACTGACTTCTACGTGAAATTATGTTATCTGACAAGCCTGCTTCCATTACAAAGGTATTTGCAAATCTCCCCAAATTTCTACGCGGTTGACATCTGATAATTTTAAATCCCCACCAATAATGACAATTCTACTCTTAATTCTGAACTCTTGAATATGGATGTAGTTTCTCCACAAAAGCCTCATCCTCCTCTTTTTCATTCATTATTCCCCTATAGTGTGCAGTCAACATCCTAATTTTTTTCTTTTTTGACATTAGAAATCTACCTCATGTAACTCATGGTCATGGTATGCAAACACCATTGAACTGTATTAGTCTTTGATAACCCATAGGAAGGCTTCTCCACCAATTGCTTGTCTATCTCTGTGGTACACTCTGTAACCATTGTGAAAAATTAATTGTCTGGTACTTCTTCTTTAACCTAAACTCTACTCCTATAATTACTTGTGGTTTGTGTATCTCTAGTAAGTTTGCAAATCCCATTACTTTATTACATTTCTAAAGTTCACCAGTAACACTTTTATTACTGGCTTTGTGATATTTTCAGCGTTAAACTTCATCTTCCCAGTTATTCCCCCATCAGTTATTGTTTCAGCAATTCAATTTTATCTATTTCTTCAGCATTTTTTTTTTCTATTGATCTACAATCGGTCTCCCTTTGACCATCTCTCTCCATCCCTCCAACATCAGCCCCTAACCTAAAAAAGGCACAGTTGTATCCTCTTCATCACTGGAAGTGGTCTCCCTTACAGCTTTAGCTAACTACTCAGAAAGTACACCCATTTCCCCTCCTATTTAGGTGTATGCCATGCCAACAGGAACTCCACCTAACAACATAGGCCATAGTCACAAGAACAAGACAGAATTAGTTCCTTTCTCAAGTAGCACATCCATTTCCACATTTATATATCTCACAGCATGGTTCAACTGTGGCAGGTCATGGCAACTTGTACGAGTTGAATCCTGGTATGCTGCGTCTCCTTCACCACTTTCGTCAGGTCACACTCTGTACTATAACTCGCATTACTATCTATACTATTCTCCACACCTCCCACTATCACTAGTCTTATCGTCGTTAGTGAAACTCCTACATAGTGAGCTTACATCCTCTATTACTTGCTCTATTGTTGCCTAACTGATCCTGCAGGAGGCCTCACCTCTCCCATGACTACTACGTAGCAGCAGAACCTTCCCTATTATTCCTATTCCTAAATGCATGCTGCATCTTACCTACTACTACGTCTACATGACACTCTTCCTCTCCTGACTCTCATAGCAGACCAAACCTATTTTTTCCAACAATTTCCCCTATGACATATTATCAGCTTCCAACTGTCCTCACCCTGCTCACTAAATACATCATCTTTCCTTTCTGCCCATATAGGCCGAGCCTCCTTACGCCTAGCCTCGAGGGCCCTAATTGTTTTGCGCAATTCCCAGATCATTTCACCCATCTACCTGATCTTTTCATACTAAGTGTGGTGGGTGAGCAATTATGCTCTGGCCTCTCATTCAGGTGGTTTGAATCCCTGTCCGGGCATCCAGATCTGGGTTTTCTGTGGGTTTCTCCAGATTACTCCAGGCCATTGCTGGGATGCTTCCTTCAAAAGGCCTTGGCAGAATTCCTTCCTGCTCCTTGTTCTCAGTCCATTCACCATGTACCTGCGATAGGCGCTACACGTTCCAAACATAATTTTCCCCAAATACTTCTAATACCTTCTAAACAAACATTAAGTGACAAAAACAATATTCTATAATATTAAATTTAATTGATAAAGTAGTCTAATATATTTGGAATATGTGTTAACATCAGAATCATTCTTATGAGCTGGTGAGCAGTATTGGAGATCGTCGGTGTTGCTTCCTCCATGCTTTTTAAGACATGCATTACATGCAATAAAATATCTTGAACAATGATAAAATTAACCTTACTAAATTTTAAATGTGTTGCAAACAAATTTGCTTAGAAAAAATACCTTGGACATAACCTTCTATGCTTTAAACTCTCAGTTTCTACTAAAAACCTCTTGCGCAGGCTGAATTTCTCCCCATTCCTTGACCTCAATTCTCCCCCGCCTGACATTGACAAGATATAAAGCCCAAATAACAATAATCATTAAAAAAAATGGTAGGATAGGGAAGAATAGTGACCACATCTCTACCCACCACTTGATAGAAACAAAGATTATACATGGGAGAGGTTGGTGTTTGAACTGGTGGTGGGGGGGATGGAGGGGGAGAAAGTAGACCAATGATAAATATGTAACAAAATAATTTCTGTGATATATATAAAAGATAGCGAAATGAACCACCACTTACCTTAGATGATGGTTTCACTAGTGTGAGTGCGCGCGCACACACACGCACACACACACGTACACACACACGCACACACACACACACACACAGGAAAAACCATGATTATTTCAGGTCTTGACCCTTTATAAACAGGAGAACATTATGGAGGTCCAAGACCCAAAATATTGTTTTTCCTGTTCTTGTGTTCACGCCATGAAACCATCATCTAAGGTAAGTGGTGGTTCATTTTGTTATCCTTTTTTGTAAATCTATTCACTACTTAGGTCCTATTGTTTCCTGGTTACTATATATATATAAAGTTTGCTCACCTGCCTTCATATGTGTTAGTGCTGGGTTATTTCTTATTTTCATTGCCTAATGGCAGCTTCTTTGTTTCTATTATCCACAAATAATTTAAAAATATCAGTAAAGACAGAAGTCAATAAACGTATATAAAAACTTAAATTTGCATCTATATAGCAAATTACAATAAATTTAGTTTTAATGAAGGCTATAATAATGGGAAACAGTGCCAGAAGTAATAAGAATGTGTACTGGGACAAAGCTGAATATGGTGCATGTGATTATCTGAAATATTGCTTGGTTTTTGTTTGGGTATTTGAAAACACCTGTGACTCCTTGTGAATTGTTATGATATTATAAATTTATAATCATTGCTATAATTCAGAGCTGTTTTTAAATTTTCACAAGGCTTATACCCAATACATCCATTTTTGCAAATTAAACTCTTTCTCGTGACTTCTGCTTTTATATCCCTGGCATCTATTTACATTTGGCACTTGTGAATCTCTCACTTTAAAATTTCAAAGTTGTTGACTTGTAAATTTGCTAAAAATATTATGAATATCTGCGGTGTCCATTGCACTTTTTTTTTTCTCTGTCCTTTAATCTTTGATTCTATTCTACATTTCAGTTGTTCCCCGAAATTTTCGCCTCCTTGAAGAACTTGAGCAGGGACAAAAAGGTGTTGGAGATGGCACGATAAGTTGGGGTTTAGAAAATGATGATGATATGACTCTTACACACTGGACAGGAATGATCATTGGACCTCCCAGGGTAAGTTTTCAATGTCACCCTAATTACGAAGAAAATGATACAGTAGTAGTAATTGCTAACCTCAGCCCACCTCCTTGTACAGTAAGACAATCTTATGGACTTGTTCCCTGGAATAGGCCATTCTGCACAACTAGCATTACTGCGAGCAGTGCTTTTGCTACCTTACCCAGCTCCTCCACTAGAGAAAACTTTTCTCTTTTATGGCATGGCACTTTTGAAGCTTCATGTCATTCGCAAATTAGACACTTATGTAGTTTTAGCTAGAAGAATGGTAACAGACAAATGATTTAATCTATAACACTGACTATTCCATTTCTGTATGTGGCAAAACTAGTGTTGTAAAAAAAACAGTTTTTTTTCTGACGTGAAAAAAAGACACGAAAAAAACTGAAAAGAAAACATGTTTTTTTTCTGGGACATGTTTTTTTTCATAACTACTAAATTTCAAATTTTTAAGGCATTTATCATTTAATATGACTGTTTTAGAGTTTATACTAAGTACTTATCTTACATTTAAATCTACTATATCTTTCTGGTTCAGTAAAAAAAAAAAAAAAAATTACAAAAATGTTGGTAACATTGACTGAAGTTTTCTTTTACGAATGGGGACTTCCCGAAAAGGCTAGGTTGCGTGAGAAGGAATCCACGTTCGGCTGTTCCCCATTGTTTGGATTGATACTCGCTATTTGAACTAGTGCTGCCAGGCCCTACAAATTTATCTGTAGACCTACGAATCTTTTCAAAAACTTAGGAAATTTAACTACTGTTTTTTGCCTCTTTTTATTACTTGTTGTGCTTTCCTTATATTCGTATACTTGTTAAACTCGCAACGTATAGTGATAATACTGAATCATTGTCAGTAATTATGAATAATTTCCTTGCAGCTGTTGGCGTAAACCAACGATTGAAAACAAAAAAGCTCCTATTTTGTATGATAATAGATTTAAATTCAAACTTAAAAGAACGTAATACAGAACTATTGGCGCAGTCTTCATTCACAGTGTGTACTTTGCTCACAATTTAAAATTGCAATCTCAAAAGCTTTTGCATGCAATACAACCAGTAAAAGAAGATGTAACTATTTCTGAAGTTATGGATCTAGAGGGGACAGAAGAAGAAACAGAAAATTCCAGCTCATACCGAACTAGTGTTGGTAGTACTGATACTAGTGAATGTGGCACCGACATAGAAGATGAATAAAAAATTATGTTACCTATATAGATACATTTATGAATCATTATGTAAGATATTATATGATTTAGTAAGGTTTAAAACACACATGTAAAATGTAAGTTCCATAAATAAAACTATAATTTATCAAATATATTGTATTCTGAAAAGAACCAAATTTAGGAAAAAAAACGTGGGTGCTAGGTTTTTTTTTCATGTTTTTTTTTTCACAAATCTGAAAAGAAAGTTTTTTTTCAGTTTGCAACACTAGGCAAAACACATACCTACAACAGTTTCACAGTTCTTGTTATAAGATTTCCTGCTTGTAAGTAGAAGTTCCACTGCACAGAGGCAGTGGGAATTAGTCTACCACTCAGGAGCAAAAGGTTCAGTCTGACAGTTTCATTTTGGTTACAGGTGTTGTGTGATGGTAATCCTTGTGTAATACAAACACACAACTAAATATTGAAGTATTCTAACAGGAAGTTCCAAGAAAATAGCAAGAAAACTTTTCATAGTGTTTTATATATTAAATTTAGCATGATCATAAAAAATCACTCACTTTTTTATTCTAATAGCCTTAACCTTGAGTCTGATGTGCAGTGTAAGTACCTAAAGATAGCCATGCAGTGTGACAGTAGTAACTGAAAAAGATGGCATGGCAACAACAGGATGGATTGATACTTGGCTGTCCGTTTGGCATCGCGTCATGTTCATTGTAGCTGACGTTTCGACCCTCATTCTGGGTCTTCTTCCAGGGAAGAACTGCATCCTCGATCAATGAGTGGTCTTGTTTTATAGGCGAGGCCAGCGTCCGTCTGGATGGTTCAATTTGCCCGGCCAATCAAAAGATCCGAGCTGTCACGTGTTTAGTTGGCCTTGAGGGGGGGAGCGCGGCGCGGTCTGGCGGGAGGTGACACGTGACATGCTCTGTTCGCAACAGCAAGCGCCAAGCGTCGTGTAATTTCAGCCCGTTGTCTTCGTTAATATTGTTTGGGTGTTAAACACGTGATGGCTCGGACCTTTTGATTGGCTGGGCAAATCGAACCATGCAGACGGGCGCTGTCCTCACCTATAAAACAAGACCACTCACTGATCGAGGACGCAGTTCTGCCCTGGAAGAAGACCCCAGAATGAGGGTTGAAATGTTGGCTACAATGAACATGACGCGGCACCACCCTGACAGCCAAGAATCAACTGACTCTGGCCGTGGAAGCCTACGATTACAACAGGATGGACTTAATTTAATCGTAAAGTACAATTTCAGTCCACGTATTTAAAATGAAATGCTACGAAAAACAAGCTTAATTGAAAATATTCAGACAGTTAATTTCTTCACAGTTGCTTAGTTATTAAGTAACGCTGATAATGTCAATTTTATTGTAACATCTCCAGCCACTTCTAGTCCGCCAATGAAGACCGTGCATGTGACGACCACTTGGTGTTGAAAGCGTGAGCTTTTATATATACAGTAACCAGGAAATAATAGGTGCTAAGTTGTAAAATAGAATTATAAATCATCTGTTGACAAAAGGCCAAGACACGAAATATACAATTTATGTGTGTTCTTGTATTTTTTGTGTGTTAATGCCATGCAACCATCATCTAAGATAAGTGGTGGTTCATTTTGTAAAGCAAAGGATCAAAGATCTTGATACTGATGAGATTCTTGGAGTGAAACTAAATTAATGTTCACAGTTCAGAAGTGAGTGTAGAATGGTTATCATTGGAGGGGATTTAAATTTACCAGGTGTCAGACGCGTAGGAAATAAATAATACAAGGGAACAGAGATTTGCAAATACCTTAGTAATGGAAGGAGGTTTTATGCAAGTCATAGAGCTAAATACGAGGGGACCAAACATGTTAGATATCTTTATAATAAAGCCTGGTGAAAATCTTGTAGGGTGACAAGTAATTGAAGGAATAAGTGATCACATTGCAATTCTGATGGATATTAGGGGACTCAGTAAACCAGTGGCCGAAATAGAAGGGAGAATCAGGTATAATTATAAAAAGGCACAGACTTAAGAATTGAAGAGATATTTCTGGGAAAGGTTCAGCAAATAGAAGGATGGCACAAGTGCAGTGGAGGTGAAATGGGAAAAGCTTAAGGAGATAGTAAAAAAAGGGCGAGGAAATGTTTATTCCAAAGCAGAAAATAAAGAGAAGTACAGAACTACATACTACAGTAGGAAGGTGAGAAGGTTAAAGAAGCTAGTGAGGCAGGAACATAGCAGAGTTAAGAGACCGGAGGGCAGTAAGGAATACTTAAAACAACCAAACCAGCAATTAATAAGAGAAAAGCAAATGATGTGTTTATGAAGAATATTATTTGTGCAGGATAACTACTGAATGACACTACTAGAAATTTCTATGGCTATATTAGGAAACTGATGGGGAAGGGAATGTATTCAGACTATTGTAGATAAGAACGGAGTTGAAGTCAGAGGATTTTAAAATTGCAGAGATATTGAGTGACTGGTTTAGTGAGACAACTAGGGACTACCATCCTGTGATGGGAGTGAATGAATCAGATGAGTCTCCCTAAAGTATAAATGAGGAAATTACAAAATTTGAAATAAATTCTCAGAAAATTATGAAGAAACTCAGAAAGCTAAAAAAATGTAAAGGGGTTGGTGTAGATAATATTATTACAGATGTATTAAAGAATGTGGGATACGATTTTGTACCTTGCATTGAAATTTTATTTAAAATGAATTTGGAGTCTTGCTGCTTACCAGAGGATTGGAAAAGAGTGATAGTAGTATCGGTTCATAAAGAAGGGGTTACAAATAGGGTTGAAAATTATAGTCCAATTAGTTTGACATGCAGTTAGGCAAAATGAGGAAGAGATTAATGTGCAACTACGTATATCAGAAATGTCAGTGAAGAAACTGGTTTTCAGATCGACAACATGGCTTTAGGAAGGGATATTCATGTGAATCTCAGATAATCTATATATATAAAGATGAATGTATGTATGTACGTTTGTTTGTTGGTTTGTTCTTCATACAAATCCAGTTTTCATCCGATCTGTATGAAACTTTGCACACTTATCCTTTGAAACAAGGAGAAAAATACTGTCTACATTTGGTTGAAAAATTATCACAAAGTTAGGTGTGCAATGCGAGGCAAATGCTGTAGGTGTACACTTTTTTTACGTTATATTGATCCGTCAGGGGTGTGTGATCTGCAGTAATAATACTATAAATGGGGAAGTAAGTCTCTGTCTTTTGTTAAATTTTGACGACTAAATGCCTATAGCGATATTGACAGAATTTGACAAGCTAATCTGTAGGGAGGGCACAGGACATTTTTTTTGGTATGATTAACAGTTGTAATCACGAAATTTTGAGAACTTATCGAATGGTGACAGAGATGGATATGTGTGTTAGTCTGTAATGTTACGTCGCTTGCTGTGCTTCTTGCGCATTATGTTAGTGTATAATTAGTTAATAAATTTCGTTTAGAGAAAAAAAACGTATTATTTAGTATATATGTCGATTTTCTCTGTCCTATTTGTGTCTGATAATTTTTTATGGCACCAGTTTATTTTGCCTTCTTTTTTGATATGTCTTGCGGGCATAAACTGGCCTAAGTTGTAGCTGTAGCAGAGCACAAACAGCTAAAGTTATTAGAACCCAAGAATCGGATGCTCATGCTGAAGAAAGAAGAAGAGACCAAGCTGAAATAAAGCTGTTCTTAGTTAACACCCCCCCCCCCCCAACATCGTTTGTTTTTCTTTTTTTAAATATGTTGGAAATTGGTTCTCATCAAGAGACAGGTTCGATGGTAGAATGCTATAGTGATGGTTTTCCTGTCATATTATGCCGACTCGGTGTTGTTTGGGCCCAATCCTTCGTTACCAACAACTTTCTATATTCAATTCTGGCAAAGAAATTCTTAATCCACGCGTATGAAGTCTAGAGTATCAGCTAGTGCGCTATATGCAAGGTACTTCAGATGAATTGGGCAAGGGAGGCCAAGTTGATAGTATGGCATTAGATCTTTCTAAGGCATTTGACACAATGAGCCATAAAATGGTTTTAAATAAACTGAAATATGTTGGATTAAATGAAAAAGTTACTTGCTGGGTTGAGGAATTCTTAAAAGCCAGAAAACAAAGTGTTAGAGTAGGAAATATTTTATCGAAAGAGCTCGAAGTAAATATGGGAGTGCCACAGTGTAGTGTATTGGGACCGTTGATGTTCATTGTACTAATTAATGACTCTGTTGATGGGTTATGGTCAGAATTTAGGTTTATTGCTGATGGTGTATAATAGGATCAAAACGTGAAGACTGTGAACAGCTGAGGGGTGTCATGGATAGAATATTTAAATGGGTAGGTCAGCATGGAATAAAGATAAATGCCAAGAAGAGTTAGGTTATTATGATTATAGGGCATGCAGTCCGAATTGCATGTTGAAGGCTTGGAGTGCAAATATCTTGGCATAATGTTTGACAACAAACTCAACTGGGCAGAGCACATTGGGCAGGTGGTAGGAAATGATTACAAAATTCTTCATTTACTGGAGAGGGTGATGAGATTTGTTTGTGCAAGTTATTGCAGGACCTAGTCAACTGATATGATGGGCTGGATTGGGAGTTATTGGTGGTTAGGAAGAGGGTTAAGAGTGCTGGGAATGTATTGGTGATGGGGCTTGGAGGGATATTGGCCCAAGAATAAGGAATAGTGCATGGAAATGGAAGGATGGCCATGGCCTCAAGCTCGCGCTTGATTTCATGAATAAGGGAGTAGGAAAATTTTCTTTTGTTGCTAAGGATGTCGTGGATTGGAACTAATTACCAAGTGAAACGATGAATATTTTGCCAAAAACTCTTAAGGAATTTACAATTAACATTTGTAAATCAGAAAAGTAAATTGAGAAGGAATTTAACACTCCAGTTGTAAAAGAAAATTTAAAAAATAATATAAAAAGTGGTAATTAGATGACTAGGGGAATTGCCACCGAAGTGTTAACTCCATCACAATTAAAATGAATAATAATATGATTTGGCTGATTAACACTACGAATTTTTTTTAAATGAGTTTCTTCTTAGTTTGAAGGGTCTGGCGTCATTATATAAGAGATAAATAACAATTTGTTCTGCATTGACGCAACAGTAGGATAAAGACTTCCATGAGGGAAATGGGTATTTGTTCCCCATGACCCCAATGTTTTTATTTTTATCATTTATTTTAAAAAAGTTTGATACATTTTGTTTTGTATGAAACAATAAATTTAATATAAAATATAATTATTTACATGTAATTTCTTATTTAAAAAAAAATAAAAAAATATTAAGTAGTTTTGCAATATACTGGTAACAATGGGTGTGTCAAAATTTTAGTTATCAAAGCTGATTAATTTTTATTGATTACTATCTGCAAGCACCAGTATGATATGTATCATATAAACATTGGGCGCAACAGACTTTTTGCAATTAATACAGCCAATAAAAGAAGTTTTGTTATATTTACAAGCAGTTTTGAGATTATCTAATGGAAAACAAATCTAGTTGAGTCATCTCTATCGTTTGAAAGACTGGAAACATTCCAAGCATAACCGACCAGTTTTTAAAGGCCAGAGGAGATAATGTTTTGTTGATTTTATTTTGATATAGTCTCCGAAATAGTTGTATTCTCAATTGTGTTCAGTTAAATAAGCACAATTTTGTGTGTGCTTGGTAAATTTTTTTACCTGCCTGTAAAAGACTTTACAGGAATGCACCAATGTGATACACTCCGGAAAAATCTTTTGAACTGCAGGTGGGCACTTTGCCATCATTGTGAAAAATTTTGTCTTTCATGCTTTGCTTATGCTCAAACAGTCGGTAAGAAAAAACACCATTTGTTTTCCAACACAAAGCTTATAGAATTCTTGAGGAAGTCATTGCACAAATAGGTTGTAAGCTTCCCAGAATTCACATCAAAATAACATTCTCTTGGGGTGTTTTGAAGGACTCAATTGCTGCTGTCATTTTCAAACAACCAAAGTTACTCTAGTGTAATTGTCTGATTTGGTGTTGCCAGTTTCCCTTTAGTTTGTGAGGATTTTCCCAAAAGAGAGGTATATTGACATGGCTGGAAACTCAATGGTAATTGGTATATTTCTGTCTATACACGCAATCAACGAATTGTTACCAGTATACATTGGAAAATGGCTTAAAAATTCTTTCTAAAAAATATGACTATAAAGTAAGGAAAGATAGAGAAAATAAACCTTCAACTCCACATAGATGAAGGGAGAAGGACACACAAATAGGAACACACTCTATGATATTATGGTATAAACTTCAATCATGATTAGAGGATTGCTATTTATATTTCTGGCCTTGGCAACAGTAAGTGTTGCCAGGTGCCATCTGAAGTTTCCATTGAAAACATTGACATTGTTGAACATATCCTTATTCATAACAATGTCATTTAAGTGTGATTTGTTGTTTACAGTAACTTTAAAAATTAACCTGGGGCGAAAAATGGAATTAACTCGTGAAAATTTTCATGCGATTATTTTCCACAACTTTTAACATGGGTTATCAAGACAAAAATGCATCGATTAACTTAAGTCTTTATAGGGTGATAAAGCACCATCATATAGCACTGTAAAAAACATGGCCGAAGTTCACTTCAGGACGAATTCCGTGAGGGTCGTCCAAAATTGGTTGTTGTGCCAGAAAACATCGATGCTGTGCGTGAACTGATAAAGCAAGATTGTCATTTGACATACCATGAGACTGAGGCATCTTAGGGCATTAGTATGACAAGCATCAATAAAATATTGCATGATCATTTGGCCGTAAAAGATTTGTTCGCGTTGGATCCCGCATAATCTGACAAATGCTCAAAAGGAAGGTCGTGTCGATTGGTGCAAGGAAATGTTAAAAAAAATACGTTCAAGGTGTATCAAAGGCAGTGTATAACATCTACACAGGTGATGAATCATGGATCTATGCATATGCTGCCAGAAACAAAACAGCAATCGACTGTATGGGTCTTCCAAGACAAGCCAAATCTAACAAAAGTTGTTCGCGGAAGAAACACATCGAAGCAATGGTCACGTGGCGACAGTAGCGTTAGACAACTCTGAATGGTACATGACCATTTGTTTACCATAAATTTATGGATAAATTCGGAAAAAGTTAAATAAGAGGTGAATAATTATTCATCACGACAATGCGAGCTGTCACACACTGGCTCAAACAAAAGAATTTTTGACCAGTCAAAATATTGAATTGATAGATCATCCGCCGTACACCCTTGATTTGGCACCCTGTGACTTCTTTTTATTCCCGCACATAAAAAACAAATTAAATGGTCAACGATTTTCAACACCCAAAGAAGCGGTTGATGTATTCAAGATGCATGTTCTGGAGTTACCTCCATCGAAGTGGAAAAAGTGCTTCGAAAATTGGTTCAAACCCATGCTAAAGTGTATTTGTCTTCACGGAGAGTATTTTGAGAAACAATAAAACCAATTTCAATCATAAATATTTGTTTTTTCATTATTAGACCAGAAATATAAATAGCAACCCTCGTATATGGAAAGGGGGATCATATGTGTGTAAACAGTCTCTACATATGATTAAACCAAATAAAAACAAATAAGATGGGTGGAGATGGCAATTATGGGAGCAGGAATTAATAAGCAACATTTATAATATCTATAACAATTGATCAAAGTAAAATAAAATTATAGAAACATTTGTGATCTGCGATAGGTGCAAGCCGGTGCATTGTCATGGTGGAAGAGCACTTTTTATTCGCCAAATGGGGCCGTTTTTTTCTGCAATTCGGCGTCAAATCAGCCCAATAAATTGGCATAGTAAAGCCCTGTGACCATTTTGCCCTTCTCCAGGTTGTCGGTGTAGATCACACCTTGTGAATCCCAGAAAATGGTGGCCATCATCTTTCCGGCCGATGGGACAGTCTTCACTTTTATTGGAGCACTTTTGCTGGGTAAAGTCCACTGTTTTGACTGTTCTTTGGTCTCTGGTATGTACCAGTGGATCCACGTTTCGTCGACGGTCACGTAACGATGCAGCAACTCCTTCTGATTGCACTTAAACTGCTGTGAAGTAGTCTTACGGTTGTGCTTGTTGTCCGGAGTGAGCAAACGCGGCACCCATCGCGCCGACAGCTTTCTCATGCTCAAAATTTCATGCAAGATATGACCCACACGGTCTTTCGAGATGCCTGCTGTCCCAGCAATCTCGCGAACCTGTCAATACGAAATCGTGGATTTTTGTCAAGTTATCCTCCATGGTAACCGTTTTCGGGGCAACTGGTCGTGGCTCATCAAAAACAGACGTGCGACCATGTTGAAACTCGTTAAACCAATTTTTGACAGTTGCCATTGGAGGAGAATCACTGTACACAGCATCCAAGCACTCTTTCAAGATACTTGCAGTAGGTCTTTCAGATTTTAATATTATTTAGAGATAATTATTATAATCAACTTTCCCCCTTGGATGTTTTTCAAAAACTTGATGGTGTGACTGTAAATAATTTTTTTCCTGTTTACTGCATAGGGCCTCGACATCACTGGTCACAGTATATCCTTACATCAATAAAATTTCCTATTTAGTCCTCCATATTCAAAATTCAATTGACGCACCCTAAAGCCCGAAAAACAAAAACAATCAAAATTCAAATTAAACAGAAATAAAAAAAAAAATGTATCGTCAATAGCTCTGAAAGTAAGACCCGTTCTCGACAAATGAATTTTAGCATGGTATTCCTCCGTATTGAATACATCTTTTGAAAGTAATTTTATTCCCTTACTGTGCTTAATTTGGCCATAAAAAATGTATATACACCAGCAACGTGTGAATTTAGATGCAGTATCTTTTAAAAATTCCTTTCAAATTTTATTTACTCTACAACACTTCTTGAAATGTTTAACACAATGTTCAGAAAGAATTTAAGTTGTCAGAACCATATCGTCTGATATCCGAAATGCTTTAAATGTGTTGTATTTAATTTTTGAAAGTGCCGGTTGATTAAAAACTTGTTTTCTTACTTTAAATGGCTTGAAACTATATATTATGTGTTATTTACTGCAACATTCTGTTTCTCCGGTTTAATTATTATAAATATTCTTTACTGTGACGAAAAGTGTTGAAATATGACAATATGGTCTCGTAACAAAAATCGAGTGTTTACAAGTTGAACTATTGAGGATTTCTATGATTTAGGTGAGTTCAAAGGTTACTTTTTTATCATCAACTGTCTATTTAAAGATGTTATTACTTGTTGAGTTAGTTATTAGATTTTAAATCGCCCTGTATTCGGATATAAGCTGCAGTATCGGCTTCTGTATGATTCCCGTCCCCCATATCCCGTAGTGATGAGGTGAAGAATTTAACAAATTCTGAAATGCTTACAATATCTCACACATTTCCTAGACATTCTATAGAATGCCAAATGAGAAACTGCAAAGTATGAAATACAGCTCCGATTCGTTTCGAATATCACTTGGCAACTGGGACTTTTAACACATGCCTCAGGCCTAGAATTTGTCAGTTGCACTTTGCAGTTTGTTTGGGAGTGTTAAAATACGCAATTTTACTTAAATTTGTTAAACAATGAGTTAATGCTGCAAAAAAAAAAAAAAAAAAAATTCTTAACCGAACCTACCTACCAGAAGTTGCTGAATCACTATGAGGTGACTATTGTAGAACTCAAAAGTAAACACATTTATACTATTAATGAAGGCGTCAGTACAGTATTACATCTCAGACTCGGAGTTATTTCACATACTTCATGAAGCTTTTGGCTATTGGACACAGAGGACATGATAGAATGTTGAAAGAACTTTCAGCCAAATACAAATACGGTACACTTCATGATACTGAACTGTACATCCACCTTTGTGAACCTTGCCAGAAATAACAGAAAGGTATTAAAAAGGGCATTGTTGTGAAACCTATGATTTTTTTCCGAATTTACCATTGTCAGGTAGGTCTTATTAACCCTTCGACTGCTCTAGACGTGTATACATGCGCACCCTCACCGCCCTGTCTGTGCTCCAGACGTGTATACACACGCCGCCTTGCCGCCCTGTCTGTGCTCTGGACGTGTATACACGTCCACCCGCTCGGGTCCCTGTGTGCTCTGCGCGCTTTAATGCGCTAGCCTCTTAGAGGCCTCGTCATGTAGCCATATTTCCTACCAGGGTTGTTGGTTGTTTTCCTTATTCGACCCTTGAACGTTGGCAGCTGCGATCTAATTTGTGTTTCTCTTTTCCTTTTAGTTTTCGCTGAGAAAATGGCACGCCATCATGTTTGTACAATGGAAGAAATCATGGAGATTCTTACTAGAAGTGACAATGTATATGATGTCATTGATATGGATCACAGTGATGACCCTTCGACAGGATCTCGAAGTAATAGTACTAAGCCGTGTACATCAGCTAGTGAAAAATGACCATTTGTCTCCACAAGTGAAAATTCTTCAGAATTTGAAGCTACAGATAGTGAGAGCGAAATGTGTGGAATAAGAGAATGCTTTAATGACACGTTTGACCGCATGCGCTTGACGATTAAGCTGCGGGATACAAGTGTGGATTAGGTTAACATTCCAGCAGTTTGTCATTTTTCCTGATATTTCTAACAGAAGTTCATATGATATCTATTGATGATGAGACCTACAGATACGCGAGAATCAATTCACACTATATTTTCGCTATGAAGTGGTATAAAAAGTTATTTTTCCTCATTCTTGAATACTGCATTTTAAATGCTCACGCTCTTCGCCGAGTAGTAAGCGGACGAAAAATGCCAGTTGCAGAGTTTCATGTGTCACTGGTAAGGGGAATCCATACAATACGTGAGATGTTTTTTCCGGATTTCTGGACACCCCCCTCTTGTGAGACCTCCCGCCCCTAGAAATTGCCCTCACAACTTTTTGAGACCTTTATTTTTTTAGGTCTCAACCTTCCAAAGCTGCATTTTTCGAGGAAATACCCCCCTAAAATCTACTTTCGCGTCATTTGAAGACCTTTTTTTTTTTTAGCTCTACAGTCAAACAAGACCTCCCTCTCCCCCTTGGTAAGATTTCGGAGGATTCCCCCCCCCCCCCCATATCACCTCGCGTAATTTATGGACGCCCCTTGTTGAAGCATATACCAAGAACGAACCTAGCAATGGAAGACGCTCTGATAAAGAATATCTTCAAGGATTTACTGGTAGACATTTTCCAAATGTCATTCATATTGAAAATTCAAAAAAGAGTACGCCATTGCGTATATGTGCTGTATGTTCGAAACACAAAGTGCGTCAAGAAACCAATGCAGAACATGTAATGTACCACTGTGTGTTATACCATTTTTCAAGGCTTATCACACAAAAAGAATAATTAACCATGGGTAACTGCAGAGTAATAATTATATTACATTTATACGCCTCTAAAACTAAACAAAATATAAAAACATATTTTTAACTTGCCAGTGGCGGTTCATAGCCGGGTCAAAAAGGTTGGAAAATATGTGCAGATTTTGTGAAAGGTATTCGGAAAGGTATTCTCTCCAGATAAATTACTACGCTCACAAACAAAAAACATTTCAGTTGCTGTAATATCTATTTAGTATTTGAAGTACCGCATGTTTGCTTACGCAGACATTCACTTTTAGAGGAGCTTTAAACTGAAAAACTTTAAATGTTATATTAACAGCATTTATTTTGTATCTGGCGTTTCAAATCGCAGAGCGACAGCAGAAGATCGTCGCACACAACGCTCCAGACGTATTCAGTACACAGCGGTTCGGTCGAACGCGGTATTCCAGCGCAGGTAAACAGCTTAGGCGTAAACAAAGCAGCACTCAGCGAGAGCTCGGCTGGGCGAACCGTAGCAGTTAAAGGGTTAACTTTGTCTCGGCCAGATTGAGAATACACATTTATTATGGTTTACCAAGATCATCTGACAAAATTTGTGATTCTTAAGTTTCTAAAGGCAAAAAGAGCTGAAGAAGTAGCATACAACCTAGTGGACATCTCTCTCATGGTTCTCTGTTTTTACTATAATAACTTTATTTTTATATAGTTTATAAAGTATTCTTCTATCTCGATATTTTATACCTAACATCATTAAAATTTTGAGCATCTTCTCCCATCTGACATTATCATAAGCTTTTTCTAAATCAACAGGTGCCATAAAAGTATCTTTGGTAACAATGAAAGGAAAGAAATGCCGTGAGGCAATATTCTTATGGAAAGACAGATGAAATACACCCAACACTCACCGAAGTTGAAGGGAGGAGGGCAGCAGCAACACAAAACAATGCAAAACAAATAAAATACAATATTTCGCGCAAAACTCTTCAAGTCAACAGGTGTAAGTGGCTGGGCTTGCGCAATACTTGCGTACGACGCAGCCACTCATAGAATGCAATAGACTGTCGGAGGAGGTGGGGGGAACAATGATAATATAACAGTGAGTAAAAAAAAGATTAAAATGGTTGAAAAAATAATAGTAATAATAAAAAAAAAAAAAAAATGTAATTGAAAAATATATAAATCTATTGTGCTGGCTAATGATGGGTGTATAGGGTGAGAATAGAAGAAATTAATGGGAATTAAGGCCTGGGTGATGACTAGTCTGCAGGATGTGTTGATTCCCACCTGTGGAGTTCATATTGGGAAGTAGTATCTGGAAGTACTCTAATGGCTCTGACTGTGAAGCAGTTGTTAAGGTCGCAGGTGTTGAGTACTGGCATGGTGAGCAACAGGGAGGTCCAGGTTTTGGGAGTAAACTGTTTGTCTGTGACCATTCATTCTGATGGATAATGAGTTTGAGGTCAGGCCAATGTAGGAACTTGGACAGTGGAGGCAGGTGAGCTGGTAAATGAGATGGGTGTTTGTATAAGTGGCATGACCTATTATGGGGCAGGTTTCATCAGTAGTAGTGTTGCTATAGGTAGCGGTAGGTGGATGCATACCGCAAGTTTTGCAACAGGATCTTTTACAAGGGCAGGATCCAAACAGTGGTTTAGAAGCATCAGAGGGTTGATATTTGTGTACAAGGATGTTTTTTAGATTGGGCAGTATGCTGAAGGTGACTCAGGGTGTGGTGGGAAGGATAGTGCATTCTTCCCAAAACTTGCGGTATGCATCCACCTACCACTACCTATAGCAACGATACTACTGGTGAAACCTACCCCATAATAGGTCATGCCACTTGTACAACCACCCATCTGATATACCAGCTCACCTGCCTCTACTGCCCAAGTTCCTACATTGGCCTGACCTCAAACTTATTATCCATCAGAATGAATGGTCACAGACAAACAGTTTACTCCCAAAACCTGGACCTCCCTGTTGCTCAACATGCCAGTACTCACAACATATGCGACCTTAATAACTGCTTCAGTCAGAGCCATTAGAGTACTTCCAGACACCACCTCCCAGTCTGAACTCCACAGGTGGGAATTGGCTTATCAACACATCCTGCAGGCTAGACAACCCAACACATCCTGCAGGCTAGACAACCCAACACATCCTGCAGGCTAGACAACCCCCAGACCTTAATTCCGGTTAATATCTTCCATCCTCACCCTATACACTCATCACTAGCCAGCACAATAGATTTATATATTTTTCGATTTTTTAATTTTTTTTATTATTACTATATTTTTTCAACCATTTTAATCTTTTTTATACTTGGTTATATTATCGTTGCCCCCCCCCTCTACCACCACCACCAGCCACCACTACCACCACCACCAGCCACCACTACCACCACCACCACCACTACCACTAGCACCACCACCTCCGACGGTCTATTGTATTCTATGAGTGGCTGCGTCGTAGGCAAGTATTGTGCAAGCCCAGCCACTTCAACCTGTTGACTTATAGAAGCGTTTTGCCCAAAATATTGTATTTTATTTGTTTTTGCGTTGTTTTGTGTTGCTGCTGCCCTCCTCCCTTCAACTGTGGTTAGTGTTGGGTGTATTTCATCTGGCTTTCCATATAAATAAAAGTGTCTTAGTTTTTCTTGATCCACACTTCAAGTACTAATCTTAAAGTCAGAATTGCTTCTCTTGTACAGCAATTTTTCCTAACACCAAGCTGATATTCACCTACTATCTCTTCTTCCCTTTCCATTCTTCTGTATATTATTCTGGTCAGTAATTTTGGAGCATGTAATGTTAAACTACTGCCACAATAATTTTCACATTTGCCAGCTTGTGCTTTCTTTGGAAGTGTAAAGATGATATTTTTATTAAAATCAGTTGGAATTTCTCCCGTTTCATAACTTTTTGATATCAGCTTGAATAATCTTTCAATTCCTTCTTCTCCTAGGGATTTAAGAAGTTCTACAGTGATCTCATCAATTCAAACTGCCTTATGTGCTTTCAAGTCATTCAGAGCTCTATCAAATTCTGTTCTCAAAACAGGATCTCCTAAGTCATCAATGTCGACATCGCCTTCCTTTTCCATTACGTTGTTTAGGTCGTCCGCCACATACAGTTTCTCAATGTATTCCTTCCATCGGTTAGCTGTATTGTCTGAACTTAACAGTGGTTTCACTTCGGCAGCTTTAATGTTTATACCTATATTCTTCATTTCTCCAAAATTTTGTGCGATATTCCTATATGCATTATTTATATACTAGCCAAAAAGCCCGTCAAAAATGACGGGTTTAACGGACTGTTCTGGCAATTGATTTCTTTTTGGTTGTTAACCTAAATAGCAATTTTATAAAATAAAGCTCACTATGCTGTAATTTCTCGTCCCTTGTGATGTAGCAAAAAGTTTCAGTTGTCAATTTGGTCCAGGTTGCGTTTCAGCCTACAATCTTCGCCAATTAGCCGGTAGAAAATCAAAGCTTCATTCACACGCGAATTTATACATTCCCTGAATCGCATGTCAATGTCATCATGCATACCAATCATGCATCATGCGATACAAACTTGATCCAAAATCTTCACAGTTTCTTACAACTTTCTTATTGTCTATGATGAAGATCGATGTTTTAACGTCTGGCACAGCTTACATTCTGCTGAAATAATGACCCCAGTGAAAACGAAGGATGCTAAAAATAAATCTTAACTTCTTACGTCATGTAATATTAGTTTCAATTGTGGTTTAGGTTGCATAGATCGCGAACAATTTGGAACTTCTTTCATTCAAACCAAGTAATCATATCACTAAAAAAAGTATCTAATAATCAATATGACAATTTAAACAAAATTCATACTTTTCTTTCAGTATTGTAGCAATTCCTATTGCCTGGCGCTATGACAAAAGATTTCGGTTGCTATCCTGGTCCAGGTTGCATTTTAAAACTAACCACATACAGGAGTAGTTTACATCGTGATTCATGATATCAAAACGTGACATAGTGTATGAAACCTGCTTAAATAACTGATAATAGCTAAATTCAACATGCTATTGCTGTGATAAGGTTCATTATTTATTTTTGTCCAGGCTGGATTTCAACCTAACCACAATCTCGGGTAATACTGCCGCTACAAAATGAAAGCTTTAATCGCATGCGCATTGATGGTGATGTAATGTATCGCGACATAAGTATAAAATAAGTTGTTGTAAGAAGTGAATTATACAACGCAGGAATATATTTATATCCTATCAAGAAACATTGCCAGCGTTTTTACAGTTGTTGCTGTACAGATGCTATCTTTGACGTGAATATTTGAAGTGAATTGGCGGTTTTGTGTTGTGTTAATTCGTAATTTTCATGTTGCTTCACGTCTAACGTAAGCTGCCTTTTGCTTTCATGTACACTTTTTCTTTAAAGGTATGACCATAGGAACGTATGTGGTAAATTTCAAACGAATAGCACAATTCTTTGGGCCTAGTTTTTATTTTGCCATAACCAATAATATCACAAAACGAACGTGTGCAACAGTTTTCCGACCAAAACGACAATTCATTGATGAGATACATTACGCAACAACATAAATTTCATCAAAAACATTCAACAAAAAAGAAAGGTAATAATCAAAAATCTGCAACGTGATTCAGACCGATATTACAACGTTCGAATAGCTTTCATAGTTACACATTGCGGAAATACGTAATAGCCTCGGTAATATTACTCGGTGAAATCAAAGAAGATTAAAATAAATCTAATAAACTTACATTATTAATTGTAGTGTAGGCTGCACAATTCGAGATGAGTGGGCAACTATTTCGGTTGAAACGAATTAATAATTTCAATAATAGGGTACAGTTTAAATTATTTTGAAAAAAAAGCTAAATTATTCATGCCCTCTGCCGTAGCGTCAAATGCCAGTTGTAATTCTGATCCATCTTAAGTAATACTTTAACCAATTTTCTCAGCATTGATGCTCAAAATACAAAGCTTTTATCTTACAATATCTATGGACAAAGAATTTAAGGAATACTTCAATATATCAAAAGAATATTACGTAAATATAAGCATCTAATGATTGATATATCGATTTTAACGCAATACATACATTTCAGTGTTCTGTGAGTTAATTTATTCACTGTTGTTTGGAAATGATATTAAATAACGCGCACTCCCACAAATAATATCGTAAAGCGTGATGTCATGGCGCAACGTCATAGCTTGACGTCACCGCGTGACATGACGTAGGCGCGACACGCTACATCTTGTCTATTATACTAATAGGTTACTCCTCAGCTTCATAAATGAATTCACAATAATTCAACAGGATATTTTCTCTCATGACTTTTGATTTTCAAACTGCGTCAGTTGTTCGTCAACACCAAGTTGTAATCTGAAAATGAGTGTTTCACATCAACTGATGTCATGGTAACATACTCAAATCTTGGTAAAGATATGAGAGGATATTACTTTCAAATTTAATTCATTTATCCTATAAACCATCAGCTACAGACCAAAAAGTTGGAAGTCCAATTCCTGAAAAGCTCCTTATGAAGTTTAACACAAATTCTATTCCAAACAGGACCATGGACAAAATTTATTTTCCCAGCAACAAGAAGTAATTGCTGGACCTAGAGGGGACTTATTGGAGATTGAGGCCTGGAGGGATGTCTGGTGTCAACGATATCAATCTATGGGAAGATCTCTGGAACACTGTAGGTTCTCATCATAAGCTAATTAGAAAGTTCGTGACAGAACTGTTACAGGATTAAAGCAAACACATCTTACTACCACCAAAATTCATGTCCAAAATAAGAGAAATCACATTGAGAACTGATACTTACCTATACTCGTTTTTTTCTTCCAATCTCGCTTAGGGAATGGGTGAAAGATTTATCGAGTGAGAAAAATTAGAATCTGACAGTAGGTCATAAGAAACTGCTTTGGCCATTCTGATCTGGGTTTTCAATGGTTTTTGTAGATTGCTCTGGGCCAATGGCTGTATGAATCTATAAGATAGCCCACAGGCACCTCCTGTCATTTCTTATATCCCTTCACATGAATATACATTAGGATGGGTGCAAAGCAACCTCTGTCATCCAATTTGTATTGAACCATGGTGTAATAGTTACAGATTCTCAGAAGGATTTGCACAAGAAGAATGCTGATGCTCATAGAGGAATTAGTATTACAATGTGAACGGGAAGAGGTGACCAAAAACCAGCACTTAGTTTCGAAAATAAAAATCTGAAAATTTTCTGTTGGCAAGGGAGACAGACTGGCATAAATTACTAAGGGACTAACAAATTTCATCAAACACTGATAGGATTTATGAATTGGAGAAGGGTGTATATATAGAAATTGTACTGTATCATTTACTCCATCACAATTAAATGATTCATAACAGCAACTTGACTGTAAAGAATGTCTTCAACACCTCTCTCTTTAATCCAGCTGCTGTTTAACTGTTCTGTGTTTTGATGCTCTTGGATCAATTAAGTTCTTAAAACAAGTACTGATTTTTTTTCTTCATTGTTACGTTTCAAGCCATTGTCTAATATATAAGGCTTGAGGCATTAATCATTATTCGCAACAGATGTGTCCTTTGTCACCATGTGGCTAATAAAATCGGCTAGTTGAAATGTGATAGCACGGTTGAAAGGACCAATAGAAATTTTGATAATTAAAATGTAGTCTGAAATCTGTGCTGCATAGCTGGCCATGGAAAATACATCTTTTTAATCAGGAATAACTTTTTAAAAAATCACTTGAGGCTTGAGTTTCCAAACAGAAACATTGGCATGGTTCAGATTTCAGCCTTCCCTTTTATTTTCACAATGGGGTTGTTCTGTATGCACTAGTTTTATATTGGAAACACGTGTATAACTTGTTCTATCCATATTTTATCAGTCCAGTTAATTTTCAGTGTCTTTCAACAACAAATTTCAATTTCCCTTCTTTATGATAATCATAAATTGCTAGTTTTACTGTCAAAGTAAAAGCTTTTTATACTAAAGCTGTTCTGCTCTTGAGATTATTCTTGCCTTGACAATTATTTTTAGTGTTGCTTATTAAATAACAATGGTTGAAGGACTTTTGCTCAGATTAGTGTACATAAATGATACACAAAGATGTTTTGGCAGTTTAAGGATTGCTCGTAATCAAATTTCATTGCAACTCTAAAGATATCAGCTCCTTAAATTTCCTTATCCATTCTACCACCCAAAAAATGTACCAAGATTTCAGTGCAGTAAATAGTGTTTAACTCAAGATCTGTACCGTACAAATTTTATGTAGAGTTAAAGTAATTTACAATATTGCCATTCCACATTAAGACCCACAATTTTCCAAATTTGATTTAGCAGCGTTTAAAATATTTCAAAAATATTTTTTAAGCAAAATCTAATCCTGGGCCTCGTTGATCCCTCAGTTTATAAGACAAAGCATCAAATATGCTTGTACTATTGTGATCACAGTTGATTTTTATTGGGTTGTCTAATGGAGACTTCAAATGGTTTTATTGGTTGACATCTAGTTTGTCTGCAAGTGTGAAATTACACAGTCATACATATGCTACATATTTGGATTTATTGGTCCTAATATAGAAACAAATAAACAATTTCTGACTATGCAGTCAAATTTTAAGTACTTTAATTCCTATTGTTCACCTCTTCACCCCCACAAATCAGGGAGATTCATTTCATTTAGTTTTACTATTCTATGCATACATTCATTTTGTGCCCATCCATATTTCACTGCTTCTATTTTTTACTTTCCCTCTCCATCAAAAGATTAATTCTTGATTTTTTTTTCCCCTCCCAATCTGTATGCTCTATTTCATATTAATAATTATGCTTTAAGTATGAATTTTTTCATTTATTGTGTTATTGGATTTTCATTTCTTATCATTGTATAATCTGTATAATTATATGGTGTCTATTAATTTTGTCGTTATTCAAATAATTTTGAGACTTCTAATTGTAAATTCTGTTCATTTTTGCTTTACAGACGCCATATGAGAATAGAATGTATAGTCTTAAAATAGAATGTGGTTCAAGGTATCCGGATGAGTGTCCTAGTGCAAAATTTATTTCAAGAATTAATATGACTTGTGTTAATAGTACTAATGGTGTGGTAAGTTTTTTATTCTATTTTCTCTATTGAAACCTTGTTTTGTGTACTACAAGGCAACTTCATCATATCTGACCACGTTCTTCTTTATCTATCCTGAAAACCTTAGGTCGATAGCAGAGCTGTCCCAGTTCTAGCACGATGGCAACGTGACTATACTATTAAGACTGTCCTTCAGGAGCTGCGTAGGATTATGACACTGAAGGAGAATATGAAACTGTCCCAACCCCCTGAAGGCAGTTCGTTTTAGTAAGTGAGATATGCTATGAAGGCAACTTTAAAGTGTCTTGAGGAAAGAAGAGAAAAAGGATGCTGTTATTATTAATAAATGTTCACATCAGTCTGAAAGCAACCCACATTGCGTTATTCCATATGTTGATTGTGAACTGACATAAGAAGTTGTATATGTGTAATAGTAAGCACTTGTGAAATATGAACATTTCATTTTTTAAAAAAGTTCTTACATTTAAAACAAAGAATTTTTATTTGGACTTAAAACATTTGCTTGATGTCATGTTTTAAACTGGATCAAATGGAAAAATATTAATTTGAGTCATTAGAAGCTTCCCATTAAGCCTTAAATATTTGTCCTTTAATCCCAGACACAGTCAGGCCTACAATTTGAGATTGTCATCAGATGCTGTTTTAAATATTTGGAAAATTTGCTAGTTTTTTTTGCCAGCATCATGTGGTACACTGGCTTATAACTTTTATTTTTTACATTTGGTTGTACAGTAATGATAGTACTTCTTTTTGCTATAGTACTTAGATTTATTATAATTAGATTAAAATATTTCTGATATTCCACATTAAGATGTATTCTTTTTCAAGGCATCAAACTACTTTGTGTAAAAGCATGAATGTATCTGTTGGCATTTTTTGTCAGTTGTTCTGCATTGGAACAACATGTACTGAGGAATAAATATATGTTGAACTTGGATATATCACTTTGTCATAAATACAAATTTTCTCTCTTCTTAATTACACATTCAAGAAGTTACTTTAAAAACATAACAGTGAATATAAATTAACATCTTTCACTTTGCCATGTGGGATTTATGTTGCTATGTTACCACATGAAACTGTTCCAGAAATAAATTTTTTATGCAGAAATTAACTGAAATAACCTTATAAAAATTTTCATAGCAGTATTGCGATATCTCTACAATAGTAGTCCTGTAATGTATTCCTTGTTTACTTGATTGAACCAATTTGTATAAATGTATTTTAAGGTTTGTAAACATTGTTTGTTGGATTTAAGAAAAATAACATTTAAAAAAAAAAAAAATGGGTATTATGTTTGGAGTAGAGAAATACGAAGCTCCAGCTCTGCATGCGATATTAACTTTGAGCAGCAATAAAACATGGACAGGACACAGACAGATAATAAGCAAAATAATGTCGTGTATGATGTTTTCTATCTCCTAACTACTTTGTCATGGGTTCCACCAGGTCCTTTTATTTAAGTTTTCCATTTATTTTAATGTTACTGTAATTTTTTTTTAAAAAAAAAAAAACTTTAATGAAATAAAGTTATACAGAAGTACATGTAAATTAGTAAACCCATTACAAATAAAACAGAAACAACAATATTAATGAAATTCTGTTTCAAAACCACTCCCAAGAGTTAGTAGTTAAGAAAAACTGAAGTTTAATCTGGTTATTTTTGTAAAACTAAATCTATTATGTTACAAGCAGTAAATACTAGCAAAAACATGCACTTAGGGAATGATACCTTAATGTTGTGCTGTTACTTAAATGGCTTTTCTACCGGTATACACTCACAGGGACATCATCAGATGTGTTAAGACCAGATTCTGAAGAGTATTCACCCTACGTCTGTTGTCAGTCATTTCTTCAAATGGGGCCTTTTTTAAAGATATTTGCATGCGCAAAATCCTAGTAGCTGAGAATGCTACAATTAATGTACCTCAATTGCAAGGGGCAATGTGGTATATGCAGTAAGATGTCTGTTTTATAATTTCCTGGTTCAGGTTTGACTAAAATTATTGTTGATTATTTTTATTTTCAGAAATGAATGAGTATAAATTATTATATTTCAACATCATATACACACTTTTACTGTGTGAAATAATGAAAACAATACACATAACAGACAGTGCAGCTCTCTCTCTCTCTCTTAACTGGAAATCGTATTTTTTGTTAGTAAATATATTCTTGTAAGGTAACCTAAAATTTGGTAACTTCGTAACACAATAGCGAGTTCAATTAAATAGCATTGCAGATCAGTTTTAAAGACATTTGTTTAAATAATTAATCATAAATCAGATTAAATAGTCATAGAAAGTCAGAACGTAATATTAGCATATCTGGTTTTTTGATTCGAAATATTTCGTAAAAGAAAACACTACCTTCATTTTTTGAGCTATTTCAGACTATAACTAATAGAATGAGGTTTAATTTAATTTAATTGCAATGGAGCACAGGCTCCGGTGGCAATTTCCCTACACACCTATCTCACTCCTATCCTGCACCTACCTACATTTGCCCTCTACAAATTTTATCTTTAAATTCTTTTAAAGTTTTCGGTAAATTATTCATCATTTCTCTTGGTAACTCATTCCAATCCCTGACACCCTTACCTAAAAAAGAGAATCTTCCCACACCCTTGTTCCTGAAATCGAGTGCCAGCTTCTGGTCATGGTCATCTTTTCCCTTCCATGCACTACTTTTCATACCTATTGCAATATCTTTCCATGCCTCATCGCCAGTATATGCCCTGTACACTCCCATGACCCTCCTCATCCTCCTCCTGTCTTGCAATGAATCCCATTCCAGCTCCTTTATCATATCCGTCACTGATTGCATTCTGCGATAATTTCCAGAAACAAATCTAGCAGCCCTTTTTTGCACCCTCTCCAACTCCTGTATTTGATACGTAAAATGAGGGTCCCATACTACACTACTATATTCGAGCAATGGTCTGACCAAAGTTTTGTAACCCAATTCCTTGACTTCTCTCGTACATCCCCTCATCACTCTCTCCAACAAGTGCAGAACTTTGAAACCTTTTCCTACCACATGTCCTATGTGTCCTGGCCAGTTAAGCTTATCAAAAGTAATGCCAAGATATTTACATTTCAGGTCTTCAGCAAGCAATTCTATCCCCACCTTATATTCATAATTAACCTTTTGTTTTTTATTTGTGTATCTAATAAGCTGACTCTTCTTTGCATTTATCTTCATTCCATGTTTACCAACCCAATTAGATATCCTGTCCAGATCACCCTGCAACTGTTTACAATCCTCTATCGTTTTGATTCTTTTATACAGCATTATGTCGTCTGCAAACAATCTAATTTCAGATAGTAAACAATCAACACAATTATTCATTAGAATAATGAATAGCAATGGTCCCAATACGCTACCCTGTGGCACTCCCATTTTTACTTCCACTTCTTTTGATACTACATTTCCTACCCTAACTTTCTGTTTTCTACCTTTTAAAAATTCTTCTACCCAGCAAATGACTTTCTTATCCACTCCAATGGTTTTTACCTTATTTACTACAATTTTATGGCTTACTCTGTCAAACGCCTTAGACAGATCTAGTGCTTCCCTTGTCCTTTTCATCTGAAATATCTTGCATATATCCCACCATCTGAGATTCGCATGAATATCCTTGCCTGAAACCATGTTGCCTGCTTGAAAACTACTTATGTTGCTCACATATATTTCTGATGTGGTTGCATATCAATCTTTCCATTAATTTACCTACCACTGATGTCAAACTGATTGTCCTGTAATTCTCAACTCTATTTCTCACCCCTTCTTTATGTACCGGTACTACTATTGCACTTTTCCAGTCCTGTGGTAAGCAGCAAGTGCCTAGACTCAATTTAAATAATATTTCAAGATAAGGTACAATGTCACATCCAGCTATCTTTAAGATATCTGTAGTAATATTATCTTCACCAGCCCCTTTATTTTTTTTTCAGCTTTCTTATTTTTCATGATTTCCTCAGGATGGATATCAAATTTTTTACTATCGTCATTTCTAATTGTGTTGTTAAGCTCATTCTCCGAATTATACCCTCCTGTTTCTGATTCATTTTCCCTAATGCTTTCACTGAACAAGTTACTTAAAATCTCTGCCTTTTTCAAATCGTTAGTAACTTCTCTCCATCCTTATCTATAAGTGTCTCTACACCCTCCCTTCCCTTCAGTTTCCTGATATAGCCATAGAAATTTCTAGATGCATCAGTCAATGGTCCTCCTGCACTGACAATACTATTCAAAAACCCATTTTTAGTCATTTTCTTTGCTGTTATTAAGTCCTTATTTAGTTGTTTTAAATATTCCCTACTACCCTACTGTCTCTTAACTCTGTTATGTTCTTTTCTTACCAACCTCTTTAACCTCCTCACTTCCCTATTATAGTACACAGGTTCTCTACTTCTCTTTATTTTCTGCTTTGGAATAAAGTTTTCTTCCCCCTTTCGTATTATCTCCTTGAACTCTTCCCACCTTGACTCTACTGTACCTGAGCCTTCCTCCCATTTGCTGAATTGTTCTCTGAAATATCTCTTCAAATTTGAAACCTGTGCCTTTTTATAATTGTACCTATTTCCCCCTTCAATTTTGGCTGCTGGTTTACTGAATCCTCTAATATCCATCAGAACTGCTTCATGATCACTTATTCTTTCAGTTACTTGATACCTCAAAAGGTTTTCATCGGGCTTAATTAGAAATATATCCAAAATATTTTGTCCCCTAGTGTTTTGCTCAACCACTTGTGTAAATCCTCCTTCCCTTCTTAAGATATTTGCAAATCTTTGTTCCCTTGTGTTATTTATCTTATTCCCTTCCCAGTTTACACCTGGTAAATTTAAATCCCCGCCGATGATGATCATTCTATTCTCACCTCTGAAATCTGAGTATGAATTTAATTTCTCCCCAAGAGCCTCATCCTCTTCTGTCATTCTGCCACTGCGGTAAACAGCCACCACTCTGATTTTTTCTTTTTTATTACCCCAGAAATCTACCCCAAGTAACTCATGGTCTTGATCTATGAACGCCAGTATCACTTTGATAATCTATTTCTGTCCCTTCACCAGCAGCCCCTAACCTAAAAAAGGCACAGTCCTGACCCCATCATCACTGGAAACGGGCTCCCTCACTGCTTTAGCTAACAACTCAGAAAGTACTCCCTGGTAGATTATTTCCCTGTAGGGATGAAACTTTAAGATTTGGAACCAGCAGAAAAGTTATACTGAAAATGGAAAAATAGTCAAACTTAGAAGAGAATTAATTCAAAGGAGATATTAAGTTTAAATAAAAGATTTTTTTTTAGGAATAACACTACAATTGGTTTTTGAATTGGTGCATTATTTTGGCTGATATCCAAAATATAAAATTATGGATAAACGAATTAATATGGCTTCTTACGGTAACGGGAGAATTTGAATGTAGAAGAAAATTTTGCATTCTAGTGAAATAATAATAAAACCATACCCGCTATTACAATTAAAGAGTAATGATTTCTTTTTGAAAAGGGGACGTAGAATCGTTAGAAACAGGTTTCAGAGCTGTAACTTAAATATTGGTTTCGAGATTATAACAATTTTGGATCAATACGTTAAAAAATTGTAAGTAAAGTGATTTTAGTACCAAATGGAAGATCAGTAAATTAGAAGCAAGTTAAAAGTTATTTCAGCTTTGTAGCCTTAAAACTGTGGAACTTATGAGTAATGTTAGAATTGCACAGAAAATTTTTTTACTGCCAAACCATTAAAGTTATAAATTTTTTTCTAAGGATTAATTTTTTAACACTTATAAGCCAGTCCAACTACTGTCAAAATTTCAGGCAGGTAGGAATTTTTTATGGATATTGGGGAAATCAAATGTCGAAATCCAGGAGCGTGGAGGAATACACTTGATCAGAAGGTGGGACTGCTTTCATGTGTACGAGGAAAAAGGACACCGGCATGTCTTCTATAAATAGCAGCCCAGGACTAGTCTCGCCCAGAGTCTTCGAAACTGTTTGGGTGTGACCACGCTACTGTGTAGCGTGATCTGGGCGTGAAGCTAGGCGGATGTAGATGCCCGGCAGGCATGTTGAACTTTGAGGCTTGCGTGTGGCAGAATTAACATGCCACATGTGACTGTAAATTCAGTTAGGGGTCATGAGATTGGTCGTACCTACAATTAAAATTCTTTGGCGACTATTTCCGATGCCATAAATTTGTGACTGTAATATTTTTTTTAAGAATATAATGTTTATCAGTTTAAGTAACAACTGTGACTTTTACTTACCTTTCCTAAGTTGGGGTTATATCAATTTTGGTGGTGACCGAGTTTTAGCATATCCAAAGGCAACAGCACACGGTTGGAGTTGAGGCTGAACTGTTTAAGTGGAACCCCCTCACTACAGTTTATGGTCTTATATTGTCTTGTGTGTTTTCAATTTTAATGAAATATGTTTGACAGTCCAAAAGAGAGTTGGAGAATTACACGATAAATAAAAAGTAATTGTAATGTGTCCAAAATCTGGAAAATTATTGAAAGAAATTTATAAATTTAAAAAATTTTTATTGCCTTGTGTTAAAAACAATTATTTTGTGTTGATTGTTATTGATTCATTGACTGGACACACAGGCTTGACGAAATACGATGAAATTTTAAAATGAAGATGGAAAGGGGGGGGGGGGCTCATGCACAATTAAAAATAATTCCACCAGAATATACACCCATATGTCACCAATATGTTTTTTTTCTGTCAAAATCTTTCATCAGAAAATCTGGAATGTACTATTATTCTTAAAATTACAACAGCTGTCTGCATCCGTATTCCATCATAAAATTTAGTGTATTTCACGTGGTGTGGAATTGATTGAACACAAAAACATTTTCAGATATGTTAATGTCATTTGTATTTAAGCATCTTCAATTTTTTTTAAAGAACCATGTGCATTTGGCAAAGTGGCATTTATTGAAAGCACTTTGTACCAACTGAAAATTTATTTTGATTGGTTTTATGACAACCATCCACAAATATGTTCAAGAGAGTAGATCAAAAATTAACCGAACTTCTGCTTTAAGGATGTGATATTGTAATAAAAATTGTGTTGTACCTATTGAATGTAATGTTTGTTTTTATGTATTATTTCATGCAGTAAATGAAGTTTAAATAAAAAAAATTAACAGTTAGTGGAACTGAACCATTCTGCAGACATCTTACTGTCTAGACCACACTGTCCTTTACAATTGAGATATAATAAATCTACTATTTTACAGCCATTGAAATTTTTGTAAATCCCAATATCTCAAAAATTGGGTTCCATTTAAAGAAATGAGTTTGCAGCAGACATGTTTGGTAAGTCCCTTCAATGTATACTTGTAAGATCTTTGGTCTTAACATGTTTGATGGTCTCCTTGTCAAAATGGTATAGTTTTTAACAATCAATTTCTCAAAAGTGAAGACTTGTCAGAATAAACTTCCACGTTTACATAAGAAAGAACTATCCATGCAAACTTATATAACGAAAGGAAAGATTGCATTTAAAAATATTTAAGGTAAGGATATATATTAATTTCCTTTTCTGCTGCCAGATCATGGCATCATTGGACATTCATCAGATTTTAAGTCTGACTCTAAGCTCTGAAACTGAGGAAACTCCATCAAAATCAGTTCAGTAGTTTTTGTGTGATGCCAGAATACACATGTGTTTATAACAGTATACATTACTATGAGTCACTGCATATTTGAATTTTATTTTTTAAATTGTGATGGAGCACATGCTCCGGTTGCAATTTCCCTAGTAATCTAATTATCATCTTGCATACATTAAATGCTAATCTTCTCTCCAATCTACTTTAGCCATTTTCAAATTTTAAATTTCTTAAATGTTTTTGGTAAATTATTCATCCCTTTCCTTGGTAATTTATTCCAATCTCTGACATCCTTACCCACAAAAGAATTTTCACACTCCCTTATGCATGAAATCAGGTACTGGCTTGTGTCCATTGTCTCCTTAATCTTTGTCTAATACTTTGACCAAGCCCCATTACCAATACACACCATGTGTACTTCCAGCATTCTCTTCATGCTGTTTCTTTCTTCCTGCGACTCCCAAACCAGTTGCATTATTATGTCAGTTACTGACTGGGTCCTGCAGCAATTATCACAAATAATAGTGTAACTGCTCTCTGCACACCTTGCAACTCCTGTAATTCAAAATGTATGTCAGACTACACCATCATATCCAAGCAATGCTTGTAACCCAATTCCCTAACTTCTCTCATACATCCTCTCAAATAAATGATTTTTCCTATCACCTGGCCAATTGAGTTTATCATCAAATATTATGCCAAGTTATTTACACTTTGTCTTCAATAAGCAGTTCTGTTCCCACCATAAACAACTGGACTGCACTTGGCATTTATCTTCTTTTCATGTTGACCTACCCAGTTAGATATTCTATCCAATTTGATTCTATTGTATACTATTAAATAATCTGCAAACAGTCTGAATTTTCTGTTCTAATATGTTCTGCCTTTTAAGAGTTCCTCTACCCAGCAAGTCAATTTCTCATCCACTCCAATAATTTACAACTTATTTAAATAAATTTTGTGGCTTACTCTGTCAGATGCCTTAGAATGATCTGGTGCTACATATCAGCTAGGCCTCTTGTCCAAATCATTCAAAATATTTTACGTGTAGCCCACCATCTGAGACACTCATGAGTGACTAAAGCTATGGTGTCAATTTTGTAAACCAGTTTATTCTCTAACGGGCATTTCTGTGTAGTTGCGCATTATTCTCAGCATAGTTTTGCGTTTAACCAATGCCAAACTAATCGACCTGTAATTTTCACTATCTACACCAGCCCCTTTATGCTTTTTTTTAACTTTCTTAGTTCCTTCAGAATTTCTTAAGGATGTGTTTTATTTTAAATTTGGCATTTTCCTCATTTCGACTGATATGGAGAAGCTTAAAAAAACCATAGAAATTTCTAGATTCATTTTTCAGTGGTATCCCTGCACCAGTAATATTCTTCATAAAACCATCTTTAGCTTTCTGTTAGCTGTTATTAATTGCGTGTTTAGCTGTCTCGCTATTTTTTTTCTGCAGTGTTCTCAGTAACCTCTTTAACTTCCTTGCCTCCATATTGTATCATATGGATTCTGTACTTCTCTTTAAATTCTCTTTTGGAATTAATATTTCCACTCCCTCTCTAATCGTCTCCTTGAATTCTTTCCATTTTGCCTTAACTGTACTTGAGCCATCCTTCCATTTGCTGGACCTTCTCCTGATATCTCTCTTCAGTTCTGAAATTTATGCATTTTATAATTGTACCTTTTTTCCCCTTCAATTTTGACCACTGGTTAGAACTGCATTGTGATCACTTATTTCTCCAGTTAATTGAGACTCCACAGTGTTTTTATGAGGCTCTGTTAAGAAGATATTCAACGTGATTGCCTCCTTGTGTTCTGCTCTAGCATTTGTGTAAGGCCTCCTTCGCTTACTAAGATACTTGAAATCTCTGTTACCTTGTGTTATTAATCATATTTTGTACCCAGTTGACACCTGGTAAATATAAATCCCCACCAGTAATGTCCAGTCTACACTCTTGCTTTTTTCACCCCAGAAATATACCTATAGAAATTCATGATTATGATTGAAGTATACCAGAGAACTGCAGTAATCTTTGCTAAACAATATGAATACCCCTTCACCAATTGCTCCTCTATCTCCATGGTACATTCTGTAACTATTGGGAAAATATCATTCTCAAGTACTCCTTCTTTAACCCTTATATTTACTTGTGTTTTGTGTATCTCTATCTCAAATTCTATTGCCTTATTCATTATACTTCTACAGTTGTCCAGTAACACTCTTATTAATGTCTTTGTGATATTTTCACCATTAACCCTAGTCTTCTCATCTTTAACCTGGTCTATTATTATTTCAACAGCTTTATCTCTTTCTTTAGGATTAATGATATCGTGCATCTACAATCATATTCCTTTGATTACTTGTTTTTATCCCCACACCGACAGCTCCCAACATAAAAAAGGACAGTCGTGATCCAATCATTACAGGAAGTAGGCTCTCTTACAGCTTTAGCTAACAACTCAAAGTACCCCCTTTTATTTAGGTGTAGGTCATGCCTCATGAAATCCCACCTACCAATGGAATCCACAGGCAAAACCCCCAAGACCGAACCAATGCCTTTCCCATGCAGCACCTGAATCTCCATGTTGACCCACCTTGGTTCAACTGTGGCTGATCATGGTGAGGCAAAACCTGCACAAGTTCCACCCTAGTATGGTATGACTCCTTCACCTCCTTCCTAACTTCACTCTCTATACTATAACTTGAATTCCTATTGACACTACTGCCTGCACTTCCAACTATCACTGCTCTAGCCTCCTTGGTGAAACCCCCACAAAGTAAACCTGCATCATCTATTTACTGCACTAATGTTACAATCCTCTTTCTCCTATGACCTGTTGTTAGCTTCCAACTAATTGTTTCACACCCTCCCCTACCGCTAACCCCACCATCTATCCTTTCCACCTTTAGTGGCCGATCCTGAAGGGTCCTAATCATTTCGCCTATCTTTCTGATCATTTTCGCAATCTTTCCTGATCCTTTCGTCCTGCTCTTAAATTTTCCTATCCCACTCTGAGAGCTTCCTATATTTCTTTGCCCAGGCAGCAAATTCATGTTTGAAGGGATGGCATTCTCAAGTTTTTGCCGCAGCTTGAAGATTTGTAGATCTGCCACTGGTAAAAACTACTAATTTAATTAAATAACTTGTATAAGAAATCAGAATTTTTAAATAATTTATACCACAATATTTACCTGTGTTATAATATTCTTTATAAACTAATTACCATGCCTTCAGCTATTTGTAAATTAATACAATTTGTGATAAAGAAATGAGACTACTTTATATTAAACTATAATTTTTAATGGGAAATATAAATAATCGTTAGAATTTAGTTGATAATTTAAATGTTTTAAAGTAATTTGGCGTTACTAGTGATGTAAATGAATCAATTTCGAGAGTAGCTCTCCACACACACAATCAGCGATGACGCAGTCCAAAGACTAAGGTCAGATAGCTTACTCAATAGAATGATGTCATAGCTCCAGAAAGAATATATTTCTATCCTGTAATTCTGTCAATACTTTGTAATACCTCATGTTAGTATTACTGTATGTTAATAGATTCTTTTAAAGGTGATAACATACCCAGAAAATGAAAAAAATAATAGAAATTATTTCATCATTTCCCAGATTGAGAATTTAAAAATATATAGGATTCATGTTGTATATTGAAACTTCAACATAAGAATAAAAATAGGGTCTGAGTAAAATATAAAAGTTGAAAAAACACTAAGAGAAATCACATCAACTATTTCTAGTAATACTGGAGCTGGATATGTTAGATGCAAAGTGTTTGAAACGAATAACATTTCAACAGGTGTTTTAAGGATAGAAAGATACAGGGAAGGCAAGCAATGGTGAGCAATACAGACTTTATTAGTGTGCTTCAGTGTTAGGTAAAATGAGAACTGGATACATTAGGTACGTGCATGAGGAAAAAATGCATCTTTTAAATTTGCAGCATGTCTTTAGGAGAACTTGTGTGTGAATATCAGTGGACTTTGTCATAGCCATTTTAAATTAAATGGTCAAGATGCTTAGTTGTTAGATGGCATCAGATCTACCCAAGGTATTTTACAGAGTGAACCATAGAATGATGGTATAGAAGGTTAAACCATTGGGTATGGAAATAAATGGCATTAATATGTTGTTAGTTTTACCCTTAAAATAACTTTTTTATTTTAATGATTGCATTTTTTAAATATAACCTGATATTTGTAAGGTTGCTACTTCATGGTTTATTCACTGTACAATATATTTTATTTTTATTTGGCACTAGCTGGTACCCACGACTTCGTTCGTGATTGTAAAGAATTCATATTGACATCTATAGACATCTAACCACCACAGTGCACGATGGGAGACTCGATACTATTACCACACACAAATACCAGTCTTCTGCGGTATGTAGTTCCGGCAGCAAAGTAAAATTTACGGATACACACAAGTCTTTGGATGAAATACGAAAATATTCATGATCGACCAATTTCAAACACCATATCTCACACACTCCCACAGTTACCGAATGTCGGCCAACGTTGTGATCGATGAGAGACCCTGTGTTACTACCACACACAAACGACAGTGATCTGCGATTGATAGTTTTCACTTAAAAGTGATACACCGTGACACATGCGTCTTTGGCAGAAATATGAAATTGCCGCAGGTCGACCATTTTCATCCCCCATATCTTCCACACCCCCATGGCTACAGACATCTAACAATCATAGCGCACGACAACAGACACTATTCTACTACCACACATAAACACCAATGCTGTATGCTATGTAGTCGTGGCAGAAAAGTGAAATCTGCAGAGACACATGCCTTTCGTCGAAATACGAAAATATCCTTGGTCGGCCACTTACAACCACCATATCTCCCACACAACCACAGTGTCTGAAATTCGGCCGCTGTTGTGATCGAAAGGTGACTCTGTGCTACTACTACACACAAACGCCAGTTATCTGTGATCTATAGTTTTCGCTGAAAAGTGATACACCATGACACTTTTGTCTTTGGCAGAAGTATGAAATTGCCACAGGTCGACCACTTTCAACCCCCATTTATCCCACACCCCCATAGCTACCAACATCTAACAACCATAGTGCACTACATGAGATACGATTCTACTACCAAACACAAACACCAATGCTCTATGCTATGTAGTTGTGGCAGAAACGTGACATATGTGGAGACAGTCGAAATACGAAAATATCCTTGGTGGGCCACTTACAACCACCATATCTACCACAGTACCACAGTTTCTGAAATTCGGCCGCTGTTGTGATCGAAAGGTGACTCTGTGCTACTACTACACACAAACGCCAGTTATCTGTGATTTATAGTTTTCGCTGAAAAGTGATACACCATGACACTTTTGTCTTTGGCAGAAGTATGAAACTGTCACAGGTCGACCACTTCCAACCCCCATTTCTCCCACACCCCCATAGCTACCGACATCTAACAACCATAGTGCACTACATGAGATACGATTCTACTACCAAACACAAACACCAATGCTCTATGCTATGTAGTTGTGGCAGAAAAGTGACATATGCGGAGACAGTCGAAATACGAAAATATCCTTGGTCGGCCACTTACAACCACCATATCTACCACAGTACGACAGTTTCTGAAATTCGGCCGCTGTTGTGATCGAAAGGTGACTCTGTGCTACTACTACACACAAACGCCAGTTATCTGTGATCTATAGTTTTCGCTGAAAAGTAATACACCATGACACTTTTGTCTTTGGCAGAAGTATGAAACTGCCACAGGTCGACCACTTTCAACCCCCATTTCTCCCACACCCCCATAGCTACCGACATCTAACAACCATAGTGCACTACATGAGATATGATTCTACTACCAAACACAAACACCAATGCTCTATACTATGTAGTTATGGCAGAAAAGTGACATATGCGGAGACAGTCGAAATACGAAAATATCCTTGGTCGGCCACTTACAACCACCATATCTACCACAGTACGACAGTTTCTGAAATTCGGCCGCTGTTGTGATCGAAAGGTGACTCTGTGCTACTACTACACACAAACGCCAGTTATCTGTGACCTATAGTTTTCGCTGAAAAGTGATACACCATGACAATTTTGTCTTTGGCAGAAGTATGAAACTGCCACAGGTCGACCACTTTCAACCCCATGTTTCTCCCACACCCTCATAGCTACCGACATCTAACAACCATAGTGCACTACATGAGATACGATTCTACTACCAAACACAAACACCAATGCTCTATGCTATGTAGTTATGGCAGAAAAGTGACATATGCGGAGACTGTCGAAATACGAAAATATCCTTGGTCGGCCACTTACAACCACCATATCTACCACAGTACGACAGTTTCTGAAATTCAGGCCGCTGTTGTGATCGAAAGGTGACTCTGTGCTACTACTACACACAAACGCCAGTTATCTGTGATCTATAGTTTTCGCTGAAAAGTGATACACCATGACACTTTTGTCTTTGGCAGAAGTATGAAACTGCCACAGGTCGACCACTTTCAACCCCCATTTCTCCCACACCCCCATAGCTACCGACATCTAACAACCATAGTGCACTACATGAGATACGATTCTACTACCAAACACAAACACCAATGCTCTATGCTATGTAGTTATGGCAGAAAAGTGACATATGCGGAGACAGTCGAAATACGAAAATATCCTTGGTCGGCCACTTACAACCACCATATCTACCACAGTACGACAGTTTCTGAAATTCGGCCGCTGTTGTGATCGAAAGGTGACTCTGTGCTACTACTACACACAAACGCCAGTTATCTGTGATTTATAGTTTTCGCTGAAAAGTGATACACCATGACACTTTTGTCTTTGGCAGAAGTATGAAACTGTCACAGGTCGACCACTTTCAACCCCCATTTCTCCCACACCCCCATTGCTACTGACATCTAACAACCATAGTGCACTACATGAGATACGATTCTACTACCAAACACAAACACCAATGCTCGATGCTATGTAGTTATGGCAGAAAAGTGACATATGCGGAGACAGTCGAAATACGAAAATATCCTTGGTCGGCCACTTACAACCACCGTATCTACCACAGTACGACAGTTTCTGAAATTCGGCCGCTGTTGTGATCGAAAGGTGACTCTGTGCTACTACTACACACAAACGCCAGTTATCTGTGATCTATAGTTTTCGCTGAAAAGTGATACACCATGACACTTTTGTCTTTGGCAGAAGTATGAAATTGCCACAGGTCGACCACTTTCAACCCCCATATCTCCCACACCCCCATAGCTACCGACATCTAACAACCATGGCGCACGACTGGAAAGACGATTCTACTACCACACAAAAACACCAAAGGTCTCTGTTATGTAGTTGTGGCAGGAAAGAGAAGTATACGGAGATACGAATTTTTGGTCGAAATATGAAAACGCTCTGCACTGACCAACTTTAATCATTATATCTCCCACATCCTCACAGGTATCGGCATTCGGCCAACGTTGTGCACGACAGGAAACTCCATGCTACTTCCATCTACAAACATCAGTGATCTGTGCTAGGTAGTGGTGGCTGAAAAGTGAAATATATGAAAAAACACGTCTATTTTTATATATATATAAGATTTAACCTTTAGGTCTTACAGCCATACACATGCTATTAATTTTCTCTAAATTTTTAGGCTGCTTTTTTTCCCCCACAAAAGTATATATTAAATGGTATATGTTGATGCTTTCCGTGGCCAGTAAATGTTGTATGTTGAGAGGTATGCTGTTCCAGGAGACTTGAACGCCCATAATGGTACATGGGGATGCGAGAAGAATGATTACCTTGGTAAAATCATTCTTGAAATCGTTGAAAATGAACAATTAGTTATTTTAAACGATGGATCAGAAACCCGAATAACGGCTCCTGGTAACAGAAAATCGGCAGTTGATATCACTGTGGCTTCTGCTTCTATTGCTATAAAAACCTCCTTTTTACCCTGTTTAGACTCAGGTGGTTCAGATCACATCCCAATAGTAATTTCTCTCCTAAAACCACAGAACGTTAATAAGCAATACTGCTCTCCTTACAAATGGAATACCAAAAAAGCCAACTGGCCAGTTTACGAGGAAGTACTTCTGGAGAAACTAACTGAAGTGGTGAAAACGGGAGATGTAAGAAAAGATCATGAGGAGCTACTACGTTGCATAAATCACGCAGCAGCCATGTCTATACCAGAAAATCACCAAAGAAAAAATCCTCTGAGAGCCACACCTGTTTGGTGGGATGATGAGTGTCAGTCAGTGGTAAACGAAAGGAAGATGGCTTTGAAACGATATCGACGAGAAGCATCCCAAGAGAATTTTCTAAACCTTAAACAAGTGCAAGCAAGAACAAAAAAAAATTTAAAAATAAAAAAAAGCCAGAAACGGAAATCCTTTTGTGAGAACCTGTCTAGCAATAAAACTTCGGCGGAAGTCTGGCGTCATGTAAAACTACTTAATGGTACGATCAGTAAACACACCAATACAAACCAAGTCGACTCTATGACACTGGAGAAACTATTGGAGCATATTGCACCACCATCCGCGGAAATGCAGATCAGTCTACCAGATTGCACCAAGCCAAGTCCCTTAATGCAGCGTTTTTCTTTCAATGAGCTTATGATGGCAATGAAACCCAACAACAATTCTGCACCGGGCCCGGACAATATAAATTACTCGATGCTCAATCATTTGCCACCCAATGGACTTGAATCCTTCATGGACATACTCAACAGAATTTGGGAAGAATTGAATCCACGAAGAGGGTAAGGATTGTTGCAATATTGAAAAAATCAAAGAACCCGAAACTGATATCATCCTACAGACCCATCTCTCTGATGTCCTGTCAGATGAAGACACTTGAACGACTAGTTAAAAGATGACTGGAATGGTATTTAGAGCACCATAACTTACTGCCAGACTTTCAGTATGGATTCCGCAAGGGAAGAAGTACAACGGATACCCTCGTGCATCTCACAACTGATATACAATGAGGATTAAGTAAAAATAAATACGTTATGGCCTTATACACTGACATAACGAAAGCATATGACAATGGGAACCTTGCTGTATTGGCCCAAAAACTATCTCATTTAGGAATGCCACCCTCATTTATGAGAAATTAAATATCGATGCTGCAGAGGAGGGTTGTAATCATAAAGCACGGGAATAACACAATCGGACCACGAACAACCAGCCAGGGGCTACCACAGGGCTCCATACTCTCACCACTTTTATTCAACGTATATACTTGTGACCTAGGAAATATACTCATTGGAAACTGCTATTTACTACAATTTCCAGATGACATCTGCATTTATGTGATTGGAAACATGTTACGAGAAGTAATGGAGATAATGTCTGTCGTAGTGAGAAAATTCCGACAGTGGCTGAAGAAAAATGGACTGGAAATATCACCAGAGACGTCTGCTGTTACCATTTACATCAGACATCGAATACAGCCTGACAAATCTGTCAAGTTAGAGGTCAGTTTTCCATGCAAGAAATATCTCGGGCTAGTGATCGATAGTAACATGCGGTGGAATGAGCAAATAAAACAGGTAATTAGAAAGAGTGATTCAGCACTGAACATCATGCGGGTCACATCAAGAACAACATGGAGGATGGACCCCAAAATGGCTTTCACTATCTATAGGGCACTAATTCGTTCACACATGGATTATGGTTGCATAATCTTCGGAACTGCATCGAAACAGCTGTTGGGCATGAACGATAAATGCCAATATAAGGCACTACGACTCTGTTATGGGGCGATGGCATCAACACCAACAAACGCACTTCAGGTGGAGGCAATGGAATCACCTCTTCACATCAGGCAGGAATTTCTTGCATATAAATTCCTGATAAAACACATGCAAATTGGGAATAGCACAATTATCAAAAAGATCGAGGACCTTAGTGAATCATGTGCCCACGAACGATACTGGAGACTTAAAAAGCCACTCATATATGTATCCGCTTTTCAGAAAATACAAAAATATGTATATACCACTAGGAAACTACCTTACTTCAAAGTAAATTATGAGACAATTACCACCAACCTTACAGTCCGATTTGATGCACCATTTGGCGAAAACGCGGAAATTAACAAACAATTAGTGGCGAGATATCTGGATGAATGGCCTCAGGCTATCTAAATTTACACGGATGGTGCTAAAGCAGGCGCGGCATCTGGCTGTACCTATACTAACCTAAAGGAAAAGGTCTAAAAAATGTACAAGCTTCGAAAGGAAGCCTCCAATTATACGGCGGAAATGCTGGCCATCTTGAAAGCTCTGGAATACGGATTACGTTCGTCCAAAAGGACCATAGTGATATTATCTGATTCCAAATCATCTCTGCAAAAAATTTTGGCTTTCAAAAATGAGAATTGAAGTGACTATTTGACAATGAAAATCATGCAGACCTTCAATCAAATCACCTACCTAAACAGTCATATTTATATGGATAAAAGCACATGTTGGTGTACCATGTAATGAAGAGGCCGACTGCCTAGCAAAGAGTGCTATAAGGATGGGTGAGGAAGAAATGAAGATACTGGGGCTAGATATTACAAACTACTTTAAAAAATACTGCAAAGAAAAATGGAACAGAGAATGGTCGGAAACATCACAACTCGGAGGTCACCACTACGCCTGCATCCACCCCCATATACCAACATCCCAGTGGCACCATAAAGGCTCCCCATCAAGAGGACTAGTAACTACAATAGCCAGGTTAAAGTTTAACCATGGCTTCTTTCCTGCCCACCTGTATAGAATCAAAGCAATTGAATCACCCCGATGCGACTGTGAAGATGAGGTTGAATGCGATGTCAACCATATGTTTTTTGCAATATATATTAGCACAGCGAGAGAGTATTTTGAAAATACAGGAAGTCCATAACAAAAATAGTATTTTGTTAATGCTCTATATAAACTGTACAATTCTTACAAACAAGAAGTCACAACTTGGGGGTTGAATACAAATGTAAAAGCATTCTTATAGATGCTCAAGATAAGAAAATCATATTGAGATAAAGTAGGAATTGTAACGAATGAGATATTGGAATTATTTCAGTTGTTATTTACCAAAACTGATTGTAATTGTAGGGAATTGATGACATATATAAGATAATGTTTCATCCTCTTAATACTTGTCCTTGTTACGAAGTAATAAAAGTAACGCCTGAGTGTTAGGATTCGCGCAAGTGTTAATATGGTGCAATAGGTAGCAAGGAAAGCCAACAGTGAACGCGTGTGAGGATAAGGTTGCATCAGTTAGAGGGCTGCGCGGCGCGTGGGTGATGAAATACGGGTGTAAGCTTCTGGAAGGACGCGCGGGGCAGCGGAGCGCGTCACGCGCTGCTATAAAAAAGAGCCCGCCTCAGTGGGAGGGGGCATTCTCCGGACTACTTCTCGGACGCCTTCCGTCTTCGGCAGTCAGCGAGTGAGCCAGCAAGCAAACAGCGCAGCGGAGAAGACAACGTGTATTCTGCTACTGTAGTCGCCGTTGTTACTGTTAGGCTCTTCAAGTTTTATGGATCTTGGGCAGAGAGAACTGCTACTAGTTGGTTCAGTACTTCAGGGAATAGGTACCTCTCGTAATTTCTGAGTATTCTCAGTGAGAGTTTGTCGGCTTCGTGAGTCACAAGTGTGTTCATCATAACCTCTTGTGTTCTTCAATTTATTTCTCCTGAACTCTTCCTATCCCGAGTTCCCGAATTGTAAAAATCGATACCCACTTGTTTCAGTGTTTAAGTCTTTTCAGCTCTGTTGCACAACAGGACGCAACAGAGGCCCCTCAATTTCTTGGTGTCAGGTGTGGGGTTAGGCCTGGGAAAGCTACGAGTGTTTGGCCGGAAAAGCCACAAAACCAGTGAGACGACTGACAGAGTTTTAGCCAACCTTGGCCCAAAGGTCAGTACGTTACAGTGATTACAGGCCGCAATTCGAGGAATAGGAGTAGGGTTTTCGAAAGTATTCAGCCCGAAGTCAGGAAAAGACTGACGGCTTTGAGCACGAAGCTGACTAGTAAGATTGCACAACGAGGCGTCATCAGAAGAGGATCCATTGGTCGTCTACGAGGAACAGCCGGGGCGCGACACGCGACACCACGCGGGACGCCGATCGATAGACACAGCTGAGCAGCCGTCGCAGCAGCGGATCAATACCGGCCGGAAGCAACAAGTAGCCGTCGTCACCGAGCAGCTGAGGGCCGCAGCCGGCAACCGATCGATACCAGCACAGCAGAACTTCGCCATCGAGCGGACAACGACGCCACGTCGGGAGCAACGCCACATCTCATCGCTACACAGCACGTTGATTTCAGCAGGTGAGAAAACAAAATTGTAAGCATGCCTAACGAAGCAGTGTCAGGCAGTCAGGGCGCGCAGTCGTCAACCCACAGGCAGTACATTAGTTTGAATGAAGTGATAAAATTGATCCCAGATTCTTTTGATGGAGAAAAGACGAGATTAAATGAGTGGTTGGATAATGTAGATTCAGCATTCGAACTAATTGTGCCGGAACAAAAAGAAATTTTATTAAAGTTTGTGAAGGCTAAAATTGTAGGGGCACCTAGGAGTAAACTTCTTGTCAGAGATCTGACTACCACCTGGCCGACAGTTCGTGCAATCTTGTTAGAAAATTATGGCAGTAAGAGGACTCTTGATTTTTATGCATGTAAAATGTTTGCTAGCAGACAAGAGTCGTGGGAGAGTATTGCGCAATGGGGTTCGCGTATAGATGCTCTCCAACATCAGTTCAGAGAAGCAATAAAAAATGTAATGACGGAAGAGGAGCTGATGGGAAGCATAGCTCTAGTTTTAAAGCTAGGAAGGGCCGTATTTATTCAAGGGTTGTATGATGACCGGATAAAAACTATTGTGCGAGCTAGGGGAGAAACCATAACCCTTTCTGAAGCTGTAGAGATCGCAGCCACAGAGGAAAGTGCGATAGCTTCAGCGAAAGAAAAACCGGTTTCGCGGTATTCCTTCAGGAATCCAAAGGTAGAAGGAAAAAACCCCCCATTTTGTTTCAATTGCAAAAAGTCTGGGCATACAGCCAAGGATTGTCGGGCGCAAAGGCGTGTAAGAATAATTAATAAAGAGGATGAGCTGGACAAAAAGGCGATAAATGCAGTGCTTGCTAAGTTAGACAAGATGGAGAAAGAAAATGCCGTCAGAATGATGGAAACGCGGCGGGAAACGAGAAGTAGCGCTAGGAAAGTGGCTCAAACAGCACCCTTTAAGAAAAAGGTACCGTATGCAAGTGAAATTACGTGCTATAAGTGCAACAGAAAAGGACATTATGCGCGGGATTGCCGAGAAAATGCATGGTCGGGAAAGGAAAAAGATCGAAAATCGGTAAACTGTTAGGTGGCGTAATGGAGCGGTCACATTGAGCCATATCACACAAAGTGTATCAAGTAGACTGCACAGATAAAAATGAATATGTGACTATGCAATGTGAAAAAGCAAGGCGTAATCCGATGAGATTCCTGGCCGACAGTGGGGCACAGATAAGCCTGGTAAAAAGAGATAGTATAAATTGGGCAGTAAAAAGTAATGATAGAGAAAAAATTAGAATTAAGGGGATAAGTAATAGTATAGTACAAACTGAAGCTTCGGTAGTCCTGGAGTTGAAAGCCGCGGAGGGTTTGATATTGAAACAGAAGTTTCATATAATTGGGGCAAATATAGATTTGCCTTTCGAGGGTCTGTTAGGAAAAGATTTTCTAACGAAAAATAAGGCCGTAATAGATTACGGAAAAAGAGTTATAAATATTCGCGGGAGGCGAATTAGATTGTATACCGCGCAAGAAGGGCCGTGTATGACGCAACGTGGGACGCGTTGTGTTAAGAAAGTAGGTGTTGCAGGGATTGCGACATCGGATGAAAGACGCACGCTCACTAACGAAACTGTGAGGCGTGGCGTTAGGCAAGGTGTTGCAGGGATTGCGACATCGGATGAAAGTCGCTCGTTCACTAACGGACTTGTGAAGCGAAGCGGTAAGAAGGGTGTCGTAGGAATTGCGACATCAGGTGAAGTATGCCCGCTTGCTAACGGACCTGCGAGACGGGATGGGAAGAAGCGTATCGCAGAGAATGCGATGCGTGGTAGGTGTCCGCCCGCTAACGGACCTGCGGGATGGAACGGGAATTTCCCGAGGACAGTAGGCGCTGTCTCGAGAAATGTCGTAAGGGTTACGACGAAAAAGAGTGTTTGTCCGCTCACTAAAGGAACTGTGAGACGCGACGGAAGGATTCCGAGGGCACTGGGTGCTGACTCGAAGACGGTAGGCCCCGTGAAAAGGCGAGATTGTCCGTCCACTAACGGAATTGTGCGACGTGACGTAAAGTTTCCGAAGACAGTAGGTGCTGTTCCGGAAAAGGTGAACGCCGAGAAGAGGCGGAGTATTGTTTCGAATACGGTAGATACCGATTCGATAGCAGTCGGAACTGCGAAATTAAGGAAAAATAAGTCGAATGTGCTTGGAGTACATTCGGAGGAGCGCACTTATGCGGAGGTGGTAAACGCCACAAAAATAAGAGCTACTGAGGTAGCGATGAAAAAAGATAGGCGCGGTAATAGACAAAGTATGGGAGCCGGGAGAGCTCAAAATGATGAAATAGTAATTGGTCCTCGCGAAGAAAAGATTGTAAAGGTAAGGATTACCTTAAAGAATGCATCAGAAGCGATCATCCCGAAGCAAGAGTTACAGCCAGGAATATATGTGCCCGAAGCGCTAGTATCAGTAAGAAATGGAATGTGTATTACAAGTATGCTTAATACTACAGAAAAGAAAGTTAAAATAAAGAATCCCCTTATAACAGCTGAAGAACTGCCCGAATTTGAAAAAGCATACGTAAGACATATTAGAAAAGAGCGACCAGAGGTAAAGTCGCGTTTAAGTAAATTGAAAGAAAATCTCCGCGTAGAACATTTAAACAAAGAGGAAAAAGAGGCTTTATGGTATAACGATGTATTTCATTTACCAGGAGATCACTTGGGTTATACTGAGGCTGTCAAGCATGAAATCAAGCTTCTTCCTGAGGCGGAAGGAAAAATAGTTCGGTTGAGGCCCTACCGGATACCCGAGGCGCAGAAGGAAATTTTGCAAGCCGAAATAGAAAAATTATTAGAAGATGATATTGTAATACCAAGTGATAGTGCGTGGAATTCGCCTGTATTAATTATCCCAAAGAAAATGGATGCAAGTGGCAAGCAAAAGTGGCGCGTAGTAATCGATTATAGGCGATTAAATGATCTGACGGTAAATAATGTATTTCCGTTACCAAGGATCGATGAAATACTAGACGGACTAGGTAAAGCGAAGTATTTCACAACCCTCGACCTAGCTAAGGGGTATTATCAGGTGCTGATAGACGAGAAAGATCAAGAGAAAGACGGCTTTTAGCACTCCCTATGGACATTATGAATTCAAAAGAATGCCAATGGGATTAAAGACGGCACCGAATACCTTCCAAAAATTGATGAATTCTGTATTGACAGGACTACAGGGTGAGAAAGTATTCATTTACTTAGATGACGTCATAATTTTTGGGCCAACGCTTGAGGAGCATAATGCTAGGCTAGAGGATGTTTTTGAAAGATTGCGAAAGTATAATCTTAAACTACAAGTAGATAAGTGTGAGTTTTTGCGCAAGGAGGTTACATTTTTGGGACATGTACTTACGGAAGAGGGGTTGAAACCCGATCAGAAGAAGGTAGAAGCCGTAGAACGATACCCCCAACCAACTAATACTACCCAATTGAAGGCATTCTTGGGCTTAAGTGGGTACTATAGGCGATTCATAAGCAATTACAGTAAAATTGCTAAGCCATTGTATGAGCTGTTAAAGAAAGGAGTCGCATATACGTGGGGAACAAAGCAGGAAGAGGCGTTTCGACAATTGAAGGAAAAATTGTTGAATCCTCCCGTACTACAGTATCCTGACTTCACAAAACGATTTATTGTAACCTCAGACGCAAGTCAAGACGCAATTGGCGCCGTGTTAAGTCAAGGCGAAATTGGCAAGGATTTGCCTGTAGCGTACGTGTCTAGAACCTTGAATAAGGCAGAGAAGAATTATAGTACGATAGAGCGGGAAATGTTGGCCATTTGTTGGGCAGTAAAGCATTTTAGGCCATATTTATTCGGTAGGAAATTTACGATATGTACCGACCATAAACCATTGATGTGGGTAAATAGTATATCGGATCCGTCGTCTAGACTAATGAAGTTCCGCTTGAAGCTTGAAGAGTACGATTACGAAATCGTGTACAAGAGTGGCAAAAGGAATCAAGTGGCGGACGCGCTTTCACGAATCCGAAATGTTAGAGAGGCTGATGAGAATGCAGTTTGCGAAAATGAGGAGGAAAATGATAATGTAGAGACAACTGAGAGCGTATCAGCCGATAAGGAAGAAGAGGTAGGACTTACACAGGAAGAGAAGATGAAGATCCTAAAGCAGTATCACGAATCGCCGATAGGTTGTCATCAGGGTATAGGTAGAACCTATGCGCGAATAAAGAAATATTGTACTTGGGAAGGAATGAAAGCCGACATTGAGAAGTATATCCGTCAATGCGAAAGTTGTCAGAAGAATAAGATTACCCAGATCAAAACGAAAATGCCAATGGAAATTACAAGGACACCTGAGCATGTGTTTGAAAGATGCGATATAGATATCGTAGGCCCACTACCACAGACAGAAAATGGAAATAAGTACATACTTACATTTCAAGATGCTCTGACGAAGTTCTTAGTGGCTGAACCTATAGAACAGCAAGATGCTAATACGGTAGCAAGAGTGTTAGTGGAGAGAATAATTCTGAGATTTGGTATACCGTCAATTTTGCTAAGCGATTTGGGTAGTAATCTTGTGGGCGACGTAATGAAGCGAGTGTGTAGATTATTACGAATAGAGAAAATCCACACCACTAGTTATCACCCACAAAGTAATGGGGCTTTGGAACGAACGCACCGTACACTAACGGAAATGCTTCGTCATTACGTAAACAGAGAGCAAACCAATTGGGATACCTGGATCCCGTATGCAGTATTTGTTTTCAATACAACACCGCATAGTGCCACAGGATATACGCCGCATGAATTATTCTTTGGTCGAATATGTAATTTACCGGGAATATTACAAAAGAAACCGGAGGAAGTAGTATATAACTATGATGACTATGTAACTGAACTAAAGGAAAGGTTACGGGCTATGCATCAGTGTGCGCGAGAAGCGACAGCACAAGCAAAAGAGAAAAGTAAAGAAAACTATGACAGAACGCAAAAACCGGTAGTCTTTAAGCCAGGGGATAAAGTATTATTGCATGATGAGAGTGTACGAAGGGGTCGTTCAAAGAAGTTGGACAGTCAATGGAGAGGCCCGTATACTGTAGTGGAAACTAACGGGCCCAAACGTAGTAATACAGTTAAAGAGAAATAAATTTACAAAAGTACATGCAAATAGGCTAAAAGAATTCTTCTGAATTGCAGGAAAGATGGCAACAGCTTGCATGATAGCAGTGATCATCTTGATGATAGGTGGTACATCGGCAATGGAACAGCAGGATTTAGAAATAACGAAGTTTCGGTCATCACCAGGTCTGTACTACGATCATAAGGGAACAGTGAGTTTGTATACGGTCACTTGGAAAGTAGTGAGTTATTTTAATTTAGATGACTTAAAACATAAGTTTGAAGCTACGCAGGATGCAGCGTTGAAAGCAGTAGACTATTGTCAGCAAAGACTTAAAGAAATAAACACAAGTGTTGCAGAATGTAAAACTATGAAGCGGGCGGTAGATTATTATATAAGTAGGATAGAAACCTCTCAACGCCTAATTGGGCAGCTAGCTAAACATGAGCAGAGTAGACGAAAGAGAGGAATCCTAAATTTTGTTGGAGAAATAAGTAAAGTCTTGTTTGGGACGTTAGATGAAGATGATGCATCATATTTCAAATCAAAAATAAATCTATTAGAGCAGGAACAGAAGGAATTATTGAAGTTGTCAAAGGAGCAAGTCACTATTGTAAGGGCAACGTTGACTAGTTTCAATCATACTGTCGATTCAATAGAGAGAAATGAACGGGTAATTACATCCGGAATACTCAAACTAAATGAACACATACATCAATATGAAACTAGTACGGATAAGAGAATAAATAGACTCGGTATATGGGTAACGTTGAATGAACAGTTAATACAGTTGACAACAATCTTCAGTGAATTAGAGAAGGAATATGATGTAATCATTACTGCCATAGTAAATGCACAAAAAGGCATTCTTCAACCTCATTTGGTTAGTCCGGAACAAGTTGTTAATTACCTAGGGCTAATAAAGGACGAGATTAAAGACAAAAGATTGCCAATAAAACTGACGGAAGCCGGAGGGTATCAGTTACTGAAGGTGGTCGACCTGGATGTCTTCATCTCGGGAAACATTCTAAGTTATGTGCTGAATATTCCACTAGTGGACAGTGAAACTTATAATATTTATAAATTATGGCCTCTACCAGTTGAGGTAAGCCACCAGAAACGGTTGTTTACATATATAGCTCCGGAAAAAGAATTCTTGTTAATGGATAACGCCAAAAGGCGATATGTTAAAATAAATGGTGATCAATTGGAGTGTAAAAAGCTGGAGGCTATTCATAGTGTGTGTAAACAAACATTTGTGCTGCTTTCAACTTATGACCATGAAGTTTGCGAAGCTAGAATGCTTCAACCTATAGTCAAAATCCCCGATGATTGTATTCAAAAATTTATTGTATTGAATGAAGGCGTATGGACACAGATTAGAGGAAATGAATGGTTATTTGTAGCACCAAAGGGAGAAGGGCTCACAGTATTATGTAATGACAGTAAGCCCACAGATGTAGTAATTAATGGTACAGGGAAACTTAAGTTTCTGAGTAAATGCAAGGGTTACGGTGCACAAGTACTAATTCAATCCGAACATATCATTAGATCGATAGCACTGATTAATGATATAGTCCCAAACTTAAATATGGAGGTAGATTGCTGTCTAATAGACAAGAAAAAGAAAAATATAACCGAAATTCCTCTTTATTTGCCAATCGAACCAGTGGTCCGTCAGTTAGATGACCTTAAAGCCGCGGGACATAAGTTAGACGAGCTAGAGGACGCAATAGCGTACCAGCAAAGGACTGTGTTCAATATGTTTTCATTGGATTCGATACCCATATGGAGTTATTTTGGAGCAGGAATAGTTATGATAATAGTAGTATGCTGCATATGCAGATATTGCAAATGTTGTAAGGATTGTTTTAAATTCTTCCGTAAAACAATGGGTGATGACTGCTGCCCCAGAATATGTGTAAAGAATAAAATTGTAAACCAGTACCCTGACACTGGTATAGTTAGGTATCATCCTGCTGAAATGAACAGTGATGAAAGTGAGCAGATTACTTTTGGTCCTGTGAGGAATAGGTATGCTGACTGAAGCAGAAGGTGCGGTGCTTAGTGAGCGAATACTAACACCGGAAAAGAGTGTTAAGTATGAACCAAGTGCACCAGTAATGTTTTACTATAAAGCGGATAAACGCTAAGACGAACTGATATGGTCACAGTGATTATGTTTGTAGAAACATAAGATTGTATTCTGTTACATGAAAAGAATTTGTAAAATTATAAAAATTATGTATTGTAAAAATAGGCTTCACTTTATAAGAGAGTGTAGTACTAAAGAAAAGTATTAGAAGGAAAAGATATTGTAAGAAATAAGAAGTAGTAAACTGAGAGAAAAATTCTCAAATTAAGAAAATAAGGTAATGTAAAAGAAGATTCTTAAGACTAAGAAAAAATAATGTGTTGTAGAAGAAAATACTTGTTATAAAGAAAATGGTGTAATGTAATTGAAATTCTCTCTTTCAGGATATTATAAGTAAAGGAAATTTTGGTAAATAATAAAAGACAAGTTAGAGGATAAGTAATGAAATAAAAAAATGTGAGCCATTGTTAGTTGTGATGAGAAAGTAATAAAAAGGAGACTCACATAGCCGACATAGAACTTAAAAATTTTGCACTCTCAAGAGAGATTGCAAAATTTTCCCCAAGGGGGGGAGGTGTTACGAAGTAATAAAAGTAACGCCTGAGTGTTAGGATTCGCGCAAGTGTTAATATGGTGCAATAGGTAGCAAGGAAAGCCAACAGTGAACGCGTGTGAGGATAAGGTTGCATCAGTTAGAGGGCTGCGCGGCGCGTGGGTGATGAAATACGGGTGTAAGCTTCTGGAAGGACGCGCGGGGCAGCGGAGCGCGTCACGCGCTGCTATAAAAAAGAGCCCGCCTCAGTGGGAGGGGGCATTCTCCGGACTACTTCTCGGACGCCTTCCGCCTTCGGCAGTCAGCGAGTGAGCCAGCAAGCAAACAGCGCAGCGGAGAAGACAACGTGTATTCTGATACTGTAGTCGCCGTTGTTACTGTTAGGCTCTTCAAGTTTTATGGATCTTGGGCAGAGAGAACTGCTACTAGTTGGTTCAGTACTTCAGGGAATAGGTACCTCTCGTAATTTCTGAGTATTCTCAGTGAGAGTTTGTCGGCTTCGTGAGTCACAAGTGTGTTCATCATAACCTCTTGTGTTCTTCAATTTATTTCTCCTGAACTCTTCCTATCCCGAGTTCCCGAATTGTAGTAAATCGATACCCACTTGTTTCAGTGTTTAAGTCTTTTCAGCTCTGTTGCACAACAGGACGCAACATCCTGACACTAAATGATTTCAACAATTATCAAGTAAGCTGTGTAAATTTGTTGCCACAGTTGTAAACCTAATGCTGTGTCATAAATTCATTCTACATTGAGCTGACATAATGCGATCTGTAAACAATTTAAGTTTACTTTGAGAAATAAGCTGCTGATAACCATAGTTGAAAGTTCCATTATTTGTAATCATGATAATTAGGAAGGGAGTGAATGTTAAAAACTTCTAATAAAATAAAACAGATCAAAGAGATTGTTGAGATTGTAAAACAGTGTTGGAAGAAGACTGAAATGTTGCCTCACAGAGGAAATACTGTACTGAAATTGATGAAATTTTACATTGCAAGGAAAGTTTACTTCCTTCAAAAATAATGTTAAAGATAGCGAGTAAGGCAATTACTAACTTTAAAGAAGGGATTGTTGGAAAGATACATACATGTGTTGAGCATTTTGGGCAAGGTCTTTCTTCAGTATGGAATATACAAACATGACTGTTGACTGTAAACATAGTGCTTTCAGACATTTTTGTTGTAGATGATGAGAATGGATGTATGGAAGATAAGGAACAGCACGAGAGATTTGTTTTTGTGTATCTGTTTGTGTGCTGCCTCAGCCAATATTATTTTTCCACAGTTACCAATAGTTGACATTGATTATTTAGTTTTCTCCACTACTGTTACTTCCCACATAACATCGGATTTGTTTGGTAGTCTAACATGTTGTAACATAACAGTAGCATTCCGCCGACCCGCAAGTAGCGCCGAAGTGAGCGCATGATTACATTGTTTAAAGTCAGTCGTTATCGAGGTTTTGTAGCGAACGGCTCGCGTCGCGTAATGTGAGACGCTATACTAACTGTGCGGGTGTAGCAAGAAGTAAGAAGAAGAATGAACTTGTTTAACCATTGCGATGTATGTTTTAAATTGATTTGAACAGTGGGTTGAGATACCAGAACAGTGAAGTGTGGCATCGAAAGTAATATAGTGTGGACTGATTTTGGATTAAAAACTTTCCTTTTGTTTCTAAGAATCTTGCAATCGACGGATTACGAAGTTTCAATAGCCTTATCATCTAAATTCTGATAGTGGCCAACTGGTTCGATGTGTACTTTATTCAAATAAATGTGTGGAGAACAGATTTTCATTACTTTTGAAGATTTCTCTTAGTTAGTTATCCTCACACTTTTATCGGACTGGTTTGGACCCTGTCTGGCGACCGGCGGCGACTACGAACTCATTTATCCAACTTCGGGTGCTGTGTGTTAGTAATTAAAACTTTAGCAAGCACGAAGTTCGGTCTACAGTAAGTATCAGGTCAACCACAAGAAAGGCAAGTAGTCTTACATGGCGACGAGTGACAGGACTGTGTGGTAGAAATCAGTACTAGGAGGAGAGACAATTTTTTCTCAAATCCTAGGAAAACACACAAAAGAAAGAAAAGGAAAACTAGTGATATCAAGACGACGACAATCAAAACAGTGAGTGTCGACAATACCCAAAGGTGCGGAAGAACTCCCACTCGACAAAGGCAGCGCGGCTGGTCAAGGAGCAGCGGGGAAGACATTCTACATTGTTCGGCGCGGAGCTGGGCAGCCGAGACGACGAAGGCGGGAGAAAGAAGAATCGTCGTGCAGAGTCTCCGAAAGCTAAGAACGCGCTGTGCGCTGCTTGTTTGGCTATTTTTGAAGGCTTAAATCCTTTCCTAATTTTTTCTGATAATTTTCCTTTTTTTTCTGTGAAATATCGAGGAAGAAAAATCGGACCAGATTTTTCTCTCCTAACTCGACAATACATTTTACTCTCCTTTGTCATCAGGGATGACAGAAGCAGTTATTTAAATTCCACCTGTAGTTATGCCTATAGTACAACCTTTTGTTTCCTTTTTCTTTAAATGGCATGCTTAGCTAGATAGCTTGCAGCAGCTGGCGCTTCGTGTATAACGGCGTTGTTGTGGTCTGGTTGTCTGATTCGCGGGAAGCGAATTTACAATATTTTTTGATCCAGTTTTCTGTGTAAAATTTATAATTATGCCGGGTACGGAAGGAGACGCTAGTCTAAGTCTCACTGAGGTGGTGGAAATCCTGAGAGCGGAAATGCGCTCACTAAAGTCAGATATGAGTACGAATATTGAAAGCTTAAATTCCAAAGTTTGAAAATTTAAACATAAATTCTGAGATTCAAAATTCCAAATTGGAAAATTTAAATACGAATTCCGAGATCCTAAATTCCAAGTTTGGAAATTTAAATTTGGATCTCAAATCAAGTACCGAAATCCTCCATGATAAATTTGAACATTTAAATTCAGGACCTTAAGTCAAGCACTGAAATCCTCCATGATAAATTTGAAAAGTTAGATTCAGATCTTAAATTAAGTACTCAAACCTTTGATTCCAAGCTCGATAATCTAAAAGCTGAGCTAAAGTATGACGCGGAAATGTTACATTCTAAGTCTCTGAATGAACACAAATCCCAAATAGCAGAATTACGTAAGGATATGGAAGAGTATCGTGCTTTGTGTAATATGCGAGCAGAGGACTTAGCAACCCAGTTTTCCGATTTAAAACAAGAGTTAAAGGGTGAAACTGGTAGTTTGCGCCAGGAAACCGACGCCTTGCAAGAACAGTATGCGCAGTTACAAGAAAAAAGCGATAGTCACTGCCACC
>CM061920.1:304183832-304213832 GCA_031002005.1 Vandiemenella viatica | reverse complement strand
AAGAAATGCATCAGAAGCGATCATCCCGAAGCAAGAGTTACAGCCAGGAATATATGTGCCCGAAGCGCTAGTATCAGTAAGAAATGGAATGTGTATTACAAGTATGCTTAATACTACAGAAAAGAAAGTTAAAATAAAGAATCCCCTTATAACAGCTGAAGAACTGCCCGAATTTGAAAAAGCATACGTAAGACGTATTAGAAAAGAGCGACCAGAGGTAAAGTCGCGTTTAAGTAAATTGAAAGAAAATCTCCGCGTAGAACATTTAAACAAAGAGGAAAAAGAGGCTTTATTAGGTATATGCGCAGCGTATAACGATGTATTTCATTTACCAGGAGATCACTTGGGTTATACTGAGGCTGTCAAGCATGAAATCAAGCTTCTTCCTGAGGCGGAAGGAAAAATAGTTCGGTTGAGGCCCTACCGGATACCCGAAGCGCAGAAGGAAATTTTGCAAGCCGAAATAGAAAAGTTATTAGAAGATGATATTGTAATACCAATTGATAGTGCGTGGAATTCGCCTGTATTCATTATCCCAAAGAAATGGATGCAAGTGGCAAGCAAAAGTGGCGCGTAGTTAATCGATTATAGGCGATTAAATGATCTGATGGTAAATAATGTGTTTTCCGTTACCAAGGATCGATGAAATACTAGACGGACCTAGGGTAAAAGCGAAGTATTTCACAACCCTCGACCTAGCTAAGGGGTATTATCAGGTGCTGATAGATGAAAAAAGATCAGGAAAAAGACTGCTTTTAGTACTCCCTATGGACATTATGAATTCAAAAGAATGCCAATGGGATTAAAGACGGCACCGAATACCTTCCAAAAAATTGATGAATTCCTGTATTGACAGGACTACAGGGTGAGAAAGTATTCATTATCTAGATGACGTCATAATTTTTGGACCAACGCTTGAGGAGCATAATGCTAGGCTAGAGGATGTTTTTGAAAGATTGCGAAAGTATAATCTTAAACTACAAGTAGATAAGTGTGAGTTTTTGCGCAAGGAGGTTACATTTTTGGGACATGTACTTACGGAGGAGGGGTTGAAACCCGATCAGAAAAAGGTAGAAGCGTAGAACGTTACCCCCAACCAACTAATACTACCCAGTTGAAGGCATTCTTGGGCTTAAGTGGGTACTATAGGCGATTCATAAGCAATTACAGTAAAATTGCTAAGCCATTGTATGAGCTGATAAAGAAAGGAGTCGCATATACATGGGGAACCAAAGCAGGAAGAGGCGTTTCAACAATTGAAGGAAAAATTGTTGAATCCTCCCATATTATCAGTATCCTGACTTTACAAAACGATTTATTGTGAACCTCAGACGCAAGCCAAGACGCAATTGGCGCCGTGTTAAGTCAGTGGCGAGAATTGGCAAGGATTTGCCTGTAGCGTAGTGTCTAGAACCCTGAATAAGGCAGAGACGAATTACAGTACGATAGAGCGGGAATGTTGCCATTTGTTGGGCAGTAGAGCAATTTAGGCCATATTTATTCGGTAGGAAATTTACGGTATGCACTGACCATAAACCGTTGATGTGGGTAACGCTTTACGGATCCGTCGTCTAGACTAATGAAGTTCCGCTTAAAGCTTGAAGAGTACGATTACTAAATCGTGTACAAGAGCGGAAAGAGAAATCAAGTAGCAGATGCTCTTTCGCGAATAAGAACCGTAGAGGAGGCGGAAGAAAATGATAATGTAGAGACAGCTGAGAGTGTATCAGCTGATAAGGAAGAAGAGGTAGGACTTACACAGGAAGAGAAGATGAAGATCCTAAAGCAATATCATGAACCCCGCTAGGTATGCATCAGGGCATAGGTAGGACCTATGCGAGAATTAAGAAATACTGTAGTTGGGAAGGAATGAAGGCCGATATTGAGAAGTATATCCGTCAATGCGAAAGTTGTCAGAAGAATAAGATTACCCAGATCAAAACGAAAATGCCAATGGAAATTACAAGGACACCTGAGCATGTGTTTGAAAGATGCGATATAGATATCGTAGGCCCACTACCACAGACAGAAAATGGAAATAAGTACATACTTACATTTCAAGATGCTCTGACGAAGTTCTTAGTGGCTGAACCCATAGAACAGCAAGATGCTAATACGGTAGCAAGAGTGTTAGTGGAGAGAATAATTCTGAGATTTGGTATACCGTCAATTTTGCTAAGCGATTTGGGTAGTAAGGGCGACGTAATGAAGCGAGTGTGTAGATTATTACGAATAGAGAAAATCCACACCACTAGTTATCACCCACAAAGTAATGGGGCTTTGGAACGAACGCACCGTACACTAACGGAAATGCTTCGTCATTACGTAAATAGGGAGCAAACCAATTGGGATACCTGGATCCCGTATGCAGTATTTGTTTTCAATACAACACCGCATAGTGCCACAGGATATACGCCGCATGAATTATTCTTTGGTCGAATATGTAATTTACCGGGAATATTACAAAAGAAACCGGAGGAAGTAGTATATAACTATGATGACTATGTAATTGAACTAAAGGAAAGGTTACGGGCTATGCATCAGTGTGCGCGAGAAGCGACAGCACAAGCAAAAGAGAAAAGTAAAGAAAACTATGACAGAACGCAAAAACCGGTAGTCTTTAAGCCAGGGGATAAAGTATTATTGCATGATGAGAGTGTACGAAGGGGTCGTTCAAAGAAGTTGGACAGTCAATGGAGAGGCCCTTATACGGTAGTGGAAACTAAGGGACCAAACGTTGTGATAGAATTAAAGAGAAATAAATTTACAAAAGTACATGCAATAGGCTAAAAGAATTCTTCTGAATTGCAGGAAAGATGGCAACAGCTTGGATGATAGCAGTGATCGTCTTGATGATAGGTGGTACATCGGCAATGGAACAGCAGGATTTAGAAATAACGAAGTTTCGGTCATCACCAGGTCTATACTACGATCATAAGGGAACAGTGAGTTTGTATACGGTCACTTGGAAAGTAGTGAGTTATTTTAATTTAGATGACTTAAAACATAAGTTTGAAGCTACGCAGGATGCAGCGTTGAAAGCAGTAGACTATTGTCAGCAAAGGCTTAAAGAAATAAACACAAGTGTTGCAGAATGTAAAACTATGAAGCGGGCGGTAGATTATTATATAAGTAGGATAGAAACCTCTCAACGCCTAATTGGGCAGCTAGCTAAACATGAGCAGAGTAGACGAAAGAGAGGAATCCTAAATTTTGTTGGAGAAATAAGTAAAGTCTTGTTTGGGACGTTAGATGAAGATGATGCATCATATTTCAAATCAAAAATAAATCTATTAGAGCAGGAACAGAAGGAATTATTGAAGTTGTCAAAAGAGCAAGTCACTATTGTAAGGGCAACGTTGACTAGTTTCAATCATACTGTCGATTCAATAGAGAGAAATGAACGGGTAATTACATCCGGAATACTCAAACTAAATGAACACATACATCAATATGAAACTAGTACGGATAAGAGAATAAATAGACTCGGTATATGGGTAACGTTGAATGAACAGTTAATACAGTTGACAACAATCTTCAGTGAATTAGAGAAGGAATATGATGTAATCATTACTGCCATAGTAAATGCACAAAAAGGCATTCTTCAACCTCATTTGGTTAGTCCGGAACAAGTGTTAATTACCTAGGGCTAATAAAGGACGAGATTAAAGACAAAAGATTGCCAATAAAACTGACGGAAGCCGTAGGGTATCAGTTACTGAAGGTGGTCGACCTGGATGTCTTCATCTCGGGAAACATTCTAAGTTATGTGCTGAATATTCACTAGTGGACAGTGAAACTTATAATATTTATAAATTATGGCCTCTACCAGTTGAGGTAAGCCACCAGAAACGGTTGTTTACATATATAGCTCCGGAAAAAGAATTCTTGTTAATGGATAACGCCAAAAGGCGATATGTTAAAATAAATGGTGATCAATTGGAGTGTAAAAGCTGGAGGCTATTCATAGTGTGTGTAAACAAACATTTGTGCTGCTTTCAACTTATGACCCTGAAGTTTGCGAAGCTAGAATGCTTCAACCTATAGTCAAAATCCCCGATGATTGTATTCAAAAATTTATTGTATTGAATGAAGGCGTATGGACACAGATTAGAGGAAATGAATGGTTATTGTAGCACCAAAGGGAGAAGGGCTCACAGTATTATGTAATGACAGTAAGCCCACAGATGTAGTAATTAATGGTACAGGGAAACTTAAGTTTCTGAGTAATGCAAGGGTTACGGTGCACAAGTACTAATTCAATCCGAACATATCATTAGATCGATAGCACTGATTAATGATATAGTCCCAAACTTAAATGTGGAGGTAGATTGCTGTCTAATAAACAAGAAAAAGAAAAATATAACCGAAATTCCTCTTTATTTGCCAATCGAACCAGTGGTCGTCAGTTAGATGACCTTAAAGCCGCGGGACATAAGTTAGACGAGCTAGAGGACGCAATAGCGTACCAGCAAAGGACTGTGTTCAATATGTTTTCATTGGATTCGATACCCATATGGAGTTATTTTGGTGCAGGAATAGTTATGATAATAGTAGTATGCTGCATATGCAGATATTGCAAATGTTGTAAGGATTGTTTTAAATTCTTCCGTAAAACAATGGGTGATGACTGCTGTCCCAGAATATGTGTAAAGAATAAAATTGTAAACCAGTACCCTGACACTGGTATAGTTAGGTATCATCCTGCTGAAATGAACAGTGATGAAAGTGAGCAGATTACTTTTGGTCCTGTGAGGAATAGGTATGCGACTGAAGCAGAAGGTGCGGTGCTTAGTGAGCGAATACTAACACCGGAAAAGAGTGTTAAGTATGAACCAAGTGCACCAGTAATGTTTTACTATAAAGCGGATAAACGCTAAGACGAACTGATATGGTCACAGTGATTATGTTTGTAGAAACATAAGATTGTATTCTGTTACATGAAAAGAATTTGTAAAATTATAAAAATTATGTATTGTAAAAATAGGCTTGATGAAATACGGGTGTAAGCTTCTGGAAGGACGCGCGGGGCAGCGGAGCGCGTCACGCGCTGCTATAAAAGAGCCCGCCTCAGTGGGAGGGGGCATTCTCCGGACTACTTCTCCGACGCCTTCCGCCTTCGGCAGTCAGCGAGTGAGCCAGCAAGCAAACAGCGCAGCGGAGAAGACAACGTGTATTCTGCTACTGTAGTCGCCGTTGTTACTGTTAGGCTCTTCAAGTTTTATGGATCTTGGGCAGAGAGAACTGCTACTAGTTGGTTCAGTACTTCAGGGAATAGGTACCTCTCGTAATTTCTGAGTATTCTCAGTGAGAGTTTGTCGGCTTCGTGAGTCACAAGTGTGTTCATCATAACCTCTTGTGTTCTTCAATTTATTTCTCCTGAACTCTTCCTATCCCGAGTTCCCGAATTGTAAAAATCGATACCCACTTGTTTCAGTGTTTAAGTCTTTTCAGCTCTGTTGCACAACAGGACGCAACATCCTGACACTAAATGATTTCAACAATTATCAAGTAAGCTGTGTAAATTTGTTGCCACAGTTGTAAACCTAATGCTGTGTCATAAATTCATTCTACATTGAGCTGACATAATGCGATCTGTAAACAATTTAAGTTTACTTTGAGAAATAAGCTGCTGATAACCATAGTTGAAAGTTCCATTACTTGTAATCATGATAATTAGGAAGGGAGTGAATGTTAAAAACTTCTAATAAAATAAAACAGATCAAAGAGATTGTTGAGATTGTAAAACAGTGTTGGAAGAAGACTGAAATGTTGCCTCACAGAGGAAATACCGTACTGAAATTGATGAAATTTTACATTGCAAGGAAAGTTTACTTCCTTCAAAAATAATGTTAAAGATAGCGAGTAAGGCAATTACTAACTTTAAAGAAGGGATTGTTGGAAAGATACATACATGTGTTGAGCATTTTGGGCAAGGTCTTTCTTCAGTATGTAATATACAAACATGACTGTTGACTGTAAACATAGTGCTTTCAGACATTTTTGTTGTAGATGATGAGAATGGATGTATGGAAGATAAGGAACAGCACGAGAGATTTGTTTTTGTGTATCTGTTTGTGTGCTGCCTCAGCCAATATTATTTTTCCACAGTTACCAATAGTTGACATTGATTATTTAGTTTTCTCCACTACTGTTACTTCCCACATAACATCGGATTTGTTTGGTAGTCTAAGCATGTACATAGCCATATGGTAGGTATCTTCTTTTTACCACATTTGTTTCTTTTGCCAAGTTTTATCTCTTAACATGATTAAGGTTTATACTGCAATATTGTGAAAGGTGTTCATGTCTCTTTGTTTGTCTAAACTCTAAATCCCCGTGTCTTCATCAGTGATGATTGATGCATAAATTTTTCCTATCCTTTTTTTCTGTACATACTAGGATTTGCTCAAAACTTCACCCACTTGGACACAGGGGTGAGAATGAATTTAAAATGTCTGATGTTGTCCAGAATCAACAGTGGGAGAGTGGGGGAAATTGGTGTGTAGAGAAGTACAAAATGAAGTTACACTAATCTAATACATTTTAATTAAATTTTTGCAGTGTGAAAAATAAATTAGTATTTAGGTGAATTTTTGTTAAAACAGATTTTTGATGCTACAAATGGCAAAGAGTAGTGAAAAAGGAAACAGTTATGTTACAAGTATTATTGCCCTAGTTGAGGATAGAACCTACGGCCCTAAGCACAGGATGACACATCAATATGCTCTCTCTCTCTCTCTCTCTCTCTCTCTCTCTCAAACGCCCACTTTTTCTTATGTGGTGTTTGTTTTTGATACATATATAGAAGCCTTACACTTATCGTAGGACGAAAAAAGACAAATTTAATATTTAGATGGTCAACCTTAGTCTGGGAGGAGACAATAGACACAGTAAGGAGATAGGAGTGACCACACTGATGCCCACCACACAATTGTAAACAGCAGTGGCAGAGAAAATATTGAATAAGTAGTTATGAGGAATTGGTGGAACTTCACAAAAGTAATGAAAATAACATAAAATTAAATACAAAGTAAGGTCATAATATTAAAGATTTTTAAGTAATTAGGAAGATTCTTATCAGAGGTTGAGGCCAGGGGGAAGCACGATATTGAGATGTTTGATGTTTTTTTAAGCTAGTTTCTGTGTGTGGAGTATAGATGGGTTTAAGGTTTGTAGCATGACTCTGAGATACCTCGCAAAAAAAGGAAGGAAGGAAGGCTAGATGGTCTAGGTTGTAAACTTTCTCCTGTGCCATCAATTCTAATGGTAAGTTGATGTATGAGGTGTTATGCAGTGCAGGTGACATATCCTATTTTGCGAAAAGTTTCCCCTGCAGTTGGATTGTAGTAGATATTTGCAGGCACATGGATGTTGCTGGTTTAGCTATAAGGTATGCAAGGGATGTGTGTGACAGTTTTGGGACAGTCACAAAGTGAGTATTTGTGGACCAAGATGTTCTTGGGATTGGGTGGTCTGTTGAGGTATGTGGAGACAACACTGTTTTACTGTTTTGTGGAGAAAGAACATACGGTGGAGGATTAGGTTAATGGGCTTAAGATCAGGAGAGAACTGGATGATGTATACAGGGCTGCAGTTAGTATTTAGAGGTGCAGGATAGGAGAAGTTTCATGGGTTTTAGTGTACCAGATTTGTTTTTGTACAAAATGGGGGAGGGGGTAACATTGGGAAATAAGGGTTTATGATAGATTTTGTGAGAGGGTATAGAACAAAAATGTAGGCGTGGGGGTTAATGTTTTAGCATCAGCTTTTTCTTCTAGCTCTGACCATGTCATTTACATAAACTGATTGAATTGTTTGCTACTACTATTAATTTGTTAAGCTAGGTTTGTAACGATAGTGTTGCGCACCTAAATAAATTAGGAGTGCATCATCTAAAATAAAGCGGAATATCGCTGAAAGGCGAGGAAAAAACAGACACTGGTTGGCTCCATGGAGGAAGGTTGCTCCATGGGTTGGCTAAGACAATCACGTGAGGAAAAGCAGTGTTATGATTGGCCGCAATTGCTCGCTCGCACTATGCTAGTAATTTAGTCGAGTGGCGAGTAGTTTAGTAGCTAAATTACTCGCTACTGACCAAAAATCGTTCGAACTGCGGTCGAGTTCAGTACACAAGTTTCGTGGTATTTTGCCAGATGAACAGGTTGCAACGAAATCAAATGTATGAGCTGATACAGCTTATGTTAGGCACTGCACTATTTTACAAGAGATATATGAAGTTTATGCGATAAAGAAGGAAAAGCAATGGTTACGAAAATGGGTTAATTGAAGGGATGAACTAGGAGCTACAAATTGTCTTCTGAAGGAATTACATAGAAGATTCCTAGGAATAGTTTGAGAATGTCCAAAAGTTGTGTTAATGAAAATGCAGTCGCAAATCCAGCGTGAAGATACCTATTTAAAAAGTGCAATTCCAAAAATTACAGGCAGTTCTCTACTTTATTGCCACCCAATGTAGTTTAACGACACTCATACCTCGTATTTATACACGGAAAATCAGCTATTTCTTAATTCATCACAGTGTGAAGGAATCGATGAAAAATTAAAGGAATTGAAGTAATATTTCATAGATATACATCCAGTAAAGTGAATCATTTTACTGAATTAATGTAAACTGTTTCAGTACTTGCGCCTAAATTTTTGGACTATTTTTTTTTTTTAACTCGGACTACATTTTTTTTTAACTTCTGCGAGTAGATAATTCTAAAGCGATTAACAGGGGCGCCGAGTTGAGTTTTAGAAAACCTCGTGGGTGCTCATGCCCACTTGATGACATTCTTTTTTTTTTTTTTTTTTTTTTCAAACCGGCAAAAAGTGTGAACTAGTTTCGACGAAGCTATCACTGACGGGTTACTGATTTGTTAGGAAATAACATACGCTACTCTTTATCAATAAAACATTTAGGGTTTCATGCAAAATAAATAAAAACCTTCAAAATCCTTGACAAACTTGAACGAAGTCGGAGGTACCAAACGGTATTATATAATAGCGAAAATCGCTACTAGATCCATCCAGTAGATTTCAAGTAATAAGCTAGCAGACAGGCAGAGTAGGAAAGAAAGATTTTGTATTTTTTTAAATTCTATTCCAGGCCAAAAAACACACTAAATTTCATTAAAATGGATTCAGCCTTTTTAACGTGATTGAGTAACAAAGTTATAGATTTTCAACTTTATAATAGTAATAGATATATAACCAATAATTTTTGTCTTCCTATTAGAAATAAGGAGTTTATTATTTTATTTTATTTGTGTCCGCAAGGATCGCTACGTGAATGAAATCGCAGGAATAGCTTTTCTATCTATCTAACTATATATATAAAATGAAAACCGGACATATTTGAAGTCTAAAAACTCGGAATATACGGAGCAGATTTCGATGGGGTTTTCACCGTTTTAAAGCTTAGAATCTTAATTCAGTTATCTGACTTGTCTTATGTTTCAACGTTAAATAATGTAGGAGCATTAAATTAAATTCTGAACGTATGGTGAGGAATTCCGTAGGAGGAATCACTAGATGCCGCATACTACGCACTAAACACACAATTACAATACAATATCTCTTACCATAGCCTTTAATGAGCAATTTACAATAATAACCGTTTTTTCATACTCCACACTGAACAAAACTTGAAATATTATTTCCTTTAATATGGGGTGTTTAGTTTTTAAACGCCGCCGATGGTCGTATTGAATGCGAAGAATGAAGAACGAAAAATCAGTAGAGATTTTCTTTGCCTCCGATTTCTGACAATGTCTTTGACCATCAGCTTTAGTATTTGTCTCTGATATCAATGTTATTAGTCTTCTGGCAATTATTTACGATAATTTTCTGGATAAATTACGTTGAATTATACAGGTAAAACTAATACTAAAATATCTCTGGCGTTTAAGTTTGGATTCAGTTAACGTTTAACTGATGGTTTTATTTTTTTTTACTATTGATTCAGTATTGGATTTTCTATATTTGCATAAAAGACTGAATCTGTATAGCTAAAATTTCAGGCGCCTGGAGCTTACAGATTCATTTCGTTCATAGTAATTAATTCATGTGCTGATGGTTTTTTTATCATTAGAAGTTTGTATTAAATAAAACTTTAGTGTTAAAAATAATAACAGCTTAGGACAATTGAACATTTTTTGGTATTAAGCTGCAATTCTACGTTATACTCGCATGTTTCTCACGTAATCTAGGTTTTATTCATTTTATATTTTATAACGTTTTTTAGTAATGCAATGGTTCTTAACATCAACAGAAGTGTGGGTTAAGGCCTTATTGTTCTTATTGGCATTACATTCTGCGCTATACACTTGAGTTTCTTACATAATCTAGCTTTTATTCGTATTATAATGTATTGCATTGTTCAGTATAGCAGTTTCTACGTCCACCGTGACGGCGTAATTTCATGATCAATTCTTATATAACTGAGTGAAACAGATAGTAAAAATAAATTACGTATCTCGGTTAGTTCTCAAGATATCGAATGTCAAAAATTATTTATAGGTTCAATTCTTTTGACAACCGCTAGAAAGAAACACCCTTTGTACTTATCCAGCGTGTAGTGCCTTGTGACTCTATCGAACTTTTTTCTGGTCCAGGTTGCATTTCAAACTAACCGCCTCAATTTAGAGATTCAATATCTCAATGTAAGAATACTTCGTTGATTTGGCTTATTCGAAATTTTTTTCACGTCCAGGCCGCATTTCAATCTAAACATGTCAGCTGTGAGATAACATTTAACGAGAAGTGTAATCGAGTATGTATTAAACCTTTAGTGTCGAGAATAATAACGGCTTAGGACAACTGAACGATTTTTATTTTTGTGGTATTTACGCTGGTGATTGTTTTGGTACTAAGCTGCAATTCTGCTCTATACTCGCGTGTTTCTGACGTACTCCAGCTTTTATTCATTTTATATTTTATTGCGTTGTTTAGTAATGCAATGGTTTTTAACATAAAATGTTAAGTCTGTACTGTTGTAAAGTAACCTATTATGACAACTGAACGTTTTTTGGCATTACTTTCTGCGCTATACTTGATGATGAATTCTTATATAACTCAATGAGACAGATAGAAAGTAAAAAAAATACATATCTCGCTTAGCTTTCGAGATATCGAAAGTCAAAAATTACTTATAGGTTCTTTTCTTTTGACAACGATTTTCTTCTGCTTTCAGCTTGACCACAACCGCTAGAAAGAAGACAAAACTCCCATTGTACATATCCAGCGTGTAGTACCTTGCATTTGGGAATTTTTTTTCTGGTCCAGGTTGCATTTCAAACTATCAACCTCAATTTACAGATACATTATCCCATGGACAAAGCAATTATTAACATTTCACTTTTAATGTGTCTCGTCAAGTTAGATAAGAATTCATCGTCTGGTTTAACGAGAAGTGTAGACGATACATATATAAAATCATTAATTCTGATTTGTCTTGTGGTGTTACAAAGAATAGATAGCCAAATTGCAACGCCACAGTTGAAAGATTTTTCATAAAATTCACATGTTTCTGGTTGGACGAATACTGTTACAGTAGTAAACCGCCATGGAGTTTTGTTTCCATGTGAAGAAAGTTTAAATATGTTCTTACGATCCACGATGGTTACTTCAACATTTCTGAGATACAAAAACTCTAACGACAAAAATAATCTATTAGGCGGAAAAGGGGGTGTAGATAAATTGCTACAGGGTGTGTGCTCTATCGAAATTAAAATAAACTATGAAGGGAGCTTGAAGAGTGAACGATAGCGCTCAAGCCTCTTGGACCCGGGCCTAAACATTAAATTTTTCATCACATTATCATCAAATTTACAATAACAATAAACATCAGTTTTTTATTATGAAGCTGAGTGGAGTGGTGCCAGAGCAGGAAACATTGATGCCAAAGCTGCAATCAAAACCGGAAACAAACCCTTCGATAAGCCTGCACAGTTTGTAATGAAATTTGCTAAGTATTAAAAACAAATGCCAACTGTGTAATGTGTTGAATCGATTGTGGCGGAATTTTCACAGTACCAGACAGTTGTCTTCTCTGCTTTCGTGATAATATTCATAGGGAGAATTCCTCACTTACCCCCAATTTATTCAAATCGTCAGATGTCAATCTTATGTGGTGAATCTTACAAACATTTGTAAAAAGATTATTGGATAATTGTAATGGTAGCAACAGGTTCAGGCGGAGAGACAACTATATGAAAGTTGGCACATGTTGATAACTACACCCAAGGCGTATTATAATTGATGTCTCCCGAACATACTTCAACGTTTTGTTTAGTTGCGAAAACTGCTTTGGCGATTTTGATGATACCCTGATTTCTCATTATCCGAATGTCGAAACCATGTTTTAAACTTCCGTGGACTATTAAAAACGATCTAGAAATTGCTATAACATTATAGAAACATTATTTTACTTATTTTAATTAAACACTTTGTATGTTTCAGAACATTAAAATGCCTCTAAGAAAAAGTAAGGCTATTGGTCAAGTCCAGTCGAATGCTAAAAGACTGAAAGAACTGAGAAGTAAACAAACTACCGAGGAGCGCAGTAAACGACTTGCAACGGAAAGAGAGAGAGCTCGAGCTTGAAGAGCTGCAGAGACAGCTCAGCGCCGTGAAGCTCGACTTCAAGATCTGAGGGAGAGAGCTACTACGTCAAGACTTGCAGAAACCGAACAGCAACGGGAGAAACGTCTTACTTGTAGAAGAAATGCAGAGAGAATGACTGGGGCCGCTAGAAATGTTGGCTTGAAATTGGAAGCATTTCACTATGATCGGCAAAAGTACTATTCAAACCATACAAGTATTACCATCGGGATCATGGACATAGTTTGCAATAACTGTCAAGCCAAAAAATTTAAATCCGAATCACCTGGTATGTGTTGCAAAAATGGAAAATTCAAACTACCACGATTGGAATTACCACCACAACATCTTTCGTTTTACATGTTAGCCAATACTTCGGAGTCGAAACATTTCCTTAAAAACAAGAAAGTACAACTCGTGTTTCCAGATGACATCTTTTGGTGCGTCATAATTGAACAACGTGGCTTTTCATCCACTTTTACTGTGCAAGGGCAGATTTACCACAAGGCTGGATCATTATTGCCTCTGCCTGATCAAACTCCTAAATTTTTACAACTGTATTTCGTCGGTGACGAACAACGGGAAGCTGATCTACGAGGCAACTGCATACCAAGAGCAAGGCGTACGATTGTGTTGAATCTACAAAGTATGTTCCACGAGCACAACCACCTTATTAAGACCTTTAAAACAGCATTGGAAAGTATGCCAACAGATGACTATAAGGTAGTCATTAGAGGAGATCTAAGACCGGAAGGGGAACACGAGCGACGCTTTAATGCAGATAGTTGAAGTCGCGGTAGTTATATCAGGAGAAGAATTTCATCAACGCGATATTTTAATCCAAAGACGCGGAAATGAATTGCAGCGCATTTCTGAAACACATAGATCATACGATCCTCTACAATACCCATTGATATTTCCTCGGGGTGAGGATGGATATCATTTTAACGTAAAGCATGTCAACCCAGCAACAGGTGAAACTACTAACAAAAAGGTTTCGGCGATGGAGTTCTATTCATACAGGTTAATGATTAGAGAAACTGGACAGAACCACATATTAAATTGTAGACAATTATTCCATCAGTTCATTGTTGACATGTACGCTGTAAAATTATTTGTCCGTATTCTTCTCCTTTACTTACTTACGATATGGCATCTCATCTGTCACGGAACGCCACGTATAATCTTTGTACTTTTTACTAACCTTCTTGTTAGTAAAAGATGCCAATACTTCTCTTTTATTCCACCAAAAGAATAAAAATAACCATCAAAACATCCACTTGGCTTTTTTATTATAATTTACATTAATAATTGCATCCTTCTGTGTACAGACACAACTCGCAGTTATTTTCTAAGCGTACCTCTCTGCATACTACTACTCATCTCTTCTCCTTGCCCAAAGATCTTCCTCCTCCTGTACTGTCCAGAGATTTTCATGTACTTTTCATCTGGTAATAACGCTGCTTGGAATTCTTTGATACAATACTTAAGACATAATAATAACCCGATATAAAACACTTCCCATTGAAATAATATAAAACAAACATTAATTATTAATTATTTAAAACTAAGAAGCTGTGTATTCTTACAACGCGAAAATTGAAAGCGAACGACTTCTTTTTATTCGTTTAAATCAGAATAAACTGAGAGTTGAAGAGTATATCCACCTTAACGGTCAAGTGCCCAGTGACTGCCACGAGTTAATTGCGAGAGTATTCAGGCAGAAACAATAAAAATTAATGAACGTCATAACAAAGTGTCATGTGTTTGGAGCGACAAGATGCTGGATGTATACAATAGAATATCAAAAGCGCGGATTACCACACTCGCACAATTTAATATGGTTAGTCGATAAAATCCAGCCTTCACAAATTGATGACATTATATCTGCTGAACACCCTAACCAAAAAGAAGATCCCAATCTTTCGAAGTGATTACTAAAAATATGATCCACGGACCTTGTGGAAATCTAAAACCCTAACTCGCCTTGTATGAAGGAGGGAAAGTGCAATAAAAAGTACCCAAGAAAACTGACCAAAGAAACACAAACTGGTGATAACGGTTATCCTAGATACAGAAGAAGAGCTCCAGTAGATGGAGGATTGACTACTAAATTAAAGATACGTGGCAACACAGAAACAGAGATTGACAACAGCTGGGTTGTGCCATTTTCACCCCTGCTGTCCAGAATGTTCCAGGCACATATTAACGTTGAATACTGCAACAGCATAAAATCAATAAAGTATGTTTGCAAGTATGTAAACAAAGGTAGTGATATGGCTGCTTTTGGATTAACCAACAGGAAAACAAGTAATGAAGTTATGCAGTATCAATTGGGACGATACATCAGTAGCAACGAAGCAGTTTGGAGCATCTTAGGATTTCCTATTTATGACAGACATCCTACAGCTGTTCACTTGAATGTACATTTAGAAAATGGACAGAGGGTTTACTTCACAAAGGAGAGCGCCGCTAAAATAGCAAATAATACACCGAACACGATTTTGACAGCATTCTTCCAACTATGCCAACATGATCCTTTTGCTAGGACTTGCTCTATCCTGAGGTACCTAAATACTACACGTGAAATTCTTCAAGAAAAGTTTTCAGCAGACGAAATATTGGACTTCCCGTCCCTGGACATGATGCTGTTTCAAGTGACGCTTTGGGTAGAGTGTACATAGTTCACCCCAATAATGCCGAATGCTTTTTCCTCAGAATGCTTCTTCACACAGTGCGAAGACCCACTTCTTTCATAGCACTAAAACTGTTAATGGTAAAGTGTGCCAAACATACAGAGAGGCTTGTCAGAAACTCGGTTTGCTTGAAGGAGACCAACACTTGGACAGTACATTGAGAGAAGCCGAATTAATCTCCTTTCCACACCAGATCAGAAACTTATTTGCTATAATACTGACCACTTGTAGCCCATCAAATCCTATCAATTTATGGGAGAAAAATATAAAAAAGCAATGAGTGAAGATATACTTGCAAAAATCAGAGTACAAAACCCAACATTTGATCTACTTTCTGTCCAGAAATTTTCAATAATACATTGATAATTCTTGAGGACAAATGAATGACCATGACTAACAAGACCTTGGTGTAATTTGGCCTACAAGCACCATAAGAGGACAATATAACATACTCAATGCAGACTATATGAGAGAGAAGAACTACAACGTAGACGAACTGCGTGCATACATCGCATCGAGGCAACCACTTCTTAATAGTGATAAAAAAAGGACACGAAACTATAATGGATCAAATCATAAAACAACAGGGTGGGATAATTTTTCTGGATTCCCCTGGTGGCACAGGGAAAACTTTTTATGATCAATCTTATTCTAGCCGAGATTCGGGCACAGGGAGAAATTGCTCTTGCCATAACTTCTACGGGCGTTGCAGCTACTCTTCTGGAAGGAGGGGAGAACAGCTCACTCTGCGCTGAAGTTGCCAACTGAGAATTCGCAAGACAAACAAATCCTACCTGTCATATAAGTAAGAAAAGTGGTCAGCGCAGGTGCTTAGAGAATGTAAACTGATAGTTTGGGATGAAATGCACCATGGCACACACAAGAAAGCTCTCGAGGCCCTTGATGTTACTCTCAAAGATATAAGAGGAAATAACAAACTTATGGGAGGAGCTATAGTGCTTCTCTGTGGGAGATTTTCGGCAAACACTACCATAATTCCGAATCAACACCAGCTGATGAAATAAATGCCTGTCTAAAATATTCAGTTCTGTGGGAAAAAGTAACAACAATCACTCTAAAAGAAAATATGAGAGTGCTATTAAGGGATGAAAATGCTCAGCTTTTCTCAAAGAGGCTTTTGGAAATCGTGACGGTAGACTACCAATTAAAATCTTCTGGCAACATACGTTTTCCCACCGGTTTTGTAACCTTCTATCCTCCATTCAAGAACTAATAGGTTAATATACCATAAATGTTGCGCAAAAATTTTAGTATATAAACTGGTTGTTGTGAAAGGGGCCATTCTTGCTGCTAGAATGAGAACGTTAATTAAATAACAACCGAATACTTGCTGCAATACCTGGACGCTGTTGCTGAATACAAATCTTATAATACTACTGTTGATGCTGATGAGGCAGTCATTTCCAACAGAATTTCTGAATTCCCTGGATCCAGCTGGATTGCCACCGCATCGTCTTATACTTAAAGTTGGATGCCCTATCACAGGGATGCGCGAACCTTTATTGATCCACGTGCCATTTTTTCTAAGGAAATGTTGACTGAAGCTATATCGTGCCAGATAAAACAATCATGTCTTAGTGATTAATGGAAAATAAATAAAACTAAATACTATCATCTTGAAACATTACATTTGCAGCCAGAAATTTACATTTTTATATTAGCAAAGTATACCGGTCAATAGTTTTGTGTTTATTTACGTAGATGAAACTAGTGCGATATCTGTTGTTGCAAATTAGATGCCAAACAGTGTTATATTAGGTTCATAGTTCGTTACTTTTAGCAGAATGCAAGCTGAAGTGGAGTCATCTGACAAACAGTTCCGAAGAGATCTTTAATGTTATTCATTTCTGCAAAATAATGACTCACAGGTCATAGGTAAATGAAAATATTGTTAGATAGCGAAAGCTAGCTTCGTAAGACAGGCTAAATGTGTCTGGAATTGATTCCAAATTTCGTAATGATGGTATGGCATTTTTGGACAAAAAACAGTCAACATTGCTTGATAGTCCTTGCTAATTCATTTAATTTCATACTCCTTCCTCAGTTTCGGGGGGGGGAGGGGATGAAATTTTGAGTCCAGTAATTGAACTACACTGGAAACTCAATCAGAAGCATCATCCATTTCTTCATTTCCACAATCAAAATTTAGACAAGTTCAGTTTATCAGGTGAAGTCACATCAGATACATAATAAACTTGAGTGTTTCCGACCAGATTCTTTGAACATGAGAAAATATCGATGAAAAATTCTTCGATTGAAGAAATTAATTACTAAAGATAACTCTTAGTGATTTTAATTGTTCTGGTTTTTCGTGTGCATCCAAATCTCTGGTGATGTTTTTCAAGTTTAGGGAAAATACTTGTCATTATTGGAAATAATTTCGTTACTGAAAACTTGCAGTTTAGCCTCAAAAGCACGAATGAGGTCTAGCATAACGATAATTGTTTTGTTTGCGCCTTGAAGCTTCACGTTCAGTTCATTGAAATGCTGGCACATGTCCTTAAAAACATTAATTTTGAAAGTCAGATAACATCCACGAACTGTGAATATAGTTCCATTTTTCCCTCATTTTGTAAAAACAGTCTGATTTCTACCAAACAATCAACAAATCTTTGAAGTACGTTACCGCGGCTCAACCAGCGAACATTGTTATACATCAGTAAGCCATTGTACACAGAGTTCACCTCATCCAACAACGCATCAAATTTTCGCTTATTTAAAGCCTGCGACGATATGAGGTTCACCATTTTTGTGACCACGTCCATTATATTATCAAGGGAGGCGAATCCACCTTTTGCACACAAGGCTTGCTGATGTATGATGCAGTGGTATTCGAGAATCGGATGTCCTATGTGTGTTTGAAATAAACTGATAAAACCATTTGTTTTACCCACCATACTTGGAACAGCATCAGTCGTTATCGAAACAATTTTGTTTAAAATCTACTTCTTTCTCAGCAAGTAAATTTTTAACAGCCGTAGAAATATCTGTGCCCTTAGTAGTTGTTGGTACGATGTTATCAGCAATTAATTCTTCCTTGATCTCGTTTACCACATAATATCGAGCAAAAAACGCTAAACGAGGCAGATTTAGTTACATCTAACTTTCGTCAAGATACAGCGATATAAAAGGAGATGATTTGATAATCATTTGCTTGTTGTACGGATAAAACGAACGTGCGTCTGTGGGTACACCCGATGCCGAACATAAAATCCTCCCACTCCACGGCATGCGGAAGTGACGTCACATTGACGATACGTGTAACTTCTTTGGTTGAGAAGCAGACAACAAACCTCAGGGCGGCGGTGACTTCACTACTTCATAATTCCACCACTAGATACCACCAGCATCAAACAGGTACAATCAATTCAACACACGAAGAAACAAATGGACCTCGCAATTAAGGAAAAACGAAATAAGTACACTAGCCGTTAATTTTTCTTTTTCCATACTGCCGTGTGTTGACTTGGAATTAACGTTATTTACCCCAGCGGTTTCTATGATACTCATATGGGACACGTGAAGCAAGTAATTTTAATCTATTTTAGGGTAAGGATTAAATGGACCTATAACGCAACTTGCCCGTATTCGCGAGTACGCAAAACACGCTACCGGTCAGGTTTGCTTCCCAATGAAAGCTTTTAAATCTCGGAACTGTTAAGTAATTGTACTACTTGCAGCAAAAGTGAAAAAATTTACTTTTTAAGCATGTTACTATTTTATGAACCTGTCTTGTCGATAAATATTTTCCATACTGCCGTGTGTTGACATCCAATAATCGTTGTCCACCCCAGCGGTTTCTATGATACTCACATGGGATACGAAAAGCAAGTAATTTCAATCTATTTTAGTGTAACGATTAAAAGGACCTATAACGCCCATATTCGCGAGGACGCAAACCAAACAAACCACGTTCCCGGTCATTTTTGCTTCCCAATGAAAGCTTTTAAGTCTCAGAACTGTTAAGTAATTGTAATACTTGGCGCAAAAAAAAAAAAGATAATTAAAAATTAAGCAAGCATGTTACTATTTTATGGACCTGTCTTGTCGATAAATATTTTCCATACTGCCGTGTGTTGACATCGAATAAACGTTATCTACCCCTGCGGTTTCTATGATACATATGGGACACGGAAAGAAAGGAATTTCAATCTATTTTAGCCTAACAATTAAGTGGACCTATAGCGCAGCTACCGAGTGTGGTGGTGTAACGGATAGCGTTCTGGCCTCGCATTCGGGAGGACGGCGGTTTGAATCCTCGTCCGGGCATCCAGATTTGGGTTTTCCATGGTTTCCCCAAATCACTCCAGGTGAATGCCAGGATGACTTCCTTCAAAAGGCCATGGCCGAATTCCTTCCCATTCCTTTCCCGTCTCTAATGACCACGTTGTTAGAGAGACGTAAAGAAGTTACTTATAGCGCAACTCGCCTGTACATTTCGTTTCATTTTGACTTCGGACATCTCTCTCGTCACCCAAGATGGATTTACATCTTCCTTAATTGGAATCTTGACTAGATAATACAGGGCTAGCTTAAGGAATTTCGGGCTCCCCTGCGAAGATTGATTTCGGGGCTCCCCTACTTCATTTCTAGATGTCCTTTTGCCTACACTTTCAATAATAGAGACGCACTGAGGTTTCTCTAATCTGTGTACAAAGGGGCCAGCAGTTTATTCAGTATTAGCTGGACGGGACCATCTTCGCCGAGTCTTTGGTGTTTTATCAATGCATCTCATATGGATCTCCCAACTACTGTCACTTTCATTTCTAGTTAAGCCCTGCTACCCATTGTGTCAAATGAAATTATTTTTTATTCAATTTTATAGCTATTCTTATATTTATAATACAATTTTTGTATCCGACATTTCATTTCTTTCTTTTCTTTGCTAGTACATATAGTTTTTGGGGGATGGAGACACGTGAGCAGGCATACACATTTTAATTAAATAACTTTTTATTTGAAACGTCAAAAGATGAATGAGTTTATTCGAACGAAATTACGTAAATTGCTGAAACAGGTTCAGAGCAATACACGCCTTTAAATATATAGGCATATTGTAATTACATCAGATACGACTTTCTCAAAACTGAATCTGATGAAGAACATCTCGTGGAACTCCACGCTTCGGAAACGTCTAATTGTGAACGCAACTTGTTAACATTCTAAATTTGTGTATTATTTATTTTAGCAGGAAAATTGTTCGTTAAGTAAGGACAAACTTTTAAGGGGCCCGCTACTGCGGTTCTTGCGGTAGCCTTAAACCTGCCCTGAGATAATATAAAATAGAAATTTGGCAACTGTTAAATTTTTTGACAGGATTATTACCAGGTTGGAATCGCTTACAAAATGATAACGGTACGTTATGACTACCGTTTCGGTCTGTAAATTAATGTTAAATACTACATACAATGAGCGCTACAAATAAAAGTAATGAGAATGTTTCACTTTACTTAAAATGAAGAAAAAGGTTCAAAAAGTCATTGTAGTATACTAGGAAACATTTTTGTTCACATTTCTTCAGCTCATTAAACAAATGATATTCACCACAACTTTCCCTACCACAATTTATTGGATGGATACGAGTTATTTTATTTCTTAATTTCTCAATGAGAAGAAAATGCTCGTTTGAGCAGTTAGACGTCCTACTGACAACTAGCACTTTACCTGCTTTCTATATGTTCGCAACCTGCGCGAACCGGCGTCGGCTCGCGCAGGCGGAAAAGCGTCGGCAACCGGTACGCAGACTACCTGCGTCCTTTGTGTTTGTACCCTATTGTCGGTAAAGATGTACCGGTATGGAAAAAATGTTTATATCCGCTCTAATATCCTCAAAGAGCCGCATGTGACTCGGGAGCCGCGGTTTGCCTACCCATGGCCTAAACCAACGATGATCGAAGATTTGACATAAGGAAATTGACAGTCTGAAAGGAAGGATGAATTTTACTAAGGTTACTATTTAAGTACAGAAACTGTTGGAATTAAAATCAGTATAGAAATTGTAAAAATAAAATGGCTAGAGCAACTTTTATTTTAGGAAGGTCGGAAAACCGGCAATTAAAACCACAAGCGATTCCAAGTTTAAATTTGCCATCAACGAGCCACCCTTCGCATGCGACAAGCAACTTGGAACGATCATTTAGATTCAACAAAAGAAATAGAAATGAGCCATCTTTAGTTCAGTCTGAAAGTAGTGGTAAGCTTGTTCTAAGTTTCTGTAACTGTAGGCAGCTGTGAATTGACTCATTTATTCTACTAGAAATGAGTACATTCCATAATATTACAATATGTGCCACTCTTTTTTGTGTTTTCAAACACCTCATATAGAGTTGAAGAAACAATCAAAGTTCTTAATTGTGAAAACAGCAGTAATAAGCAATTTAAAGAATTGCTAGCAACCAAGTCCATTCAAATTTCAGATCTTCCTCTGTGTTTCCATAAACTTATCAAAGGAAACAATCGGCTGTTCAGTGTGTGCCTGATGAATGAAAAGCCACTAACGCATTTCACTGGATTCAAAGGGCTTCTGTTTGAATGTTTATACAAATTCACTTCAACCATGCCGTCAGAGCCATGTGAATATTAAAGATCAATTACTACTTACTCTAATGAAGCTGCATACAAATATGACATACCAACAGTTAGTATTCTCCTTTGGTGTTAGAGTTCGGAGCACGTACCAAGGCGGGTGGGCTTCGCGTTCTGCGCAGAGAGAGAGGGGAGATGTGTTGCGACGCTGCCAATTTGCTTCTGTCACTCAAACCAACACCACAAGCTTCAGCCGTCTGCTCCTGGCACTTGGCAACGGCGCGACTCGCACCACATGGTGGCGCGGACTCAAAAGAAGACTGCCTTTTCAAGTACTGATACACACGGAACACTATTCCTCTCGCTTGGTTGTGCAACACTTGGCGTGATTCTTTACCATCAATCATAATGAACACTATGAGGGCAAAATAATCACTAAACACGGAACACTATAAGTGAAATAAACTGTAAACTTGACGAACACAGCACGACGCGCACAGAACGAACACAGGAAAGCCACTGACACGCGATTGGCTGTGAGTCACGTGGTACAGCTCCACAGGCTACTGCGCATCCGCCCGTGACCCGCCTTCGTAGTTGCTCCGAACTCTAGTGGGCAATGTATTTAGCTGTTGGGTAAATGCAATGTATAATCACAGCTGGGCAGAAAATCGTCAATTAAAGAAGTTAACAAAATTGCAAAAATTTAACTTTTAAGTTAACCTAAAAATCGTTAACGGTGTTCTTAACTTTCGTTAAACTGAACTACCGTTAACAGTAGTAACATTGGCAGTTGACGTTTGATATGTTTGAATTGCGCGCCATGCCACGCTCGTACTTTCGGCGAGGCGGATTGAGAACGAATAGGTAATACGAAGTTCGAGTGTGGTGCGTATAATTATGATGCTAGGTATGGCGTGGGCGTGAGCAGAAAAGCTAGAGTTTTGGAGCGTTTCTATTAACATCTTCAAACCGGCGCTAACTACTCGTTTCCAATTCGATCGGCGATTGATTTTGATATTTTTATAATCTATCTTTTTTAGTTGGAACTGGTTTGGTATATGTTAATGTAATAAGTTAATCTTGACATTCGTTACATGATTACGTCATTGAAACTTAAGCTCTTCAATCAGTTATTGAAAGCGGCAATGCTAACAACAGCAACTAGAATATTAAAAATCCTAGGCCACATTTATGCGATTATGTTGCACTTAAATCTAGACTGAAACAGTTGATTTATTCATTCAAACTGTGTTTTCCTAAACTTTCTACAATCAAGGCACATGTATATAGACTTTGCATATATCCAAATATTAACTGTCTGAAGAAAAAGTAAAAACAGAGCCAACTCGTTGGGAAAAAAAGAAGAAAAACAATTCAAAGCCTTCAAGTGCTGTGGCTTCTTCTGATATATATAGAGCAGCAGAATTGATTTGTTTTCATCGCAATCTGCTAATAAAAGTTTACGTCAATAAAAAATTTGGTATCATAGCTACCGGGACCATCGTATTACAAGCTAATGTGGAGTGATGTACTGCAATCCTTTTCGTTGCCAAGATTCCACTACATGCTGAAGAATCCGATACGTTTGAGAAGCTGGTGAAAATGTTGAACCCCGGAAAAAACTCAATTTCCAGAATGAAATTTGGTAGATGTATTATTGATTCCCTTCATGGTACATAGCACCTTGGTATTGCTTGCAGTAATATCTATTACAACACATAAACATCTGTTCCACTCTTGGATGGTTGACTTTTAATGGTTAACTTTAACTTGCGCTAATTTTGCAAAAAAATGTAACACTTTAACAATTATCAAAGTTTACATTTTAAGTAGTGGTTTAACAATTAATGAAGTTAACTTTTCGGTTAACTGTTCCCACCTGTGTGTATAATGCTTTCAAATAATTAAATTTTTGGGCAATGTACAAAAAAGTGGGTGGAGAATAAAACATTGTTATTGATTGTACTGAGATTCCAGTACAAAGTAGTGGTTACCCTGACCATGCTCAAGGCACATACATTACAAAGGTATTCATACTTTCAAAGCACTTGTAGATATTAGAGAGTTTCGAGCAGCTTTATATTGTTCCCATTTATATGGTGGAGCAACATCTGATCCTCATTTTATTCTTATTGACAAGGGTTTTTACTTTTTGATTTGTTGGTAAACCAAAGGAGCCGCTCATTACACTTTTCAGAGTGTTGTAAGGTCCAAATGGTATTTTACACCATGCAATGCCAACATACACATGTCCTCTTGCAAATAAGGTATTATACATTGTTTTCAACTTTTGTAAATCCAAACAACAAGCAGTTTGATTTCCATCACTGTTTCTAACGTTTTAAACTGTAGGTTTGTAATAGAATATGAGCCCACCTATGTTTTAAAAACTACATCACCTTTTATTTACAGGTTTTTTCACAACTTAGATGACCAATTAAAACAATTGTGGTTTATAATATAGAATATGTATTGCATTTATTATAAATTCTCAGAAATAAGTTGTTACAGAAATTATTGTACAATAAATGAAAACAAGTACCCTAAGGACAAGCATATTTTGATAAGAAGCTATTTACAGATTTAATTTTAAATTCTGTGAGCATTTTTGGTAAATTAATCATCATTTACCTTGGTAATTTATTCCAATCTCTGACCCCTTATTTGGGAAAGAAAATTTTACAGAAATTAAGTGCCAGCTTGTGGTCATGGTCATATTTTCCCTTCCATGCATTACTCCATATTCTTTCACCAATACCTTTCAGCACCTCATACCTTGTACACTACCAGTACTCTCTTGAACCCTCTGCTGTCTTCCAATGTGCCCCAATCTAGCTCTATTATGATATCAGTTACTAATTGCACTCTGCAGCAATGTTCACACAAAATAATAAACACAACCATTTAGGCTACATAATAAAGCAATACAAAATTATTAACCAGTATTTAAAATAAATATCAAAACCATCCACTCAAGTTAGTGACTATGCAAAAAGATTCAGGTTCTGAGGGAGTTGTCAACTTTTAAAATTACTACTTAATAGAGAAACAAATCATCTATTTTTATAAGCAATAATAAAATTTTAAAATTGACATCACATGAATAGGACACAATATTAGCACAAAGAACACGTACAAAATGTTCCTTCCATTAAGACAAAAAAGATTTGTGCCATAATGAGGTTTAGGTTTAGTGAGAACATTAACGAGAATGAATCAAAAATGGCATGATCTAACTCGGAGAACAAGCTTAATAACACAATTAAAATGAACAGATCAAAAAATTGAATACAATACATTCATTTTCCATTGATCCCAATATAAGAGACTGGCTCTGTGGGATGTGGAAAGTTGTCAATTTACAGCCAAACAGTTGCATAACAAAATAATAAGTATACCAGTAGATGTACAGTCATAGCATATATGGTACATTAAACAATTCCATAACATTCATTGAAAGTACATTACAAAGGAAATAAGAAAGCTGAAAAAACATAAAGGGGCTGGTGTAGATAATATTACTACAGATATCTTAAAGATAGCTGGAGTGACATTGTACCTTATCTTGAAATATTATTTAAACTGAGTATGGATACTTGCTGCTTACGACAGGACTGGAAAAGTACGATAGTAGTGCTGGTACACAAAGGAGGGGTGAGAAATAGAGTCGAATAGAGTCAAAAATTAGGGGCCAATCAGTTTGACTATCAGTGGTAGGTAAATTAATGTAAAGATTGATATGCAACCACATCAGAAATATATGTGAGGAACGTAAGTGGTTTTCAAGTAGGCAACATGGGTACAGGCAAGGATATTGATGCAAATCTCAGTTGGTGGGATATATGCAAGATATTTCAGATGAAATGGACAAGGGAGACCAAATTGATAGTGTAGCACTAGAACTGTCAAAGGCGTTTGACAGAGTGAGCCATAAATAGTAGTTTATAGGGTAAGAACTATTGAAGTGGATGAGAAAGTGATTTTCTGGGTAGAAGAATTTTTAAAAAGTAGAAAACAAAGTTAGGGTAGAAAATGCAGTATCAAAAGAAGTGGAAGTTTAAATGGAAGTCCAATAGTAGTGTATTGGGTTCATTGCTATTCATTATTCTAATGGATAATTGTGTTGATTAAGAGCCAGATTATTAGATACCTACACAAATAAAAAACTAAAGGTTGCTTATGATGGTAAAAGTATTGCTTGTTGAAGACATGAAATGTAAATATCTTGGCATTACATTTGATAATACCGAGCGTGGTGGTGTAACGGATAGCGTTCTGGCCTCGCATTCGGGAGGACAGGCGGTTCGAATCCCCGTCCGGGCATCCAGATTTGGGTTTTCCATGGTTTCCCCAAATCACTCCAGGTGAATGCCGGGATGCTTCCTTCAAAAGGCCATGGCCGAATTCCTTCTCATTCCTTTCCCCCATCCTTTCCCGTCTCTAAAGACCACGTTGTTAAAAAGGGACGTTAAACTGTTACAAAAAAAAAAAAGATAACAAGCTTAACTGGGTGGCACACATTGGTCAGGTAGTAGGAAAAGATTTCAAAATTCTGCACTTGCTGGAGAGTGATGAGGGGCTCTACAAGAGAAGTAAAGGAATTGGTTTACAAAACTTTGGTCAGACCATTGCTTGAATATGGTAGTGTAGTATGGGACCCAAATTTTGAGTATCAAATACAGGAATTAGAGACGGGTATTAAAAACGGCTGCTAGATTTGTTTCTGGAAATTACCACAGAATGAAATTAGCTACAGATATGATAAAGGAGCTGGAATGGGATTCATTGCAAGACAGGAGGAGGATGAGGAGGGTAATGGGAGTGTACAAGGCATATATTGGTGACGAGTCATGGAAAGATAATGGTGTAAGAACTAAACATAATGCATGGAAGGGAAAAAGAAGACCATGACAACAAGCTGGCACTCGATTTCAGGACACAAGGGTGTAGGAAGATTCTCTTTTTTTGGGTAAGGGTGTCAGGGATTGGAATAAGTTACCAAGAGAAATATGAATAATTTACCAAAAGCTTTAAAAAAATTAACGTTAATATTTGTCGAGGGCAAATGTAGGTGTGGGCAGGGAAGGGGGACTATGGGTGGTAGGGAAATTGACACTAGAACCTGCACTCCATTGCAATTTAAATGAATATTACTGTAAATATTAGACTAAAATGGCAGTCTTCTCAATAGCTTAATATAACAAAATTAATAATCTTGATATAGTGATTATATAAATTAGCGTAAAAATATTTAAAAAATTAATAAATAAATATATAGCTCTTTCATAAAAATCAACACTTTCAAAAATAAACTTGTTATTGCATCATAGTAAAAATTGGTTGAGGGCGAAAGTGTGTTGGAGGAGGAAGGGAGAAGGATGGGTGTGTAGGGAGATTGCCACCAGAGCATTCACTCCATCGCAATTTATCAATTAATAATTATTAATGATGATTGATAATGTTTTCACAATTATGTTGTGAGAAATACAATTATGACAATCTTCAAGAATTTGAACCTTGGGCTTGTAGAAGAGGCAAAAATAACCCATGATAGTAGAGGGTAACAGCATTCATCAATGATTCTTATAGGATCTATTTAAAAGAACACACTGCTAAACAATTCCCTTTGTTGTCCATATCACAAAATCATATCTTCAATTCCAGTCACTACCAGCTGTGCCTGCATTTGCGCTTAATATCTTGTGTACATCACTTTTCCATTTGGGGACACAGAAAGACACAATGATGGTTTGTCAAATCACACACTGTATGGGCATTTAAGCTCAACTATGGTCTTTTCCATCCTCAGCAATGCTATCTGGAATAGCACCAAAGTAATCCCACTCCTTACTTTGGAAGAGTCCACATGATTACACCTGTTGGAAAAGTAAATAGCATTTTTTTTTAAATTCAGAAGATGACTAGGCCTATATCTATTCACACCACAAAAATATAGCACAAAATAACAGTTTGGCTCAGTGGCTGAGACTGTAATAACAAAATCAAAATAAAGGCAAAAAAATCACACCATTACCTTCAACCCCATGAGTTCTCATAAGATCTGGCAACTTTTTTTCTTAAATCCCCATTTTAGAGATGGATCAGTTTTTAGGCTCTTTTTGGTTTAGTTGTCTCCTGGCTGGACCTTCACAGAAATTACCTGTTGCAACAAGTTTACAATGTTTCTAAAATGAGTACATAAAAGTTAGATCAACAATTATGTAAGTAAGAAATCTGTTAAAATATTTATTATTAACTTATGTCAGTTCATACTTAGTACACTACCTGCTTCCACAGTTCCAATATTTAATAGACCATTGATCCTGTTATTCATTTTTGTCTGGGCTGAGTTCCATTCAACACTGTCGGCTTGGTCCCTTTCCAGTGTAGTTTGATGGTCCAGAATCACTGCAGGGAGTTATGCCATGAAAGGGCAAGTAATGGGCTTCGTGGCTCCATGGCAAGCAACATACCTTTGAACACTTCTTCTCAAACCACTTGATTGGCCTTTGATTTCAAACAGCCTACTTGCCTTCAAGATGTAGGCTTTCCCCACCACTACAAATTAAAGTCAACTTACATAATGCACATTTAGGCAAATTACAGTAATTAATACTACAAGCTCAATTTGACAAGCTCTTACCTATGGCTGGCTAATCTTGGAAACAAGCTCCCTGGATTCCCCAACAAATGATAATGTTATAAGTTGTAGCTTACTGCAGCAACATGTTACAGACCAACCAGGTCTAGCTGGACATGGATGGTACATAGCCTGATAAATTTCTCTGAATTCTCTACTGAGCACCATTTTCACCCTATAATCCATATTCTTTGTAGTTGCAGCCGCACACAAAGCTTCAATGAAGATAATCTCATTCGGTACACATCTCATTATACTCATCTTCGGGAAATTGGCAGGCCTACACTGCCTCCGGAAGCACTACCTCAAATTGAAATGTTTTATTGAGCTTTGGGAGTTGTTCTCTCCTCTGTAACCTGTAAATGCAACGCAAAACTTTAAAAAAAAAAACAGGAATAAAAGACTTTGGCCTAAAATCAGACATTTATAGATTTTTAAAAATGATTTCAAGCGGTTCAAGAAGCGAGTAGAGAAAAACCGACAAGAGGGCTAAACCATATTTCAAGGGAGTCTAGCCATATTTCAAACAAATTTCTACATTTTACATACGTTTAACGGCTTCACATATAGCATTTTATGAAATATTACGTGCTCCGTCTTGAAGGAGTAACTCTTTCAGCGTTAAATTCTTATGAACGCACTCCATCACACACAAAAACAAATAGAGATAATGAAAACAAACACATAATGTAATGGCGCTGCATCTCAATAGTCAATACCAAAGGAGTTATACGTATCGTCATTGCTACGTCACTTCCGCGAGGCGAGGGAGTGGGAGGATTCTCGCACGGCATGGGTGTACCCACAGACGCTTCAATAAAACGATACCACTGAGGTATCGATACTTTTACTCGATACAGTATCGGTCGTAAAGCATCGATACTTATTCGGTATCCATTGAAAAGTATCGATACTTACTCGTATCGATTGTTTTTTCGTAGTGAAATTGGGAATAAATAAAAAAATTATATGTAATAAGTATTGATAGTCTTTATTGATATAAAAATATTTATTTATTTGACAAAAGATATTTATTACATTTTCCCCTTACTCTTAGTTACAGGACTAATACCGACTAGGACAAAATAAAACTAATTTCATGAAAAAAGTCGGTTTTTGTAGTGCTCCAAAAAAAATTTTTTTCTAAATGTTTGCCTCTTAGACGATATCTGGATGTACTCATTGTTGCGCCAGCTTTGGAATAAAGCCTTTCACAGTGTACAGAGGTACCGACAATGTTTAAATAAATTTGCGCTTGTTTGTATAAGCATGGAATACGGGTTTTAATTCCTCCCATTCCTATAATGGGTTGGCTTTTAAAGGGCAGACTGGATTAGCCAAATAAATTGAAACTCCATCGGCTTTTGAGTTAGCACGGCGCCGCTTTTGGCCAACTGCAAGTTGTTTGTGGTGTAATCAAAAATCAAAATCTTCGTGGGTTGCTTCTTCTTCAGATCCACTGGTTTACATTGTCGGATCTTCTTTAATAATATTATTTAATTTTTGTAT
>CM061920.1:303872946-304182832 GCA_031002005.1 Vandiemenella viatica | reverse complement strand
TTGAGCCGGGTTAATGGCTGTGTATAATGCCACAACCAAAGGCAACATTGAAGATAACAATAAAATTTGTAGTAAATTTTCTTATATCCTCTGCCAAAAATGGCAAGAGAGGTTTTGTGCTCTGATAAAAAGCCAAGAATGGGGTTGTCATTTTAGACACCAAAATGAAAAAAATCAGTTTTGAACAAATAAGATTATCTTTTACTGCCTGTTGAATTGTTAAAAAGGACTTACATGTAGGTTTAGGCAAAGAGCCCTTTTCCACATTCTGTATGCAGCTTTTAACATCATCCCATATTTCTAATGCCCTTTCTGCTGCAAATAAATTTTCCAACCACCTGTGTGAACCAAATTTTGAGGGCATTTTTTTACAAGTGGAAATATTGAGGAAATCCTCTCTTCTCGCTGGTGAATCTTTAAATAACCAAAATAAGGAAACTAGGATTGAATCAAGGTGTCAGCCAGAAGCTTGGCAACCATGTTTAAATGCATTATTTACAACATGTAAACCACATGTTCCCACATCCAACATTTCACAATTAAATCCAGTTCTTAATTTATTTTGCAACATATTGAAAAATTTCAAATTTACGGATGGACCATCCATTGAAACCTGTATCACTTTTTGGAGAGATAACTTCTCAACTGCTTCCTAAAAATGTTCAATCAAATCTTCAGCTTTGGCATGGCTCATAAAAACAGAAGTTTGATATGAGGTTTCAATTGTGTTTGAACATTCATTCCAGTATTGCACATGACATCGAGTTGTTTACTTTGTAAGAAGTTGTGTAAACTCACATCAAACAATAATACACAACAACTGCAATTTTTCAGAGAGTCATAAAACAAATTTCTATAAAATGGTGCAAGACCAAAACAAAGCAGATAAGCACATTTTGTTGGTCCACAGGAAAATAGTTTAGCTATCTGGCTGTCACTAAACATTTCTTGGAATAACAAATTGATGTCTTTGCGAGAATTATACGAGTAATGACTAGTCACACACTTCAAAGTCCACTTTATTTCAGCATCAAGTACGGAGTTCTTGAGAACTGTCCAAGTTCAAAATATTTACAGCAAACACTGCAATATCCTTTGTATTTATCACGGGATGGAGCGAGCCAATGTTTGTAACCTTCGAATTTAACCATAATATATTAAGTGTACACTTTCCCATCGTAAAACATACAAAAAAAATTAATAGTGAACGTAAATTAAGCTGTAATATCCAATAAAACAATATATACATAAGAAACTAATGAGAAATTGCCAAGAAATGTAAGACGCAGGCATGTACGAAGCAGAACTACATTAGAGAGGTACTGTGCAAAGACTCTACTACTCGCTTGAAATAAAAGCACTTGGTCAAGGTCGGCGCATCACCAGGATAGTGAAATTTATTACGCCGTATCTCGGTGTTAAAAAAACAGACTTTTTCAAAGATTTTAAGGCTTTTGAGAAAAATTTAGGGCCTTTTAAGGCCCTTAAAAATCAAAATGAAAATTAAGGCCTTTTTAAGGCCCTGTAGGAGGCTGGAATTTAATTTCAGTGAGTTAATGATCTGAATCAATGTTTAAACACTTCCTAACTTTGGCATTCATGATCTCATTTTTATTCTGGGTTGTTATTGCAACATGATCATTCTGAAATTCTCCTAACAATGAGTTTTTGGAGATCCATGTCTTCCTTTCTTTGGGATGGCTCTGAAATAAGTAAACATAGGTTTTAGATTGAACTGCTTACAGAAATTTATTAATCGTTTCCCATTTCTATTAGTTCTTTTGTGTGTAGAATATTCAGCTTATATCACTTTATACTTACTTTCTCTCCCAACTACACATTAAAGTCACTAATCAAAATCTTTGTTTCCCTGGGGAATTTTGGAGTTTTTTATTTTTATTGTTTACCAAAAATTAACAGTGTTCTCTTTGTTACTTATATTGTCTTAATTTATGGGGTTGCGGCATGGTGATCGTGTAAGCTTAATTTCCTGATCTGACTAACAAGAATGAAAGTCTCTCCGATGGTGATATAAAGTTCATAATCAAGTCTACTATACCTTTCTTAACAACACAGAGAGTGTTCCTTTTGTGATCTCATTCCGGGTTTGCCCTAGTATATTCTAAAGCCACCAGACTCAAATGCATAATCATCCAGATATCTGATTTCCTACACTGCCAGAATTAGTACGAGTGCCATTCAATAAGTCCTTAGAAAATCCAAGGGATGGCACGCGCAGTGTCGAAAACTATTTTTTATTAGTAACCATCATTACTCACTAAATGGCAGTGAATCATCTGCGTTGAACCTATCGACGCAACGGGTACACTGATTATCAGATAAGACTGGCATTCCAAGTGTCGAAACGTAAACTCAACAACACCAACAAAGAGTCACCTGATCGTCTCGCCTTCTTCCTGTACCATGGTGCCACGACATCGAAGATAGGACGGGTTCTAGCAAAAAGTGGAATTAAAACCGTTTTCCTGCCGCCACCAAAAGTAAAGAACATTTTGTGATCCCCCAAGGATGACCTTGCTTTGCGGACTCCTGGGGTATAGTGCATTAGCTGTGAATGTGCAAAGAGCTACATTGGCCAGACAGTATCGTGTGTTCACCAACGTTGTCTAGAACATGCTCGACACGTTCGTCTGGGGCAGAAATACAAGTCTGCGGTGGTGGAACACAGCCTTGAACAGGGTCATGGCTTTGATTTTGAAAATACCAGAGTACTGGCACGTACTGGGAGCTTCTGGAACAGCATTCTTACTGAAGCAGTAGAAATTCGACTCGTGTCAAACCTCCTCAACCACGACAGCGGGTATCAGCTGAGTGAAGCTTGGACGCCATTCATCGATACAATTCGTTGACAGCGCGGCTGTGACACACATGACAAGGCACGTCCAGATCAACGGAGAGTTCCCTAGAAATAGTAGCGAGCAATTTTTGGCTCATGCATTACTGAGCAGCTTTTGACGAAGGCTTTGCCTTCCGTTTTTCCATTGAACTAATATTGAGATGTGACGAGACAGGAACTCAGCTATGATTGGTTCCAAATCTGACCAATCATGTGGCAGCATGGCTTAATATGAGGCTGGCCCGCAATGGATCTGTTTCGATACAGCAGATGGATAAGTAATTTATGGCGGAGGCTTTGCTTTCCGATATTTCCGTCGAATGAGTGATTACTTTTGGCCCGTTTGCTACAGGCCATGCAATCAGGGGCATAAAATCGTGCCGTGGCTCCAACATGGCATCAAATCAAGTTACAACGAGACATGACCCCTGCTACGACTGGTTCCAGAGCCGACCAATCACAACGCAGCAGGACGAGTCTGAGCTGGCTCAACAATATCCCACATTCCCGTCCGCAGTTCACCAGAAGATGGTGACAACGAATCAGATCACCAATGTATTGTGCAATTGTAAGTGTATTTACAACACACCTTTAACTCGGTTAGTCACCCAAGAACAATATTTATATTGCCAACGCCGAGTAAGATTGCATTCTTATAAACGAAAAATAATTCTTTAAGATGGTCAGTGCAATATGGCTTGACCTGAAGAACTTGCCTTGACAGCACCAGAACCAAAATGTTGCAAACATTTTTGTGAAATGACAATAGCTGGAGATTGAAGAAGTTTCATCAAACTTTCATTCCATTGTTCTCTTGTATACCATCATTAGACCCTACATATATCAACTGCACATACCAAAACCTAATTAAATGGAAATGTAATAATTAGCACCTGCATAATATATTCACCAGGCTGTGTTACCATATTTGTAAAAGTCGGACAAAGATTCACTGACATCTCAAAACAAATATTCTGCACTTTTTTCCTAAGGATTTTACACCTCAACAACAAGGATTTAGGCAGAGGCAGGAATGGAAAGGAATTCATCCATGGCCTTTTGATGGAATTATGACCACTCTCATCTGGAGTGATTTCAGAAAATCGTAGGAAACTTAAATCCGGATGGCAAGATGGGAATATGAACCTGCATCCACCCAAAAGCTAGGCTTAAGCACATTCACCTACCAAGTTCAGTAAAATTTTGCACCATTTATAAGCCTTTTCTACAGTATCATAAACATGGAATATGTCTTATGAATAACACAAACAAAGCAAAACAATTTTCTCAAATAAACATTGGATTGTCAAGTTTTTATCCTAAGATTCAAAAAACAGAAGTTACTCATTATCAAACAACCATTTTTTAGGAAAAGATCCACTGTATAAAATTAATCTGCTTTGTTAAAGGATAACTTAAGAAAATCTGCCAAAGATAAACGCTATAGTTCTATAATGTTGTTTTTAACTATTAGCTACCTGAATTTTGATGTATGAAAGAAACATGCTAGACCCTCAGAAACTGTTTTTCCTTTCCTATCAAACACACCATCATATCCTTCAGACTCAAGAACAGGAAGAAGATCATTATTGAATATTTTTGAATCCACTTCTTGAAGACATATCAGATCTGTATTGTAACCTAGAAAAGAAGAGTTAAAAAATACAGTAATACAGAAACCACATAAAATGCAAACAATTTTATTTAGACTTGTGGAAATATAATTTTTTTTAATATTCAGGATTCTAACATACAGAGGGATGACTCTTTGACAATTATCACTCAGTCTTCTAACTGGTACACATGTTGTTATATGTTGGCAAAGAATAACTGTGCAGGAGATGCTAAATTTCTTGAACCTGCAGTCTACCTTCCTGAGTTACAAGCAAAAAAAATCACATCAACATAGAATGGATGCAAATTTGGAGACACTTTTATCTTACATTGCTCAGCTTTTGAACTTCACAACCATGGGTCCCAAACTTTTTATGAAAGCCCCTCTGGCCAAACCAGATACACAAATAAAAAACTAAAGGTTGATTATGATTACAAGGTAAGGAAAGAATTGCTTGTTGAAGACTTGAAATGTAAATATCTTGGCATTACATTTGGTAACAAGCTTAACTGGGCAGGACACATTGGTCAGGTAGTAGGAAAAGGTTTCAAAATTCTGCACTTGTTAGAGAGAGTGATGAGGGGATATACGAGGGAAGTAAAGGAATTGGGTTACAAAACTTTAGTCAGACCATTGCTTGAATATGATAGTGTAGTATGGGACCCATATTATGCATATTGTAACAAGGCGCACTATTGCCACGTTACAAGGTGCATTTTTATTATATATGTCATAATGTTGGAGTACTTTACATAAATCTTGGGCGACCACCTAAATAGATTTTTGTTGTAATTTTTAAAGTATGCAAGATTCCAAGTGAGGACTGTAATGAAATGGTGAACATACAGTGTATCTTGGTAAAGCGAATATTAAAGACTTATTGAGCTATGTAGGCTTGAAGCTAATCTGGTCTTCCCAAACTATGGCGACAAGAAGTCGCGGATTTGGGGTGTGCCGGACCACACACTCTGCTCCCTGGGGATGGGTGGTCAACAGAGTCACTCACCTGGAGGGAAATGCCTGCCGCCCGACACCCGAATGTGCTCTCACCCCGGCGAACTTAGCCGAGTATGCCCGACCTCTGTGATATGAGCGGGGCAAATCACATATCGGAGATATCACGTGACATTCGATGCCGACCTGAAGATCCAATCCAAATGAGCGTATAACTTAAAATCCTGGGAATTTCTGTTATATGTGAGCTTCGAGACTACAAGGGGCGGAGCGAGAAGTTTCCTCGCGAGAGAGAAGAGCGACGAGCTTCACTTCGATCTTCGAGTCCAAGCTATGCGAGTCTAGTCTGAGGTTGACTTGGAAAGTTGACTCCTTTCGCCAACTGCTGCTGCCGGCTTGATGGAGCAAGCTTATCACGGCAACACAGCCGGTAATGCAATGACGCGCATTGTCAGTCCAGAGATGCCTGTAGCTGCCTTGTGAGATAGTCTCACATACCGTGGGTCCGCTCCAGTCACCGCAGACATCAGACGCAGAACTACAATGGTAACTTATTACGACCAAGCCATCCGATTGTGCATTCCGTGAAACAGAACCCTTAAACGACTTTGAGAGGATAGATCCATGTTCTCACTTTGTAATTGTAAAAACCCCTGAGCTAGCGGCATAATTTGCCAGAACTAGTTATTTTCAAATGATATATTGTTTGTCCATGGCGCCCATGATTGTCTTTTTTAACTGTAAAGTCACAGTATTATGATGCCTTTGTCTGAGGTCGTCATAACTTGCATTTTGATTCCGAGATATATTTAAAGGTAAATATACAATTGTTTGCTTGCTCATGACGGCTAATTGTACCTCTGAGCGTTGCTTTTATGATTTTGCCAATTTGTGTTAATGTTAACGGTAAATTCGCTCAGACTTGTAATCGCCAGTGATAAGAAAATAAATGTCATATTGTGACAATTTATCCTAAATTCCAACTAACGTCGAGATTCTTGCAAAATTAATAAATTTTCTCTCCTTCATAAAAATTAAAAATCCACAATAATTAATCATAAAGGTATGAAAGATAATTGTAACGTAGCTTGCCCACCAAGGCACCCACTACAATATCAAATACAGGATTCCTCAGACTTCCACGGCCATCTTTGTTCATGATTAATTGACTTTCGGGTTTTGCCGCGTTGTTTATTTCATTACCTAAGCTTTCGGCTGGTATCCTCCAGCCTTTGTCAGAGATACTGTTTATGTTGACATAGCAACGAGCGCCAAGCATCGCAGAGTAAGAGGCCGCTATCTTCGTTGATGTTGTTGGTGTTTTTTTAAATTTCTGCTGCCTCCTTCACCAGTTGGGGCCACCACTGGTCTTCTCTCCACAGTAGCCTCGTTTCTTGAAATTTTACTTCATGCCCGGTATTAATAGCATCGCGGACTACGGTGGATTTGTCACTGTTGTTATATTTGTGGTGGCGGATATGTTCTTCAAGTCTCTCCGCCACAGTGCGACCTGTCTCGCCGATATAAACACTGCCACAACTGCAGGGGATTTCGTAAACACCCATAAACTGGTGTGGGTGTAATTTGTCTTTTACCTTTGTCAGTGACTGACCAAGTTTGCAGTTAGCCTTATATACTATTCGCACCTCCACCCGCTTTAACAATTTCCCAATCTGGTCTGTGATACCCTGTATGTATGAGAGATAGGCGAATTTTGTTGGCACATTAATATCATGGGATAAGTTGACGTCTCCCATAGGTTTTTTGGGCAAAAAAAGGGCTTCTAGATTTCTTTCTAGAAATTACCGCAGAATGCAATCAGTGCAAGTTGTATATTGGTGATGAGGCATGGAAAGATGTTGGTGTAAGAATTAAAAGCAATGCATGGAAGGGAAAAGATGACCATGACCACAAGCTGGCACTCAATTTCAGACACATGGGTGTAGGAAGATACCTTTTTTTTAATTTTTTTTAATAATAAGTTACCAAGAGAAATGATGAATAATTCACCAAAAACGCTGAAGGAATTTAAAGTTAAAATGTAGGTAGGTGCAGGAAAGGGGGAAGATGGGTGTGTAGGGAAATTGCCACCAGATTGATAAATTGTAGTGATATATCATAACTACTGTTCAAATTCACAGATGATAATCTGGCTTAGTAGTCTGTGAAGCATTTTTATTTGATGCAATATGTTCACTCTACTGATATATACAGATAAAGTGATACATATAGCAGTTATATGTATAGAGGGCTTTACAGGAAAATGATGGTGCTAATTAGTATATATACATAAGGAGAAACAGAGATAAACCTATGCTTACCACAGATGACACTAGGACACCACAGAAGTAGAAATAACAAGAATCAATCTTACTACACACACACACACACACACACACACACACACACACACACACACACACAGAGAGAGAGAGAGAGAGAGAGAGAGATTTCTCTCTATATACATACAAAAAAGGGAATTAATTTATTTGCTACAGAAAACCAAAACTGCTGAATGTAAAAATTTCAAGCAAAGGTCTGGTATCATCTAATATTATAATAAGCAACTGTATCCACTATGATGTCGTCTGCCACGGCATGATGTAACTTTATGACGTCTCGCAATGACATCACACTTTACGCCATTACTCTTGGTAATGTGCGTTGTTTAATAACATTTCCAAGCATTTGCCAATAAATTAACCGACAGAACACTGAAATAAATGTATATATTGCATTAAAATCGAAATATCAATTATTAGATGCTTATATATATATCAAAAGAATATTATGTAAATATAAGTATTCCTTAAATTCTTTGTCCATAGCCTTGTAAGATAAAACTTTGTATTTCAAGCATCAATGTAGCGAAAGTTTCGGTTAGATTGTTACTTAGCATAGATCAGAATCACCATTGGCATTTGATGTTACAGCAGAGGGCATGAATAATTTTTTTTTATTTTTTTTTAATATTTTAAACTGTGTCCTATTATTGAAATTATTCACTGCAGACTGATTGCAATCTGTGCATCTTACATTACACATAAAATAAATATTATGTGGCATAATGTAAGTTTATAACATTTATTTTAATTTCCTTTGCTTTCACTGTGTAATATTACTGAGCCTATCATTTCAGCAACTGTGTCAGCCATTCAAACGATTTATGTAATATCGGATTGAATCACGGATAACAAAAATGAAATGTGTAAAAACCCTTGAAGATTTTGATCAAATTTATATCGCTATGCCACTAAAACGCGATGCACTTCATGTATTAATATGCGCAAGATTGAAGTATTGTTCTGCTGGCAGTAAGTTTATCATAGTACATGGTTAGGTTGAAATGCAACCTGGACCCGGATGGAAACAGAAACCTTTTGCTACAGCACAAGAAGTTACATTGAATTTTATTTTATTTATTCTATTTAGTTAAGAAACTGCTAAGACAGGAATTGTCAGAACACTGAAAGAAAAGTATGTATTTCGTTTAAATTGGCATATTAATTATCAAGTGTCTTTTTTACTGAAATCATTACATGGTTTGAATGAAAAAAGTTACAAATTGATTGCGATATTTGTGGCCTAAACCAGTGTGCCGCGACGAGTTGAAAGGTGTGCCACAAAATTTTACCAATTATAAGGAATTAATTGTCAAGTTTTTATTAATTATATTTTAGTTTCATGTGCCGCGAATTGTTCATTTTGTCATATTCTAAAAAATTAAATGTTATTTATTTACTCTCAGTCGCTGTTAGTTTTGTTTAGTCATTTTTTAAATATTTTTATTCCTCGCCACTACTGCTGCGCTTTGAGGTTCTGTTATATTTACCGCATGTTCTGCATATGCACTTTTCCCTCATTCTAAACTGCTGGGATTAGCAGAACTTTCCAAGCCTTATATTATTTTATTACCGTGTCGGTGCTTCTTCAACAATACTACTTTGTTGCTGTATTGTTGCACCAACGCATTGTTAGACATCACTGTAAAAACAATCGGCACTGTATATGTGAATTCTTTGAAGTGTATAAATCCCGCTTCTTACAATTACTTCAGTTCTATCATAGCTCTGCTCTGAAGTGGTTCGAAAACTGTGTTAGTAGTTAGTCTTGATATTTTCTATTACAATTAGCAGACTATTTTATTCCTTGAACGGAGTGTACCATCTATGAGTGTAACTGGTGAAAGCGTTGATAGTGTTAAGTACTTATCCTATGGTTTTTTGTGGTGAAAAAAATGTGCTCAATTCCCGAGAGTATCGTTTGCGGTGAAAAACTCGGTAATGACCGTTATAGTATATATTTAAGAAAAAAGTGCAGGAAGCTAGTTATAAGGCAGCCACACTTATCATAAAGGCCAAGAAACCACATACTATTGTACGTGAAACGCTGTTAAAGCCTGTTTGCAAAGAGATGGTGAGAATAATTCTGAGTTTAGAATCTGTTAGTGAAATTTCAAAAATTCTGTGAATTGGGCTTCTCGAGGTTGAATGAGATTAAAACATCCAAGAGGGAAAGACTCAAATCCTTCGATAAAGAAATGAGGATTGCATTGTCATGGATCAGCCACGTGTGTGCAGTTAAGCAGGTGCAAGTGTCACATTGAAGGTACATGTACAATTATTTACTTTAATAGTAATATAAAACTGCCTGATTATTAATTTTTTACGTGTTAGGGGGCTGTACACCCCAGGATCCCGGGACCGAACGGTAAGGTGTGCCGCGAGATTTATGGATAACCTTATGGTGTGATGCGAGCAGGAAAAGGTTGCGGACCACTGGCCTAAACCACAATTAAATATTGCATGGTATAGCGTAAGTTGTTAAGATTTATTTTTAGAAACCTTCGTTTTAACTGGGGGTCATTATTTCAGCCGATGTAAGCTATCTTAGCCATTAAAATGTCGATCTTGACCACAGGCATTAAGAAAGAAAAGTGTAAGAATCTGTGAAGATTTGGGATCAAGTTTAGATCGCGATGCATGATGACACTGACATGCAATACAGGGAAAGTATTAATTCATGCATAATTGAAGCTTGGTTTTCTAGCAGCAATATTAGTGGTCAGGCTGAAATGCAACCTGGACCAAGTTGACAACTGAAGCTTTTTGCTACAGCACAAGGGATGATAAATTACAATGAGCTTTATTTTATAACAACTCTATTTAGTTAAAGCAACCGCAGAGAAATAAATTAACAAAACATCCCATTAAACCCATCAATTTTGATGGGCTTAGGGGCTAGTAAGACATTTTTAATAACGCGTATGTCTTCAAAAATCAAAATGTCACAATGCTCCCCACTTACAAGAGTTCAACCACTGTTGTCATGGACTGGACTAACAATGCGTCTGAAGCTCGCAGATAGTTCTCAGACCCCAATTCTAAGGTCCCTTGAAAAGTCTCTCACTCTATTCAGTTTCCCTGCTTACTCCTAAGAATCCCCAAATCCCTCATCCTGTATCTCCTGCACGAGACCCACAAAGCGGGATATCCCAGATGCACTGCATTTGTTTCGCACACAGAGCACATTTCTGTCTTCTTACACAAACACCTACAACCATTTATCCACAACCCCCACTTCTCATACCCTGTGACATCTCACTATACTAACATTTACCACTTTCAAAACTACTACCCCTTTCAGTCCTAAATCTATCATCAGGTAAAAGGTACTGCCATGGGTACTTAAAAGCCACACTCCTTTGCCAATCTTTCCCTGGCTAGACTGGAAGAAGCCTTCATTTAATATAATTCTATGCAACGAATAGTGTGGTTCATACATATAGGGGACATCTCCATGACCTGGACCTATTGTGAAAACCACCTCTTTTGTGTAAATTCTCTCAACAATACCCACTCCTTAAAATTCACATGGTCCTACTCTCACACCCACATGACCTTCTTTAACATAAACATCTCTGTGAACAATGGCCACTATTTACACACCTCTCTCCACATTAAACTCACCAACCTACAACAATATCTACGTTTTGATAGCTGCACCTGTATCATACCAAACGCTCCATCCAATGCAGTCCCACCTGCTCCAATCAAAAATTCCTCACCCAATACTATGAAAATCTCCCAAAAGTTCTCATATACCACAAATATCTCCCAGAACTGATCTACAAACATTGTGCTGGGCCTTAACTCATCCACAACATCAAACGCCCACCATTCACAACACAAAACCAACAGTAAAGCAGTCTTCCACGCCCAGTTTTCTTCCGGTCTGAAATCCCTGTACCAAAGTCTTTCCAGTGGCTATGACTTTCTCAGATTTTTTCCAGAAATGAGTAACCTTCACATCACTCTTGCACAACACTCTGCATCCCATCACCCAAACTCAATAATGGTTAAAAAAGTTTACTCCCAAAATTTAGACAACTCTGCTGCTGCCCATTTCTGCCACAACTTCAATATCTGCTTTAGGCACTACCTGAAACTATATCCCAATTCGAATTCCATAGCCGAGAATTGGTATGTTAACATAACCTGGATGCCAGACACCTCCTAGGTCTCAATCCCAAATAATTCTTATCTTCTCTTCAGCATTTCATCCTCATAAACCCATCACCAACATTTGCTATTTTTATAGTAGTAGTTTTTATGGTAGTTTCTTCTGTAAACATAATCCTTTTTATTTTTCACGTGTTTGATTTCATTCCTGTGTTTAAAGATTCCAATAATGCTGTTTTCACCCCCACCAGCTCCACTTGTAAATACCCTTCATTACAGCCATTAATATGGTACATCTGAATGTTGCACAATATCATTTTTGTCACCTCCATCAAATTTACTTGGAACTATCCAAAATAAACAACCATTCAATTGGTAGGGTTGATACTGGGTGCCATCCAAACCTAACCATGTGGTTTATCTTCTACAACCACTGATAAGAGCTGTGCTAAAAATAGTGTGTTTTCTGGGCTTGAACAGTGTTTTTTGTTGCTGCAACCCCTCTTCGTTCAACTCTGGCAAGCGGTGGATAAGTGATGATCTTATACTATAGCAGGAAGAAACAAATTTATATTTATTTCATCAACAAGAATAGAAAACTACATTAGCTAGTGTAGCGGTACCACTTTGTGTTTGAAAGTAGCGCCGGTTTGTGACGTCATCGGCACCATGTCCGTGGCCACGGAAGGGTGAGCCCCGGGGGCGGCATGGTGGGTGCTGTGGTAGCCACAAGGTGGGCAGTCGGTCGCAGGACGTGGAGAAGTGTGGTTGGTGTTTAGTTGGAAGTTGTAAACGTGTGAATGTGCGTAAAAGGTGTAAAAAATAGCCGTTCTACTTTAACTGGATCTGCAACTTTGGAGTGAGAAGTCCGATAAGTTTATAACATTGGTGGTGTTGGAAAAATGAAGGCAATGAATTAAAATTAGTTTTGTGAAATAACTGTTTATTCATTCAGTACCTAGTCTTTAAATTTTCTCAGTTGGATATTGAGTGGCGGCCGGTCAAGAGAATCTGTATCTTTAGAAGGAAGAAGTAAGAGTTAGACTATGCACATTATATTTCAGTGAACGAGATTGAAAATAAAACATCGAGGTAGCTGATGTGAGCGGGCGACCCACGAAACCGCAACATGGCGTTCGTTTAGTGACCAGAACAGTTTCTGCGAGTTTTTATTTAGAAATTCCGGAAATTGTGAGGGTTGAAGTAAGAATTGGCTATTTTGTACAAACACGTGTGAAACGCGGGAACTTAATGACTTCACGAGACAACGGATTTTGAGCGGACGGAGCATCTTTGGCTCGAGTGGAAGAGTCGATTTCGGCGGCAGGCAGTACAACTATGGCGTTGGTGAACGACGTCGATGATTCCAACATGTGGGGCATCTTTGGCGCTGGTCGAGAAGACAACTTGCCTGAATGCTGAACAACTTTGGCGATATCAGCTGGGAGGCTGTTCGACGCGGAGCGGCAAATTTGGAACGTCTCCGAGCAACAACGACAGTTAAAAGATAAGGGCAAATAATTATTAACTTATTAACAACACGAAAACTTCGATTTTATTGGAAAATTTTGTTGTTAACCTCAAAGTGAAAGATAAACTATTTCGTTTGGTGCAAGTGAAACTTTAGTTTGGTTGAAGCTTCTGATTTAAACCAACTGAGAATTTTGTTTAAGAGAATGATTTTTTTGAGTAAACTTTACATGGTCTTGCTTTTGTTATTCATAAATTTAGTATTGCTTTGAGAAGGATATCCTACAGTTTTTTTATTACAGTTTCAGTTATTTTCATAACATAGTGACTGCGAATTTTTTTCTTGGTCAACATTTTTTAATTTCTTATATTTTTTACTGATATGTGATATATACTTTTAAATATTTAAACCATGTGTTAAGTGCATTTCCTCAGGAATAGTGTGATTTATGCATTTTTTGTATAAAGTTTCTTGGCTTTGCTGGTATATTGTTTTAAGAGAAATTATTTAAAATGGAAGGTGAGGAACTATTTGAAAGTGGGGACCCTCATGTCAATGTAGAGATATCAAATGCTGATAACAGGTCACGGGGGCTGTAGCATAGCCATATGATAGAGGCTGCTTCCAAAGTCGGTGGCCCGGGAGATCGAAAACCGGCTGTGCTATTTGAAATAAAGCCGAGTTGATGTTAAATTTCCCGCCGGTCCGTGGGAGTACCGTGGAAGACCCCGGAGTGCATGCCGGCTACCGGAAGACAATTAAAAACGCCCGCGAACCCAACTGGTGGTACCGGCTAGTCTTCCTGGGGCAGCCGAGCTCATCGGGCACGCCACCCATGTGCGAGTTTTTCCCGAACTCTCTTTTTTAATGTTGAACTCTAGTTGTGAAAATGCGAGTGTAATTTATAAAGTATTGCTAATGTGAACCGTTTTTAACTGAGGATTCTGCAATCTTCGGGTACATATATATGTCTAGAAGTCCGATGTAATATATGTTCACGACTGGTGTGGGTTAAGATATTAACGCTATTAAACTTGGAAATTTAATTTTGTTATTCTTTTTTTATGTGATTCTTAATAAGCTGAATCACTGGCGACCGCGTCAGCAGAATTTGCTGTTTCAAACATTTTCGTAAATGTATAAATCCCACCATCCGCGAGCATTAGTGTGCTTTTCTAAGAGAAGAAATGCAACATGGCTACCTATGGACAGGACTCTCGCGACCTACGAATAAAGTGATTTATTAAGTAAACCGACGAGAAAAAAGTTAAAACGGTACATCAACAAACTTGTGAAGTGATAGCAGTGCGCCAGAAGATCCAAAACCAAAGAAGACGAGGAGCGGAGATATTTTACGCGGCCGCAACAACAGAGGAAGACCCGGCAGCGATAATTCGGGATAACAACTAACAACTGATTGGAAGAAAATTGGAGGGCTCACAAGCGGCGCAGAACGTCGAAAGATAAGTGCAGTGCAGATAAAATTGAACAGTTAAAGGGAAACCCATTATAGGCGATTTTTTTTTTTCTTCTCTCCTCTTTTTAAATTTTCACCATGAATAAGGAAAGCAGTTTTGAAAATGGGGGGGAAGCTAGTAAAGAAGATCCCCCAAGCCAGGAACCTTTGTTAGTATTTTTAAACACCGAGATACCAATCAATGAAAGTTTGTCACCAGCTCCTGAAAGCAGTCCACCAAACTCTGAAACTTGCTCTCCCATACTCACTACAAATGCATCAATATTTGAAGCATTTGAAGGTCCAGCAGATCCTGAGAAGGATAATCCAAACCTGATAGTTAAGATTTTCACAATGTTATCAAATTTATCAACTGATATCCAAACTAAGTTTGAAATACAATCAACTGAAATACAAAATAAATTCAAAAGTCATGCTGAAGATGTCCATAAAAGTTTCAGTAAGGGACTAGCAGCTCTGGAGTTAAAGTTAGAGGGTAAAATAAAGGAGGAATTAAAAGGGGTGACACAGAAACTTGATGAAGTCTGCAGTGAGATAGAAAAGTGTAAACAGTCATGCCAAGTTGTTAGACAGGAGACACAGAAACAAATTGAATGCCTTGAAGTAAATGTCAGGCAAAGAATTGATAGTAATGAAAACAATATAGCAAATATCAAACAGCAAAATACTCAGTTGAGTATAAGACTTGAAAGAGTTGCAGAAAGAGTAGATGAAGTCGGTGAAAAGTATATTAAATTGGAAGCAGCTGTAGATGAAGTTGCAATAAGCTGTGAAATATTGGATAAGCGAGTGGAGAATTTAAGTGAGGAGATGACTAAAATTCCCAACTTCGAGAGTCAAGTAACCAAAATTGGGGAAGAATTACAAGAAGTGAAGTGCCATCTAAAGAAATCACAGGTGCAACATGTAGTTGGTTTGGCAAACCCAATGTCCCTGGCTATACCAGAAAAAATAGAAATTGAGAACTTTAGTGACAAGGGAGGGATCCATCCAGTAAATTTTATCAACAGTTTTGAGAAGTACAGGATTTTCAGTGTTTATGATGACAGTGAAAAAATGAACAGTGTATATCAAAATTTAAGGGGTAGTGCTCGAATTTGGGGAGAAAGGCAGCTTCAGATTTGTAAAACGTATGCAGAATTCAAAGCAAGTTTCCTAAATAACTTCTGGTCAGAGGAAAGGCAACATGAAGTTAAAAGGGGTCTCTGGTATGGCAGGAAATATCAACCTGGGAGGGAATCACTCAAAGATTTCCTTCTAAATGAAACTTCCAAATGTTATTACCTGAATAACCCACCACCTGAAAGAGAAATTGTGTTGGATGTTGCTCACAGGATGCCAGGGGAGATTCAAAAACTTTTGGTCATGCATGATGTCAGAACGATTGAGGCAGCGAGTGAGTTTGTGCACCGATATGAAACCCAGTGCGCTAAAGATAGATTCAAGGAGAGCTACCAGAGCAGGAACCAGTTTAAAGATCAACGGGAATTCCGTCATGAAAGGCGAATGACATATGATCAGGAAAGAGGAAGAAATCAATTCCACGCCAACGGAGGGGGGAGGAATTCTCCACCACATAGAAATAGTGAAAACAATGTTCGAAGAATTGGAAGAAAGGGAAGTCCTAAAGAATACTTTAGCCCAACAACAGTAGTAAGTAGTAATGATGTCACAAATGATCCCGGTACAAGCCAACAAACTAATGGTAGTGATACAAAAAACTGAAGACTGCCGAAGTTTTTGGCCCGACTGAGGCAGATGGGTTAATAGGGTCGATACAATCAAAACAGAGGAACCAGCTTAGAAGTATTTTCCACAACAACCCGAGTGAAGACTTAGCAGAGGAAGAGTTCCAGAAGGAAGAACAGGTGGTCCAATATAAAGTTTCCTCCCAAATGAGTTAATGAAAGGGGAGTAATAAACTGTGTATGTTGCTGCGTTGCTGACTTGAAGCAGTGCTGAGTGAGTAAAAGGTGGTATGTTAACATGAGAGTCAACAATCCACATAGAATACACCTGGAGCATCGTCCAAGACAAAGAAGACATCAATCATGAGTAATAAGTGTTCTGGATGTGCATCAGGAAGTGGTTTTTATCATTATTATTATTAGTGTTATTTGCTCCATTGTTGCTGATGAAGGACTCCATGAATATTAATTGTAACATGAAATTCCGTGACGGCTCTGGAGTACAATTCGTGTTAAGTTTATTTGGACGAATATAAATGATTTTGTATTGTGTATTTTGTGATTTAGCATAAGCAGACTACCGTTGTATCTTTGTTCTTTCTCTCTAAATATGTTAATATTCAGTTTACAGAATTTTCTTAGAGGGAAGTGATACTGTAGTAAAAGTGACAATAGACATTTGGCATGGACAGTTAAAACTATGGTCTAGAATAATCGTCGCACCCCAAAAGATGCAATTCAGATAATAATATATTGTGTGGTTTCTTTGATATAATCTTGATGTGTTTCCCTGTCTCCTTGTGAAGCTATTTTGATGTTTACTGTTACTTATAAATTATTTTCTGTGTACATTCTAATAAGGACGTGTTTGAAAATATGTATTGAAGCCCCACACCAGTAAAGGGATATTATGTATGGTATTTAGGATAGGAACCCGAGGTTGCAATTTGTATGTGAGTGAATGTGGAGTGAAGTTTGTAAGTAATCTTGGGGAGCATTAGTCCATTGAAGAAGTTCATCATGGCCATTTTGTCTGAATATCCAAAATCTTATGTTAAACTTGAGGGGGCTGTAGCATAGCCATATGATAGAGGCTGCTTCCAAAGTCGGTGGCCCGGGAGATCGAAAACCGGCTGTGCTATTTGAAATACAGCCGAGTTGATGTTAAATTTCCCGCCGGTCCGTGGGAGTACCGTGGAAGACCCCGGAGTGCATGCCGGCTACCGGAAGACAATTAAAAACGCCCGCGAACCCAACTGGTGGTACCGGCTAGTCTTCCTGGGGCAGCCGAGCTCATCGGGCACGCCACCCATGTGCGAGTTTTTCCCGAACTCTCTTTTTTAATGTTGAACTCTAGTTGTGAAAATGCGAGTGTAATTTATAAAGTATTGCTAATGTGAACCATTTTTAACTGAGGATTCTGCAATCTTCGGGTACATATATATGTCTAGAAGTCCGATGTAATATATGTTCACGACTGGTGTGGGTTAAGATATTAACGCTATTAAACTTGGAAATTTAATTTTGTTATTCTTTTTTATGTGATTCTTAATAAGCTGAATCACTGGCGACCGCGTCAGCAGAATTTGCTGTTTCAAACATTTTCGTAAATGTATAAATCCCACCATCCGCGAGCATTAGTGTGCTTTTCTAAGAGAAGAAATGCAACAGGGACCCTCATGTCAATGTAGAGATATCAAATGCTGATAACAGGTCACCAGTTCTGAATGTTACATCTCCCAGACTAGATATTCAGATACAAGACAGTCAAACTTTTGTACAAAATGCAGAAATGGCCACCCCAATTTCTCCCATCTCAGATGTTATCTTACCACTTCTAGTGAATCCTTCAGAAATTGCCAATGCTTCTTCTACCCCAAGTGAAAGTTTTCGAGGTTTCACTAATGGTTCACCATCTGAAATTAATCTCTCCATGGAACCCTGTTATGGTGGGCAAGACCCAGTGAACTTTCAGAATGACATGTTGATCCAGTTGATGAAAGAACAATCTGATAGTATTAACCGTCAGTTAGCTGCTATGGATAATAAGATAGAGAAACAAATTTCCACTTTGAAAGAGCATATTAGTGATCAGGTGTCTAGTCTTAGCAACAAAGTTGAGAACTATAAAGCAAATTGCGAACAAAATACACAAAATGTACGGATGCCATCAGCAAAAAATTGGATAATCAGTCATGCTATTATTGCCAAAGACTAGTAAAACTTGAAAAAGATTCAGATACAATGGGTAGTAATTTAGAAGCCTTACAGGATTCATGGGATTTCAAGATGAAGGAGAAAAGTCAAGCACATGTTAGATAAATGGGAGAGTCTTTCTAATAAATTAGACAATTGTAAACATAGCTGTGAAGAAGGTAGGCGAACATTAACTACAGATATCGAAGCAATAGGGTCTCTTTCACAAAACACTGAACTGGCAATTGATGATTTAAAGGGGAGGTTGATAAGTTGTGGGGAAAAGGTACAGACAGTACAAAATAACAATAAGAAACTAGATGAAAAGGTAGAAGTTTTAGCAAAAGAGATGACAGGTTTACAGAATAGGCATACTACACTCCACAATCATACAGAAGACAACAAACGCTTTACAAAACAGTTAACTCAACAGGTTGAAGTACTAGATATTAAGATCAAAGATATAAGTTTTGAAGTACATTCCATTAACCACAAGATAGAGTCCCAAGACCATAAATTTGTACAAATAGAGGACCAAATCAAAAATGCTCAAGAGAAAAATTCATTCGGTGGTTGGGCAAAGGTTACAGTAAATACTCTAGAAAAATTTGAAATTGTTAAATTTAGTGACAATGGGAACATACACCCAGTGAGCTTTCTGGAAAGTTTCGAAGCATACCGAATTTTTGGGCTTTATTGTGGTAAAGGTTTGATTGATTTTGAAGGAGAGGGTTCAAGAGATAGAGTACCTTTGAAAAATTTGTGGAGGGAGAAAAGGATAGGTTCCATTAAAGCAGTCATTTGCTACAAACTGGCACAGGTGATGTTAAAGAGTCTTCATTTCGAAAGAAACTAGTGGAATTTTGTGTGTCAGCAATGCAGTACGGAAAAGCGGAAAGAGAAGAAATAAAAGTCTTAAAGGGGGTAGACCACGAACAAAAGAGGAAATTAATGGATATTATTAAAGAGTTTAATGAAGTGTTCTCAAATAGACCAGGCTTGATAAAAGGCTATATATGTCATTTCACTGTAAATAGTGACAAGCATTTTGTCATTAAGCTGTACCCAGTACCTATAGCGAAAAGGAAGTTAGTAGATGAAGAAATTAATAGAATGATTCAGTGGGGTGTGATCGAAAGATCGAATAGTCTGTACAATAACCCTCTTGTAATTGTCACAAAAGCGGATCAATCGGTTCGTTTGGTTCTAGATGCTCGGAATTTAAACAAAGTACTAATAACGGAAAGGGACCACCCTCAACCAATTGACGTGATATTACAAAGTTTACAAGGAAAAAAGTTCTTAACGTCTTTGGACCTCACTTCATCCTATTGGCAGGTGCCAATTGACAAAGAATCGAAGAAGTACACTGCTTTTTTATACTAGGGGAGGTGCTACCAGTTCAAAATACTTCCATTCGAAATTTCTTGCAGATAAAATGAAAATTTGTACACATTAATTGATCCAGATAGTGGCCGATTTAAGGGAAATTACAATGTAAGAATATTGAAACCATATAGATGTTTGAAAGTTGACGAGATTTATCCGTAAATTGTTTTTGTTTTTTAGTGTATGTGTATATATGACTTTAATGTTAGTGAATATTATTGTGACTAACCTAGAAGGGAAATGTGTTACAGAATTTTGGTGATGTTTGATGGTCAGAACTGTGGTGAGGTCTGGAAAGGGACTTGCTATCCAAAAGGTGCCATTGGGAAGCAACTCTTACATATGGTGTGAGTGAATTAAAATTTAAGTGTAGGGTAAGGAGTGTGAAAAAAAAAATGTATGTATTGATGACAGAACTGTTTGTTTATATTTGTATTTTGATCTATGGGACAGCCGGATGGATAGTGGATGCTAAATTAACCCTTGTTTTGGAATAATACTGTATTTAACAGGGAAAAACTAGAGATTTTGTAGTTGTTGTTTCCAGTAATGCTGTCTACCGTGGCAGGACTAGAGAGTTTGGTGGTTCTATGCGGGGAAAATGTAATTCTTTAATGCCTTTTTGTGTATTTGATGTTAGTGGTAAGGAATGATCCGTTGGGAACCAAAGTGTATTTGGATGTTCATGATTTATAGTTGTTTGTTACTGTGGTGTATTTTGATGTTCATGATGTTTTATATTTGTTTGTTGCTTTTAATGTTGTATTTCATGTTTGCAGTAAGGAAATATTCATGTTCAACTAATTTATGTCTTAATGTCCATGACATTTTATAATGGTTGTCTTTTAATTACATTTTAGTAGAAAGAAAACTGTTTTGGAACCAATGTGTATTTTGATACGTATTGTTTTGATATGTTTGTATATTGCTCCAACACCAACCAATTCAAAAAAATATAGTAGTTTATGGTTAATGTGATATTTGTAAGTATTGCTACATCAATTTGTGGAGTTTTGTATGTATTTTGTGTGAATGAGGTGTGGAAATTGTAAAATAGGAGGAAGGGGACTTAATTTGAATTTACCCTTGCCATTGCTAATTGGAAATTCACAATAACAAGGATAAACTAAGGGGGGTTGTAGCGGTACCACTCTGTAGCGGTACCACTTTGTTTTGAAAGTAGCGCCGGTTTGTGACATCATCGGCAACATGTCCGTGGCCACGGAAGGGTGAGCCCCGGGGGCGGCATGTTGGGTGCTGTGGTAGCCACGAGGTGGGCAGTCTGCCGTTGGCCGTGGAGTAGGTGAGTCCGTCGTGAAAGTGAACAGTCAGTCGGGTCGACGAGAACGCGTGTTCATTATGATAAAGAATTAATTTTGGAGAAGGTGATATGAAGGAACTTAATTAATGAAGAAAGTATTTGCAGAATTTTGAATGAATTGTTTCGTGGTGAGCCATAGGCATGTTCTGAGAACTAGTAAGGGTGTTGTGTGAATGAAAAGAGTGCGTGCTATTCAGTCTAAATTTATCGGAGGCATTACCTGCAATCTAAAAAAAGATCGAAGTACCGATAGCGAACTTTCATAAAGGTTGGGAGTTGGAGCGAGACTATTTTATCAATTATTAAATGCATGTGTTTCAAATAAGAAGGTGCATTTTTATTTCATTTACCGACTTACCATCGGTTGGCGGCCGTCAGAGAAAGAACCAGAATCTAGTGAGTGCGCGAAAGCTTTAAAGGTTCACAGTAAGTATTGTAACCGAACCACCAGCATAACCGCGACATGGCGACGTGTTGTGGCACGCCGTTATAATAAAAGACGGGTGTTTCCGATTTATATGACTGAACCAAAGTGCAACAGTGCTCCACGTGTTACATAGAAGGCGGTGGTCAAAACAACATCGGCGGCGGAAGACAGCGACTACACGACAACAAGAAGTGTAAACAAACAAACGAGCATCTATGGAAGAATGTATATAGTTTGAAACGGACCATGGCAGCATCAACACGACCGACGAGCAGAAACAAAACAAGATAAGTAAACCTTTTCAAACGGCAGGCGCAAATATTTCCCAGTGATCGTTCTCTTCAAAGTTTCGATGTATGAAACTATATGGTGTTTGTGTGTGTTTAGACGAATTTCCGACGAGCAGGCTGCAGAAACAAAACAAGATAAGTAAACCTTTTCAAACGGCAGGCGCAAATATTTCCCAGTGATCGTTCTCTTCAAAGTTTCGATGTATGAAACTATATGGTGTTTGTGTGTGTTTAGACGAATTTCATTTTTGTGTGTGTACTTTGCCGGGTTTTGCTTTTGTTTTTCATAAATTGAGTATTGCTTTTAGGTTATCCTACAGTTTCTTTTATTACAGTCTCAGTTATTTTCATAACATTTCTTAATGACTGCGAAATTTTTTCTCTTGGTCGACATTGTTTTAATTTGTGATATTTTTACTGATATGTGATATATACTTTTGAATATTTAAACCTTGTGTTAAGGACATTCTCTGAGGAATAGTGTGATTTACGCATTTTTTGTATAAATTTTCTTTGCTTTGCTGGTATATTGTTTTAAGAGAAATTATTTAAAATGGATGGGGAAGAACTATATGAAAGTGGAGACCCTCATGTCAATGTAGAGATATCAAATTCTGATAACAGGTCACCAGTTCTGAATGTTACATATCCCAGACTAGATATTCAGATACAAGACAGTCAAACTTTTGTACAAAATGCAGAAATGGCCACCCCCAACTTCTCCCATCTCAGATGTTACATTACCACTTCTAGTGAATCCTTCAGAACTTGCAAACGATTCTTCTACCCCAGATGAAAGTTTTCGAGGTTTCACTAATCGTTCACCATCTGAAATTAATCTCTCCATGGAACCCTGTTATGGGGGACAAGACCCAGTGAACTTTCAGAATGGCATGTTGATGCAGTTGATGAGTATGATGAAAGAACAATCTGATAGTATTAACCGTCTTGCAAACAGAACCACTTGTCAGTTTTCTGCTAAGGAGAAACAAATTTCCACTTGGAAAGAGCATATTAGTGATCAGGTGTCCAGTCTTAGCAACAAAGTTGAGAACTATAAAGCAAATTGCGAACAAAATACACAAAATGTACATGATGCCATCAGCAAAAAATTGGATAATCAATCAGCTATGATCAGCCAAAGACTAATAAAACTTGAAAAAGAGTCAGGTACAATGGATAGTAAAATAGAATCCTTACAGGATTCATGGGATTTCAAGATGAAGGAGAATAGTCAAGACATGTTAGATAAATGGGAGAGTGTTTCTATTAAATTAGACAATTGTAAACATAGCTGTGAAGAAGGTAGGCGAACATTAACTACAGATATCGAAGCAATAGGGTCTCTTTCACAAAACACTGAACTGGCAATTGATGATTTAAAGGGGAGGTTGATAAGTTGTGGGGAAAAGGTACAGACAGTACAAAATAACAATAAGAAACTAGATGAAAAGGTAGAAGTTTTAGCAAAAGAGATGACAGGTTTACAGAATAGGCATACTACACTCCACAATCATACAGAAGACAACAAACGCTTTACAAAACAGTTAACTCAACAGGTTGAAGTACTAGATATTAAGATCAAAGATATAAGTTTTGAAGTACATTCCATTAACCACAAGATAGAGTCCCAAGACCATAAATTTGTACAAATAGAGGACCAAATCAAAAATGCACAAGAGAAAAATTCATTTGGTGGTTGGGCAAAGGTTACAGTAAATACTCTAGAAAAATTTGAAATTGGTAAATTTAGTGACAATGGGAGCATACACCCGGTGAGCTTTCTGGAAAGTTTCGAAGCATACCGAATTTTTGGGCTTTATTGTGGTAAAGGTTTGATTGATTTTGAAGGAGAGGGTTCAAGAGATAGAGTACCTTTGAAAAATTTGTGGAGGGAGAAAAGGATAGGTTCCATTAAAGCGTCATTTGCTACAAACGGCACAGGTGATGTTAAAGAGTCTTCATTTCGAAAGAAACTAGTGGAATTTTGTGTGTCAGCAATGCAGTACGGAAAAGCGGAAAGAGAAGAAATAAAAGTCTTAAAGGGGGTAGACCACGAACAAAAGAGGAAATTAATGGATATTATTAAAGAGTTTAATGAAGTGTTCTCAAATAGACCAGGCTTGATAAAAGGCTATATATGTCATTTCACTGTAAATAGTGACAAGCATTTTGTCATTAAGCTGTACCCAGTACCTATAGCGAAAAGGAAGTTAGTAGATGAAGAAATTAATAGAATGATTCAGTGGGGTGTGATCGAAAGATCGAATAGTCTGTACAATAACCCTCTTGTAATTGTCACAAAAGCGGATCAATCGGTTCGTTTGGTTCTAGATGCTCGGAATTTAAACAAAGTACTAATAACGGAAAGGGACCACCCTCAACCAATTGACGTGATATTACAAAGTTTACAAGGAAAAAAGTTCTTAACGTCTTTGGACCTCACTTCATCCTATTGGCAGGTGCCAATTGACAAAGAATCGAAGAAGTACACTGCTTTTTTATACTAGGGGAGGTGCTACCAGTTCAAAATACTTCCATTCGAAATTTCTTGCAGATAAAATGAAAATTTGTACACATTAATTGATCCAGATAGTGGCCGATTTAAGGGAAATTACAATGTAAGAATATTGAAACCATATAGATGTTTGAAAGTTGACGAGATTTATCCGTAAATTGTTTTTGTTTTTTAGTGTATGTGTATATATGACTTTAATGTTAGTGAATATTATTGTGACTAACCTAGAAGGGAAATGTGTTACAGAATTTTGGTGATGTTTGATGGTCAGAACTGTGGTGAGGTCTGGAAAGGGACTTGCTATCCAAAAGGTGCCATTGGGAAGCAACTCTTACATATGGTGTGAGTGAATTAAAATTTAAGTGTAGGGTAAGGAGTGTGAAAAAAAAAAATGTATGTATTGATGACAGAACTGTTTGTTTATATTTGTATTTTGATCTATGGGACAGCCGGATGGATAGTGGATGCTAAATTAACCCTTGTTTTGGAATAACAGGGAAAAACTAGAGATTTTGTAGTTGTTGTTTCCAGTAATGCTGTCTACCGTGGCAGGACTAGAGAGTTTGGTGGTTCTATGCGGGGAAAATGTAATTCTTTAATGCCTTTTTGTGTATTTGATGTTAGTGGTAAGGAATGATCCGTTGGGAACCAAAGTGTATTTGGATGTTCATGATTTATAGTTGTTTGTTACTGTGGTGTATTTTGATGTTCATGATGTTTTATATTTGTTTGTTGCTTTTAATGTTGTATTTCATGTTTGCAGTAAGGAAATATTCATGTTCAACTAATTTATGTCTTAATGTCCATGACATTTTATAATGGTTGTCTTTTAATTACATTTTAGTAGAAAGAAAACTATTTTGGAACCAATGTGTATTTTGATACGTATTGTTTTGATATGTTTGTATATTGCTCCAACACCAACCAATTCAAAAAAATATAGTAGTTTATGGTTAATGTGATATTTGTAAGTATTGCTACATCAATTTGTGGAGTTTTGTATGTATTTTGTGTGAATGAGGTGTGGAAATTGTAAAATAGGAGGAAGGGGACTTAATTTGAATTTACCCTTGCCATTGCTAATTGGAAATTCACAATAACAAGGATAAACTAAGGGGGGTTGTAGCGGTACCACTCTGTAGCGGTACCACTTTGTTTTGAAAGTAGCGCCGGTTTGTGACATCATCGGCAACATGTCCGTGGCCACGGAAGGGTGAGCCCCGGGGGCGGCATGTTGGGTGCTGTGGTAGCCACGAGGTGGGCAGTCTGCCGTTGGCCGTGGAGTAGGTGAGTCCGTCGTGAAAGTGAACAGTCAGTCGGGTCGACGAGAACGCGTGTTCATTATGATAAAGAATTAATTTTGGAGAAGGTGATATGAAGGAACTTAATTAATGAAGAAAGTATTTGCAGAATTTTGAATGAATTGTTTCGTGGTGAGCCATAGGCATGTTCTGAGAACTAGTAAGGGTGTTGTGTGAATGAAAAGAGTGCGTGCTATTCAGTCTAAATTTATCGGAGGATCGAAGTACCGATAGCGAACTTTCATAAAGGTTGGGAGTTGGAGCGAGACTATTTTATCAATTATTAAATGCATGTGTTTCAAATAAGAAGGTGCATTTTTATTTCATTTACCGACTTACCATCGGTTGGCGGCCGTCAGAGAAAGAACCAGAATCTAGTGAGTGCGCGAAAGCTTTAAAGGTTCACAGTAAGTATTGTAACCGAACCACCAGCATAACCGCGACATGGCGACGTGTTGTGGCACGCCGTTATAATAAAAGACGGGTGTTTCCGATTTATATGACTGAACCAAAGTGCAACAGTGCTCCACGTGTTACATAGAAGGCGGTGGTCAAAACAACATCGGCGGCGGAAGACAGCGACTACACGACAACAAGAAGTGTAAACAAACAAACGAGCATCTATGGAAGAATGTATATAGTTTGAAACGGACCATGGCAGCATCAACACGACCGACGAGCAGAAACAAAACAAGATAAGTAAACCTTTTCAAACGGCAGGCGCAAATATTTCCCAGTGATCGTTCTCTTCAAAGTTTCGATGTATGAAACTATATGGTGTTTGTGTGTGTTTAGACGAATTTCCGACGAGCAGGCTGCAGAAACAAAACAAGATAAGTAAACCTTTTCAAACGGCAGGCGCAAATATTTCCCAGTGATCGTTCTCTTCAAAGTTTCGATGTATGAAACTATATGGTGTTTGTGTGTGTTTAGACGAATTTCATTTTTGTGTGTGTACTTTGCCGGGTTTTGCTTTTGTTTTTCATAAATTGAGTATTGCTTTTAGGTTATCCTACAGTTTCTTTTATTACAGTCTCAGTTATTTTCATAACATTTCTTAATGACTGCGAAATTTTTTCTCTTGGTCGACATTGTTTTAATTTGTGATATTTTTACTGATATGTGATATATACTTTTGAATATTTAAACCATGTGTTAAGGACATTCTCTGAGGAATAGTGTGATTTACGCATTTTTTGTATAAATTTTCTTTGCTTTGCTGGTATATTGTTTTAAGAGAAATTATTTAAAATGGAATGGGGAAGAACTATATGAAAGTGGAGACCCTCATGTCAATGTAGAGATATCAAATTCTGATAACAGGTCACCAGTTCTGAATGTTACATATCCCAGACTAGATATTCAGATACAAGACAGTCAAACTTTTGTACAAAATGCAGAAACATCTCAGATGTTACATTACCACTTCTAGTGAATCCTTCAGAACTTGCAAACGATTCTTCTACCCCAGATGAAAGTTTTCGAGGTTTCACTAATCGTTCACCATCTGAAATTAATCTCTCCATGGAACCCTGTTATGGGGGACAAGACCCAGTGAACTTTCAGAATGGCATGTTGATGCAGTTGATGAGTATGATGAAAGAACAATCTGATAGTATTAACCGTCTTGCAAACAGAACCACTTGTCAGTTTTCTGCTAAGGAGAAACAAATTTCCACTTGGAAAGAGCATATTAGTGATCAGGTGTCCAGTCTTAGCAACAAAGTTGAGAACTATAAAGCAAATTGCGAACAAAATACACAAAATGTACATGATGCCATCAGCAAAAAATTGGATAATCAATCAGCTATGATCAGCCAAAGACTAATAAAACTTGAAAAAGAGTCAGGTACAATGGATAGTAAATAGAATCCTGTAAGGATTCATGGGATTTCAAGATGAAGGAGAATAGTCAAGACATGTTAGATAAATGGGAGAGTGTTTCTATTAAATTAGACAATTGTAAACATAGCTGTGAAGAAGGTAGGCGAACATTAACTACAGATATCGAAGCAATAGGGTCTCTTTCACAAAACACTGAACTGGCAATTGATGATTTAAAGGGGAGGTTGATAAGTTGTGGGGAAAAGGTACAGACAGTACAAAATAACAATAAGAAACTAGATGAAAAGGTAGAAGTTTTAGCAAAAGAGATGACAGGTTTACAGAATAGGCATACTACACTCCACAATCATACAGAAGACAACAAACGCTTTACAAAACAGTTAACTCAACAGGTTGAAGTACTAGATATTAAGATCAAAGATATAAGTTTTGAAGTACATTCCATTAACCACAAGATAGAGTCCCAAGACCATAAATTTGTACAAATAGAGGACCAAATCAAAAATGCACAAGAGAAAAATTCATTTGGTGGTTGGGCAAAGGTTACAGTAAATACTCTAGAAAAATTTGAAATTGGTAAATTTAGTGACAATGGGAGCATACACCCGGTGAGCTTTCTGGAAAGTTTCGAAGCATACCGAATTTTTGGGCTTTATTGTGGTAAAGGTTTGATTGATTTTGAAGGAGAGGGTTCAAGAGATAGAGTACCTTTGAAAAATTTGTGGAGGGAGAAAAGGATAGGTTCCATTAAAGCGTCATTTGCTACAAACGGCACAGGTGATGTTAAAGAGTCTTCATTTCGAAAGAAACTAGTGGAATTTTGTGTGTCAGCAATGCAGTACGGAAAAGCGGAAAGAGAAGAAATAAAAGTCTTAAAGGGGGTAGACCACGAACAAAAGAGGAAATTAATGGATATTATTAAAGAGTTTAATGAAGTGTTCTCAAATAGACCAGGCTTGATAAAAGGCTATATATGTCATTTCACTGTAAATAGTGACAAGCATTTTGTCATTAAGCTGTACCCAGTACCTATAGCGAAAAGGAAGTTAGTAGATGAAGAAATTAATAGAATGATTCAGTGGGGTGTGATCGAAAGATCGAATAGTCTGTACAATAACCCTCTTGTAATTGTCACAAAAGCGGATCAATCGGTTCGTTTGGTTCTAGATGCTCGGAATTTAAACAAAGTACTAATAACGGAAAGGGACCACCCTCAACCAATTGACGTGATATTACAAAGTTTACAAGGAAAAAAGTTCTTAACGTCTTTGGACCTCACTTCATCCTATTGGCAGGTGCCAATTGACAAAGAATCGAAGAAGTACACTGCTTTTTTATACTAGGGGAGGTGCTACCAGTTCAAAATACTTCCATTCGAAATTTCTTGCAGATAAAATGAAAATTTGTACACATTAATTGATCCAGATAGTGGCCGATTTAAGGGAAATTACAATGTAAGAATATTGAAACCATATAGATGTTTGAAAGTTGACGAGATTTATCCGTAAATTGTTTTTTGTTTTTTAGTGTATGTGTATATATGACTTTAATGTTAGTGAATATTATTGTGACTAACCTAGAAGGGAAATGTGTTACAGAATTTTGGTGATGTTTGATGGTCAGAACTGTGGTGAGGTCTGGAAAGGGACTTGCTATCCAAAAGGTGCCATTGGGAAGCAACTCTTACATATGGTGTGAGTGAATTAAAATTTAAGTGTAGGGTAAGGAGTGTGAAAAAAAAAATGTATGTATTGATGACAGAACTGTTTGTTATATTTGTATTTTGATCTATGGGACAGCCGGATGGATAGTGGATGCTAAATTAACCCTTGTTTTGGAATAATACTGTATTTAACAGGGAAAAAACTAGAGATTTTGTAGTTGTTGTTTCCAGTAATGCTGTCTACCGTGGCAGGACTAGAGAGTTTGGTGGTTCTATGCGGGGAAAATGTAATTCTTTAATGCCTTTTTGTGTATTTGATGTTAGTGGTAAGGAATGATCCGTTGGGAACCAAAGTGTATTTGGATGTTCATGATTTATAGTTGTTTGTTACTGTGGTGTATTTTGATGTTCATGATGTTTTATATTTGTTTGTTGCTTTTAATGTTGTATTTTCATGTTTGCAGTAAGGAAATATTCATGTTCAACTAATTTATGTCTTAATGTCCATGACATTTTATAATGGTTGTCTTTTAATTACATTTTAGTAGAAAGAAAACTGTTTTGGAACCAATGTGTATTTTGATACGTATTGTTTTGATATGTTTGTATATTGCTCCAACACCAACCAATTCAAAAAAATATAGTAGTTTATGGTTAATGCGATATTTGTAAGTATTGCTACATCAATTTGTGGAGTTTTGTATGTATTTTGTGTGAATGAGGTGTGGAAATTGTAAAATAGGAGGAAGGGGACCTTAATTTGAATTTACCCTTGCCATGCTAATTGGAAATTCACAATAACAAGGATAAACTAAGGGGGGTTGTAGCGGTACCACTCTGTAGCGGTACCACTTTGTTTTTGAAGTAGCGCCGGTTTGTGACATCATCGGCAACATGTCCGTGGCCACGGAAGGGTGAGCCCCGGGGGCGGCATGTTGGGTGCTGTGGTAGCCACGAGGTGGGCAGTCTGCCGTTGGCCGTGGAGTAGGTGAGTCCGTCGTGAAAGTGAACAGTCAGTCGGGTCGACGAGAACGCGTGTTCATTATGATAAAGAATTAATTTTGGAGAAGGTGATATGAAGGAAACTTAATTAATGAAGAAAGTATTTGCAGAATTTTGAATGAATTGTTTCGTGGTGAGCCATAGGCATGTTCTGAGAACTAGTAAGGGTGTTGTGTGAATGAAAAGAGTGCGTGCTATTCAGTCTAAATTTATCGGAGGCATTACCTGCAATCTAAAAAAGATCGAAGTACCGATAGCGAACTTTCATAAAGGTTGGGAGTTGGAGCGAGACTATTTTATCAATTATTAAATGCATGTGTTTCAAATAAGAAGGTGCATTTTTATTTCATTTACCGACTTACTCATCGGTTGGCGGCCGTCAGAGAAAGAACCAGAATCTAGTGAGTGCGCGAAAGCTTTAAAGGTTCACAGTAAGTATTGTAACCGAACCACCAGCATAACCGCGACAAATGTCTTTTGTAAAATTGTCAGATTGCCTGTACAGTTTGCGACCTTGAAAAATCTGAAGAATATAGTTATTCAAATGACGAACTCTTTAACATCATTGAACTTATATATTTCCGTAGCTTTTGGTTTAAATAAGCTATGTGGCGGCCAGGTCATTATATCTAAGTCAGAACTGTAACATCCTAGACTTTGCACGGTCAGAGCTAAGACAACGTGTTTATGCTCCACCCCAAGCATAAGCTAAGCGTCTTACACCAGGAGGTACACAGCTCTTCAAGCGGTGGGAGGAATGTAAGGGACGCATTTTTACTATATTAAAATCTTGTATTTTATTTGTCGAGTCTGAGCGAAGTTGTACGTGTGGCAAAACACTGAGCGGAAATAGTGCCATTAGCTCAGCAGAAATCTTACGTGCATGTCAGAATCGCACTCGTAGCTAAGGTCACTTTGCAACAAACAACTTTCCCCATTCGTGTCTGATCTGTAAGAGCGACAAGTTCGGCCTCGGGTTGATATTGATCGGACCGTTAGTACCCGCCAAGATTGTCTTCTACATGTCGTTGGATAATTACTACAACATACCCTAGTTTGCTGGCATTAAGTCGCAGATGTATTTTCCTTGTGACAAATTACTCAATGTTGCAATAAACATCAAGTATAGCGACTTCAGTATTTCATTCGACTAATGTAAAGCCCATATGGTTCTCAGTTCCCATGAAGCCCACAAATAATATTTTTAGGTGTCCGACAAGTACAGAATGGCGCTGCGCAAGAAGAATACGTCGCAAATCTTAGCTAATGTGACTAAGTACAGACTATACACACAGCCATCAGACAAAACAGTCACCACAGGGCTTTTAAACTTGGCAAGTTTATGTATCTTGTCATGTATCACCCCTCTTTGTAGGTTGTATATTTTTCAATACAGTGTTTTGAAATGAGATGAATCATTTAGGCTAACTATGTAAAAGATTTTGTTACCTTCATATTATACTGTCATGGTTCTTATTATTCTGCAAACATTTAAAACTTTTAGTTCAGAGTTGTAGTGCAAAAAACAACCCAAAGAAAGCACAAAATAAAAGGAAAGTGCTGTGTGGCAAATTTAATCTGAGTTGAAGGTGGCAAAGCAAAACAGTCATGAAGTGGAAGTCACTGGCCATCAGCATACAGGAGTAGTTTTGTTTTATTATGGCTTTATGCCTAGTTGAAAGCGACGTCAGTAGAAACCCTAGAGAACTGGGGGACAAGGAATGAGTCATGGCTATTTGAAGTAACTATCTCAGCATTCCCCTCAGAGCAATTTTGAGAAACAGATCTGGATGGCTTGGCAGAAATTTTAACCTGTGTTCTCCTGAAAGGCCAAAGTGAGGAATTTTGTGGATAAGGCTTTATTTACATTTTACTTTTCCATTTCTGTATTATTTTGTTCTGTTGGTATTTGACCTCATATTAAGGTCTCACTCTCAATCCATCACTGTTATCTCACCAATCCTTTTAAAGGCTCTCCAGTCTCAACTTATTTCATTCACTAATTGTAGGGTAAAAATATGGAAGCTCAATTTTCTTGCAGATACAAATCAATTGTTAATCCTGCTTCAGCTGCACACTTCATGAAGCTACTTTACTGATAAGCTATCTTTGCAAGTGAATAAAATCTAGTCCACACCAATAATATATTTTATGAGAAAAATCTTTAATTTAAGAATTCAAGCATTAATGATAATGCAAATTTGGCAGTGAGCAATTTTTAACAAATAAAGGCAAATGTACAAATACTGAATCCACACTGGACGTTTTTCAAAATAAATATTTATATAATCACCACATTATGCAACAATATAACTTAAGAACATCATACATTGGCATGATTTGCCCATCACAGTATAATATTAATACAGGAAGTTCCACTGTACCAATTCTCACTGTTCACCACACGTTTTCACTAATGGGCGAGTCAATCAGTATTGTGCTACTTTTAATACATTAAGTGACTGTGAGGAGGTGGATTGAGGAGATAAGTTATCTGACAGACTAGCTGAGCCTGTATTCACTTCCCAATAACTTTATTAAAAGGAGAAAAATTGATTAACATTGATCAAACTTCTCTGTCACAGAAAATTCACTATTAAGAAGCTGGTGGGGGAAAAACTGATTATTCCACCTTAAACTACAGTTCTTCAAATCATTTTCCTAAATTTTTCTTGCAGTAACCATTTAAACTTATTTCTGTGATGGTGGTCTGAAAGCAATTTTTCGACTCTTTAAAACAGACCACTTGTGCCGGTGAATGTAGTATACAATGCCAAGCATGATAGGAAATATCATTAAAACCTGGAAAAGAAATATCAAGGAATCAGATACAGAAGCAGTAATAAAAATTAAATAACTTGTAAAACTTATAAAAGCTTTTGGTAAAAAAAAATGGCAGTCATTGGGGATTGACAACAGAAAACTTAAAACTATTAACATCAGATGCACAACACGCCTTACTTAGGCCCATAGCTACAGGTATACAAAACAATAATAATTCCTTGTGGACATAATGACCTGATGGAAGGGTATCTACCAGCCGCAATTTCTGCCCGTCTTAGCTGCCTGAACCTAATCCGGTAGTGCTACCAGGTACAAGAGACCTACAGTTTAACATGGAGTACGAACCACAGAAGCATTCTGGCCTACTTCACATTACACTGCAAGTTATGCCATATGTGAAGGTTGGGTTAATGGTCTACGAAAATCCCCGCCAAGACGGAGATTCAAACCGTGATCACCAGTCAGACACCTTAACCACCGAGCCACCAGACAGCAACAGATATACAATTAACATTAGCATGTCGTTAATGCAAACTCATAAGGTTTTACCCATTCAAAAATTGCCCAATGTGCATAAAGAAGTTTTCACTTCAAAAACTAAATATCTAACCTAGTTCACAATCCTATGATTCGTTAAATCTTCCCGAAGGAGATGGATGTACCAAGCTATTGTGTCAGAGGCAAGAAGACTAATTCCTTTCTCCAGGGGCATGCCAAGGAATGTTCCGGCATAACTGAAATAATCAAATACAAGTCCTAAAAATTCCTACTCACTGCGGGATTCGAACCCACGACCCAGCAAGAAAACTTTTGGAAGTAAATGCCTTAACCGTGAGCTACCAGACCACCTTGTTTTAAAGTATACATGTGCTAACTAATATCAAAATCAGAAAAAATCTGTGGGTATGTAGGAACAACGTGACAAATTAAGCTGAGGGGGAGAGAAGAGGGTTTAGGTTTCTGTAAATCAAACATCAACAGTGTTTTCTATTTGTTTTAAAGTATACACATGCAAAATTCCATCAAAATTGGATAACAACTGTGTGTTTTTATAAAGATTTTTTGAAATGTGTCCAGCACACATATACACACAACAGATGGTATGGGCGGTGTGATGGTAATGCACACAACTGGCTTCTTGCGAACTCACAGATTTACCCCCATCCAATCATTGGGTAACTCGACACACAGAAGTTTTCACTTCAATAATTAAGCTAACATTATCCATTCAATACCTTATACAAATTTTCTTACATACTTGTCAGAATTCAGTGATCGTCGGATCAGCTTTGTGAATGGATAAAGGATTTCTAACTGGTCGGTCGCAGTATGTCGTCGTTGAAGGAGAAAGTTCTTCTAATCAAGATGTTACATCGGGTGTACCTCAAGGAAGTGTAATAGGACCACTTCTTTTCTTAATTTTTATAAACGATCTTGGAGACAAAGTGAAAAGCCTTTTTAGATTGTTTGCTGGGGATGCGATTATTTATAGGGAAGTAAGGAATTTGGCCAATTGCTTAGAAATTCAGCATGATCTGGATATTATTTTGGCATGGTGCACTGAGTGGCAACTTACACTAAATTGTAAAAAGTGCAAGACAGTGAGCATAACTAACAAAAAGAATCCAATTGTTAAGAAATATGAGTTAAACAATTCGATTATTGATAGGGTTGATTCTATGAAATATTTGGGAGTAACAGTACAAAGGAACATGAAATGGGACATACACATTAATTCGTTAGTAGGTAGAGCTAATTCTAGGCTGCGATTCATAGGTTGAATCTTGAAAAATTGTAATGAACAAACAAAGGAGATAGTGTAAAAATCTCTTGTGCGTCCACATTTGGACTATTGTTGTGCCATTTGGGATCCATTTCGTAAGGGGTTGATCGAAAGTATAGAGAAAGTACAGAGAAGAGCCGTTCGATTCGTGACCGCTTGCTACAGTCCTTATGAAAGCGTCACAGAACTGATTAGTAGACTAGGCTGGGAGTCTCTGGTAGATAGACGACGCACGTTTCGTTTAAACTTATTGGTAAACATGCGTACTCCCACTTTCACTTTTGAGTGTAGTGAAATACTTCTTCCACCAACTTATTTGAGCCGGAATGACAGGAAAGATAAGATTAGAGAAATAAGGTGCCGCAATGATTCTTATATGAATTCTTTTTACCCTCGTACCATTAGGGATTGGAATGCACAACAAAGAGATTATCTTTGGTGCTGAGCACCCTCTGCCATCCACAATTTTGTGAATTGCAGAGTATATAAGTAGATGTAGATTAAAAATAACTGAAAAGTTCTCAACAATGCTTCCCATATTAGCTACAAACCTTGATCAACATTTGCTTCCTTTCGTCATGTTCTGGCTCAGCTGCCCACTTCAAGAATGTGGATACATCTTTCGCTAACTGGCTAGCTGTTGCAGGTGTGCCATCAGCGTATTCTATAATCTGATAAATAAGACAAACATCTAATTGATATTATGTTTTAATAAACAGGAAGATTTAATAAAAAAACCTGGAAAGGTTTAGTTACAGACAACATTCTGTAATGTGTACCTCATCATACAACGCTTGTGCCATACTGATTGCGCCTCCAGGAAAGTAGGGGTTATAGTACTGCCCTTCTTGAAGTAAAACTCCAGCAGGAGGATCACAGTATCCGGTAAGGAGGGCAAATACATAGTCCTGAAAAAGAGGGAAATCAAATGTATCTCCAGATGTAGCAATGTATTTAAGCGAAACAATAAAATGTAGTGACTCATAATTTCTAAAATAGAAACAAACTAAGAAATACATAGAATATGTAGTACTTTTTAAGTAGCATCTCTCATTTCTACAGCCGAATGTTGCAAAGTTTCTACCATCATCCTCTCACATGTGTCAAATACGAGGGCAGATCAGAAATTAGCGCACAATAATTTTTTCCCCTAAAAGTTTAATATGTACCACAACCAAACAAATCACAAATTAAATTACACCTTTAACCTACTTTTCTACATAGTCACCAATTTTCTCAACACATTTCTCCCATTGTGGTACCAGTTTCAATATGCTCTGTTCACAGAAGTCCGTTTGTTGGGAGTGTAGCCATCTGCCGACTACTGATTTCACTTCCGCATCTGTTCTAAAATGTTGGCCGGCCAGGAATTTCTTCATGGGACCAAACAGATGAAAGTCAGATGGTGCCAGGTCCGGAGCACCTCACACCCAAAAGTGACGAGTTTCTCACGAACAGGAGCAGCAATATGGGGAGGTGCATTGTCATGAAGTTTGACACCATTAGCATTAATGTTGCGGCGTTTGTCACGAAGGGCACGACACAGCTTAACCAATGTTTGCATGTAGGCTGTAGCATTCACAGCGGTTCCGTGTTCAGCCAAGTCCACCAATAATACACCAAACATGTCCCAAACACTTTTTTTCGTACTGGGGAACCAGCATGTTTCCACTCCATAGATGCCTGCTTGGTTTAGGGTGTGTAGTGGTACGCCCACGACTCATCACCAGTGATGATTCCTTTCAGAAAGTCATGCCCTTCTGTGGCATAATGATAAGTGATCCAAGCTTGTCATCATTTACTGGTCCTTCTGGTTGTCTATAAGGTTCTTAGGCACCAAGCGAGCACTAACTTTACGGAATTTCATCGTGTCATGAACAATGTCGTACACTGCACCATAGGAAATGTTGAACGTCTGCGATATGGTTTGCAGGTGCACACGCCAGTCCTTCAAGATTGCTACCTCAATGGCGCGGACATTCTGCGGAGTTGAAACTGATACTGGCCGCCCAGAGCGTGGCGAATCGCTAAGGTTCATGCGGCCCTCTTGGAAGAATGCACACCACCTGGAGACATTGCTACAGTCCAGACAGTCGTCCCCATACACGCCACGCATGATGCTGTGAATTTCACTCAGTGAACACCCTTTGGCGCACAAATATTGAACTATACTTCGCTGCTCATCACATGTGGACAACAGTAATGTGTGCCATGTGTTTGTTTCATAGTTCACACTTCTATCGCTAGAGCTGCACATGAAAACAAAATACCCTCTATAGCGCAATCTTCAAACTGTATCGTCGTGAAATTTCAACATTCCAGCTGCAATACCAATGGAGAAAAAAATTACTGTGCGCTACTTTCCGATCTGCCCTCATATTTCAGCCATCTGTCTCCACCAGACTTCGTATTACTGGTCATGTAGATGGAATATATCAATCTCAAGACCCGCAAACTTGCAGAATTGTCTACTAACGCTTAATGCATGTGCAAGAAGAGCAGAAGTAAAAAGCTTGGGATTGTGGTTTGAGGGAAGCACATAAGTTCAAGGAGTGCTTTGTGGAGTAGCATATTACTTAGTGAAACTTAAAAATAAGGAAGGATAGGGAAAATAAGCTATCACTTGCCACAGATGAAGGCAGAAGGGCCAGGACAATAATAAAAAAAAAATTGAATACACTTTATTTTGTGAATAACCTTACTCATGACAGAGGTGAAACATATAGCAAGAGGGGAAATGTGTACTCATCCATGCCAAATGAAATTTAAACACAGTATGGCTTGTGTCATCACCATTGTATGATCTGTGCTGAAATATTTGTTTTATCAACAATTTTATAGTTTTTGTACTTCAACATTTTATCAAATAGTTATTTATTTCTCGATACAAATGCACCATGATGTACAGCAGTTTTGCTTGTAATAAGTCTAAAATGAAGTTTATAACCAATCCTTCATAAGGTAAGTGACTTACCTCACCCCCATGACGAGCTGACGTTATGTAACTTAAATCTGGCGGATATGCACCATTATTTGCAGCACGTGCAGCTTCTTCATTAGGATAAGGGCTGGGAAAGTAGTCTGAAAGCTTCCCTGGCCTCATAAAATAATTACCAGCATCATCAGGACCATCTTGAACCTATGACAAATTGAAGGGGATAACTCAAAACACTTTGCTTAGTAACAATATAGTTCTCGCTCTAATAATAAGGCTAAAGATTATACAAATATTGCAAAATGTAATGTTTAGTATTTAAAATTACGAAACTTAATAAAGCTAGTCATATTACATCTACCCTTAAGCTACAGTTAAAAAAAGTGATTACCGGAAATTTGTAACTAATCAGTTAAGGTTTATATCAAAATTTTGTAGTGTGCGAGTTTTCATCATCTATTTAACCAGTTCAATACACTTAGAATGTAAATCTCCACAATAATACCCTTTAATAAAAAAAATTGAAACATATTTTTAGGAGTTATTCTTTGTGAAATAAAAGTTTTTACACAACTCTTTAAAACTATGCAAGTAGGCCCTGCCCCATGCTTTATCATTACTTTCCTGCCTTAAACTAGTTCCTAGTTCTAATTCACGATTAATTATAGAGCATTCTTGTTCCATCATACTAACATATAGCTGAGATCTAAAACGACCCGCAGTTTTCAGTGAACTGAACTTTTCAGTGGTATGAAATTTGTTATAGTAATATGCATACATTTTCAAAACACATTACCTGAATTGAGTGCTGTCAATAAATGCACTCCTGTAACAACTGACTTACATGATCAGTGAGTAGAAAATGTTAAACAAGAAATTTTAAAACATTATTGAACATGTGCTAACAAAAGGTAACTAGCAGTGCACCATAACTTTATGTCGTCAAACTTAACTTTTATTCAAAACAGATATAACTTCTTGTAACTTTTTAAGTCAACCATTTTTCAAATGTTCCATAGATAAGATTGCAGGATTAAGAGATTAAATAAAGAGTTTCATAATAGTAAGAAAACGAAAAAAATTGATTGCTGACTTAAAATTAGAGAAATATTCAGTTTCACAAGACTTGCATAAATGTTAACAGTCTAAATTCAAAGCTCTATCAGACATTCCTTTTTTTTTTTTTAAATTGAAAGTAACGTGTCTAGAATTTATCATAAAATTTTTCATACCTGAACTTCCTCAGCTTCTGCCTTGGCTTCAGCTTCTGTGTGTGAAACACCAATTAAATTTCTGTATGCCAGATACCTCATGCTGTGACAAGCTGCACATACTTGCTTGTAAACTTCATATCCTCGCCGAATGCTGCAAAATTTTAATTTATGAATCAGTTACCTTTTAAAATCAGGACACTCACTAGATTACGAAAAGCTAAATAAGTTGCTTACCTTGCATGATCAAGTGAGGCAAAAATTCCATTGTGTGACCAGGGATTATGAGGTGGATGTAAATCAATATCTGCAGCTCTCACAGACTGATCCAGAGCTAAAGCAAGAGCTCCAACACCGCCAGTAACAATGCCGATTGTTGCAAGTAACTGCAATAAAGTTTATGCAAAAATCAAATCAATGTAGGTAATTTTGTGTTAATACTAGACATAGCTTGACAGTTCACTCATGTGAACGAATACTATGCAAATGGATTTCTTAAATAATTTGTGTAAGGACTGAACCCACAATTCTTCAACAAGCCAGAAAATCAATCTAATTGCTACGATCATTCATGAAATCAGATTGCTTGATTAACTATGCTCTATAATTTTGAATCTTTAATGAGTTGAGTTTCTATTCCAATCATTTCAACCATTTCATTGGATGGGATATCACTGTTCAAAATGACAGCAAGTGATAATTTAAAAAAAACAACCAATTTCTACTTAAATATGTAAATCTGAAATTAAGAAGTATAGAGAAATTCAATCACTTACCATAGATAACGGCAGCTGGGAACAATGAACACAAAATAGACAATTCCCATGTAATGCGATATTTCAATGTTGAACCTGATTCTTGCTTAGTGAGGACACATGGCATGAGTGTTTGGTGTAGTGGTGGAGAGGAAGAAAGTACTGAATCATTGGAGAAATATTATCATTGGAAGTGGAGGAACATCACCAAAGTAATTAATATGAGAGGATATCTTATATCTTTAAACGAGCAATTCTTGTGAATATCATATATATTATTCCTATAAGGTATTTTTTTTTGTCACAAGCCTGTATCTTCCTTCATACTTAACCGAAATCAGTGAATGAGGAGTCATTTTAAAGCTTATTGTCTCCACTTTGATCACATCATATTTTAAGAAAGAAAGTTTTCGGAATTCGACCCTTAAAGGGCAAAAAAGTCAATATGTCTAAAATGCTGTTTTCTGTGTTACATGTCATTTATCTCCCTGAATACCTATCTGAAATCGTTTAATGAAGTATCATTTTAAAGATTAAGATCTCCGCTTTAGTGACGTCATATACTAAGACAAGAATTTTTCAGAATTCGACCCCTTAAAGGGAAAAAGTATCAATTTTTTGCAATGCGTTTTTGTGTCACGAGCTATTTATCTCACTTCATATCTAACCGATATAGATAAAGGAGGTATCATATTAAAGACTAAGGTCTCCGCCGTGGTAACATTATTTTTTAAGAAAGGAATTTTTCGTATTTCGACCTGTAAAGTGCAAAAATGTCAATTTTCCTAAAATGTGTTTTTTGTATCTCAAGCCATATATCTCCCTGGATATCTAACCAAAATCGATAAGTCAAGTAAGATTATGAGGAGTAATGTCTCAGCTTTGGTGACATCATATTTTAAAAAAGATATTTTTTTGGAATTCAACCCTTAAATGCAAAAGTATAAATGGTTCTACAGGGCATTTTTGTGTCACGAGCCATTTATCTCCATTAATATATAACCGAAATAGATAAATGTGGTAACATTCTAAAAATTAAGGTTTCTGCTGTGGTAACATCACATTTTAGAATTGAATTTTTCTGAATTGAACTCTTAAAGGGCATACATATCAGTATTTCTAAAATGCCTTTTTTGTGTCTTGAGTCATTTATCTCCCTTGATAATTAAACAAAATGATAAACGAGGTCTTAGGTTCCGTTAAACCACATTTTAAGAAAGAACTTTTTCAAAATTCTAAATTTAGAGGGCAAAAGTATTAACATTTCTACAACGCATTTTTCTGTCACTAGATATTTATTTCCCTTAATACGCAACCGAAATTAATAAATGAGATATCCATTTAAATATCAAATTATCCGCTTTGGTCACATCAAATTTTAAGAAAAAACTTTCTCCAAATACATTCAACCCTTAAGGGGCAAAAATATCATAATTACTAGATCTCTTTTTTTTTTTAATCTAGCTTGATAACTAACTGAAATCGATAAATGAGGTATCATTTTAAAGACCAAGGTGGCTGCTTTGGTCACACCATATTTTATAAAAGAAATTATTTTGGAATTCGACCCTTAAAGGGTAAAAGTATCATTAATATTTCTACAGCCGTTTATCTTCTTCGATACCTAGCTGTAATATCATATCACTGTAAAGATTAAGGTCTTCAGTTAGGTAAAATCATAAATGAAGAAAGAATTTTTCGGAATTTGGTGCTTAAAGTGGTAGCGGGTATGAGAAAGTTCAGAGCCAAGTCCCTAGATTGCAGCAGCAGATAACACAGAGATGTCAATAAACTGTTTTTTATTCAATAAATAGATTTTCGGATATTTTTTTCTGTTATGGAAAAACATTCATTTTGATATACAATTCCAAGTATACATTTTATTCGCACAGCAACAAATATCACAGAAATGTTTATATGTTGTGTGCATTTTGTTCCGGTTGGTTGTATTCTGTTAAGGTCAGTGACAGTTTGTCGTAAATACAGTGTGTTTTAAATTTTCCTAACTGTTTCGTAATATGTTTTAAGTATTTTGATGCGTACCTATTACAATAAATATATATATATATATATATATATATATATATATATATATATATATTTGCCTTAAAAGTTCGGCTCTACTTTTCATTATATTACAAGCATTCAACCTCGCTATTCATCTCATTTTATTCGCGAAATTTTCGCACGGGTCTTCTAGTATATATATATATATTTATATTTCCGATCTTAGAAACGGCTATGACGATTTGGATGAAATTAGATATTTAGATAACGTTTTGAATTTTAAGATCATCTAAATAGTTGTCTTCCCTACAAAAAAGCGCGTTTACAAAATACGAACAATTTTTTCACTCGGCATCTCGAAAACGGCACTAGCGCCATCTCGTAGACAATTCAGGTACCAGAAAGCCCACAAATAATTTATCTTTGATTTCAAAGAATATTTAAATCAACAGTTCTTGTATACTGACTGATCCATGGAAATATTAGCACTGCAAGTTGATTGTAAAACATTTAAAAAGGAAGAAAATTAAAAATTTATCATTGGTTTTTTCAGAGGTGATACTTTACAGAAACTTCTTTGAAAATAATATTACCGGCACCAGTTATAAAGTAATCATCGTTTACTTTTTGACCGTAAAAAGTGGTTGTTAATTTCTCATTAAATACTACCACGCGAGGTAAGAGCATAGTTTTATCGGAGTGATGAATTTAGCACTGATGATGTTCTATCATTACCGTGACATCACAATCTGATGATGAATTCTTATAGAACTTGGGGAGCGTGCACAAACTACATGGCTCGGTCCAGGGAGGGGAGGGGTTGGTGGGAAGGCTACGCTGGGATACGTGGGAGGAGGGGGGCTTCCGAACCAGGCCATGTAGCTTTCCTTTCATAACATTTTTTCACAGTTAAAATAAGGAACGGAACTCAACAGCATGTGAATATTTATTTCCCTCAGTTAATTATCTCCATATGTAATTTACAATAGTCTGACAAGAGAAAACAGTACAAAATGTCTTCTGGAATCAATAGGGAATAAAGGCTACGTGGGGAGGGGTGGGAGGGGGGTGGGTTAGAGGCAAAAGCCACGTAGGGCTACGAGGGGGGAGGGGGGGGTTCACAGGAGGCCAAAATGAAGCTACGTGGTTTATGCACTCTCCCTGACGAAACATATCGAAAATAAAGAATAAATGTTCTTAAATCAGTTATGGGTATACTTCCTTGTGCATTTGGCGACGTTTCTTCTGGTCCAGGCCGCATTTCAACCTAATAACAACCATTAGGAACAAAATAAAACATTGAAAGTATATTTCCACCGTACAGACATAGTGATTTTGATGAATTTTTTTTTTCTGGTACAGGCCGGATCTAATCCTAAACCCTTGAGATATCAGAAAAATAAATTCTTTATTTTCGATTTGTCTATACGAGTTTCATACGAATTCATCAAACTTGGCTATGGCAAAATTTATCTTCTGGTCCACGTCGCATTTCAAACTATCATGTCAAATTTTGAGATACGATATCTCGAGAACTAAGCGAGATTTAAAAAAATATTTTTTACTTTCAATTTTTCTCGTCAAGTTACATAAGAATCCATCATCAAGGGTTATCGTAGAATCCCATGAATTGCCACAAATCTTGCACCATTAATTAATCCCTAATAATAACATTTTTCTTTGAAAGAAATTTATGAGGCGGTCTCACAAATGGATCTAGCGATTTGGACGAAAATTCATTTGTAGATAACATTTTACTTGACAAGTTTTTAACACTATTTAAAAAAAGAAGCAATTTTTGTATTTGGTTTCTCGACAACAGCTCTAACCTCATTACATGGAAGGTTCAGGTACCAGTAAGCCTACTGATGTTAGTTAAGCTTCTCTTTGGTTAACTGTGCACCTCAAAACGCCTAGGAAGCCCTCAAGCCTTTTACTTAATTAAACTTTACTTGAAATCTTGGATATTGAACAGAAATCGAAAGATGCTAAGCGAAGATCGGTCACCCAGGTACTAATTATTAAATACCTTATCTATAAAATGTGAACAAGTGCAGGTTCTACTAGAAGGGTCTTATCAGAAACTAGCATTTGCCAGCCACTATGCGCACATGGTTCATATAGTGTTTACAAATGTTTTACCCATCTTTAAATTTCGGATTATAACATGAATCATGTAAGGGAGAAAATGTGTACACATCGGGACCTACTGGGGGATTTTTTTTCATAACTCATTTTCAGTGCTTAACTACAGTTTCATTGTCACCATCAACCAAATGTCATCATGGAGAGGCAAAAACTTTTTCAATTTCATGTAGTTAAAGAGCACAAGTAATACCTATTTCAAGATGGTAAATAGAAATGCTTTCTTATTATAACAAACATACAAAAAGGAAAAAAAAGACAACTCTATGACACCAATCCATTCAGATTATGTAACCTTCACAATGAAGTAAGTATGGGCAGACAACACTAAACATCCATTAATAAAGGCTATTTTGGTAGCAATATCAAGCAGGTATTATGCAAAGAAAAATTTTTTTTTGTATTAACTGTCAACGAACTATCAATGAACTGAATTAGCAGTAGTATTTTTGTTGACACGATTTAGCCAGCACAGTCCTATTTGTTGGCAATGACCACTTGTCGATCATTGTGACGAATTAGTACCTTTTGCTTATTGGCTGCATAATTTTCATTTTCTAATCACACCTTTTGTTTGTTAATTGCTGACTGGGTAATGAAATTGGCTGGAAAAGGCAGATGATTTAATGAGAAAAGTCACAGAAATTATGTTCCTGTTAGTCCCCAATGCATGGATAGAATGACAATTTTCCAGTATTTCTTCGCATTGCAAGAATTACTACTACATGCATACAAAATGAACCTAATTTCGCACTAAAAGAGACTGTGCTTAAGTTGTAATGCACCATGGACCATTACAAATAAAAAATAATTTCAGAGAGCTATGTAACTAGGTTGTAATTCAGACCATGTAGTCAGCTTTGTGCAATTGATCAAGAGCTGACACTGTCCTCCACCCAATAATTTAGATAATTTTTGCACTAATGGTCCTGTGATGGTACCACTCTTCACAGAACAAATCTAAATGCAATTTTAAATGAACGCAGTTTTTCTTGGTAATGTCATTTATTAATTGTTCTCAGGAAAACAACTATTCAGTCTGGTTAGTTTCCAGAGAACAATTAATAAATATTAAATATAATTTGTTTGAATTTAGGTTTTAATGCAGCTGGACCCCAGAAATGTTAACACATAGGGCATCCAAAATATTATGGCCTAAAGTCTCCAGGAATAAAAACAAATTCAGATTATTGGTACCAATAGAGAGCATTCATTATCCATGAGTAGGACTGCACCCCATAAATAATGTCAACAAAATTTACTACTGTTAATCCAGTTTACAAACAGTACAAACAAAATAAAAAAAAATTAAGTTTCTCGGCCTAATGTCTGCTTTCCATTGCTATTGAAATAAAGTTATAATTCATGGATATTTTCTGTATCCACTTTAAGCAGAAGGATGTTTAACTTAATCAATTGAATCTTGCAACAGAGGCACAACTTCCTTTGCTCCTTTCCAGAAATGTGAACTCTTCTACCAAAAATTCTACTGCCACCCGTACATGTTTTAGCATACCACCTAATTTCAAAAACATCTTAGTTCACAATTAACCTCTAACAGACTCTCCAAAAACACCATATGGATCTTTTAAATGCAATAGACCTTGAAGCAAAACCTGCAACATGCATCCACCCACTACAACGTATTCCAACCCTGCTACAGGGGAAATCTTCCCTATCATTGGGCATGCCACATGCTCCACAACACATACCAAATACCACCTAACCTGCTGCTACTGCACTAGTTCTTATACAGGACTCACTACACAGCAACTCTCAGTCAGAATGAATGGCCACGGATGAACAACCCACATCCGCAACTTGTACCTTCCATTACCAGAACATGCCAACTACCAAGATTCTAACAACTTCAACAACTACTTCACTGTGAGAGCAATCACAGTTTTCCCCGAAACCACTGCCACATCAGAACTTCGGTGCTGGGAACTTGCATACCAACCTATCCTGGATACCAGGCACCACCTGGCCTCAACCATCGATAAAATTCCACCTTTTGACCCATCACCAATAATTATTATTAGTATTATCATTTAACAAATAATAATTTTAACAAATTTAATCCAAATTTACTCATTTATTGTTCCCTTTAACTCACTGCAAACGTTTGGTATGTACCTACATATAACAATTTAAGTTTTTTTTTTTTTTTTTTTTTTTTTTAGATATATACATCCTGACATATCAATAATTCACTTCTTCACAGTTCATTCCCCCCCCCCCCCTTTTTGTATTCTGCTGTGGTAAATTTCAGCAAGTGCAACCTCCTGAACCATATGGCTTGTTCCCTATCACACAAATAAGGTGTTAAACTGAAATATTGTATATGTTTTTGTTTGTAACATATGTTCTTCTCTTGTCACAGCCTTTAACTTTGGTGAGTGATGAGTCATTTTCCCTATCTCTTGTTATTTATTTTGCCTAAAAGCCGTTTCCTTCTTCCTTAATATTATTTATGATGTATAAAGGACACAATTTAATAATTGTATTTGCACAGTTTGGATATATTCCAATGGGTTTCCAAAGAATGTGAAACTTGGCATTAATTATACGGAATGTACATTCAATGACACGTCTTGCTCTTGAAAATGTCACATATTTGAAAATTCTTTTTCAGCATCCAAATTTCTTCTATTTTATGGTTTTAACAAATTAATTCACTGTGGATATGCTTCATCTCAGACAAAAATGTAAAGTACTAGAATTGCTGTTGACAGTAAAACAGTATCTAGAGAAATGTTTAAGAGCGGAAAGTACTTCCATCACTTCTCTTGTTGGTGATATGACTCCCCAGTATGTGCAAGCAAAATATTTAATTTTCCTGCAGATTAATGACACATCTCTAAAATATGTTTTGTGTTAATAATATTAAATTGAACTATGATGGAGCCCATGCTTCCTCTGGTGGCAATTTCCCTAGTAATCTAAGTACACTTTTCTTAGTATTTATTATGTTATACACATTCAGTGTTAAGCTAATTTGCTCATACAGCAGTTTTAGTTGCACAATATGAAACACGCGTGTCAAATTCTTCCCAGTTTTTCCAGAAAAATAACAATTTTTTTTAGAAAGTTCCACAGATATCCCAACATGCTGGGAAAGGGGGAGTGGAAAGTGAGGAGAAATTATCATTTTGAGGTTTAGATTAGAGAAGATTTTACAATTTTTGAGCCTCGTTTTTTCATTAAGAAAATTCTAGTGAAAGACTAATGGGACAAGGAATGAGGTGTCATACTATTTCCATATCCTCACCGAATAAGTCACATTGTGATCTTACAGAAATTAGTGAAACATGTTATAATTTTTTGGGATTACATAGTCATTTGCATCTCACCAGCAGGACCTATAGTATCATACGACATGTGGCAGATCTTAAACTTTCGAATTTCCTAATTCATAATAGTAGGTATAATGATGCCAGATTATTTGTTAAAAATGTTGAGGTTCATAAAATATTTCAATTTTCAGCATTTGTGAATCAAATTTCATGTCAATCACTCCATTTGGTATATATACTTGAATGACTAACCCCAGTGTAGCCCTAAGCTCTGTATTCCTAAAATATCTTTAGTCACCGAAATAGAAACTTGTTCCACGTTTCATCAAAATAACCCCTGTCATCAGTGCAGGAAATATGTAAAAGACAGAATCATTAAACAATAAGTTATAAAAATATCAGAAATGGATTACTGAATAACAAATGTAAAATGAATAAATGCAGTATTGTAGGAGAAACTGACACATTTAGAATGCAGAATTTGTCATTATCTGCAGTACTACCAAAAAAGCTTCAATTGAATAAGAAATATCAAGAATTATTTTTCTAAGCTACATTTTAATGCCAACACAAAAGGCTTTAAAAAGTTCAAGTTCATTTTATGTTGTTTTTGTGGCTTTAGGGCACATCAAAAGTGGGATCATTAACGCACAGCTTACAATGTAGCCTAAATTTTCTAAATAACTGCTTGCATGGTCGATGGTAAAGGGGTCGGCCATAGAGACAGCAAAATAAAATAAATTTAAAAAAAAAGGACACGACTGTAAAGTGGTCACCTGAATGGCTGTTAACAGGTTAAACAGGTTTACAAAGGAATTAAAAGCACTACACGTACCACTGGCTGTAAAATGGCCAGTGAGACAGGAATTATAACAATATAAAAACAATACACATGGATGGGTGGCTGTAAAGGGGCCACCCATCCATCTTAAAACTAGGCCAATTTGCCTAAAATTTTAGGTACCAGACTGGCCAATGCACAAAACTTTGAATTAATGGCCACATTGCTGGTCTCATTATTTAAAATAAGGGACAGCTCATTGGCTAGGCAACATATGCCCTTGAATCTAAAAACAGTACACAATCAATTAAAATGTGGCACACCGTCACAGGTACGCCACAAGCATTGCCCTCCTGGTGGAGAAGGAAACTGTGTCAGAGGACAGTGCCCTATATGGAGGCGAGTCCCTCATCCCCCCTAGCCGGATGGAAGAAGCTGCTCCACGACTGAAAGGCCGGTTTGACCAGCCGGAGCTTATTATGCTCTACCTCCAGCCACTGCCAGATGTCAAAAACACTTCTCTTTCGCCACCGAGGCAGGGTCAGACTTTAGGACAGCTGCAAAGTCAGTACTGACCTTGTCACAGGCTAACTTGGCAGTTTCACCAACTGCCTTGTCTCCCCCCCCCCCCATTCCCACATGCCTCAGTACCCAGCAAAATACGTCCTTCTTTCCTACTAATTGGAGGGATAGGACAGTGTCCTGCATATCCTGGACAAGACGATCTGCTGGGTACATACATCCTCAAGCCTCAATGCAGCTAAGGGAATCACTTTTTTTTTTACTGTTTAACGTCTCTTAACAGCGAGGTCTTTAGAGACGGGAAAGAATGGGTGGCAAGGTATGGGAAGGAATTCGGCGATGGCCTTTTGAAGGAAGCATCCCGGCATTTGCCTGCAGTGATTTGGGAAACCATGGAAAACCCAAATCTAGATGCCCGTATGGGGATTCGAACTGCCGGAGGGAATCACAGCATATGATCTACTTCATACAGTGACTTACTTTCATATGCTGGAGCAACTTTAACAATGCGTAACACTCAGTGTATACGCTGCATACGCTGTTCAGTTTGTAATTATAAGTTGCTCGAGGGAACAGTACAGAGCAGCCAACAAATATTTTAAAACATTGAGTGCTTCCAGGCTCTGGCTTTAACATCTTTAAGATGGGGCAGCCAAGTAAGCCTGGTGTCTAAAATGAGGCCCAGAAATCGAACAGTTTCACTAAAACTTAAAATCGTGTTCCTCAAGGTGAGATGAAGTTCTGCTAAAAGACTTCCTACTATTGCTAAAAAGTACACACTGGGTTTTCTCAGCAGAGAAACAAAAGCCTGTATGTACCGACCATTCATCCAGCCTGTTCAGAGCAAACTGCAGCTGCCACTCAGCAATTCTCAGGCTAGACGATGCAAAAAAAATTAAAAAGTCTTCAACGTATAAGGAGTACCAGATGGGCCTCCTTATAACAGTTGAAATTCTATTAATTCTCACACTTAAAACTGAACCTTGAGGAACACCGTTTTCCTGAATAAAAAGGTCTAACCATTCACTGCTGACTCGGTACTGGAAGCAAAGTCTCGGTAAAAGTGATTTTAAAAAACGGTGGAGATTTCCCCTGAAATCCCAATCATATAACTGTTTTAAAATAAAATGCTGCCAGGTAGTATCATATGCTTTTTCTATATCATAAAATATACCCACAAGGTGTTGGCTGCAGATGAAGGCGTCTTGAATTGCCGCTTCCAGTAGGATCAGGTTATCCGTGGTGGAATGGAACTTTCTGAATCCACAATGAAAACGGCATAGCAGTTTACAGGACTCAAGACACCAGACAAGGCGGCAGCGGCTGACCATCCGCTCTAGTGTCTTCCCGATGCAGCTCGTTAAGGTGACGCTTCGACAACTACCTGGCAATAACTTGTCCTTTCCGGGTTTTAAAATAGGGACCATCATTGCTTCTTTCCACGAGTCGAGGAAATGTCCTCCGGTCCAAATATCGTTAAAAATACCGAGGAGGAACTCTTAAGCACCTTTGCTAAGATGCCTCAGCATCTGATACTGGATAAGGTCAGGCCCTGACGCGATGTCATTGGTGCTGTTAAGTACCGACTCCAGTTCCCAAGATGACAATGGGTTATTTTATGCTTGCGAATACGACGAGTCGAAGCAAAAAGTTTGCCTTTTGGCATAAATTCTTCGTTGCTGGACCTGATGGTTCAATCGAGCAAAAGAAGTAATAGCAGCAAAGTGCTCTGCCATCAGCTGCGCTATGCTTCACTCGTTGGTGACTACACACCCCTGATCCAATAATCCAGATACTGGCAGTCAAGAGTACCTCCCGGATAGACTCCCATACCTTCGAAGATGTTGTGGAATGGTTAATCGTGCTCACAAAGTTCTGCCATGACCTTCTCTTACTCTCCCTAATCCCTCTCCATTGACGCACCTTAGCTCTAGTAACTATGAATGCCGGAGGTTGTCAGGTATTGGGTGCAACCTGGAATAGCTCAAGGCCCGCCTGCGACACTGAATGGCGGAGTGACATTCATCGTTCCACCAAGGGACGGACGATCTTTGCAGTGTTCCTCAGTTGCTAGGTATGGAAATATCAGCCGTCCTGTGAATCACATCGGTGAAGTGTCACCTTCTCAACAATGTTCTTACACTGTTGAAGAGTGACTGAACGGCAATAGAGCTGCCAATCAGCATTACTGACATTCTATTTGTGATGGATAGTTCTTCTTTTACGTTCGAGCTCCTTATGCAGCCATATTGGGAAGTGATCGCTTCCATGCAGGTCACAATCCACCCCACAGTGCACAGAGTCCGCTAGTGAAGGAGAGCAAAGAGAAAGATCAATGGCAGAGGATATACTGGTAGCTAAAGTGAAGTGCGTCATTTGGCCGGTATTAAGGATACATACATCCTCTTGCTCCAATAATCTACAAATTTCTCGACCTCTGGGGCAATCAGTGGGCGACCCCCACAGCGCACTAGTAGGAGAAAAGGTAGAGAAATTTGCCGCAGTAAATCAGCCGGTTGACCGAAATCAACTGGTTACCCTGGCAACAGATATAAGGAGCATACTGTCGATTGTATTGGACCATGAACTCTGACAGCTACTGCCTGGTGGATAGAGGTGAGAGTAACAGGTTCGGAGTGGACAGTGTTCCATACAAACACAGCCACTCCTCCCCTTCGCTCAACCAGCCTCGGTATCTTTCTTTCGATAAACGTCATAGGCTCTTAGCACAGATTGGTGTGTTGGTCAGAAATGTTTCTCTTGGAGACAGACACACAGGATCAGACCATGCTAAGAGTTGTAACTCCTCTTTGTGAACCGTAAAACCGGTAATGCTCCACTGGAGTATGGGAGCCATCCTACCTCTTTAATTTCACCCACCTCCATTCAGGTGGGTCTTCGGTCACTGTCTGCTGAGGAATGGTCCACTAGCATTTCAGTTTATTCTGGCTCTGAAGACACAGACATCTCCGACTCAGTAATCTCCTCAAACACCTGTCTGTTCTTTTGCTTGCTCGGCCCCTTTCCCTTCTTCTCCATACTACTAGGTGGTCTGGGAGGGGACGAAGAGGAAGATTTTACAAACTGAGTCAGATCTGTCTAAACTTCTGGCCCCGGATCTTCTGGCCACCTCTATTAACATCGGTAGCAGTTGGTAGTGCTACTGATGTCATGGCACGTGGTGGTATTGGAGGTGCCGCTATTTTCACTGTTACTGCTAGTGGGTCCCGTTTGACTGCTGCTGGTGTGATCAAGGTCACAGACGTGTTGTTACAGATGTCTACGATCTTAGATGTTATGACCTTAGCGGGGTTTGCACCGCATTGACATGAGCACAATGTGTTTGTGTTCATGTCTACAACGGACATCTGGATAGCAACACTCTCTTTCCTGATGGGAGTCGAAGCCATCTTAGCAAAGCTAGTTCCAAAAATTGGAACAGCGAGCGACTTGGCCTTCTTATTTGGTTCTGTGTACGGTATCCGCTCTTTGGTCTTGTATCTTGCGCTCTTCAAGATAAACTTGATACTCCCTACTCCAGGCTGGGTGCGATCCGGAGCAGTTGACGCACACCTGTTGGGTCCAGAACATACAGGCATACGTTTAAATTAATGTAGCCCACTTTAATACACTTGGGAAACACTGTAGTGTCAAATGTCAGGAATAGGTGGCAGTCTTTTCAAGACTGCCATTTACACTCCGTGTAATCTGACACAGCTCTACCACTTCCTGATCTTCCCACTCCTTAATGAGTTCCTAGGTTCCTAAATCCATGTCACGGCAGGTGGAACTCCCCGAGCTTCTCATAGTTAAGGAGCTGGGATACCTGCCTACTGGTGGATGTTTCCAGCAGCAGCATCCCATTCCTCAGTTTTTTTTTAACTGATCTCAATGTACCAACCAGTCCCCCTAAACCTTTGTTAATGTAAAATGGGGACAACTTCACAAACGTCCCCTCTATTCTCTGCATTACAACCAAAGCATTCACTATCGAAACAAACTTTCCCATTACTTTTACTTTCAGAAGTGGGAGGACTATCAACCCTGATCCACCGGAAGTGGAATTACTTTGTAAGTTTTTTTTTTTGTGATTAATATTTGGTCTGGGGGGGGGCACACCTCCATAGTTTACCCCCAGGCTAATACAACAGGGGTGCGCAGGTGCCCAAGGTTGCACGCTAGTGAGTGATCTCCCTCATCATCCAATCACCTTCTCAGCACTTATCTGACCTTTAGGTTGAGGGTTTTTTAATAGAGGTTTGTTCCATCCTCACGATCTGGGCGATGAAGCCAAGATCCCCATGCTCCTAGGCACACAACATTCCACCGTCATGCCCTATGGTGGTCGTTGAAGGATGGTAGGAGTTTACGCACAAGTTTCCAGCTCAGGCACCATGGGTTCGACAAACCCGACTTGGCACTTGTGTATCAGGTTCCTGTGGGCCCAGCATACGAAGTGATGACAGCTAACTAGTCTAACATCAGCTGCACTATGCTTCAGTTGTCAGCGACTACAAACCCCTGATCAAGTAATCCATATACTGGTGGTCAGAGGTACCTGAAAGATATAAGGCGGATAGTCTCCTATATCATTAACGACGTTGTGGAAAGGTTGATTGAGCTCACAAAGTTCTGCCATGATCTCCTTTTGCTCTCATAATCACACAACGCACCTTAGTTCTAGCAATTCGGAATGCTGCGAGGTTGTCAGGTGCAACCTAAACTGACGCAAGCCATGTCTAAGACTCTGAATAGTGGAACTACATTTGCTGTTCCATCAGGGGATGGGCTTTCTGCGCAGCGCTCCAGTGCTGCTAGGCACGGAAATATCAGCCTCCCGGTCAATCACATCTGTAAGATGTTTCACCTTCTTTTGTGTGTTCTGGCACTGTTTGAAAGGGACTGAATGACTAGAGCTGCCAGTCAGATCTGCTGATATTCCATTTTCGTAGTGCAGTTCTTCCCCCATGTTCGAACTCTACGTACAACCATATTGGGAAGTGGTCGCTTCCATCAAGATCACGATCTACCTCCCAATGCACGGAATCAGCAATTGAATGGGAGCAAAGAGAAAGATCAATGGCAGAGAACAAACCAGAAGCAGTGGAGAAGTGCGTCATTTGGCTGGTATTGAGGATGCAAAAATCCTCCTACTTCAATAATCTACTTCCTCTAGAGCAATCGGTGGTTGATCCCCACAACGCATTGTGCGCGTTAAAGTCTCCCAATAGGAGATAAGGCAAAGAAATTTGCCATGTGATATCAGCCAGCTGACTGCAATCAACTGGTGACTCTTGGTGGTAGCTACATGGGGCATACAGTCAGTTGCACCAGTCCATGTATTTCAGTCACTACTGTTTGTAAGGGAGAGGTGAGAGCTACAAGTTCGGAGTGGACAGTGTTTCGGGCAAACACAGCACTCCACCCTTCGCTCAATCACCCTTAAGTATTGTCCTTACGGTAAACGTCATATCCTCTTAGCACAGGTTGGTGTGTTCGTTTGAAATGTGTATCTTGGAGACAGAGAAACAAAGGATCAGACCATGCTAAGAGGAGTAACTTCTCTTTGTGAGATATAAAACTGTTAAGGTTCCACTGAAGTGTGGGAGCCATGCTACTGGTTTAATTTTACCCGCTCCAGTTCAGGTGGGTCTTCGGTCACTGCCTACTGAGGAACGGGACCAGACTCGTCCACCAGCATTCCAGTTTATTCTGGCTCGGATGAAGAGAGAGACATCTCTGACCCAGAGAACTCCTCAAATACCTGCCTATTCTTTTTCCTCCTCTGCCTCTTCCCCTTCTTGTCCCTACTTCCAGGTAGTCTGGGTGGAGACAATGAGGGGGCTTAACAAACTGGGTCACTGTAACGATTTAAGAGCTTGCTGCCATATGTGGCAAGCAAGCGGGCAATAATGAGTAAGTGGGGTAATAATTGGGTTTGACTGTTTCTTGATTGCAGGTTCTAATTCTAGTAATTCACATGGTCGCCTTTAAATTCACTACAGATTTATTCTCCAATTCATAAGCACCTACCCCCCCCCCCCCCCAATCACCAATAAATCCACTTATTCATTTTGACGGCAGATAAGACAATACGACACTTCATCTCTTCAGACTGCAGGTTCTGAACCACGCTTTTGTTTGCTTAATATATACACTGTATCACAACTCCTATCAGCCTTATCAACCGCCACGAAGCACTTTCATTTAGCGACTTGCAAATAACATTTAGTTACTGTTCTGTCTGCTCCAACAATAATTCATGTCACGCACCCAGCTTAATACAAGGGCGCGCAGCCAACTTGCGACCAACTTCTTCGGCGGCTTGTTGCAGACTAATTCAACCTTTTCATCTGCCCTACCATAGTGCAAGGCGCAGCAGCCAACTTAATACAGGGCACACAGCCAAACTTAAGGCGAAGTACGGTAGTGGCCTACTCCCGACCGAACTCTTCGGCGGTTCGTTGCAGACTAACTCCAACAATTACTTTTGCTCCATGCGTCTCTGCGCTCGACAATGCTTCGTTACGATTTTAAGCTTTACACATAAATGTGTAGTTTCATACTGTCTCACCACATTGTGTCCGTCTGTCTAAACTTCAGACCCCAGATCTTCTGGTTGCATCCATTAATGCTGTAGTAGATTGTGCTGTTACAGCAAATGGTGGAATCAGAGGTGCCGTTAGTTAGACTGCTATTGCTGGTGGAGTCTTTGTTACTGCTGCTGGTGTGGTCAAGGTCACAGACGTGTTGCTACCAACATCCACAGTCTGACCATAATGACCTTAGCAGGTTTCGCACCTCATTTGCACTGACATGAGCACGTTGTACTTGTACTCATGTCTGCAACGGATGTCTGGGTAGCAATACTCTTTTCTGACATGAGGTGAAGCTGTCTTAGAAAAGTTGGTTCCAAAAATTGAGGCGGCGAGTGACTTGGCCTTCTTCTTTGCTTCGGCGTATGGAATCCGCTCTTTGGTCATTAACTCCTGTATCTTGCACTCTTCAAGATACTCTTGAGACTCCCTGCTCCAGGCTGGGTGTGTTCCAGAGCAGATGACGCACACCTGTGGTAGCAAACTGACACCTGGCTCATATGCACCCTTGCTGCACTTACCACAGGTGGGGCTGCCCTTACACTATGCTGTCCTTTGTCCAAACTGCTGACACTGAAAACAGTCTACATCTACATCTATACTCTGCAATTCACAATTACTGTGGGTGGCAGAGGGTGCTAAGCATCAATCCTATTTTAGAGTATTCCAATCCCGAATAGAACGAGGAAAGAAAGAATACATAAATGTATCAGTACGGCATCTTATCTCTCGAATCTTATCCCTTCTGTCATTGCGACCTAAATAGGTTGGCGGAAGAAGTATTTCGTTGCACTCATAAATTAGAGATTTTCGCATATTCTCCAACAAATTTAAACGAAAACGACGACGTCTGTCCACCAAACAATCCCAGCCTAACCCACGTATCAGCTCTGTGACACTTACATAAGGACTGTAACTAGCGGTCACGAATCGAGCGGCTCTCCTTTGTACTTTCTCTAACGTGTCAATCAATCCCTTGCGATACGGATTCCAAATTGCACAACAGTATTCCAAATGCGGACGCACTAGTGTTTTGTACGCTATTTCCTTTGTATGAGCATTGCAGCTTCTCAAAATACGACCTATAAAACGTAGTTTAGAATTGCCTACGACGGAAGTTATGTGCAAGTCCCATTTCATGTTGCTTTGTACTGTTACGCCTAGATACTTCAGGGAATCGACCGTGTCAACAACTGAATTGTTAACTTTGTACTCGTGAGCAAACGGGGTCCTTTTTTTCCCTTATTTGCATTGCCTTGCACTTTTTACAGTTAAGTGTAAGCTGCCATTTACGGCACCATTCTGAAATAACATCCAGATCGCGCTGTATTTCTAAGCAATCGTCAGAGCACCCCACTTCCCTATAAATAAGTGCATCATCAGCAAAAAATAGCATCCTGCAATTAACGTAGTCACCGAGATCGTTTAAAAAAATTAAGAAAAGAAGTGGTCCTATTACACTTCCTTGAGGAACGCCCGAAGTAACATCTAGCTTTGAAGAGGCTTCCCCGTCAACAACGACATACTGCGACCGACCAGTTAGAAAATCGCGTATCCATTCGCAGATCTGATCAGATATACCGTACGCTTCGGGTCTGGAACATAAGGGCGGATGCTCAGGTTTATGTAACCTGCTTTTATGTTCTTTGGTAGTACTGGAGTGTCAAAAGTCAGGACAAAGGTGGCAGTCTTTTCAATACTGCCATTTACCCTTTGTGTGATCTGACATACCTCGACCACTTTCTGATCTTTCAACTCCATAATGAATTCCTCAGTCCCTATATCAATAATATCACAGCAGGTGATAATGCCTTTGCTGCTGCTCAGATTTGTGGAGTTCACAAGTAACTTTGAACTTCCCTAGTTTCTCACAGTTAAGGAGTTGTGTAGCCTGCCTACTGGTGGATGTTTTCAGCAGCAGTGTCGCATTCCTCAACTTTTTTAATTTTACAGGGTCCCTACTAGACCCTCTAATCCCTTTGAAATATAAAATTGCGAAACTTTTTCAAAATTTCCTTCTATCCTTTGCATTACTATAAAAGCATTCGCAAGCGAACAGATTTTCAGTTACTATCACTTTCAGATGCAGGGGGGCTATCAACCCTCATCCGCTTCTTTACAACTGGGTTTATTTCTATTATCCTGCGGCACACCTGTAGTGTAGGTATTTGAGGTTTTATTGGTTTTAGGTGTTGTGGTGTTCACAAGTTTGCAGCTCGGGGACTGCGGGTTCGCCAAACCCATACTTGGCATTTGCGTATTAGGTACCTGTTGGCAAAGTTCATTACAAAACTCACTATTGACAGTTAATATAATTTCACTTCAAAACATCAGAGATTGTAGCTGTATGGCTGGGTATCATAGCTTTAGGAAGCAAAGGATCACTCGAAAGTTTTTTTCCATAGTATTATTAAAATTTATATAGTTTCACCCGTGTGCCATTCGCTTTCAATACAAACACCTATGGGGTTTAAAGAATAAAAAACCGAAATTTTAGGAAGGAACTGGAAGATGCGGTAATATGGATATTATTTTTTATGAAGTGTGACATATCAAAATCTAGTTGGTATTGATTGCATCTTTGGTGTTTTATGTCATACATTCAGAATTTCACTTGACACTCAGGCGTTATGTAACATTGAAGCATAAGACATAAACAATTCAAGTCAGATCCTAAGCTTTGAACCTACGAAAACCCCATTTAAATCTGCACAATAGTTTTGAGTTTTGTGGGGCATATACACACAGTTTTTATTTTATACATATATATTAAAATTTCTTTTTTCATCCTCCATTTCAATATTTTCAATTGTTACATCATCCATTCATTTAATTTTTTAAAATATTATACATCACTATTCCCATCCTTTCTGGCACATTCAATAACATCAAGCCCAGCTCTCAATACTTAAGTTTTAGTTAGTTATAAGTTCGGCGTGCACTGGGTTGGCTTCCAGATGTCTTAGCTATTGTGAAAGTAACCATGTTTGAATGAAAGTGATGGCGTGTACGTTTCGTACAGTGTTTGGTGGTTTTGAGACGAAAGAGAGATGGCAAAACCTGCTGCCAGTCAATTCAGGCATGCTATTATGAAAGAAACAAATGCTGCAGCTAAATTCAACAGACAAATCACCATCAAAGGTGTCTTATTCCTTTACTCCATAGGCACTGCAGAGAAGTTCAAGATCTATCCTGGGACTTCAGTGTATGATTTGGTTACTGCACCACTACCTCTCCTAACCTGCTAGCCAAATCACAGATCATTAAAAGTTTTTCCATCAGTTGGGCTCAAACCGGCTAACCCCATCAACGTGTCTAGGCAGACTAAGCCATGATATTTTTGGCTAATGCTGATCTGCTTTTAATAATGTCCTAGCTTCAGTCACCACTAAAAAGTTACTTCTTAAATTAAAAAAAGTGTCATGTTTGAACAATGTCTGTTTCAATACGCATTTTTTGTTTATAGCTCGTTCAATAAACAAAGGCAGCTCAATGTCAGTTTGCTCTATCCCCAATCTGCTGCCCTTACCCCTATGTGTGAAGGACAAATTTGTCAATCACAGACCTGTTTAGCTCAGAGAAGTTGGAAGGGAGGACATTGTCAGGTGAGGAGAGGGATCAGGGGAACATGACCTTGAACTGCCAGTTAGGAGTGAACAGAGAATAGTGTTTGTTATCTTCGTAGCACTCCACAAGCTTTCCTTCTATCCCCCTTTTTTCTCTCTCAAAACATTGTCTTTACGTAACATACATTTCTTTCATCATTGCAGTGTTCATGCCATTCTGTGTATGATCTGTATCCTTACTTTTATCTGCAAATGGCATAAATTCAACAAAGTGTAAAACACCAATTTTTATCTCCTGCTTGAACATTTACATCAAAATTTTTCTCTCTGCTAGCATGCAAGTTAAGTATTGGTACCAGTAGATCAGTTGTTTCATCAATCAATGTTTAACTGCATCTTATTGCTTAGAGTTCTCTAATTTTATTACAGCCAACTAATCTTTAGAAACATCATGTATCGCTATTCTGGACTCCGTATTTCTGTACAGATTTCTTCAAAATTTCAAACCCCTCCTATTTAATGTTGTCAAAAATTTCTTCCTTCAAATTCAGAAATGCCATGAATGTAACACAGAGCTCAGTAATCATACAACCAGCCAGTCATAAATTGCGCAAATGTAGTCTGTAGCAGACATCTTGATACAACTCATGGCAACTAATCCCTTCACAAAAAAAGGAATCTGCAAATGAAATTGCAGTTATAAAGACATAATCAGTATATGAATATCACAGGATCAGGGAGAATTTCAATCTACCAAACTCAGATCAAAATATAATCCCCGAGCCATTACGTAGTATTAAAGATAATTGTAATCTATGTTGTATTGTCTAAAGATAAAACCACATTCACAGTGGAGCGTAATTCAAACATAGGCGTCTCAAATGCCATGTGAAAACAATATAAAAAATTCTCATGACAGGGTGTACACAGCATTATTCCTATTGAAAAAAGGATAGATTGATGTAATCCACAATATTGTCATTATTTCCATAATGTATTTTTCTGTCACAAGCTATTTATTTCCCTTGATATCCAATCCAAATCGAGAAATGAGGTATTTTGGAGAGTAAGGTCTTCATTTTGATCAAATCACATTTTAAGAAAGGAATTTTTCGAAATTTGACCCTTAAAGGGGAAAATTATCATCATTTCCATAACATATTCTTTTATCATGAGCTATTTACCTCCCTTGATATCTAATCAAAATAGATAAATTAGCTATCATATTAAAGATTAAGGTCGCTGCTTTGGTCACATCATATCTTAAGAAAGCAATTTTTCGGAATTCGACCCTTCAAGGGCAAAAGTATTTTTATTTCCTCAATGTATTTCTTTGGTCACAAGTCATTTATCTCCTGTGACACCTAACCTAAATCGATAAATGAGGTATCATTTAAAAGATCAAGGTCTCCACTCAGGCAACATTACAAATTAAGAATGAAATTTTTCGCAATTTGACCCTTAAAGGGCAAAAGTAGTAACTGTGAATATCACGCGTATTAGACAGTTCAGAGCCAAACTGCTAAACAGCAGTAGCAAATATCACAAAGATATTAATAAACTGTTTCACTGGCGTACTTATTACACTAAACAAATAAACAATTGAAAACAATAAGCCGGTTATTCTTTCATCCTGTTAGAAACACCCAACCTTACTATTTATTGTATTCGCGAAATTTTCACATGGGTCATCTAGTCTTACTATACTTTTTTTGTGCACACCTTCCACCTGTAAGATTTCCTAAGATTCTGGTACATATCCTCATTCACCAAAATTCCTCTCCTTCCTACATGGAATATTTACTTAGCAGCCATTTCTTATACATCCTTATTTCCACTAATCTAGAGCTATATTCTTTCAAAATGTTTCCCCCTTCTAACAAAATGATCCAACCACCTAGTCTTCTTAGGTTTTCTTCATCCACGTAGTGAAAATGCGTGTTAACTGATGTACAATGTTTTGCATCCTAGCATTTTATTCCCAATAATCTCAAAAAAATCCAAGCCAGTACCATTCTTAAATCCTTTAACCAACCTATTTCACCTCAGTTCTTACAAAGCTAAATACTAAGCAATTGGGGGGAGTGGGGCGGGGAGGAATATTCTTCAGATCAGGATTCAGTAACTAGAGTCATCAGCTGAAACTGTACAGGAAAGGAGAGTTTATCTTAGAAAGCTTCCATGAACTACATAGTCCCATTTTAATCTCCTCTGAACCCCCGTCCTCCCCACATAGCCTGACACAGTTTACACCTCTTCCCTCCCGCATGGCACGTAAGTTTTTCCCTATTGATTCCAGAAGACATTTTGTACCGTTTTCTCTTGTCAAACTATCGTAAATTGCATTCGGAAATAATTAAATGATGGAAATAAATATCCACACGCTGTTGTGTACCTAATTTTAACTATAATAAATAAAATGAATGAGAAGCTCTGTGGCTTGGCTCCAAATACCCCCCCCCCCTTTTCTCGTAGCCCAGTGTAACTTTCCACCCAACGCTCTCCCCCTAGACCGAGCCACGTAGTTTATGGATGCTTCCTTACTGGAAGGGGGCAGTAAATAAACATCACAGTTCATATAAACCAACTACTTATAAAAAGGTTTTAATGTGATCCAATGCACTATGTCTCAATCGTTATGCAACCGTAACAAAAAGGAAATGTAACACTAAGCAGTAGACCTTTTCTTTTATTTAATAATTTACAGATCATAAACATCACATCAAGGTCATCGGAAGCAGGAGAGAATGGAGGACAAGAAATGGGAAAGAACTATCCCAGATTTAATTAAGAGTGACTTTGGCAAACCAAAATGTGAAATCTAGATGGCTGAACCAGGGATTGAACACGTTTTCTCCAAAATTGGTAGCATTGGTAGATCATTTTCTTCATTATACACAAACACACACTTTTTAATATTTTACAGTTTAGCTTAGTAATCTGTGTTCACAACTTTGTGACTAAAAGGTAATTGAAGAACAGTTATAGGCAGACCTCGGATTTTAGGCAAAAATCTATTTTTTTTCTCCGACTGAAAAACATGAAAATAACATAATATATGTATGATTTATGGACATTTAAGGTCCATTTGTGATTTTATAGTGCCTAAAAATGCCTTAATTGTAGTTAGGACCTATTTTACATATTTTTCTTTTGATTACTAACATAAGCATTTTAACTCGGAAAACAAAAATACTTTGCTAGATATTAGTTTTCAACAATTGAAGTAAAGGTGTATGGGGTCATTGTCACTCGGGCCTTGTTTACTGTTAGTCTCACAGAAGTTGCAGTCAGCAAGAGACAATGTCAATCAGCCATATGTTCTGATAAAGAAACAGCATGATCAAGGTACCAATCTCCAAATTGTCTTTAATTAGGCAGTGGATCAATTAGCTTCCCAATTTCTCAATGGATGGAAACATTATATAATGCGTGGTGTGTGACAAACAGGTGAGTAAACTGTAACAATAGGTTGAACGGTTTTCACGGGTATATTAACAATACTGTAAGAGTGTAATTATCGTACATGTAGCTTTATTAAGTTTTTTTTATGAAAACAGGACAAGTATCCTTACACAGTATCGCAAAATTGAACATCGCTTCTGGGCACCAGACAGAAATTTAAATAGTGAAAAATGTCAAAGATTTTCCTAACGTCAGGTAGCCCTGTTATTGTGCCTATGTGCTGTAGCTAGTTCAAAACTTTTAAAAGGTAAAGGCCACAGGGGTTTATGGTTGCATTCCCATTGCAACGATTGGCCCTAGAAGGATGTGACTGGGGCCGGCAGTTCTTTAGGTGGCGTCCATTAATTACACGAAGTGTTTTCTCCCCTGGAAATCTCCCCCCCCCCCCTCTCCTACTAATGACCATGTAAGTTTTCAAGGCCTTTTTTCTTTCCTGGTTTTTAAGGGCAGTTAACCCCCCCCCCTCTACCTAGGGATTGATGATGTTTGTAGACCATTTTTTTAGCTGTACTGTTCAAGGAATCAAAAATATGAAGCAAGATTCTGTCGACCCCCCCCCCATTTGACCTCATGTAAATGGACTCCTCCTTACCTTCCTGCAGTTTTCACAAAGGTACCAGTGGACAACAGGCTGAGTAGGCCTGGAGAGTCATTACGGATGTCCAACTTTGTCTTTGGTTTAATTGGGGATCAAACCCCAATCATCCAGGCCATAGTCAGGCAATTTAATTTACCACCCAAGTTTTGTGGCCACCTGTTCGAAACCTTTAACTTGATATTATCAAGAGTTATATCAAATAATATTTCTTTTTTAAAAAAACATCTGTAAATTCAACATTCCGTTCAACAGTGCTGGACTGCTAAACAATCTACGTTGCAAACAGTGGATTTTAAATATACAGATGGTACAATTTGGTTGTTCAAAATAAATGCCCGATTGTGTTTGCACAATAGTTTATCAATCCACAAATTGTGGAACTTACAATCTGAGATGCTGACACAACCATCTGAATTGTTAATTTAACTATCTATTTTTAAATAATCCAGTAAAAAAATATACACACAGTAAATATATAATAAAAATCCGTACATATAAACATATGAATTTTTGTTTCAATAAATATCCAACAGAGATGTATTCCAAATCTATTTCTCCATTAATAGGAAATACGTGTCAAATACACATCAAGAGTTTCATCGATTTTAGATAACCTCATCCAGCTAAAAATTAACTAAATAAAACAATATTTGGGTAATATCAAAATGGGGATACCACTGTGGCCTCGCGTAGTAAACACACAGATCATGTGGTATATATGACATCATTGTGACGTATTCAGTCTGCACGTACCAATACAGTAACAGCTATAGATATGATCTGAAAATTGAATATCTGTAATATCGTGCATTATGGTTACGTTTCACTCTGGTCCAGGCTGCATTATGACCGAAACGCATATTATTAAATTTGATTTCGTCAATCATCATTTGAGTTTATGTTGTAATGCAGCCTGGACCATACGTCACAATGATGTCATGTATACCACATGATCTGTGTGTTTACAACGCGAGGCCGAAGCGGTATCCCCATCTTGACATTACCCCATTTTTCTGCTGAATTACACTTCTAGATATTTCATTATTAATTAAAGAATTTTTTTATTTACGATATTTCATAAACATAACCACAATTTTGATAGCTTATTTTGACATTTTAAGAACCTAATTTGCATTGGAATAGAGCCTATTTTAGGCACCTAAAATAAGATTTTTAGAACCTAAAAATTCGATGTTATAAAACAGAAACAAAAAATGTATGCCAGTCCAAAGAAATACCGTACATATTTTCCTTTTCATTATAAATAATTCCTCACCATTTGTGATGTTTCTGAAATATGGATATGTAGGCTACTGACAATAAGAAATACTAAATTTCAGCCTGCAGCCCAATGTTTCTCATTCAAAGTACTAGCAAAAAATTCTCCTTAACAGCAGGCTCTCTCTAGATGATATTTTACTGTTATTAATTAATTGTGATGAAGTTCATACCTAGTTTACAATTTTCTTACACATCTGCTTACAATTCACAGTATAAGATATATTGTTCATTACCTCCCTAGCCAATTGTTTACGGCCCCTACCTACTTCCAAAAGAAAACTTTCCTCCTCTCTTATACCTAAAATCAATTCTAATTTATTGTTGTGGCCCTGTCTTCTTTTACACATGTTGCTTCTGATTCTTTCACCACTATTTATTGAGGACTCATTGCCGGTATATGTTTAGTACATGCCCAATTTTTTTTTCACCCACCCCTTAGACGACAGACTCCCAATACAAATCAACGAGAATGAATCCAAACCCAAATCTTTAATGATTTTAGTTACCAAATGACTCATTTGTTGATTTCCACATACAAATCTAGCTGCCCTCATTTGCATGCCCCCTAACTCCAGTATTTGATAACCATAATGGAAGTCCCATACCAACTCACAATACTCTAGCAACAATATGACCAAAGTTTCGTAAGCCATTTCCCATACTTATCTGGAACATCCTCTCTAACAGATGCAATACTCTGAACCTTTTCTGTAACTACAGTATAATCTGGTTGTAGGCCATATAAAAATCTATTTCTCCCAAACGTATCCCACCCACCACCACAGTTTGTCAACTGATATTGTCAGGTATTTACATTTTATTCCTTCAACAAGCAACTTCAATTCACTGAATAATCATTCAGAATCTTTAATTTCCTAATTGTCTACCTAATAAGTCTTCGTAGAATTTATCTTTTTTTGGCTTTATGCCATGTTGACAGCGAGGTCATTAGAGGTGAGTAAGGACTGGGGTCCAAGGAGTGGGAAGGTATTCTGCCATGGCCTTTTGAAGGAACCATGTGATTTCAGAAAACCAAAATCAGGATGGGGATTCGATCTCGCATCCTCCCAAATGAGAGGCCAGAGAGACTTTATGTTCATTCCATGACTATCCACCCAGCGATACACCCTGTTTAGATCCCTTTGCATTTGCTCACAATCCTCTCGATATAATTCTGTAGCACAGCACTAACTCGTCTGCAAACAGCTTAACTTCTGACTAGATTAAAAACGGAATTGTTCAACAGAATAATGAACAGCAATGGTCCCAATAGACTGTTTTCACATCCATCTTTCTTGATATTGCATCATCCATTCTGACTCTGTTTCCTGCCTGTTATGAATTCTTCCACTCCATCACCTTCATCTAGTTTATCCCAATAGTCTTAACCTTATTCATGACCATTCTACGGTTAATTGTGTCATGTCCATTAGAAAAATTCAGTGCCAGACTATCTACTTCCATTGTCAGTCTTATCTGAAATGTAGATATTCACATGAATAACCTCTCCTAACGACTGACTTGAAAACTAAATTGAACTGGATTGCTATGAAGCACATGCTTCAATGCAAATTTCCTGTCATCTAATTAGGATCTACTTCCTTATTACTTTTTTAAATCTTATATACTATGAGTGGTAAATTTCTACAACCATCTATTTTCAACATTTACAAATTTTAATTTTAAATTCCTTAGAATTTTTATTAAATTATTAATCAACTTCCCTTAGTAATTTACTCTGATCCCGGGGATTCTACAACAGCTGTGGCACCACAATTTGGTGATGCATTCTTATGTAACTCGACGAGAGAAATCAAAAGTGACGAATAATTTTTTTTTGATATCTCGTTTAGTTATCGAAATATACTGTCTTGAAAGAGAGATGGTTAGGTTAAAACAAGGCCTGGATATAAAGAAAATCTTCGACAGTGCAAAATTTGATGATGGATTCTTATGTAAATGAACAAGACAAAACTGAACACGAAGAATAAAATGTTTCAATATATTTCGTAGTTCTTGAGATATACCGTCTCAAAATTGAGATGGTTTAGGTTGAGACACAGACTAGACAAAATCTAGACAACGTCAAAACGAACTATGTGCCGGGTATACAAAATGGGTGTTTTGCTTTCTTAATACCGGTTTTGGTTAGGACCATCAGAAAAATGTCGCCAAAGACAGAAGGCATTATACCGATAATAACTAATTTCTGTTAGTAAATATCTAAAGAACTAAGCCAGATGTCAAAAACTTTATTGTCCAATTTTGGGTTGATATTGAAAGCAGCAACCAGTCACAATTTGTTATTATTATGTTTATTTAACCATTACCAGTTTCGAGCAAAATGCTCATCAGATGGTTTGCATTTTTAATGTATTTAAGTATGCAGATGCAAAAAGCGAGCGTGCGTCCTATAACAGAAAAGTAGCATTTATTGAATGAGAGTAATTTAATTTTGGGTTGATGAAGGTTTACTTACGTCAGATATCAAAATATTTTTGAAAACGAACTCTTGTTAGTGGGGAAAGGATATAATGTGTTTTGTGGAGGCTCATTATTAAACAAACACATGGCTATAACACTGATGACAACATTACTATTACGAAACTGAATAGAACTTATGAGCACGCTGGAAAGTTGCTTCTGCATTACTGATGTAGCAAAGATGTTTATGAACAAAGAGTTTTGCATAACACCAAAGATGAAATTAGGCTGAATGTTAAGTTTGCATTTTGCATCTGCATACTTCAATACATTAAAAATGCAAACCATCTGATGATGAGCATTTTGTTCGAAACCGGTAATGGTTAAATAAACATAACAACAAATTGTGATTGGTTGCTGTTTTCAATATCAACCCAAATCTGTCACTGATTACATTACTTCCGTCAGATATCTGAATATTTTTGAAAACGAACGCTTGTTAGTGGCAAAAGGATATAATGTGTTTTGTGGAGGCTCATTACTAAACAAACACATGGCTATTACACTGATGATAACATTACTATTAACCAATCCATCATGGACAAAATAATATTACTTTATTGTTCACTTTTGATTTTTCTCATCAAGTTACAGTACCTGGGTGACTGATCTTCGCTAGTCATCTTTTGATTTCTGTTCAATATCCAAGATTTCCAGTTGATTTAATCAAAAGGCTTGAAGGCTTCCTAGGAGTTTTGAGGTGCACAGTTAATCAAATAAAAGCTTAACTAACATCAGTAGGCTTACTGGTACCTGAACCTTCTACGTAATGAGGTTAGAGCCCTTTTAGAGAAACCAAATACAAAAAATGCTCCTCTTTTTATCATGTTAAAAACTTGAAAAGCAAAATGTTAGGTACATACGAAATTTCATCCAAATCGCTAGATCCATTTGCGAGACCGATTAATAAATTTCTTTCAAAGAAAAATGCAATTATGTTAAATAATGTTTATAATCTTAATGCCAGCCAGGGATTAATTAATGGTGTGAGATTTGTGGTAATTCAGGGGATTCTACGATAACCCTTGATGGATTCTCATGTAACTCGACGAGAAAAATTAAAAGTAAAAAATAATTTTTTAATATATATATACGCATATATCTCTCTCGTTTAGTTCTCGAGATATCACATCTCAAAACTGACGTGGTTGGTTGAAATGCGACCTGGACCAGAAAATAAATTTCGCTGTAGCCAAGTTTGATGATGAATTCGTATGAAACTGGAGACAAATCGAAAATATAGAATTTATTTTTCTGATATCTCAAGTGAAGAGGTTAGGATTAGATCTGGCCTGGACCAGTAAAAAAATTCACCAAAACCACTGTCTATAGGTGGAAATGTACTTTTAATGTTTTATTTTGTTCCTAGTGGTTGTTTTTAGGTTGAAATACGGCAGGGACCAGAAGAAACATCGCCAAAAGCACAAGGAACTATATTTATAACTGATTTTTGACATGCTATATCTCGAAAAACAAGCGAGATATCAAGAACATTTATTCTTTATTTTCGATATGTTTCACCGAGTTCTATAAGAATTCATCATCAGATTGTGGCGTCACAGTAATGATAGATCATCATCATCAATAAATTCATTCACTCCGATAAAACTGTGCTCATACCCCGCTTGGTAGTATTTAATGTCAAACTAACAACCACTTTTTACGGTCAAAAAGTAAACGATGATTACTTCATAACTGGTACCGGTAATATTATTTTCAAAGAAGTTTCTGTAAAGTATCACCTCTGACAAAACCAATGATAAATTTTTAATTATTTTCCTTTTTAAACGTTTTACAATTAAACTTGCAGTGCTAATATTTACAAGGGTCAGCCAGAATACAAGTACTGTTCGTTTAAATATTCTTTGAAATCAAAGAGAAGCTATTTGTAGGATTTCTGGTACCTGAAATGTCTATGAGTTGGCGTTAGTGCCGTTTTCGAGATACTGAGTGAAAAAATTGTTCGTATTTTGTAAACTCACTTTTTTGTAGGGAAGACAACTATTTAGGTAATCTAAGTCAAAACATTATCTAAATATCAAATTGTCATAACCGTTTCCAAGATCCGAAATATATATATATATGCAAGAATTGCTCGTTTGAAGATATAAGATAAAAATCCATTATCAAATTGCAGCACCCTCTTTATGATAGTGCAACCCCAATCGCTGACACTCTTATCCACAAAAGAAAATTTTCTCATTCTCTTGCGCGTGAAATCAAGAATCAGCTTACGCACATGGTCATCTTTTCCCTTCCATGAACTACTCCTAATTCTTCAACCAATATCCCTCCATGCCCCATCACCAACATACGCCTTTTAATCTCTCAGCACACTCCTCAATTCTTCCAACAACTCCCGATCTAGCTCCTTTAACACATTTGTTACCGACTGGTTCCGGGGGGTAATTTCAACAAAGAAATCTTGCTGCTGTCCTTTGCATGCCCTCCAACTCCTGTATTCGATAACCTCATCAACATCATTAGAGGCAGGAAAGGACTGGCGGTAAAGTAACAGGAAGGAATTCTGCCACAGCATTTTGAAGGAACTATCCCAGAATTCACCTGATGTGATTACGGGAAGCCATGAAAAACCCAAATCTGGATGGCCGGATGGAGGTTCATACCCATGTCCCAAATGTGAGGCCAGAACTTTACTGCTCACCCACCATGCTCTGTATTTACAATTAAGATTGCCAACAAACAAGTCTTTCCTCACCCAATAATCATAAAAATAATCTTAAAAATCTGTGTAACTAATAAATTGACTCTTCTTGGCATTTATCTTCATTTCATGTTGACCTACCAAATTAAATATTCTATCCAGGTCACCAGAGATGTGACTTATCTAGATAAAAGTATCTGAAATACAGATACAAGATACAAAATACGTATTTTTATCTTGTATCTAAGATACTTTTCTTAATCTTTATCTTGTATCTTGTATTTAGATACTTTTTCTTTGTATCTTTGTATCTTGAAAATACTAAATACTATTTCCGCATTTTTACGTTACGGCATCATAAAAACAACGGAATACATTCGTAAAATTCATTAACGTACATCAAAAGACAAGGTTATAGGGTCTAGTTATATTTGCCTTCCTTCATACCCGTGAACTGTGAAAACCATAAACGAACACCTGCCTGTCTATTGTATGTTGTCTTTGGTTCGCGCCATATTTTACCGTGCCAAATCGTGTGTGGTATGTCGAAATCGAATTTTTAGTGAATCATAATCGAGGACAACGGCATCGAAATGTAAGTAAATAAATAAACGAATCATTTTAATTTTATTTAAGTAGGTATATGCCGGATTAGATTTCACTTGACAGCGACTACGTGATCGTTGGTTGCGTGTGTGAAGGTTGCTCAAGCAACTCCGAGTATTTATATTATTACCTATGTTTTATAAACTATTTTTTTTAAATCTATAAATTTTAAACTAAATTCTTAGGATTATTGTTAGCGAGAAGAAGTATTTATATTTACCTGTAAAAATAAGTTTCAAATTCAAATTGTTGTAAGCTAGTCTCTTTTCTCTGTCACAAAATGCAGTATTGCTTTGCAAATAGCCGAAAGCTTTTATTAAAAATTCTAGTGTAGGGTAACATTGTGGTATAAGTTATTTAACAATTCTAATTTCTTAAATATGGCATGTAATTGAATCTGTTGCCTGAGTTCCGATTGTTTAGGTTGCTTAATTACCAAATTTAGTTCGTTGTGTTCTGTTTATAATATAACAACTTGTTATTTAATTCGTTCTGAAAAATAAAATAACAACTTGGAAGTAATAAACAGTAGTATAAAACCTGGTGCTAATATCAGCGTACATGTATAAGAAGTAAAAGTTCATTGTAACTTGGTATATTTTACGATTTGATGTTTCTTTTACGCTCTGGCGTACGAACGATACCATCTTTAGTGCATTCTTACAATAAATACGAACTTTTTCCAAGTTATCCTCGCTAACAAATGAAATTGTTAAAAAGTTAAATCACACTTTGGTAAGGCTCTTTTCGCTAGTTTTCTTATAAAATCATTCCTGATTCGGCCGTTAGTTGCAATTTAACGTCCTTAATACAATTGCGGATCTAGGAATTATTATTGTTATTAATTTAATTCCAATTGAGTTAACACTCCAGTGACAATCTTCCTTGTCATCCAATTCCCCCCCCCCCCCCTTTTTTAAATCATCTTTGGTAATTGGAATATAAAATTCCTCCCCATTTAACTTTCCAATTTACAAATTTTAAATTCCTTAAGAATTTTTGGCAAATTATTCATTACTGCACCCGGCAATCTGTTCCAATCCCTGACACCCCTACCAACAAAATAAAACTTCCCCACTCCCTTATGCATGAAATCGAGAGCTAGCTTGTGGTCATGGTCGTCCTTCCCCTTTCATTCACTATTTCTAATTCTTTGACCAATATCCCTCAAGCCCCGTCACCAGCATATGCCTTGCACATTCCCAGCATTCTCTTCATCCTTCTCCTTTCCTCGAATGACTCCCAATTAAGCTCCTTTATCATACCAGTTACCGACTGGGTCATGCGATAATTTGCACAAACAAATCTAGCTGTCCGCCTCTGCACACCCTGCAGCTCCTGTATCTAATAGCCAAAATGTGGGTCCCAAACCGCACCAATGGTCTGACCAAAGTTTTGTAACCCAATTCCCTTCCTTCTCTGGTACATCCTTTCAGCACCCTCTGGAGTTTATGTTCTAGATCACCAAAGGCATGTGAAACATATTTGGAATTGACGGGGAAATCACCAACTTCTCCATTCTCCAGGCGCAACCCGATGGAACTCTTATTATATTCCATAAAAGACCTTTTATCAGTGCAGGAGCGTCACAATGAAACCATGAAAAGCCTTAAATTATCAGCTTTTAAGGACTTCAATTTTTATGGGAATTTGTAAATTGTTCAAAACCTATAGCAGAAGCTATTCAAAGTCTGCAAGGTGATAAAGATACCTACTATGGTTGTCTACTACCCGAACTAATGAGAATCCGGCATATGGTTAAATGCCTTAAAATGGAAAATCTAAGATATTGTGGCACTTTGTTAGATGTTATTGAAATAAACGTTTCAAAAAGTTATTGCAATTTGAGCCTGCAGCAAATGATGCAATATTAGCTTCAGTGTCCCATCCGTTTTTAAAATGAAGTGGGTGCCAAAAATGTTTAAAGAGCATGTAAAAGAGCTTATCCTGATTGAAACACGGAAAATTAATCGAACTGAAAATAAAAAATCAGAGGCTTCAAAGAGTAGTGGAGAGGATATAACAAAGAAGACAGAAGACGAATCTTATTACATGTTTTTTGATGACTCTGATTCCTCTGTTGGTAGTGCCACTAGTGGCGACAGTACAGAATCTACTGGCAGCACCGCTGACTTAGAAACACTTCAATACCTTAATAATAAGGACATCTGCCTAAAAAGTTTAAATACTTATCCAACAATCAAGAAAATATTTTTAAAATATAACACTTGTTTGCCAAGTTCCGCCCCTGTGGAACGACTCTTCTCTTTCGGGGGGATAATAATGACACCCCACCGAAGAAAAATGAGTGATGAGATGTTTGAAAAACTAATTATACTTAAGTCTCATTTAAAACCTTAAGCAACACTTGTACATTGTAGTAAAATATGTTTCTAAATAAAAATAATACATTTTGTAAAAAAGTATTTTATCTTAAAAAAGTATCTGGAAAATATGTATTTTGTATCTTGTATTTCAAATACCTTTTCCAAAAGTATCTTGTATCTGATATCTAAGATACATTATTTAAATGTATCTTGTATCTTGTATTCAAATACTTTTTTCGAGGTATCTTGCACATCTCTGCAGGTCACCCCGCATCTGTTTACAGCCTTCCCCCATTTTAATCCTAATATATACCACCAGTTCATCTGCAAACAACCTAAATTCTAGTTAAAACCAACAAAACAATATTCATAAGAATGATCAATACCAATGGTCCCAATACGCTACTCTGTGACACTCCCATATTCACTTCAACCTCTTTTGATATTGCATTTCCTACTCTAAGGCATAGCTCTCTGCTTTTAAAAAAATCCTCTACTCAGCAAGCTACTTTGTCTTCTATTTCCATAGTTTTGAACTTATTTAAATTCTTTAGCTCACAGATTTTACTAATGTTTTAACTGGACTCTAGAAAATTGATAATTAGCTCTAGATACTTTTGCAAATAAACATATCACATACCCCTTAAAACTTTCATTAACACGCCCGCAGAAGGAAAAAAACTCTGTGCTTCCTTGTGAATAATTTACTTTCTGTTCAAAATAAGATTCCAGTATGATGCACAAGTAAAATAAATAAGACAAAATTCTCAACAACTTAGCTTAGGGAAAAATATAATAATCTGTAGTTAACTTACAGTTTTTTTCCCTTTCGACCATCCTGTCTTCGTTGAAGAATACCAGCTAACCTAAAAACCAAACACACATTTGTAAACAAAACATCAATAATTTTAGAAATGGGACAAACACATTGAAAACAAAAATTAAATAAGGACAACTGCACATTTTCAGACAGCACATACGTAGAATGACATGAGCCAAGTTTTATGTAACTGCCCTTTTAATTCAGGACTACTTATAGAGTAGGCTGAAGCAATGAATTACTTAAGTTAACAATACTATCAGCAATAGCTATAAAGATAAGTGTGGCTCACAACGGCTATACTGCAAACGAACGTCAATTTTTTAACCAACCTGTGATTTTAATACATCATTCTTTGGCCTCAGAAAACCTATTCTACAAATCCTGCCTGCTACGGCCGCCATCATGGACAGAAGGTATAACACCTCTAATCAAATTCAGAAATAATCTATTAAACCGTTTAAACTTCAACTATTCTTTGCACTATTTTAAAAATCGTACGATTTTTTTAGTCGTTTATTTGAAGTGAAATTAATGATGCTTCTGAACATTAAAACTCATTCGTTGTTGACGTCGCATAATCTTTGAGGTCGCCATTTGTATAGCAATATAATTCGACAGTCGTACTATACTCGACGTTAGTGCTGATGGTGAAGTGTTGTGTGCTGTGTCGTTGTTGACGGTCGAACGCGGCAGTAGAAATCAAGATGAGTACGGGAATGCCAGAACTAGGAAGCAAGATTAGCTTAATATCAAAAGCAGACATACGTTACGAAGGAAGATTATTCACCTTAGATCCTCAGGAATGTACGATTGCTCTTGCGAATGGTAATAGAATGGAGTCATTTGTTTATAATAGTTACGCATTTGAGTTGATGAATTATGCTGAATAGAAGAATTTTGAGTAAACGTTTAGAATGCACTATTGAAGCTGATTCCTGGAGCGTTTGAAGTACTTCAGGAAGTTGACAGCTGAAGGGTGTTTGTTATTGCTGTTTCTCTTCCACAACTTTTAAATTCATTCGAATTTTGAAAACCTAAAGTTTAACATTTCTATGTTTTTCACTTCATTCTTTTTTTATAGCTCTTTTTAGTTTTTGAAAGACTACAGAGCTCCTTAACTGTTAAATGGATTGTGGCGCATCGCTTAAACCTGCTTTAACTGTTTCAGTTCGTTCGTTTGGAACCGAAGATCGGGAAACCCAGTACCATGTGGCACCACAGAATGAAGTTTACGATTATATTTTGTTTCGTGGCTCTGACATAAAGGATATAAGAGTTGTCAGTAATGTTGGCCCACTGCCGAATGATCCTGCAATTGTTCAGGCAAGTTTGCTGCTGGATAGTAGCCTATTCTTTCTAGGTGTCAATTGGAATTTTTGTGGAAATAAGTGGTTGTAATATGTATATCATACGACTATATTAAAGTTTGATCACTTTTTTACTCCCCTTTTTTTTTTTTTTTTTGCAAAGGGTATGACTAGGTGGCACTGGGAATGTTTTGTCAGGCATAGAAGATTCAATGAACAGTGTTTTAACGGTTTGCCAGTGCAAGATAATTGCACTGTCCCTAGTTTCTAAGAATATTGTATTCTGGTGGCTTTTAGTTTGAAACTACTAGCATTTCTAGTGAAATTAGCTATTGTGAATGCGATAGCGTATAGAAATCTTAGTTCTCCAGGCTACAATATTGTTCATTCCTTATGCTTGATTATAAAAGGAAAAGGTGATAGTGTAATCACTGGACTCGTCAATGAATTGTGGTTTTGGTTTGAAAGCTGTTGCCTACGTTCACTGAGTGATATTATTTAATATTTGTTGCTCTTAGAACAGTCATATACATCCCTCTCAAATTCCACTCAAAAAGTTCCGTAACATAAGGTGGCGGGTGACTGGGAGAAGGCATATAGTGATGTGTCCTGTCATTCCTTCGAGTATATTATTTAGTAATATGTTTCTATTACACACATCAAGATAATGTAGAACGCATAAACTTCACACAAATTAATAATACACATTACACACTAAGCGATGAGAGGACCCATTTGTTGTCATGTGACTTCCAGCGATGCTAATATTACATGCAACAAAATGCATCAATGACTAACAACGATGATAACCAAACCAACTTCAAGTCCATTAAGCTACAAAAGGAAATCTATGTCCATTTTGGTCCAGCCTACATTCCAACCTATCCGCAGGCACCGCTAATGATTCTGCTTGAAAATCGTGCTAACTTAAATGTTTAATAAATCCAAATTTCTAGCGAATTATGTTTTAACAAGACCCAAACACGGCTCGAGCGCAACGGCAGGGTCCCAAGAAGTAAACGTGCTATCGGCCTGAAATTTACTACACACGTTCCAAAATGCATATTATTTCATAAAACGGTGCATATGAAGCCGTCAAGCGTATGAAAAATGTATAAAGTTGTTTTAGGAACGTGTGTAGTAAATTTCAGGCCGATAGCACATTTACTTCTTGGGACCCTGACGTTGCGCTCGAACCCCAAACACCATATTGGTACAGGCTGCATGTCTACTATAAAAACTAAATTCCTTCGACCTAATGCTGAAACAAGGATATTGCCACACTTTCAACCTAAACATAAGGTATGTTAATATTGCTACAACTTACGGGATTACTGGAGAACGCGATACCGGTAGAACTACTTTCCGCCGCGCAAAACAATGACGTCACAACATGGCGTCTATGACGTAAACACCATCCAACGCAGCAACAAATGTAACGGGACAGCACGGGAACTAGGGGGTTATCTGGGCGGGGAACAAAAAGTCAAAATATTAACGCATATAAAGGGTAAAAACCAAAAAATGGTATCGTCATCTCCAATAAACCCCCACCCGCCCAACTGTATAACACGATACCACAACCTTGAAATCAAACATCACTTGAAAACTAAATTAGAACCCATGCAACCTAATAAAATTTTACACCAAAATCATGATATCCTAAGCACTTTCAAACCATCCGTTCCATTGGAAACGCGTTTCCGCTACATCAACATTAAATAACATACTTGTAATACTTCTACACACGAATTATCATCAAAGAATAATTACTTTATAATAAACCCTAAACCATTTTTTCCGACTGCAAAATTACGCACGAACAAAACGTACACTAATACAAAACAGATAAATCTACTTCGTAAATAATTACTAAATAAATCTTCCGTTAGACCATTATAAAATAATAATGCTAAATCCTAGAACAATTAAGATATCCAATAATACCAAACTTTCTTCCGCCAGAAAAATTAAAAATTCGCGAAAACGTTGTCGCAAGAAACGAACGAGAAAAAAATTACCAATTCACTAAACAAAAAACGTATTAACTTTTACAAACACATGAACACTCACCGTATCAGTAGCCAACTAACCTTACTAATTAAAAAACAAAAAAGCAACTACAACACATAACCCACAATGTCTCATTAACCACCGACACTTATATAAAAACACTCACCAACATAAAATACCCCACAATCCACCACTAAAACTTCCCACAAACACAAGACCGAAAACACACCAATAACTATAAAGAACCAACTACAAACATACACTTTCACTACATTCATCCTAAATACACAAACAATGTCTCTTCAATCACATAACGGAAATCCTACCACCCAACACAAGTCACGAACAACACTCCATCATAACATAAACACATCCGCAATCCGACCAAACACTGACCGCCTATAAATACCCACAATATGTATCGACATCCAATATATATCGAAAATCTCAGATCGAATTCCTCCGCGCAGACACAATGTTATTGTACCGGAATCGCGATCTCCAGTACACCCCAACTTACTTTGATAGACGCTGTAGAATATAAAATCTGACATAACATGCTGGTTATGTTTCTTGACAATGTAATACCTATTATCGTTGGAAGTCGCATGTGTGTACGTAAATGAGACAACTAACGTTCACTTACAGTTCAAAGGTTTATTTTTTCAGCGTGTGATTTTTTTTTTTTTCTCCATATTTGTTCTTTTGATAGCAACATATTCCCAAATATCGTTTAAAGAATGTGTGCATGATCATTATACTTCTCTATAATGCTACTCCCCGTCGCTTGCTGTATAACGTTACAGCATTTTTTGAGGTATCTATGTATTTTACAGCTCTAAGAGCGACATATATTAAATAGTATCACCAAACGAATATGTGCAACAGTTTTCAGACCGGAATAATTCCTTGATTGCACTAGAGCCAGTTAGATTATATGGTGTGGGGGCAAATGACGTTCTCAAGGTTTTATGAATACTCGAATGTGCCATGACCAGACTATATTGCTTTTAGTTGACTAGTGTAGTCTAGAACCTATTAGAGAGACGGAGAGACACAAACTTAGTTTTACCTTGTAAATACACTTCGAAGGTTATGTACTCGTATTGTAGGAGTTAGCCATGGATCAAGGTACAAATGTCTCAAACAGCTGCATAGCTAAATTATAAATACTAAAATCCTGATCTCTTAAAATGCACCATGGAATGTAAGCTGTCAATTTGGTCCTGCACATCAATCTAACCTCAAACTCTATTACATCTCCTTGAAAATGAATATATCTACAGTTTGTGCAAGAATACATTTGGGAAAATGAAGGTTCAAATCCCTGTCCAGCCATCCAGATTTTTTTGTAGATCAAAATAGCTCTAGGTGAATGCTGGGATGGTTCCTTCGAAAGGCAATGAGTGTCTGTGCAGTGTAAAGTCATTAAAAAAAAACCACTCATTCGCTATATGACTTGTAGTACAATCAACAATACAGATTAAAAATAAATACTATATAGTAAACAATGAAATCAAAGGCGCTAAGTAGCGAAAAGGAATTAAATTAGGATAGGGAAATGAACCACCTTTAGATGATGGATGTGTTTGCTCTCAAAATCCATCATCTAAAGGTAAGTTGGTGGCTCATTTCCCTATCCTAATTTTTTATATATAGTGGTCGAGGCTGCATTTCAGATTAACCACAAAGTCTGCTGATATAACTCCTTGAAAACTCAACATGTCTACTGTATGTGCAAGAGAACATTCACTGTGTGCTATCTTTTACAGTCGTAGCAATCTGGGCAGAATGCCACCACAAAACCAGGGTTCGCTTCAATCAAGATTAGTTTCACCCGAGATATGTGATAGTGAGCAAATATATCACTTATAACTAGTAAGTGAGCAGGAATTCAATATTAGCAAATGAAATAGCAGGGGAAAGATTAAGTAACTTTATAAATTCACTGGAATGGGGTACATAGACAAACACATGAAAATCGTGAAAATAGCCCAGATTCAATTAAATAAGATTACTAATGAATATCTAGTCACTTGAAGTATCTTTACCAAGCTGGCAGAGGATGATAGGATTCAATTTAGGTATTACCAGTTACTCATACATAAACTTTGTTTCTTCCATTACGGTAGAGAACAAACTCCCTTAGCTACAAGTTAGAAATGTGCTCCATGGCTATGGACCAAGGGATTAGGTTTCATTGGCTATTTTTCATGTGTCTAACAAGTAACTAACCCATAATTGGCTCATTACATCTTGGTATGTACCCATTGAAGGCTTTCACATGCTATGGGTGTCTGCTAGCCTAGAAACATGCTGCATTTAACCCTTTGACTGCTCTAGACGTGTTAACGCGCGTGGCTACTACTCCAGACGTGTATACACGCGCTGCCTTGCCGCTCTGTCTGTGTTCTGGACGTGTTAACATGTTGGGCTGCTCGGGTCCCTGTGTGCTCTGCGCACTAGCCTCTTAGCGGCCTGGTCATGAAGCCATATTTCCAGCTAGCGTTGTTAGTTGTTTTCCTCATTCGGCCCTTGAGTGTTGGCAACTGCGATCTAATTTGTGTTGTTCTTTTCCTTATAGTTTTCGTCGTGTTTGTACAGCGGAAGAAATCGTGGAGATTCTTACTAGAAGCGTCAGTGAATATGATCTCTTCGTTATGGATGACAGTGATGACTCTTCGATAGGATCTCGATGTAATATTCCTAAGCCGTGTACATCAGCTAGTGGAAAATGACAATTTGTCTCCACCAGATGTGAATATTCTTCAGAATGTGAAGCTACAGATAGTGAGGGTGAAATGTGTGGAAAAAGAGAATGCTTTAGTGATGCGTTTGACCACATGTGGTTGACGATTAAGCTGCAGGACATAAGTGTGGATTAGGTTAAGATTCCAGTAGTTTGTCATTTTTCCTGATATTTCTAACAGAATTTCATATGATATCTATTGCAGATGAGACCAACAGACACGCGAGAATCAATTCACACTATATTTTCACTATGAAGTGGTTTAAAAAGTTCTTTTTCCACATTCTTGAACACTGCGTTTTAAATGCTCACGCTCTTCACAGAGTAGTAACTGGATGAAAAATGCCAGGCTTTTCAGGATTTCCAGGACCCGTCCCCCCCTCTTGTAAGATCAGGTCCGTGAGACGCACCCCCCCCCCCCCCCCTAGAAATCGCCCTCGCAACTTTTTGAGACTTTTATTTTTATTTTTTAGGTCTCAACCTTCCAAAGCTGCACTTTTTGAGAAAATACATTGACTTTCACGTCATTTGTAGACCTTTTTTTAGCTCTACAGTCCAAAAAATTTCACGTGAGATTTCCGTTGACCCCCTCTCCCCCCTTGGTAATATTTCGCCGGACCCCCCCCCCCCCTTTCCCAGTATTTCACCTCACGTAATTTACGGACGCCCCCTTAGAGAAGTTGTTGAAGCATATACCACAGAACAGAGTGAACCTAGCAATGGAAGACGCTCTGATAAAGAATATCGACAAGGATTTACTGGGAGACATTTTCCAAATTTCATTCATATTGCAAATTCAAAGAAGAGCACGCCAATGCGTAAAAGCACTGTATGTTTGAAACAGTGTGTCAAGAAACCAATGCAGAACATGTTATGTATCACTGTGTTATGTATCACCATTTTCAAGGCTTGTCACACAAAAAGAATTACTGATCATAGGTAACTGCAGAGTAATAATTAGATTTATACGCCTCTAAAACTAAACGAAATACAAAAAAGAAAAAAAAAATTAAAGAAAAATATATGTTCAACTTCGCCAGTGGTGGTCCATAGCCCGGATCAAAAAGAAGGCTGGAAGATATGTGCAGAATTTGTGAAAGGTATTCGGAAAGGATCTCTCCATATAAATTACTACGCTCGCAAACTAAAAACATTTCAGTTGCTGTAATATCTATTTAGTATATGAAGTACCGGCATGTTTGCTTACGCAGACCTTCACTTTTAGAGGAGCTTTAAATTGAAAAACTTTAGATGTTATATTAACAGTATTTATTTTGTATCTGAGGTTTCAAATCGCAGAGCGACAGCAGAACGTCGTCGTACACAACGCTCCAGACGTATTCAGTACACAGCGGTCCGGTCGAACGTGGCATTCCAGGGCAGGTAAACAGCTTAGGCCTAAACAAAGCAGCACTCAGCGAGGGCTCGGCCGGGCAAACCGTAGCAGTTAAAGGGTTAAAGGAATTATCTGCCTCATGGAGATGAGAAAGTTACTTCGTCCGAACATGGTATGCATCTGAGGCTTAAAATTATATCAACTCATTACACAATCGGCAACATAAATTAAAATTAAATACTAAAATCCTGGTCTCGTATGCTGTGCTATGGAATGATAGCCGACATCTAATGATGGCTCAAACACATTTGTAAATGAAATTCAAGATCAACTTTTACTTACGGTATTTTTCTGTGGTGTGCCTTGTCATATTTTGGAATGCTTGCCAAGGTATCCACCCATAAATGTGAAACCACATAAAGTTGTTAGCTCGTTCGACAATTAATAAGAAACTCATGACTTCCTATGAACAAAGATAACTTTTTAGCCTAGGCCATACCACATTTTCTTAATAAGATTTGTATTATTCCAGTCATGGGAACAATAAAATGTAGCTAATGACTGTTCTGTGAACGTAAGAGATACCCCTCCCAAGTTCTACAGTCCAGTGTACTCTATATGTGACTTTGTCTATATTTCTATGCTGGGCGGTGTAATCTTCCCACCCCTCACCTTTTGATAATTCTTAGCTAGGCAATAGCGCAATCACTGGGACTCAAGGAATTGTCGTTTCGGTCTGAAAACTGTTGCATATGTTCATTTGGTGATACTATTTAATATATGTTGCTCTTAGAGGTTTATTATTATTCGTGTGTCAAAAACATCCAAATACACAGTTAAATACATTTTGTAAATCAACAACTTTAAACACACTTGGCCCAGTACTTCGCAACCTCAATCTCATTGTGTGCTGCTTGAAACCGGTCTTGGTTGTTGCAGGATGATGGGCACATAGGGCACTCGAACATATGATTCATAGTTTGGTCTTCTCCACATTCGCATTTAATACTGGTAGTATCAATATAACCCCATCTCATTAGGTTTTCCTTAGACCTGCCCACTCGTGTTCGCAATCGATTTAAAGACCGCCAGACGTTCCAGTCTTCTTCATGACCAGGTGGCAAGCGCTCTGCAACTGTCGGTGGTCCCGAGATGTTGGGAACCCTCATTTTCCATAACTGTACTCTTGCCTTTTCAGGTGACCCAATTAGTTCCCGTGATGTTCTGAGGAAGCTTTTCCTAGATTTGAGTCTCTGGGCTGGTGGTATATGGCCATGCAGTGGATGAGCGCTTGCCAAGGTGTAAAATGTATAGATACCTGACAAACTTCACTCGAAAAGTGCCATAACGCGAGCGACTGGGAGAAGCCTTATAGCGAAGTATGACATGCACATGTTCTTTGAATGATATTATTTGGGAATATATTATAAAAGTATAAATATGGAAAAGATTACACACCCAAAAAAAACTTTGAACCGTAAGCGAATGTTGGTAGCCTCATTTACGTGCACATACGCGACGTCCAATGATAACTCGTACATCGTCGAGAAACATATCCGCATGTTATTTACAAGATGTTATTATTCTACGGCATTTAGCAAAGTAGTTTGTGGCAATATTAACGTAGCTTATGTTTAAGTAGAAAGTGCGGGAATGTGCTTGTTCCAGCATTAGGTCGAAGGAATTTATTTTTTATAGTTGAAATGAAACCTGTACCAAAATGGCGTTTGGTTGTTGTTAAAGCATAATTCGCCAGAAATTTTGATTTATTAAACATTTATCATGATTTTCAAGCAGAATCATTAGCGGCGCCTGTGGATAGGTTGGAATGCAGCCTGGACCAAAGTGGACATAGACGCTTCCTTTTGTAGCTTAATGGTCTGTAAATTTCGTTTTTATAATAAAGTTGGTTTGGTTTTCATCGTTGTTTTTTGCTTGTTGATGCATTTGTTGCAGGTAATATCGCTGGAAGTCTCATATAACAAATGGTGTCCTGTCATTGCTTAGTGTGTACTGTTACAACAGTTTTTTTTTAATTTTGCGTGAATTTTGTGCGTTATACAGTATCTTCATGGGTGTAATAGAAACAAAAGTTAATAAATAATATAGTTCAAGGAATGATAGTGTTATCACTATACATAGCAATATGCTTTCTCCCAGTCGCTAGTGGTATAGCGTTACGGCACTTTTGAAGTTAAGTTTGTGAGGTATCTATACATTTTACACCTCTAAGAGCAACATATATTAAATAGTATCACCAAACGAACATGTGCAACAGTTTTCAGACGAAAACTAAAACTCCTTGACGAGTCCCAGTGATTGCGCTATTACTCTTAGCTAATTTACTATTGCACTTCCTTTAGCCGAAGATTGACTGCATTAATTTCTTTAACAAACCACTTATTAATAGAAAAGTAGTAGAGGACAGGAACAATTGCAAATAAAATAAGTGGATTGATGATGAACCACACAAATTTAAATTATATTCTGTTTGATTTAAACAATTTGGCTACAAAGATCCACACCCGAAATTGGAACAAGTATTCAAACCAACAAGTTTATTAAATTGTCTAGTAATAGACAGTTCTACTATCACCAATTTGTCTGCACCTAAGATTCACATGTAAGTAGTTAACAAATCGTCTTGATGGAATTAGTTTTCTTTATATCAAAACCAGTAGTGAGAGTTTTGACAGATACATACGGAGAGAGAAATTTTAGTGGGCAGGATTGTGGTGAAGACAGGTACACATAGAGCAAAATAGAGACACTGAGGACCCTGTTGTTCAGCCGGCCTTACTCTCTGGTGAACTGTATACGGGATCGTCTGATATCTTTCTGAGAGGGGCAATACGAACATTGGCTTTCTAACTTTGTTGCCATGAGTAATCTTGCTTGAGGTTCTTAATTCTATTTCTTATTAACTATTTAATCCTACCCACAATACTTAAGAGTTCCTAATTATAGTTAATAACACTTTTTATCTCTTGCTTATGTCTAGTGGCACCAGAATATCTGCCCCGATCAAATGTGCCTCGTTTCATTATGAATTCAGGCACTTTTGGTAATCGCTGTACACTAGATCACATTTTCTGGGTTGACAACCTGTGTTGAAAGCTTTATTTTGTCTTGATGTAGGCCTATATTTGTTTTACAGTTGGATCTGCGTCTGCATTTGGTTCTTCACCTGGTTCAGCAACAGTGCATAAATCACTTTCCATCATTACCATTTTCATTTAACTCCACGAAGCATAATTTATGCCATTTGACTTGGTTATCATTGCAGTTCAGTGATCATACATTTAATGATTTGCACAACTTGTGTGTGTCTTAACTTTCGTGTTAACAACCCTTAAACAACTTTTTTTTGAATTGATGCTGCAATTTTTTACAAATGCACATTAAATTTTAGTTTGAAACACCTCTGCAATGTATCTGGGCCTATAACCATTTTTATTATTATGTTTAGCACTTATGAAATTAAGGAAAATGGGAGCGGTTTCTAGGCGATATAAATAAGAAAAGAAAGAGAAATTAACCCACCACATATTAAAGTTGACGGCTGCGATGAGAGGGAACACTTATGCTGACAAACAACTACACAATATTACACACTAATTAGTCATTAGGTAAGGTGCGTTGTGTACTCGCGTACTAAGCCTAATGGCCCATTTTTCTACTAGTGAACAAGCATAAGTGTTCCCTCTCATCGCAGCCGTCAACTTTGGTATGTGGTGGGTTAATTTCTTTCTTTTCTTATTTAGTTTAGCACTTAGGCATGTGAAATGTTAAAATTGTAAACCAATATGTTATTTCAACAAAGAACTTTTTATTAAACTTCACACACTCTGTGGGTAATACAACATGTACAACACTTAGATAGCCTAGAGAGATTATACAGGGAGTGTCAAAAATGACTTTGGAATGATATAGAAATTTATTGAAATAATTTGCAGAATTGGTAGATTTCATTTTGTAGTAAACAACCTAGTTGTTCTTCAGTACACCATTAGCTTCTATGATTGCCCTTTCCTGTAAAGGTACATTAGGGTGTCCCTTATAAGAGCAAAAATAATTTTTGTATCCAAATATTCAAGCACATACCATCTAATTCTTTTTAAATCACTGTAGCTTACTTACATAAAAAAAAAATTATCCTCCTACGATGACGTTAACCCTTGCTGAATAGACCTGAAAGTTTACGAAAAAGGCTTATTTTGACTATAGCTTGATTTGCGACTACATTATTAAAATTTTATATAATTCTGGGTTAACAGTGAAATCCAGACAACAAAAATAATACTTAATTTTTTAGTGAGACAGAAGTATTATTATGAGGAGTATTTTCTTTTTAGGACCCTTTTTTTTACGGTGCAGGTACAATGTTCGGTGTTTTTGCATGAAAATTGTTTTCGTTCTTCTTCGGCTGTAATTAAACCATAATGCCTACATTAATTTTACAGCTCTTTCAGATGAAAGGCCTTTTTTTAAAGCCTGTACAAAACCTGCAGTTTCTTCCAATGAAGAAACGCTTTCCTGAAGAACACTGCTGTAAATTTTCAATCGAGAAAACAAATATTTGCTCTATGCGGATACAAATTGTGGTTTTTCTTAAAGAAAATATAGGTAAGCAAGTTGCAAAAGATACAAAATCATGTACAATGTACACATAAGACTGCTAATTATACATACCATACAAAGTAGCCAGATATTTCTGCCATCAAAGGAGTGTACCTTTCCACAAAGTCGGATGTACTCTCCTTTTCTAAATTGCATACCATTTTGCGTTCCTTGCTCAATTTAAGTTAAAAACGTATCTTGAGTAAATAAATGGCTCTCGCAAAAAAACACGCTTGATGCACTCCACGAGGATGCCTTATTTTTAGTTCGTTGCCACTATCTCCATCCAAAAATATAACTCGTAGCTCAATTAGTGCTCTGTAGTTGTCTCTCACAAAGGATATTTTTTTAATGCATCCAAATAAAAATGTAACAACTGTTCTATTTGTCATTAAAATGTTTTCTTGGAGTGCTTATATCAATTTGATGCCATCATGAACAATGTAACAACTTTTCTAACATTTACTCCAGAAGTGCCCAGGAACCATTGAGACGACGTATGCTAGATGCCATTGTGTCGCAGCTCATTAACTGCACTTTATCACTTACCCAGAGTATTCAGAACGACTTCACCTTGGTCTTTATCAAGAAGTTGTTCACTATTACGAAATGTAATTATGAGACAGATTGGCAGTCATTCTTTGGAACTTCTTACACCCAGACCAGGCAACATCTTGCCATTCCACTGAATGGTCACACTTTGGGTCACATAATTTTTAATCGGTTATTATAGGCTTCTGCTCATTTCTTCCTAGTGTGTTCTCATTCCTTGAATGGAATCGTCAATACTAAGTCAAAGTGCCTCTATGATAACTTGAACGTAAACTGAATCTCTTGCATTTAACTGGCATCTATCCAAGGCAGCTATTAAGTTAGGAATAATGATATATTTTTTCTTCTGTGCTTTGCAACAGTTCCTGATCGAATTATTTCGGGTGGGTTTGTTAAATGCTCTCCCTGATGTTCTCCAGAAATAGAAGATGTATCGTTGAGTTTTTCAGATAACAAATCATAGGACACTGAAGAGCTTGACTACCCGTTGGACCATTTATATTTAAGTACTTTTCTCTTCATTTATTTTCATTTGTTTTACCATTTATTCTTTTTCAGCTAGTTTTCCATACACACACATCAAGCAATCTGGTTTCCCTCACTCCCTCTGTCGTTGCAAGATTTTAGCCTATTTGGTATACATCCTTTCGAGGGTGTAAGCGTGTGCAATACCATAAACATTATCCAATTCACGTTGCAAATCCTCTTCCCTTCACTTATTTACTTGCACTTGTAAGAGACTAAGCCCTACTAGGGGTGGAGTATAGGCTTAGTACCTTATCTGAAAGTTTACTTGATTAGAAAAATGTTCTGACTTTATATTAATAATTTTTAAGTGACCATGTAGCCTGCCTGGAATTCTCAACTGAAATGATTGGTCACCACCAAGTTTAACCCACAAACTTAGCAAAGGTTCTAGTCTACTATGAAATCACAAAGTTCACTTGAATAAAAATTTGAAGTTTATTTTCAAAGTCTCATTTTTAAAAATTTGCTTTCTACAGTTGAGTAGGCTATCGAACAGACAATTTCCAAAAATTGCAAAGCTATGGAGAGAAGATAATACCAACTGAAAACCCCTTTTAGAAAATTCACAAGTTCATGGTAGTTGCAAAGAAAATCATCATGGCCGACACACGTTCCTAGCCTGGCTCAGCCAGTTCCAGCTACAAACCAACACACACCGCGACTACCGATGCATATTCACCTTACATAGAGTTCCTGGAGTAAAAACCAACCCCCTCTACGAGGTCCCTGCTTATATACCCCATCCGCGTGACATTAGGTATTCACCTACTTACCCAAAATAGTATAAAATGATTGTGATTATGGAAGGTGTTCAAATTTAACTATATATAGTCTTGTCCTCAAGGTACATAAAAAGTGTTTAGTGAGAATTCTCGAATGATTAGTTTGCTTAAAAATGAATTTAGTTTAAACGGCGCAGTGATTGTATCAGACAGTAAGTGGGGGTTTCCCTATCTCTATGTTGAATTTAAGCCAATTTTTGGTAATCCTGCTGGATTGCAATTTATCGCAATAAAATGGAGTATGTAGACAAATGTAGACACATTTCTTTATTTTCAATAATAATAAAAAATGGCTGTCCTGTTTCATTAAGGCTGATAAAGTTGGAAAGAAAATGTTCATAATTGTATTCCAAACAGTTCATTTGTTTTTCCTCTAAAGGCTAGACATGTTTATTTTAGGTGTCTAGTTTAGTGTGCAAGTTTTAAACTGTCATAAAATTTCAATTTTTTGGGTACTGTCTTTGTACACACAACTCAACTGGTTTGATTTAAATAGCGATGTGTAATAATCACTGGTTCTTGATCATTGAGTTGGAGACATTGGAAAGTTAAAATGAGACCTGTAAGGAGTGGGAGTAAAATTATCCCTCCTTGCAGCTCATAACGCACAGACTACATTACACATTAAAGTTGGAGGGGCTAAAGTTAGTTTCATGGTTTGCACCAGTAATCGAAATTATTTACTGGATTGGCTGGCTGACTTGGCAATATCACTACACAAAAATGTGTGTAGAATCTCTTGTGACGAACTGTTGCAATGTTGCTACTGTGATAAGTCTTCATGGAAATTCAGATATACTGGTACACTATTAGAGAAGTACAAAATATTTTTTTAAAAGCATTTAAATACAAAATGCAAATACTTTCTTGTTTTTCTACTTTAAATATAAAATGGTTTGAAATTTTAGTATTTAAATACAAAATGCAAAATAGGTATTTTAAAAATACTTTTATTAAAATAAAATACTTTTTTCATTTATTATGTATACCTTATTTCATTTAATTCATAGAGTTTAACACCTCTATTTATTCAGAAAAGACAACCTTCATGTTCATCCTACAAGGCCTCACTATAATCCCATGTTCTACTGGAGCAGAACTTGCCAAACATGTACTATTTTTTAGGAACACCTTTTTTACTGTTCGATTTTTATTTCACAATTTTCGATAATTTGAAATCTAAGTCATAATGTATGTCAACAATCAGTTCATCACTTTATTAAATGTACCGAGATCCTTTTAAATCTCCAGAAAGAAAGTGTAGGAACCTCTTCTTTTAAATATGTTACGATCAGTTCATTAAACGGATACACCCAGATAGCGTCCCTTGGATTGCTCGAATATGGTAGTGTAGTATGGGACCCACATTTTGCGTATCAAATACAGGGATTACAGGGCGCAAAAAAGGGCTGCTAGATTTTTCTGGAAATTATCGCAGAATGCAATCGGTGACAGGTACGATAAAGGAGCTGGAGTGGAATTCGTTGCAAGACAGGAGGGTGAGGAGGGTCATGGGAGTGTACAGGGCGTATACTGGTGATGAGGCATGGAAAGATGTTGCAGTAGGTATGAAAAGTAGTTCATGGAAGGGAAAAGATGACCATGAGCACAAGCTGGCACTCAATTTCAGGCACAAGGGTGTGGGAAGATTTTCTTTTTTAGGTAAGGGTGTCAGGGATTGGAATGAGTTACCAATGGAAATGATGAATAACTTACCAAAAAAGTTAAAAGAATTTAAAGTGAAAATTTGTAGATGGCGAATTTAGGTGGGTGCAGGATAGGGGGAAGTTGGGTGTGTAGGGAAATTGCCACCTGAGCGTGTGCTCCATTGCAATTAAATTAAATAAATACCAAATATCTGCCATGGTACATACAAAATTAGTCACTTTTACAGCTAGTTTAGTATTTTATTTGTATTCCATGGATTTTTCAGCATTTTTTTTTAATTGCAAGTGCAATGGCACAATTTTTGGTGGGCTTGATAACTGCTGAATAACACCTGCAATTATAGTTCTAAAGGAATCATTTCCACAGTCCATGATGGTGAAAAAGTATCAACTACAAAATTCATAACTAACGTGTAAGAAATCAACTGAATTTGGTAAGATAGTTGAAAGAGTGGTATGTTTAATTTTTTCAAAGTGCCAACAACACAATTTCTTCTTTGTATGTTGAGATCTGATTATGATAAAATCTTCTGAAATGTTAGCATGACGTTTCGATCAAAAATAAATACATAATTTGTACTTTCTTGCCTTACTTGTTTTACTACAAATAAAACAGAATTAATTGTTACCAATAAAATTAACATTTTTGGCACTTGATTCTCAGACCAGAATAATGTTTGGTGTTGGTACTACAAAACGAATAACAAATTAATATAACCCACTGAATTGCTAGTATATTATTCAAGAAGTTTGTAGTAGCACTAACACTTCCTTTGAGAATTTTTCTACATATCTTGCAAAATACAGATAACTGAACAAAACTGGCATAAAAATTACTAACAGAACCATCACAACATGCAAATCGGCAGTGGCATCATTAGATGAGTCAATACTGTCAAACCCATTGTTATTTGTGTAAAACCAAGTTCTCATCTTTTATTTGTTAATGTTTCCAATAGTCTGAATATCAATATTCATGAAATATACTGTCGAAATTAAATAAAAAGTATGAAAAGCCAAGAGAAGTATTTTCCAAATAGAAAATATGTTTGAAAAAGAATTTCAAATAAAATGCAAAATGCTTTTTAAATCAAAGTATTTTAAATACAAAATAAAAATTGGTATTTTATATTTGCATTTGAAATACATGTATTGGATCCCGGCCCTACATAACCCAGTATCTTCCCATTAGAATTGTGACAATGAATGTATGCACTTCAGAGAGGGGTTTGAATTAAGATAAACGTGGAAATAATGGGAAGATATGGTAGAAGGGAAAAAACTGGGGGGAAAGGTTTTTTTTAAATTATTTAAATTTATGCAGCTTCTTTTATAAAATTTCCTTTCTAAACTAACTCTGCTTCATAATTCTGTGTTTGTACAAATTTTGTATCCTTGACAAGACAGTTTTTACAGATTAATCTTATGTATTATACTTCGCCATTTTCAGTTATGTTTTTAGACTAATTACTTTTTATTTACTTTGAAACTGGCATTTAAACATAAAAAAAATTGAGTGAAATAATATTTCTACTTAAAAGTAATGAAAGCAAAATAATACTGTTTCAGCTGTCGGTACCATCTGGCTTGTCATCTACAGCATATCAGACCCAGGGATTTTCTCATCCAGTGCTTGGCCATATGGGACCGTCACTTGCTCAGTATCAATCATCATATGGTGCCATGGGTTCCATGGCTGGTCTTCCAGGTGCAGTTGTTCCTAATCTTGGTCTGCACCCTGATCATCGTTCTATAAACAAACCACAAAGTGAGTTAGTTATGCCAGTTCAGATTCCAGAACGGGAACCAACCAGCAGCAAAGACCAAGGTGCGAGATATGGTAATTGCTTTTGCTATTTCGAGGGCATGCTTCAGGAAAATTGCTTTTGTGCATGAAGGCTTTTTGTTCCTTTTCTGGCATGCAGGCCCTGTTTTAATTTTCCTCAGTTTATGTGATGGTGTTGGGGTAGGTACAATAGGTTTTTGTAGTTGTATGTTTTTGTTTCTTGCATTTCCTAATGGAGACGGGGCACTAATTTCACTAATTCAAACCTATTAACTTTTTGTATTGCTGTATGTATTAATTCTATTCATTCAAGCATATGAGAAATTGTTCAGGTTGTAAACAACTTATAGAATCGCTTTTTGTTTGTGAGAGCTGAAGGATACAGATGACGGCGGCTGTGGGTTATGAAAACAATGACAAACAAATGTAGCATAATATTTTAGTGCTTAATCTTATTCTTGCAAGTAGGTGAGACACTTGGCAATTGGGGGGGGGGGGAGAGAGAGAGAGAGAGAATTAGTTTTTTACAGTAGGCAATAAGCAGTGGGTCAAATATTTTATGTAATAATGAATATAAACCCATCACTTGCCTAAGTTTGAGGGTGGAAGGATATGAGAAACACAGTTGTACAATATTTCAGTTCAACAGCTTATTTGTGTTGAGGTAAGAGCCATTTGTTAAGAAAAAGGGGGGGGGGGGCTGTGTGTGCACAAGGTGACTTACTGTGAGTGGGTTTGCTGTGGAGAACAAAGTGGGAGAAGTGTGTTTGAAAGAAACCTGAGTAAACTATTGATAACCATGAAGAAAAAAAATATTGGTGGAGACAGAAAACACTAATAGATGTAAGCATATCAATTTATATATAAGATAAACAATGAAATGAAAGGGGCTAAATAGCAAATAGGATAACAAATTAGGACTAATGTTTTTGGTGTCTTCCCCCCCCCCCCCCCACGCAAATTAGGCACAAGTAGCTGAGAAGTCACTGGTACACCAATTGTTACCAGATCTTTAATACAATGTTACGTGTCTGTAATATAAATTGGAGACAAACAACAATATGGTTAATACTTGCATGTAATATAAAGGTTGTGAATAGTAAAAGAATTTTTTTCCCCCCACAAATTCATACCATTTTACTGAAAGTGCTATTAATTGCACGTTTATAAATTGGCTAATTCCTGCCTCTAATTAATCAAATTTGAATCTAATTATTCCACGAGTGGCATGACGTAAGAGTGTAGAATAAATCTCTTAACATAACCTAAAAATGTCTAGCATTGATTTTTGAACTGCAATCTGAGCTAAAGATCCAGATCTCTGGAGATCAGTGGATAACATAGGTTTAATTGTGTCTAACTTGACTGCCCCCTCTTTTCCCCATAATGGCAAATCCATCTCTAAATTTATCTGTAAGTGATGGGTTTACTTTGTCTACTCCTCTTTGATATTTTTACTTCATGTCATTGTTTACTGTTCTGTTACTATGACTTTATTAATCTATTGAAGAATAAGGCTGGAAACTATATTTTAATATCTAGGTATAGTGGTCTTGGAAGTATTGTACTAATAAATGGTAATTATTCTAAGGTTCAGGTTTGGATTTGTGTGTTTTGACCTGACAGTCATCTAGTAGAGTAGCAGTAATACGTCCTTTTTATTTAGCTTAGATCTTTTCAGTTCAGTAAGAGTCGGCTAGTGATAAAACCATAGTAATTTCTTCCCTTTTGCTAAAAAATTAATGCTGTGTGTAGTATCCACAACTTTTCATTTTTATAAAGGTTTTAGTTATCTAGCTTAAGCATAAGGAATTGGTCTCTTTTACTAGTCTCAAAAATTAAACTAGGAAATGATGATAGTTTGGCAGCATTAACACAATTGAGATAAATTGGAGATTAATCTTGGTAATACAATATACAGAATATAGTTTCATTTATATTTTAAAAGATTTATTGTAAAGGAAAGGGGTGGTAAAATTGTGATCTTGAAACTTCAGAGAAATGCTTGGCAATTGATTTCTCCAGTACAGGAAATTTACAGGAGCAGCTATTAAAACAAATATTTTATTTGGCTTATTAGTAATAGTTTCATGAGATGACCAGTTGCAACTGCCTATAAACTTCTGCACGAGTTTAAAGGGAAGGAAATTAACAGAGTTTGTGTATTGGGTTAAAATTTTATATATTTATAGGAAATAATAGATAAGTAGCAAAAAGGAATTGGAAATTAGGATAGTGAAATGAACCAAGACTGACTTTGGATGGTGGTTGCATGGTGTGAACTAGGTATTGCAAACCAGCAAAGTGGGATCCTGCATAATTAGTCTGGAGGATCCCGCTCAAAATTAACTGGATCTGCAAAATGCGGCGAAAATGTGTGTCAGTCTGCGTGACTTGCTGTCACGTTCTTTTCCAGCCCCACTCTGTCTCAATTGGATGTATTGCAGTGTTTGCCTTTACCCTTGCAGCTGGCATTTGACTAGTGTGAACAAAAGTTTGTTTTTGTCAACATTTGTCATTCGTATCTAAATAGATCCACTTTTACGTATTCACTAAAACTTGCTTTTGTTTTGAGAACACATTTCTAGAATTTGAGTTGTGTATTTAGTACAATTTTCTTCCTGTATAAGTAGTATTTTTTGTCACACACGTCATCTGTATTTGCAAGTAATTAACAACTTCCTGTATTTGCGGCTGAAAATTTGATTATTCAATGATACGATACTAATGTAATATTAATGATTGCATACCTATTTAACAGTAATTAAAAGGTGACTGTATATCCTTTGACTTGTTATCTCGCCTGCTGCCTCAGTGCGTTTGATACACGTTTTTTGATGAAAACTGCCTGCTTACATGTGCCGCTCTGGCTTTCAGTTAATCGCTCTTGAGATGATTTGGTCGGTTGCCACAGCACGTTATTTCTGAGTGAAGAGCATGCGTCCTTCCTTGTTGTTATTTTGGCTAAAGGCAAAAAAAAAAGTTGTAATGAATTCTTCACGGGTGTACTGGAAAATTGTTGTAAAAACTCCATACCATGGGCGCCGGGAGGGGGGTGCACTTGCACCCCCCTGACATCCCGGGTCGCCCGTAAATTTGGGCCGATAGGGGGTGGGGAGCACCCCCTACATCCCGCATGCATCCCGGGTCGCCGTGTGGGCAGTAGTAGAGCTTTATATGTCAAAAAAGTTTCTTTTCTTACATAGTAAAACCGAAATACTTGATAGTTCACTTCTTGGCGAGTAGTTTCTTTTAATAACAATGAATCGACTATAAGATCAACCATGAAATCAGGAGACATAATGAATCCCACAAAAACAATTCTTGTAAAAATAGACAAAGTGCTTGTGCAGTGAAAAAAAGCTGAGATCTTGTTCTGAACCAACTCTACACTTTATATATTCACTTCACTTTGTTAAATAGAATGCTTTCTCTTGGTGTTATAGATTGTTTATTTAGAATAGGCAGAAAAATAAAAAAACTGACTTGGCCATTATACATACCACGTTTTTTTAAACTGCTGTGATTTATTGTATGGTACATATGACCTAAGACTGAATATTTTGCATTTTTTATTATTAATTTAAAAAATTGTTTAGATTTTAAATAAAGTAAAGCTCGAAATATTCATAACAGGCTAAAAAATTTAATATCATTTTTCCAGTTAAAATATTGTTAATTTTTATCATTTAACATTAAAACAGATTAACAGATGTTTATTATTTAATGTAACACTTCAAATAACTTTTTAAAAATATGGGTTGAAAAACTGTTAGTGCCAATCCCACGCGATTGCAATCCTTAGTGTGAATACACACAAAAAAGAAACAAAAATAACAGATATTTTGGGTCTTGGTCGTGTGAGTCTGTGAGAGAGAAATATTATATTTATTTAATACAATAATTGTGACTGTGGAGTACTATCATCACTTACGAATGTTATTTTAATTAAAAAGAAGTTACTGAGGGTAAAGATAGAACACGAGTAAAATATAAATAAGGAAGGATATGGAAAATAACAGTTGAAGATGGAAGAGCCATGGTGAAAACAAAAGTATCGACACACTTTATGGAATAAATTTGTCATGATTGGAGAACATATGGCAAGGAGATGTATGTACACTGCCTCTGTATGATGAGTGTACATCCAATCCCCATCACAGTGGGGGGTGGTGGTGAGTAGTAACGCTCTGGCCTTGTGTTCAGGAGGAAATAGGTTTGAATCCTTGTCTGGTCAATCTGATTTAAGTTTTCTATGGTTTCCCTAAAATCAGCTCCATAGTTTCATGGCTGAATTCTTTCCCATTCCTCACCCTCTAGTTGTTTCCACCTCTGCTTCGATGAGGTGTAAAGCAATAAGCAATAAATGAAGAAAATAGAAAACTAGTTCCATGCAGTATGTTCTCTAATCATGGTCAAGATTTGTACCAAAGTATTGTGAAGTGTTTACTGTGGCCCTCATATCTTCATCTATGATGAGTGATAGATTTGTTTTTCAATTTTTTTATTTTTTTTAAGTAAACTATTAAGTGTTGGTTCTGGCTATCCCAGATTTAACTATAGACATAGTTGATTTTATGACCTCAAATTTTCCTGAATGTTGTGGTTCCTCTAGGAAAATGTATTGTTCCTTATTAATTCTCAAAGTTTTTGCTAGCCCTTGCTTTGATCCCACTGAGCACGTTGTTCCTTCTAGAAAGTCTGCTTGTAACAGTAAAATAGTCTTAAACCTGGTTTTGGTGTGTAGGTCCGTAGGTTACTTGAAAGTGTAGTGTTGGGCTCGGAACTTTGTTTCCAAATCCAAAGGACTTGCATACCAATAAAGTTAATTATTATTGCCCATAAAATAGCAAGACTTTACTTTCAATGTGATACTCCAGAAGTGTATAACCAGTTACAGTGGAAATTAACATTTTGACTGACATTATTTTGGGATTTGTATATCATAATAAATCAGTTTTAAGATGGTGAGTAAATCCGTGACTTGCCTAAACTGAAGGCAGGAGAAAATGCAAATGTAGTTTCTGATGATCCTATTATCACATAGCATTCAGCCAGGCTAGTAAGGTCACCTGCAACAACAGGTACTGGATTGTGCTGCCTTGAATTCCGTACTAGGCTGGCTTTTTTTCTGTGTAATCAAGGATTCACATGAAATATTGTGCAAGAGTTTCTCATTGGCCTTCTGCCTTCAGTTTGATAATTTTATTCTCTAGCCTTATTTACTTAAAGTTGCCTAGTTTCCTTACTTCATTACAGTTGTGATGTGAAGTAGCCTACACAGGTTTATGGCTGGATGATTTAAAAACATATTTTGACTGTTTTTGTCTTAATCTCTATCTGCTCTTTGAAAAAGACCTGAGGTACTCTGATGGATGGATTTTTGTCCTCGCTGTCACTTCTGTAGACGGCACGCATTTCGCTGCCAGGTGACCAGTGGGAATCGTTGCTATTTATGTGCATCATAGTTCCTCATGCTTGTTCATTTACAACTGCCAGCCTTAAACTTGATTGAGCCTGGTGGGTGGGTGAAGAGTTCAAATCCCCATCTGACCAACCTAATTTTGGTTTTCTATGGTTTCCTAAAATTACTGCTGTCAAATGCTGGGTTGATTCCTTCAAAAAGGCCATGACAAAATTTCTTCCTATCTTTTTACCCCTGGGAGTATGGTATATATAAATATGGGGAAATTCTGCATCAAACAGACCATCAATTATGACCTGATGCTCTGAACTAGTGCTAGTGCTACATAAGTCTGTTACAACTAGAGAAGTCCGTGGTTGCAGAAAATTGTAATACCACCAAGAACCTTAGGTGTTAATTTCTCTACTGTGTACTAAAGCTAACCTGGACATTTGTAAATATGTACATGTGTGATGGTTGTTTTGAGAATGATTTATCTTAGAGGTATAATAATTAAGTCAACACCACTATTGCTTAGTTGGCCATGCAGACAGTAACGTAATTCCTTTTTAAACCATGTTGTTGATCTGGTCTTTAATCGGTGTGCTAATGACTTAGTTGTTTACAAAGCCACAACCATCAGTATGGCTGAATTGGGACTAAGTTTGTTCCTGTTTGTTTTCATTGACTGGAGGTTTGAAGGAGCCTTAATGTAGCCTTGTCATTTAGTATTTGTCATATTAAAGGTGTGAGTAGATAAAAATATATAGAAAGCATAAGTGAAATTAAAGAAGAGACATGGATAACAGTATGGAAAGAGACATGACATCTTTGAGGCAGAGGTAAAAAAGGCTCTAAAGAATCAGAAGTAATGTTGAATCTATAATTTGCTAGCAGAAGTGTTGAAGAGTTCAGCAAATCAAGGAATGAGGGAAATGGTCTGCCTTTGTAATGAGATATATGACAAAGGGAAATAGCCAGACGACTCTCATAACTGTGATACCAATTCAGGAAAAAATACAAATAAATGTGAAGAGCATAGATTACTATTCTAATTTCACATGAAGCTGTATTGAGTGCTGAACAGAAGGCTATATCGAAAGTTAGATGGATTGGATAACAGTTTGGATTTAGGAAAAGAAAAGGAACAAGATGTGCTATTGGCCTGTTAAAAATTATAAGGGAAAGATATATTGATAAAGGAAGAGAAATTTAGGCTGTCTTTATTGACTTTGAAAAAAACCTTTGGCCAGCTGCAATGGAGAAAGATGGACATCTTGAAGATGAAAGGAGTAGATTGGAAGGAGAGAATGTTGGTATAGAACCTATATTTATAACTGGAAGTAATAATAAAGATTAGAAATGAGATGTCGGGAGAAAGTAATATTTTCAAAAGCTTCATCAATACAGAAAAAACTATGAATATGGTGATTGGTAAAGGAAGAAAACTAAGTATTAAGATAGGACTCGCTGATATCAGCCAAGTAAGATCCTTCAAATATCTTGGAAGTACAATCACTGAAGACATGAGATGCTACCAAGAGGTAAAAACTTGTTGCTGTCGTGCAGGAAGCATTTAATAGGAGGAGGCCGTTATTGATGTGGAAAGTAGACAAATCATTGAGGAAAAGATTTGGCAAATGTTTTATATTAAGTGTGGCTCTGTATGGGGCAGACACACTGAGGTGAAAAGATGAAAAATTGATAGAAGCAATTGAGATGTGGATGTGGAGGAGAATGGCGAGGATAAGCTGTATGGTAAAGTGAGTAATGTTGAAGTGCTGGAAAGGGTTGGTGAAAGGAGGAAACTACTCCAAATCGTAGAAAGAAAGAACTTGATGGAACACTTGCTGGGAGGGGAGCACTTTTTAAGATGCCTTGGAAGGACCAATTTGTGGGACTAGAGAGATGATGATGCTGATGATGGTATGGTATGTGATATTATGGTATGATATTACATGATGTTGATCATCATGAACAAGAGGAAAGACTCTTATAATTTAATGATTATTTTATGGACTATCCATGTAGCTAATTTAATTGTAATTTGGGAGAAATTGGCACAATTTACAGTCTCTGACCCAGAAGTTGGTAATGAGAGAGAGTGCAGTATGTTGTCAGCATAGATGGACATCAGGCTTCCTGTGCAGAAAGTTTAGTAAAAGAGTAAATCTCGATACATGCATCTGTGTCTGAGTAGGGCAGTGTGGACACATGGTCATCCTAGTATGTCTGAATAATTGACCACAATAATTTTGAGGAGTGCATTTTGTTCAACACCTGGCTGAACTTTGTGGATAAGTGAGAACATAGAAAAAAGGCTCATTCTGTGCTACTATCAAAGTAAATGAAGTTTCACTGTGGCCCAGGTATCTGTGTAAGCTCGTTGTACTACGTTATTTTCATATAAGTATTTACAGTATCCTGAGACAAATTAACTAAATTTGACTGGTGGCCACTTCGGTGAGTGTAAATTACCAGTGGGCAGTGATGAGTGGTAAGTATAGGACAGACATGTCATAGCTCCATGAACAGCCTTTCCATTGTCCCTTTTGCTCATTTGGAGTGTTCATTAATCTGAACTATATTAATGTTTTAAAGTGAGTATGTACCAAAAACAAATGTCAAAATATTCTGATAGCTACAATGACAGTGGTCATAGAATGGACTTTGAAAATGTCAATTTGCTGGCACTGGCTCCTTACATCTTACTGGCCACACCATTAATAGATACAGGACTCTGAGTGACACATGGAAACTGGCACTGTAAGTCTTCTGACAATTTGATAGGTTAAAGGCAGGAAGCAGTAATAGAGAAAGCATGTGTAGAGCAAATTGGCCTTATATACAATGCCTGTTGGTAGTCAGACAGCACATGCAGCAACCCTGTGTTGACAGCCTATTTACGCTGGTAATTAGACTTTTTAAAGAGCTAATATGTACAGTCTTTGACATTACTTGTGGCCGCTGCTGAAATATTCTATCACTCTTATTTTGCACAATCTGGCATCAATGTCATCCCAGGCAACAGGAACGCAATACTGGCTCCGCCTCCTCGCAATTTCATTGGTGGATATTTTATTCAGAGCCATCTATACTGCAGATTTTTCATTTCCTTAAGTCAATGCAGGAACCAATTGGCCAACAGGTAGGAATTAAGCTCCTCCCACTGACGATTCTTATTGGCTGAACAGTTCATCATCCCACCATTACATTTCTATAATACTTTACCAAAATTCAGATCTTGAAACGTTTCCAAAAAGTTGTAATTAACGGGATTGCATTAAAGTGAGGCAGGAAACAGGCTCAATGCTGTATATTACTACGGTTGATTAGCATAAAACTATAACGATAAGATTGTTATACTCATTTTGATAATTCCTTCGGATAATATTTCACTCATATATCTGGTCAGTCCACAAACCAAGGGATAATCATGTTCCATGAGGTAGAATTTTTATTACTACGAAACTACAGAAACAAGAAATTATTTCGGAAGTGTCTCTCTCCAAGATGGATTGAATGAAACAGTCTTCCTACGCTGCGTTGTATACGCCTATTCGAGGAAAGTAGCACCGAGCTTCCAGTGGTCCTATGGTTAGCGTTCTGGGTTGCTGAGCGAGCGGTTCCGAGTTCAAATCCAAGTAGTTCTTATTATTTTTTTTTTTAATTTAGAAATCTATCTTTACTTGTATTTTATTTTTAAGCGTACCGACACTGCACATTGCTTATTAGTATAAGGTATCCATGATTCTTTCCTAACTGCGTCAGGAAATAAGATAAACATCTGCGAAACTACCCAATGTTTCGTAACTAATAGCCGACGTAAGCATGAAAGATTTGCGGCAGCAGAACTGACGAAAATCTACACGGGTTTCAAGCCGCGCCGAAATCATATCATCTGTCCCTTTTCAAACTACACACATGTTTCCAATATATTTATTTCACAGTAGAACGATCATCGCGTTTCAGAAAGAAATAATTTACAAGAGGAATTATTGCTCTCTTTGTAGGTGGACGATAATGATTATGCACTATATAAATAAATGAGAGTTAATCGCGCAGAACTAAGTATTAGCACCGCAACAAATTAAACGACCATTGTCACTAAAAAATTTACAACCAGATTATTATCGTAGGACAAAAATAAATTCTTTTATAACTGGTGTAAGTAATTAAAGTTAATTGAGAATCGGGCTTAAAGACAGGGAGTTCTTAAATGACCGTTTTTCCCGTTTTCTACAATGCTGTTAGTTGTTGACACTATTACTTCATGATCTTTACAGCATTGGGATTTATTAAATACTGGGTCTAAATGCTCATTACTTAACAAGGCGTGAAATTACCTGCGTTATTCTTTGTTTGGAATAACATAAATAAATACAAGCTTTTGGCGAATGAGGATGTCGCCGTTCGCGTGATTGTTCTTTAGTCTCCGGTATAAAGTGGAACGCTCAAGTTTTGTCACCCGTCATAATCGACTCCATAATCGCCTAGGTCTCAAGGATTCAAACAAACACAGTCTACCGGTAAAGTAAGGTTGATGATGTCTAAAGATCGGAAGACCGAGCGTGGCGTGTGAGCGGTAACGTTCTGGCTCCAGGCAAATGCTGGGACGATTCTTATAGAAGGCCATGGCCGTTCCCTACTGTAATAACTTCAACGTCGATGAAACGTAAAGCAATAAACAAAAAAATGAGGATAGGGAGAAGGTATTGTTAATCGATTTCAAGCCAGCTGCGACTTCCTCAATAAATTTAAAAATTCTTATGATTTTACGCCTCGTCGACATAGAGGTGATTATTGGCTGGATAGGAGTAGTGGCAAGGATTTCGGCCATGCCCTTGTAAAGAACCTATTCCGGTATTCATATTTAGTGATTTGGGGAAACCTTGGAAACCACAAATATGCATGGCCGAACTTGGATTCGAACCATTGTCATTTACAGCAACGACCAACGTGTGTTCCGAAATGGTAATGATGTAGAAAAATAGATATTTGTTCAACCTCTAAAACTGTAAATAAATTAATTTGATTCTTTATCTATGAATGCTTGGGAGACGTTACTTTTTGTATTGCCCTCATGCAGTTAACATGGATTCCCACCGTATTTTCAATTGCCAGCTGTAAGTTGGATAATTCTGAAACCAACAAAAACTTTTGCCAAATGTGCTGCTCGTGTTAAATTATTACGTGCATTATTTACGTGTTATAAAGGTATTCTTCCTTGCCGAAGGAAGTAGGAAACTTAAGACTTTTTCCTGGTAAGAGTTGCCATATTTACTTTCTGCGATGTTGCCACGATGTTCTGCCTAGTAGTCGCAGCGCTGTAGCAATTTCCCTATACCAGAAATAGTGTCTCATAGCTGGACACACACATAGGCGAAATGAAAAATTATTTATGTTCCAGTCTCATCTAGAATATTTTCATTTAACTGATTACTTCTCTTGCAACAGTTCGATTCTGTATACAGATTACTATTCAATCACGGATTGTTGTATCTATATGTATATTTTTTCTTTGGTCATATAATTTATGAGGCACTGGATTCTGTGAGTCCAGGTGTCCTAGTGGTAACGCGCTGGGCTGTCAAAGTGCTGGTTCTTGGTTCAAGCCCAGGTGCTGTTATTTTTTTTTTTTCATTCTTTATCTCCTTTTCACTTGTTGCAAAATACATATCATATAAGTAAGTTTATATATATTTCGTGGTCAATTGGAACAGTGGAAATGAATCATAAAATTAATGTTTGGCTGAAATGAGAAAGTGTCAACGCATGATGCAAGAGTAGGAACTGAAAGCCAGTTTTCAAATAAATTTAATTTAACCATTACGATTTGTGCCACTCAACTTAACCAATTTTTTTCTAGTGCAAAGGCGGGAGATTGATAATTGGGGCAATGATGGCTGTTTAAAAATAAACAAGGACCTAAATCAAACTAATGTGCGGTTTTTGTAGCTAACGTTCCTGGTATTAGCAAGCAAACCAGAATTGAAAATGTGAGTAGTTATTCTTACGAAAACAAAAAATCATCATTGACGAATAACATGCTAATGAGAGGTTCCGTATTTGACAAAATGCTGCTCCTACTAGTGATCAGTAATGATATAATTGATGTATATCCTCAATATAACGACATGATAACCTTGTTTCCGAAATCTGAAATTGCAAGAAAGAAACAGGAAATTTGAGAAGGAGGAAAGATAATGCCAGTCTCGTTATAAGTTGTTGTTACCTCTCTGGTAATCCAGAAAGAATGTTACTGTAAGTGGCTCAGATTCGCGGGTGCCATGCTGATCCCGGAAGCTAGTGCGGTGTCTCGCGGTTCCACGGTTCGAGTCAGGCCGCAGGCAAAAGTGGTTTTATGAGTGTTTTTCTTGTGTTGCCTGTAAACTGGGACAGTGAAAACATATTATACACTTAATGAGAATCAAAAGCTACACATGTCTGCATGTATCTATTAAGCAATCCAAATTCGTTTTTGTTGTTATTCTTTAGTAAAGTCATTATTATTGCAATGGCTCGGAAAAGATTAGTTTTTAAGCAACGAAAAAAAAACCGGCCACGGTCCTTGAGAAAGGGCAATTCCACATTCCTTTGAGCAATTTTGGATTTTGTTTTTTCTATTTAAACCCACATTTTGATGGCTGGATCGTGAATATGAATTGAGTACTGTCTAATGACGCTGATGAACTTTACCCTTCATCCAATTCGTTCGGCTATGAATTAATGTAAACATATGATTTGTAATTGCATCTAAACATAACTGACAATCATTTTTAAAAGTGAGGTTCAAAATTTTTGCTATTAATAGATCAGTCAAGCATCCGTACAATTCAATCAATGAAACAATACAGTTTCTGATCCATCATTCAACCAAAATATTATTGGATTAATTTCCTATTCGTTTGCTGAATAGTAACGCAATCAAGATTTAATTTAGAACTACTGGTATCTTTATGTATTGACATATTAACCTGTTGTACGCTAAAGTGATGCTAAAGTCAAACACAATCCGTTTCAGAATACTGAAATGAGTAAGAATCCAGTCTTACAGTACAAATCAGGATACTGGATGTAAATTCATTTAGCCAAAGTTTCAAGCAAGTAGTTTGTTTCCTCATAGTTGTAGAAGAACGATAGTCAGGATATGGACGTCGTAACATCCACGAGGAAGAGGAGTGGTTTTATAAATATCCTACGTTTCAGTTATTCTAAGCTATCAGTTTCTAAATTTCTGAAAGATTTTGTCCCAAGTTAAAAATCATTAAACCAGCAGATAGAAATAAGTGACACTTATTTTGCGTAACGTTTTGGTAACAGATAAACTACTATGTTTTAAGTAAAAATTGCGTGTCAGCTGATAGATGAAGTTAGCACTATCTAGAGCCACACTGTTATTAATTATAAGGATTTATACTTATCTCTGTTACACCTCTGCAAGTGATGTGTAGTAGGATAATCAAGAGGAAGTCGGGCTGTTTACACACAGCGTTTAAGCGCGCAGCATTTCCTTGACCGGATTGTACGGAATATCCATTCGCAAGATATTCCGACTGCTTTAAGAATTCATAATGATTTAACTTCTATCAATACTCGTACGTTTTGTTATTATATTACTGTTGACAGTAACATCAAAATTAAAACACCCAGAGCTCGAATAAAATCCGCAGTAGGCTTACTTCGGAGAAGTGAAAAGTAAAGTAACGGAAAAAGAAGCGATTGCTTTAGTTATTAAAGCGTCAGCATAAATATAACAAGAAACTAAGTCAGTATGCTGTTATAATCTTTTACAGACGTTTATATGTATATTTGTATTTGTGAAATATTCTAATTTTTTTATTGTATTTCGCTAAAAATATGGGCGTAAAGTGATGTTTGCACCATCAACTTGGACATCAATTGTTTTTTTCTGAAACACTGTATTTTCAACCTCACCACTTCAGAAGACTCGTTATTTGGTAGATCCTCCGATATGTTTGACTTCGTTGGCTGGAGATCGCGGCCCACCCATATCACTGTAAACTAATAATTACAAGGATCTTTAACGCTTCGAATAATTAAATTCTGACGGTTCGGCTGAACTGCTATAGCTTTTATCAGTCCATCGTTCGCTCGGATTCACAGCAGAATTGACGCGTCTAGATTAAAAGAAATTTGGGTAAATTTTTATTTTCTCAAACACTTCCTCTTGATTATCCTACTACACATCACTTGCAGAGTGTAACAGAGATAAAGATAAATCCTTATAATTAATAACAGTGTGGCTCTAGATAGTGCTAACTTCATCTATCAGCTGACACGCAATTTTACTTAACAACATAGTAGTTTATCTGTTACCAAAACGTTACGCAAAATAAGTGTCACTATTTCTATCTGCTGTTTTATGATTTTTAACTTGGGACAAAAATCTTTCAGAAATTTAGAAACTGATAGCTTAGGAATAACTGAAACGTAGGATATTTATAAACCACTCCTCTTCCTCGTGGATGTTACGACGTCCATATCCTGACTATCGTTCTTCTACAACTATGAGGAAACAAACTACTTGCTTGAAACTTGGCTAAATGAATTTACAATCCAGTATCCTGATTTGTACTGTAAGACTGGGATTCTTACTCATTTCAGTATTCTGAAACGGATTGTGTTTGACTTTAGCATCACTTCAGCGTACAACAGGTTAATATGTCAATACATAAAGATACCAGTAGTTCTAAATTAAATCTTGATTGCGTTACTATTCAGCAAACGAATAGGAAATTAATCCAATAATATTTTGGTTGAATGATGGATCAGAAACTGTATTGTTCATTGATTGAATTGTACGGATGCTTGACTGATCTATTAATAGCAAAAAAATTTGAACCTCACTTTTAAAAATGATTGTCAGTTATGTTTAGATGCAATTACAAATCATATGTTTACATTAATTCATAGCCTAACGAATTGGATGAAGGGTAAAGTTCATCAGCGTCATTAGACAGTACTCAATTCATATTCACGATCCAGCCATCAAAATGTGGGTTTAAATAGAAAAAACAAAATCCAAAATTGCTCAAAGGAATGTGGAATTGCCCTTTCTCAAGGACCGTGGCCGTTTTTTTGTTTTCGTTGCTTAAAAACTAATCTTTTCCGAGCCATTGCAATAATAATGACTTTACTAAAGAATAACAACAAAAACGAATTTGGATTGCTTAATAGATACATGCAGACATGTGTAGCTTTTGATTCTCATTAAGTGTATAATATGTTTTCACTGTCCCAGTTTACAGGCAACACAAGAAAAACACTCATAAAACCACTTTTGCCTGCGGCCTTACTCGAACCGTGGAACCGCGAGACACCGCACTAGCTTCCGGGATCAGCATGGCACCCGCGAATCTGAGCCACTTACAGTAACATTCTTTCTGGATTACCAGAGAGGTAACAACAACTTATAACGAGACTGGCATTATCTTTCCTCCTTTCTCAAATTTCCTGTTTCTTTCTTGCAATTTCAGATTTCGCAAACAAGGTTATCATGTCGTTATATTGAGGATATACATCAATTATATCATTACTGATCACTAGTAGGAGCAGCATTTTGTCAAATACGGAACCTCTCATTAGCATGTTATTCGTCAATGATGATTTTTTGTTTTCGTAAGAATAACTACTCACATTTTCAATTCTGGTTTGCTTGCTAATACCAGGAACGTTAGCTACAAAAACCGCACATTAGTTTGATTTAGGTCCTTGTTTATTTTTAAACAGCCATCATTGCCCCAATTATCAATCTCCCGCCTTTGCACTAGAAAAAAATTGGTTAAGTTGAGTGGCACAAATCGTAATGGTTAAATTAAATTTATTTGAAAACTGGCTTTCAGTTCCTACTCTTGCATCATGCGTTGACACTTTCTCATTTCAGCCAAACATTAATTTTATGATTCATTTCCACTGTTCCAATTGACCACGAAATATATATAAACTTACTTATATGATATGTATTTTGCAACAAGTGAAAAGGAGATAAAGAATGAAAAAAAAAAAATAACAAGCACCTGGGCTTGAACCAAGAACCAGCACTTTGACAGCCCAGCGCGTTACCACTAGGACACCTGGACTCACAGAATCCAGTGCCTCATAAATGATATGACCAAAGAAAAAATATACATATAGATACAACAATCCGTGATTGAATAGTAATATGTATACAGAATCGAACTGTTGCAAGAGAAGTAATCAGTTAAATGAAAATATTCTAGATGAGACTGGAACATAAATAATTTTTCATTTCGCCTATGTGTGTGTCCAGCTATGAGACACTATTTCTGGTATAGGGAAATTGCTACAGCGCTGCGACTACTAGGCAGAACATCGTGGCAACATCGCAGAAAGTAAATATGGCAACTCTTACCAGGAAAAAGTCTTAAGTTTCCTACTTCCTTCGGCAAGGAAGAATACCTTTATAACACGTAAATAATGCACGTAATAATTTAACACGAGCAGCACATTTGGCAAAAGTTTTTGTTGGTTTCAGAATTATCCAACTTACAGCTGGCAATTGAAAATACGGTGGGAATCCATGTTAACTGCATGAGGGCAATACAAAAAGTAACGTCTCCCAAGCATTCATAGATAAAGAATCAAATTAATTTATTTACAGTTTTAGAGGTTGAACAAATATCTATTTTTCTACATCATTACCATTTCGGAACACACGTTGGTCGTTGCTGTAAATGACAATGGTTCGAATCCAAGTTCGGCCATGCATATTTGTGGTTTCCAAGGTTTCCCCAAATCACTCAATATGAATACCGGAAGAGGTTCTTTACAAGGGCATGGCCGAAATCCTTGCCACTACTCCTATCCAGCCAATAATCACCTCTATGTCGACGAGGCGTAAAATCATAAGAATTTTTAAATTTATTGAGGAAGTCGCAGCTGGCTTGAAATCGATTAACAATACCTTCTCCCTATCCTCATTTTTTTGTTTATTGCTTTACGTTTCATCGACGTTGAAGTTATTACAGTAGGGAACGGCCATGGCCTTCTATAAGAATCGTCCCAGCATTTGCCTGGAGCCAGAACGTTACCGCTCACACGCCACGCTCGGTCTTCCGATCTTTAGACATCATCAACCTTGCTTTACCGGTAGACTGTGTTTGTTTGAATCCTTGAGACCTAGGCGATTATGGAGTCGATTATGACGGGTGACAAAACTTGAGCGTTCCACTTTATACCGGAGACTAAAGAACAATCACGCGAACGGCGACATCCTCATTCGCCAAAGCTTGTATTTATTTATGTTATTCCAAACAAAGAATAACGCAGGTAATTTCACGCCTTGTTAAGTAATGAGCATTTAGACCCAGTATTTAATAAATCCCAATGCTGTAAAGATCATGAAGTAATAGTGTCAACAACTAACAGCATTGTAGAAAACGGGAAAAACGGTCATTTAAGAACTCCCTGTCTTTAAGCCCGATTCTCAATTAACTTTAATTACTTACACCAGTTATAAAAGAATTTATTTTTGTCCTACGATAATAATCTGGTTGTAAATTTTTTAGTGACAATGGTCGTTTAATTTGTTGCGGTGCTAATACTTTAGTTCTGCGCGATTAACTCTCATTTATTTATATAGTGCATAATCATTATCGTCCACCTACAAAGAGAGCAATAATTCCTCTTGTAAATTATTTCTTTCTGAAACGCGATGATCGTTCTACTGTGAAATAAATATATTGGAAACATGTGTGTAGTTTGAAAAGGGACAGATGATATGATTTCGGCGCGGCTTGAAACCCGTGTAGATTTTCGTCAGTTCTGCTGCCGCAAATCTTTCATGCTTACGTCGGCTATTAGTTACGAAACATTGGGTAGTTTCGCAGATGTTTATCTTATTTCCTGACGCAGTTAGGAAAGAATCATGGATACCTTATACTAATAAGCAATGTGCAGTGTCGGTACGCTTAAAAATAAAATACAAGTAAAGATAGATTTCTAAATTAAAAAAAAAAATAATAAGAACTACTTGGATTTGAACTCGGAACCGCTCGCTCAGCAACCCAGAACGCTAACCATAGGACCACTGGAAGCTCGGTGCTACTTTCCTCGAATAGGCGTATAGAACGCAGCGTAGGAAGACTGTTTCATTCAATCCATCTTGGAGAGAGACACTTCCGAAATAATTTCTTGTTTCTGTAGTTTCGTAGTAATAAAAATTCTACCTCATGGAACATGATTATCCCTTGGTTTGTGGACTGACCAGATATATGAGTGAAATATTATCCGAAGGAATTATCAAAATGAGTATAACAATCTTATCGTTATAGTTTTATGCTAATCAACCGTAGTAATATACAGCATTGAGCCTGTTTCCTGCCTCACTTTAATGCAATCCCGTTAATTACAACTTTTTGGAAACGTTTCAAGATCTGAATTTTGGTAAAGTATTATAGAAAAGTAATGGTGGGATGATGAACTGTTCAGCCAATAAGAATCGTCAGTGGGAGGAGCTTAATTCCTACCTGTTGGCCAATTGGTTCCTGCATTGACTTAAGGAAATGAAAAATCTGCAGTATAGATGGCTCTGAATAAAATATCCACCAATGAAATTGCGAGGAGGCGGAGCCAGTATTGCGTTCCTGTTGCCTGGGATGACATTGATGCCAGATTGTGCAAAATAAGAGTGATAGAATATTTCAGCAGCGGCCACAAGTAATGTCAAAGACTGTACATGATGAAATTACTGAGCACATTGTTGAAAAGTAATAATTTGATAATACTAAGTCTGTTAGACTAATTTCATTGAAACACCAGGAAAACCTTTGTTCACACATCCATTATCTTAGTTGTGTAAATCTTGGGACTTATAACCTACTGAGACGCATTGTATTTACATAGTCATGAGAAATTGATTGGTTGGAAATTTTTACATTTTCTGCACGATGTTTGAAGTTCACAGAGTTGGAATACACTTTTTCTATGTAAATTTTATTTCTTAAGAAGGGCAAGTTGAGTTTAGAGAGTTGTGTGAAAGCCAGTTTGTGTTGGTTAGTACTTCAATTTTATTCTTTTGTGCAATTGCCACTAGCCGAAATGGGTAGTTAAGTATTAAAAATATATTTTCTTTTTTACCCACAAATTTGGTGGCTGGGGGACCATTTTACCTTCTGAATGTTTTCAGCACTTTAAAGAAAATAGGTTTTAGTATACTAGGCGTATCATAAAATGTTAGAAGTTTGAGTGGGACACTTTATAGACCTTAAAGGTTCAAATGTGTGGTTTTTAAGAGTTTTCCCTTCATTTTTAAATTACTTATATCTTACAAGCTAGCTTTCTAAAATGTCCCGATCAAATTTTAATTATTCTATAGTGATATGTTTGTGATAAGTTTAGCAGTATTTTAAAATTTTCATTTTTCATACAGTTTGTTGCGTTGGTGGTAACTCTCTGGCCTCTCATTCAGGAGGATGCTCTTTGGAATCCACATTTGATGATCGATTTCAGTTTTCTATGGTTTCTCAGTGTCAATACAGGCAAATGCTGAGGTAGTTTGTTCAAAGTGCCATCATCAAATTCCTCCCCCTCCCCCAATTCTTTCACACCTCTAATGACATTGATGTCTAAAGCTAAAGGCAAAAAAAAACTTTCATATATAAAAAAAAGGTTTTGTTGAAATTGATAAATCTTTCCACAAGAAAGAGCAATCTTCACAGCAGATTTCCTCAATTATTCCGTATTAAATAATTCTACCCTAAAAATTATAAAAGCAAACTTTTTTTTCCACAGTCAATAAGTTTTGGGGTTTTGGTTTATTCAAAAAATTGTAGCTGGCTGTAACTGCCTGAAAGCAGATTTCAGTTGTGCGAAAACTTATTCCTGCCCATACAGATTTCAATAATTTTTTCAGATGTTCATATGTCTGCGCTTGAAATTTTCCTGTGAAAACATGAGAACTTTAACTTAAAAATTTTTAACTGTGAGGTACTTTAGTTCTTTGAACCTCGGCAAAATTACTATATAAAAGTTTGAGAAATCGTGCAAAAATAATTATGGGGGGGGGGGGGGATCTAGTTGTGGGTTGAAGGAAAACTTTCATATATATCAAATGATAGCTGAAAATTTGTTGACCCTCAGTGATTGGAATTTTTATTTATTCCACAAACTGTAAGAGACCTAGGCCAAATAAGTAAATGACATAAAATTCCTCTCCCTCCTTTGTTTCCAAAATGATAGGATATGAATAACTTTGATGCACAGCCTCCTGAAGATTAAAAGTTAACGTTCTGTACTTTTTTTTTTGCATAATAAGTAATTTAAATTTAATATTTCAGCAGGATGTTGTTTTTTTAGCCAAAACCCATGTATCATTTAATCAATTTTTTAAATTCCCGAATGTTTTTCACTATTTACTGATTTCCGAGATTCTGTAAGTACAGTTATAAATTCGCTGACATGTTCCATGACCTGAAATTTTTCAGTGATACTGTGAATTAAAAGAAAAGTCTTCAAGAAATTATCTTTGAACATTGGCAATTTGTAGGTGTTGAGGTTCTAGGTTCTTCGGAATGCTCATCTACTGAAATTTGGCAGCTTTAAATTTTAAAAACTATGTACTTTAGGGCTTTCTCCAAATGATTGCTGAATGCTTTCATATATTTCTCTAGCACTTTTTCCTTACATTAAATTGAAATCTACCCCATGGAGCTGCCCCCCCTTTTTTGTTCCATGGTTCTCATAAAAATTGCGGTAGGTGTAATATTGGTCCTTCAAGTGAAACTGAATGTGCCAGCAAACTACTTGCTGTGTTTTAAGGAATTTACTTATTACTTATATCGGCAAAAATCGGTAATATTTTACAATCTTTGTCGGACTGGAAATTTTTGGATACTATCTTGTTCAGTATATGAGATTGTTAGTCTAATGTTTATTAAGAGATTGCCAGTCGAAGGACTTTCATGAAATTAAAAAAAAAAAGTGTGAAGAACAAATTGGTCCAGTTCTGTTTACTATTTACTACGTAGTGTCAATTTTAACTGCAGTTTTTAAATTTAATAATTTGACTTTAAAGTGTTGAGCCTTTCTAATAAGATTCCTGTATTAAAATGTAAACTGTGTTATTACAACTTGGAGTATCACATTATCTTGCTTCTTGGTCAGCAAAAGGTGAATAGTGCGAGACATTCCAGATTTCAGTGTCTGTTTTAGATCTGCTTACTGGGTCCCGTCCATCAACACCACTTCTGCTAACTAGGAAGTCACCTACAATGGATCAAGGAGTGCAAGTAAACCAGGTTGGCTTGTCTCCAATAAAGGACACAAAAGAGCTACAGGCTAGAGATGGGTTTGTATAAAACTTTGTTACTTTTCTATTGACTTTACAGTGAACATTGTAAAGATAAATTTTTTGTATAGTGTCAATTGAAGTATATTCTGTGCTACCGGCATATTTAAGAAATGAATTTTTATTTGCTAGCTTTAAAACTTATTTTGTCAATTCTAAGCAGTTATTGGCTCTAGAGAAAAATTAGAATGTAGTAATATTCATCAGTATTAAATTTGTTTTTGGAGATGGGCTACAAACCCACTACTAATGAAGGATAGTTGGAAAATAAGCTACCTCTACTCAGTTTTTAATGTAACTTTTTTGCTGTTGATTGGCAGTAGTGGTTTCTCAATATGTAATTTAGTTTTTGAAGTCGCTTTGAGATTGTTTCACTATCTTTTGCATAGACCTTGTTTGTTAATGTGTCCATTGCTGAAAGTTTTTGATGTCGTACTCTTTGCTTTCTAGGAATGTTCCAAATTCAAGACTTCCAATTGGCCTGGAAAGGTAAGAAAATGTAGCCTTGGAGATATGTTTATGAATGCATGTAAATGGAGTGGGGTGGAGGTATCATGTTGGCAGACAGCCTGATAAATGATAAATTTCTGAAAGTCCTGTGAATTTCTAATGTAGTTTAAATGTCCCTGCTGAAAATTATGTTACTACCTTTGCTTCTTTCCACAGTATTAATACATTGTTTGAATGAAGGAAAACATGGTGCAGGCTAAATTTGCAAGCTTGGCTGTATAGTTCTTAAATGTCTCTTCTTAAATGTACTCATTCTGCTTTGATGCGACAGAATAACTTTTAAATTCAGCAAAGTTCTTCTATCCAGTGATATCAATTACATCAATTTTGACTTAAACTTTTTGGTCATATTACACACAACATTCTGAAACTTGAGATTTTTGTTTTCAATAATTTTAACAGCTAATGTTAAAATGAGAGGAAAGTGAATTCGCCAGTACTAAAGCTGAGGGTAGGAGAGCTGTCATTGCAACAACCAGAGCAAGCAAAATATCTTGCACCATTCTTTTCAATTCTGAGCTAGGTTTATTTTCTTTCTTTCTTTCCTTTCTTTATTATTGTCTCAAAATAGTTTCTCCTGCTCCTCAATTGTTGAAATAATGTTAAGTTCCACTCTCTTACTTTTAACTGAAACTTCAAAATGATTACAAACTGATACTGGATCAACATATCCATTCAGTATTGATCTGGCATTAATTTTGCACATTTATACATTAACCTTTGAGGATATTACTTGCAGTTACTCAGTAATATTGAGCGACTTTCATGGTGATGCTATTATCAGCTATAGTATCACTATCCCCTGAGCCGATTCCATAAATGTATTCACTTACACTGAAAGTACTATACATTTCCGAACAGATCAGTGTTACTATGGCAATTGGAGTTTCTATTACAATGTTTAGATGCTAATTTAAAATAAAATTAATTGAATATTTTTCTTGAAATAATTCCTATTAGGTTGTCAGTATGTGTAACCATCATAGAGAACTTTGGTTGACGCTAAAGTGCAGATGTTCCCAAACAGTATATACTAGTTCCGAATGTCTGTTGTATTTTTGGCATATGGTAAATAAAAACGAAAATGGAAGTTATAAAGTCAAAGTGCAGAAATACAATCGCAAACCAGCTTAATAATGGCTTCGTTTTCAGAGTATTCTCGAGTTTTTCTTTCCACTTAGCTTTTCATTGTTGTGCTGCAACTTTTTCAGAGTTACTCTGTTGCTTAAATCTTTCTCAGCATTGGGTGCCAAATATCATTGAATGAGTCTGCTGTCCTTCACTATGCTTTTGAAATTGCCAATGGCACTTTATCTTTTTGGTCTGCCACTCACTTTCCCCATCATATTGGTCTTATTAAATTCAATGAAGTGTCCGGTTTGACTTATTTACCGGCTTATTTTTCACGGTGTAAGACAGTTTATCATCGTCCAATATTCACCATTTCTCTGGCAGTGAAATTTGATCACTAAATGTGCTAAAGGATACAAAGCTCCTAAAAAAATTTTTTTTTTTTTTCAGGAGATGTGAATTACTTTGAAAGTGTAATTTATTTGCATTCCTTTTTGCTACTTAGTGCCTTTTGATTTCATTGTTTGGCATTCTTCATAGTATCTTACTTCTACATCGAAAAACTTGAGCGTTGATCTGTTATCTGAATATTAGTAATCCCAATTCTTAATCTTGGGCTAGATATTTTTTTGCAGCGGTATAAGACAACAGTTTCCTATTTAATTTTTTCAATTAATAAATTGTGATCTTGCAACTTTAGCACAGAATTTTATTTAAATGTTTAGCTGACGAAAAGGGATTTCGCACCTAGATTTTACAGTAGTTATAGTAACATTTTCTCAATTTCCTGGCAATTGCGTTTAAATGATAATATGAAAATGTTTCTGGAGCTGCAAGAAATATGCGTCCACCTTTTGTTCCCAGAGTAAGCACACGAGTAAATGTTTAAGGCCTTTTTTACTTATTTTTGACTAATTAAAGACTTCGGGTATTTTGTAGTAAAAACATAATTCAAACTGAATTTGTGTATTTATGTTTATCCCAAATGCCACGTTGAAGCTTAAAATTGTAGGAAAAAATGATACTAGTTTATATTACGAATTTTTTACCGATTCAATATAAAGTTGTTTCATGTACTTACGTATGATTGATCAACTTGGCTGTGAGGTGTAGGAGCAGTTAAAGGAAGTCTGGCAGGAGTATTTTGAGAAACTATTGAATCCCATGACCCAGTGATGAAAAATATGGTTGAAAGGAAGGAAAGGAGCAGTACCCATAGGAAAAGGAAGATATTACATGGAAAGATTTGGAGGGCACTGTTAAGATGTTGGATGGTAAAGCACTTTTGGAGTGGATGAAGTAAGCATGGGACTGTTATGAGCTGCTGGAGGAGTTGGGCATACAGTGGCTCTACAGGGTAATGTGGGTAGTATGGAACAAGGGTAGAATCCCATAAGATTGTTGAATATTGGAATTACAACCCCTTTCTTCCGAAGGGAACAGGAGTAACTGCCAAAACTACTGTGGTATTACCCTGATGTGCCACTGTGCCAAGATTTATGAGAGAATTATAAGAGCGATGGAAGGCAGCTAAGGGAAGAATAATATGGATTTAGACAAGGAAGATAAACTATTGGCCTCAAATTTGTATTAAGGCAGCTAAGAATATGGCAAAGATCTGGTGATGGCCTTTCTAAACATTGAAAAGGTGTTTGATGGCATCAGCCAAAACAGTGTGGGAAGCAATGAGAGGAAAATTGATAAAGGAGATAATGGAAAGGTAGTAAAAACTGTGTTAAAGTGGGAATGGATAAGGCTGAATGGTTTCAGTTAAATAATGGATTAAAACAAGGAAGTGCCCTCTTACCACTGTTATTTATAGTGGTTACAGATGAAATATTGAAGGTGGTGCTAAGAAGTGAGGAAAGAAGAATTAAGGCAATGTTGTTTGCAGATGACCTACGTTTGGGAGAAGAAAGAAGTGCAGAATCAACTGGATGTGTGGAAGAGGTTAGTTGTATCATATGATATGAACTTGTATGCAGGAAGAGAGAACAAGAAAAAGAGGACGCGGGCATATCGTGCAGAAAGCAATTGAATAAAGTAGATGTTTCAAATATTTTGGAAGCTGGATTGATGAAAATTTAGTAAATTGGGAGAAGAAATGAGGTGCTTGATGGATGTTTAGACTGAGAGGTATAATATGAAATAGGGATGTGCCATAAGAGAGTAAGGAAGCAATCTATAAAACCTACTTTGTGCCAGTTTTGACATGGATCAGAAACATGGGTGATGGAGAGGGACAAAAGGAGAGTACAGGCAATGGAAATGAAATTCATAGTAGTAGAGTAACAAGTGGGTACAGAATGAAAAATGAGAAAGTCGGGGAGATGATGGAGTAACCATTACAACAAAGAAACAGTAGTCAGGGTTACAGTGGTTTGGTCATGTGAAGAGAATGGGAGGGAAGAAACCTAGTAAGATGCTGGACGTGGAGTTGAGGCCCTTAGCTACAGAGGGATAGAGGCGTGAAAGGTGTTAAAAAGTGTGTTGAAAGAGTAAGAAATTGGCTGATGGTAGAAGAGAGATGGTAGTTGGAACAAATGCCTCTCCAACCCTTCCTGTCCAATCAAACTTGGCCAGTGGTTGGAAGCTGATGGATGATGATGAATCATCAAACTGTTTTGAAGACAGTCATCAACCTTGACATTTAATATGCGTTTGTTGGTTTATTGAATGAATTTGTTGCTTCTTTTTCTATTTTTTTATTGTAAGAGGCTTAAAATACAAATACACAGTCCAAATGAGTAGCAAAATGCATCATGTGCACAAAGATTATTTGAAATTAAATGTTCAATAATTTCCCTGTATTTGCAGAATGTTAGCTAAAGTAAAATTTTAATTATTGCCAACCAGTTCAGTCATAACTGATGTAGCCTCTTAGTCATGGATTCAGGGAAGAACTTGAGAAGTTTTCTCCAGGTTGAATGATCTTGGGCAATTCTCTGCCAGTTAACCCTGACAACCCTGCGTGTGTCCTTGCCCCATTGGTCTGGTGGTCTTCCTCTCTTTCTGTGGTAATCTCGTGAGCTCTAACATTTTTCGTCTTTTCTCCACACAATATGGTTGGCTCATTACCTCTTCAAGGATGCTGTCTTCTCTAAGAGGTCTGACCTAATATTGGTTGCTCTTTTCTTGTCTTTTCTAGTTAATCCTAGATTTGACCTGTCTCTCAGCTGTATGTATGTACAGAAAGAATGCACTGGTCATAAATTATCTTTTGTGGGCATATTAGGTTTGAGGATAATAGAATACCTCCCAAAAGCTTGCCATCCCAGGTTGATGTGATAGAAAATGTCAGTTCCCACATCAGCTCTCATATTTAAAGGCCAAGATAAATACAATCAGACATTTTCTAAAGATTTATTATCTAGTTGTACATTCCCCACTATAGCCAATTTGTTAGAACTAATTTTTATTTTTGAAAGATTTATTCTTGGGCCAAACTGCTTTACACTTGGATACAAGGTTGGTAATAAAGGTTTGGAGTTAATGTCGTTCACCAAAACGGCAATGTCATCAGCAAATCTTTCAAAATGTCTTCAGCCATTGATTCTATTCTATCTCTTGTCATTGCCATTTCCAAGACAGCTGAAATATTTTTGCTGAAATGGAATCACCTTGCTTGGAACAAGTGCCTCTCCAAGATTTCCTGTCCAACTACCATTTCTCTTCTACAGTCGGCCATTTTCTTGGTCTTATTTCAACACTTTTTAACACCTTTCACCTATCTATTCCTTGGTCTACCTAAGGGCCTCTTCCTATAAAAACCTCTGTTTCTGTAACACTGAGACAGGCTGAGGAGTTGACATTATGGAGCACTACGATATAAACTGTTTCCATACAGTGTTCAGCTAAGGCTTGCAGAGCAGCCTTGTGACTTGGTGAACGAAATGCCTTTTCGAAATCAACAAAGGCTATACAAAGTTGTATTTGATATTAGTTTGGAGGTCTAATTAGTTATTGCAGGGCAACAATGTGGACATTTGTGTTAACACTGTTGGGGAATCCTCAATGGTTAATGGGTTGGGCCTAATCAAGGGTGGAACTTATTTGGTTCAAGAAGATCTTTGTCAAAACTTTGTAGAGAATAGCCAGCAAGTATATAGGTCAGTAGTTTTTGATATAAATAGTTCCTTTTGTATAGCAGAATGATTTTTAACTTTATTCCACTATGAAGGGATTGTTGCATTGTGTAGGCATGAAGAGGGGTCTTTATCCAAGTGGTTGATAGTTTCTTCACCAACTAGCTTCAAAATATCTACTGATAAAATCGCCAGTAGCCGTTCCTTTTTCAATGGAACCTATAGCATGACTGACTTCAGATAGAAGTATATCTGGTTGTGTGGATAGATTGGAGAGGGCAGAGAATATCAGAGTTCCCTCTAAGCTGCTATATATGGTACTATAAAAACCTCTGACTTTGAAATTTCATCTTTATCAGTAATTCTGTCATTTCCATCCATTCCTATTATCAGCTCTCTTTAAACCTGTTTTCTAAGCTATCCCTTTGTAAGCACCTTAGAATTTAGGTAAATTCTAATTTTCATAGCTACAGAGCATAAGAGGGAGTAAGCTTCGCAGTTAACATTAAATTTCTCAGTTTGCAACTATAGGATATGAGAAAACAGTTTCATGCAGAAGCCGATACTGCAACCTAACTCCATAAATAATCCAATTTAAGAGTAATAAAGTCACTCAACATATAATATAAGCTCTAAATAAACATTTTATAATAGTGAAGAACTTTTAAACTAACCTGGAATAGGGTAATCCATTATTATCCAACTTCTAAACAATAGATTTTGGTTACGTGATAATTTCACTAATTATTAACACTTTTCGATGCAGTAAAGTAATTTAATAATAATAATTCAAAAGAAAGATAATTTCAGTAAAATTCAGTAGTTTCAGACCGTGTAAATATAGTAAATAAATTTTTAAACACTTCGATAGATACTTTCACTTTCAACATTTGTAATCATGTTTTCAGTAATTTCTCGGACTAAGAAGTAGATTTTCTAAAAGAACTAAAAATCTAGTATAACATATTAAAATTTCAGAACATTCCATGCAGTAGAACAGATATAAAACCAATAATAAAAATTATTTCGTCGTAAACCACACGTGGTAGTATTCAGAATTTATTTACGATTAAACCAAGCCACTTCAGTAAATAAAACTGTTAAAACATATAACTAAATTCAAATAACTTCACTTTTTCGATATAAACAACACTTTAATAATTATGAACTAGAATCAAAGTATCTGCTAAACAGATTTAAACCCGATCTTTGTTAGACTCATAACTTTGCCAGTACACCACCGATGATGATGATGATGATGATGATGATGATGATGATGATGATGATGATGATGAAAACTAAATTCATTTACAAGCAAGATAATTATTTGAAAATTTTCACTAAACACTTTTCATAATGCTTGAAGGCCAGGCTACACACGATTAAAGTTAGAACACATTCTATAATTACACCTTTTTATATTATTTTTGGAAAGCGTCTGTATACATAGATCATCTGGTTGAGTGTATATAGGAAGTGGCCCAGGCTGGGTGGTTATCTTTATTGTTTCGTCTTTATTCTTTTGATTTCGTCTGGTCTTTATCCCGGGAACGTGGCATGTATTGGACCTGCGTGAGGATGTCGGGCGTGTGCTGAAGTGATTGCCAGTTAGGTGGGACAAGTTCCGGTTGATCGATGCACCGCCATAGTGATGTTAAGTTAATAGTAAATACTATGAAGTTGTAAAATTTTCAATGGGGCTCGGTCGGTGAAATTCTCTCTTCATAATCTGCAATCTGTGTGGAAAAGTTTAGTCCAATAGCCTATTTGACTGTAAATGATGTTTTTCCAAATGTGATTTTTAATAAACTTTAAAAAATTTTAGCAAGTCAATTTTTCAAATGTCTTAGCTTTGAACAGTAACCTTTTCTAAGTATTTGGTTCAAATAAGCTCTGTGGTGGCCGATAAGCTTTACAGTTAAATATTCCAGGCAGGCACATGGTCAGTTCAAAAGTATAGAAGCAGATTGAGAGAACATTTTATTTCAAGTAGACATTCAGTTAAGATATCTAAGCCTGATACTCAGCCCTGGTACCAGCCTTGTCCCTTACACTTTACAATGTTTTCACTGTACAATTTTATATCCGCTTTCATGTTTTTCCTCAAAGATTTACACAGCTCAGCATGTCATCACACTGAATCTTCATTCCCCTCTTGTTTGGTAGATCATTTGTTTTATTGCTTAATTGGCTCTTTTTGGTGTTGACAGAAGCCGCCAACTTCTTGTGCACTTGTGACTAATGCTGTCAGGTTTTCATCATTGGTTTCTTGAAGCTTTTACTAGAGCATGTGTAGGAAGTTTTTAAGATTAATAATTTTGGCCTTGTTTCTTGCGAGTTTATTCTTTCTCTCCTTACATTTATTTCAATCCTTGCTCTTAGTGGTCAGTGGTCTGTTAAACTTGTTCAGAACTGATACATTGTTAGCAATGTGAGGAGTATTCTAAAGAACAAAACCTAATTTTTAAAGCTTAAGTTTTGGCTTCTCCATCTACACCTTCTGGCTTCTTGAAAAATGAGTTCATGATAGGAATATGAGTGCTTGGCGAAATTTACCAGTCTCTCTCCTCTTGTCACCAATAACCAATTTGATGTGACAGTGTTTCTTTCTCACAAGTTTCCCGTAGGTTCTCATAAAACTCCTAAATCTCTTAATCTGAGTGACTTGAAGGGACGCATAAACCTACAAAATCTGTACTTTAAACTTCTTTGAAACATTTAGAACCATCCAAACAATTCTGCTGGATATTGGTTCAAGCACAGATGTCTCGTCAGTGATGTTCTTTTTTATCATAAGTCAGCTCCATTCAGTTTTCCCTCAGGTTCACCACAGAAGTAAAACAGATGGCCAGAATTTAGGAGGAAACTAACTTTATGGCATACTTCACTCGGACACAGTGCTCCAATTGATTTTGCATGTTCTTAATTTCTTCAAGCGTGTCATTTCTCAATAGTCAACAGCAGTTGTAGGCACGGACTTGCAATGTTTGAATTCTACTGTCAGCAAAACTATTTTTTGGGACATCAAAGCTGCTCCCATCTTGATATCTGGTCACGGAGCTATTTTCCCGCGGGGCCTGGTATGCAAGTGCCAGGTACGGGTTTGGCGAACCCACGGTGCCCGAGCTTGAAACTTGTGAGCGCCACAAGTTTCCCACACTGTAAACTCCTACCATGCATCAACGACCACTGTAGGGCGTGGCGGTAGAACGTTGTGTGCCTAGGGGAACGGAGATCTTGGGTTCATCGCCCGGATCGCGAGGACGGAACAAACCTCTATAAAACAAAAACCTCAACGTCAAGGTCAGACACGTGCCGAGGAGGTGCACGTGTGAGAGGCAGATCACTCGCTAGCCTGCAACCGCAGGGACACCTGCACACCCCTGTTGTATTAGCGCTTTCTTTCTTTTAAAATGGTTTTACTTGTGGGACCAAAATTGTCTTCCACTAAAACCACTAAACCCTGCGGTACGGATGTGCCGCAGGCTAATATAAATACACCCAGTTCTAAGAAGTGGGTGAGGGTTGATAGCCACCCCGCTTCTGAAGGTGAATGTCACAGAAAAGAAAGTTCCTTAGCAAACGCTTTTGTCAGAATAGAAAGGATAGAAGGAACTTTTGAGAAGGTGTCACCCTTCTATATTTCAAAGGGTCTAGAGGGTTTAGTTGGTTTAGTTGGTAACCTAAATTCTGTCAAAAAACTGAGGAATGGGACACTGCTGCTGGAAATGTGTATCAGTAAGCAAGCAACGAAATTGCTTAATTGTAAGAAGCTCGGGGAGTTCGCCGTAAAATGCGAACTCCATAAGTCCTTAAATAGTAGCAAAGGCGTTATCACCTGCTGGGATATCGTGGACCTAGCGACAGACGAGCTTCTTAATGAGTGGAAATCTCAGAAAGTGATCGAGATACATCAGATCATCACACGAAGGGTAAATGGCAACCTTGAAAAGACTGCCACCTTCATGCTGACGTTTGACACTCCAGTATTATCCAAGAACATAAAGGCCGGATATCTAAACCTGAATCGTCGTCCGTATGTCCCAGACCCAATGCGGTGCTTTCAGTGCCAGAGGCTCGGGCATACGACAGCGTCATGTAAGGGCAACCCCACTTGTGGCAAGGGTGCACATGAACCAGGTGTTAGTTGCACGCTGCCACTGGCATGCATCAACTGCTCCGGGTCGCACCTTTCATGGAGTAGGGAGTTTCAAGTGTATCTTGAAGAGCACAAGATACAGGAGCTGAAGACCAAAGAGCGGATTCGTTACGGGGAAGCAAAGAAGGCCAAGTTGCTAGCTGCTCCCGTCTTCACAACTAGCTTTGCTAAGATGGCTTCAGCTCCCGTCGGGAAACAGTGTTGCTACGCAGACGTCCGGTACAGACATGGGAACAAGCACAACATGCTCATGTCAGTGCAAATGCGGTGCAAATGCCGACGAGGGTCATAACATCAAAGACCGCGGACGTCGGTAGCAACACGTCGGCGACCTCAATCACTCCAGCAGCAGTTTCAAAGGCGCCACCAGCAGTAACAGCCAAGGTAACCACCCCTCCCATTCCACCACGTACCATGACTCCAGTAGCAATGCCACCTGATACCGGTGGAAAAGGTGACCAGAGGCTCCGTGGTCCAAAATTTAAACATACGGACCCGACTCATTTTGTCAAATCGCCCTCTTCGTCCCCTCCCAGAGCATCAACTAATATGGAGAGGAAGGGAAAGAGGCAGTGAAAGAAGCAGCGTACTAAAGCTTTGGAAGACAACAATGAGTCGGAGAGTTCAGATTCATCTCTGGAGCCGGAGGAGACTGAAATGCTGGTGGACAAGCCTGGTCCGATTCCTCAGCATGAAGTTTACCCGGATCCACCCGATCCCGGGCGGGTGATACTAAATCGGTAGTATGGCTCCCACTCTTGAATGGAACAAACGGTTTTACGGCTCACAAAGAGGAGTTACAACTCTTAGCACGGTCTGATCCTCTGTGTCTGTCTGCAAGAGACACATTTCAGACCAGTTCACCAACCTGTGTTAAGAGGTTATGATGTTTACTGAAAGGATGATACCGCGGGTGATCAAGTGAAGGGAGGAGTGGCTGTGTTTGTACGGAACACTGTCCACTCCGAACCTGTAGCTCTCACCTCTCCTTTACAAGCAGTAGCTGTTAAACTATATGGACCGGTGCAATTGACTGTATGCTCCATATATCTACCGCTGGGATCACCAGTTGATTGCGGTCAGCTGGCTGATATTACACGGCAAATCTCCCGTCCTTTTCTCCTATTGGGAGACTTTAACGCACACAATGTGCTGTGGGGTTCGACCACAGATTGCCCCAGAAGTCGGGACATTTGTAGATAATTGGAGCTGGAGGATGTATGCGTCCTCAACACCGGAGAAATTACTCACTTCACTACTGCTACCGGTACATCCTCAGCCATTGATCTTTCTCTTTGCTCTCCTATAATTGCGGACTCCATGTGTTGGGAGGTGGATCGCGACCTCCATGGAAGCGACCACTTCACAATTTGGTTGCACGTAGAGACTGAACGTCGAGAAAGCATTACAACATGGAAATGGAATATCAGCAGAGCTGACTGGCAGCTTTACAGTAGGTCAGTTATTTTTGAGCATCTCCACAACATCGATGGAAAGATGAAACATCTAACAGATGTGATTCACCGGGTGGCTGATATCTCTATTCCTAGTGGCTCTGGAGCGCTGCGCAGAACTCGCATCCCCTGGTGGAACGACGAATGTCATTCCACTATTCAGGGTCGCAGATGGGCCCTGCGTCGGTTTAGGTTGCACGACACCTGACAACCTCGCTGCGTTCCGAATTGCTAGAGCCAAGTCGCGTCGTATTATTAAGGAGAGCAAAAGGTCTTGGCAGACCTTTGTGAGCACCATTAATCGTTCCACATCGTCAACAAAAGTATGGGAGTCAATCCGCCGTATATCTGGGAGGTACTCTCGACCACTAGTATCTGGATTACTGGATCCAGGGCGTGTAGTCGCCGACGTGCGAAGTATAGCACAGCTGATGGCAGAGCATTTCGCTGTCATCACTTCATCTGCTGGATTGGACCATCAGGTCCAGCAACAAAGAATATCTGTTGAAAGGCAAGTCTTTTGCTTTGACTCGTCTAATGTGCAGCAATACAACAGCCCATTTTCATCTTGGTAGCTGGAGTCAGCTCTAAACAGCGCCAAGGACACTGCACCAGGGCATGAACAGATCCAGTACCAGATGCTGAGGCATCTTGGCAAAGATGCTAAAGAGTACCTCCTGGGTATTTTTAATGATGTTTGGACCGGAAGACACTTCCCTGACTCGTGGAAAGAAGCAACGTTAATCCCGATTTTAAAACTAGGAAAAGACAAGTTGTTGCCAGGCAGCTATCGCAGCATCGCCTTAACGAGTTGTGTTGGGAAGACACTAGAGTGGATGGTGAACCGCCGCCTCGTCTGGTGTCTCGAGCCCCGTAAGTTGCTGAGCCGTTTTCAGTGTGGATTCAGGAAGTTCCATTCCACCACGGATAACCTGATCCTACTGGAAGCGGCAATTCAAGGCGCCTTCATCCACAGCCAACACCTTGTGGGTGTATTTTTTGACTACCCGGCGACATGTTATTTTAAAACAATTATACGAATGGGGTTTCAGAGGAAATCTCCCACGTTTTTTAAAATCATTTTTATCGTGACGTTGCTTCTGGTACCGAGTCGGTAGAGAATTGTCTGAACTTTTTATTCAGGAAAACGGTGTTCAAGGTTCAGTTTTAATTGTAACCATTTTTGCTATTGCCATTAATAGCATTTCAACTGTTATAAGGAGGCCTATCCGGTACTCCTTATATGTTGACTACTTTTTAATTTTTTGTGCATCGGCTAGCCTGAGAAGTGCTAAGCGGCAGCTGCAGCTCATGCTGAACAAGCTGGATGAATGGTCAGTGCACACCGGCTTTCGTTTCTCTTCTGAGAAAACCCGGTGTGTACTTTTTAGCCGCAGTACAAGTCTTTTAGCAGAACCTCATCTCACCTTGAGGAACACAGTTTTAAGTTTTAGGCAGCTGATGAAGCTGCCAAGTTAGCCTGCAACAAGGTCAGAATTGACTTCGATCCGGTCCCAATGTCTGACCTTGCCTCGGCGGGGAAAAGATTTGTTTTTGACATTTGGCAGAGGCAGTGGCTGGAGGTAGAGCATAATAACTGACCGTTGAGCCGTGGAGCAGCTCCTTCCAGCCACCCACCCATATGCAACCCACCCATATGCATGGTTTTTGTTTTTTATATTGTTTTAATTCATGTCTCACTAGCCACTATAGTCAGTGTGAAATGTAGAGTTTTTAACTCTTTTGAACCTGCTTGGCCCCTTTACAGCCATCCAGGTGTTGTACGGTCTAAAGTACCGGTGGCCCCTTTAAAGCCACGTCTGATTTTATGATTTATTTGCTGTTTGTATGGCCGACCCCTTTACAGTCGACCATGCAGACAGTACCTTAGTAAATTCTTAAGCCACAGTAATAGCTGTTAATTGTTAGGGTGCTAATGACCCCAATGTCGACGTGCCCTAAAGCTACAACCTTCCATTGGGCTACTTGGCTTAACAGGGGCACCTCTTGTAGGTTATGTGCTAGGAGTTTGAGTGAGCGATGTTATAGGACTCAAACTTAGTCCTAAAGTTATTGTTGCTATAACACATATCCCATTATGCTGGCAAAGTAAAATTTTGCAAACTCGAAATTAAGAATAGTATATTCACTTCTTAAATCTAGTTTTTAAGATTGTTCTACAAATTTGGGGACTCTTACAGCTTGTGTAGAAATTAATATGAAGTACAGTCCAATGTGCTATTGGCTGTAATGATCACTCCAGTTCAAAGATTGAACAGGCTCTTGTGTTACTAATTTGACCAGCTAGTAATGTTATTGGGAAAGTATTATTGGAACTTCATCACACATGTCCCAAGAATATGAGTGATAGTAATTAAATCTGCTATCCAACACTTAATTTAACTTTTTTGTGTGCTATTTCCCCCCCCCCTTTTAGTCTCAATAGGTAGTACAATATGCAGCACTATTGATTAGTTTGTGTTTGGATAGAAAGCTTAAAGTTTCTAGCAAATTCACTTCTCCCCCCCCCCAGCTAATTCACTGTGGCAATTGAAATCAGTTTATGCTCTCCTGTGAATCTCATCTTATATGGAATTGTTCAATCAGGAAAATGATTCACCTTCCTTGCTGAAAGTGATAAATACTTTTATATATTTGTTGCAGACCGGTCAGAACCATGGTTCCCAGTCAGCAATACAACCAGCCTCAGAGAGATCGTGATGGAGCTAGAGACAGAAGTCGTGATAAGACTCAACGTAATCAACAGGTATGTTGTAGATTTGAAAATGATAGGATAGGGAAGAACAACCCATCACTCACCACAGATGAAGGCAGGAGGGTCAGACGAACACAAGCAAACACAAAATGCACATTTGATAATATTTTGCTTGTCTGTCGCTATCCATGTTGATTTGTTAGGTATGGTGAATTGAGAATTCGTTCCTGGCCTACAGCTACTAAAAATTATTCTCAGCTCTTCAGCTGAATAAGTTATGCCATGGATGTTGTTTTGATGGTTACTTTGTCTTCACAGGATGAAATAGTAGTTCAAAGTGATTAATGGGACAATACATCACAAACTGCAATTATTTTATTATCCTGACTAGCGTATTAATATGAAACCTACTGCGGAAGCTACTCTCCCATGGGGCAGCTACAGCTGATGCCTCATAAAAGCCGTAATGAATATTGTCTTGATCCTCTTCCTAAAACCATTCCAGTGCAAGTTTTAAATGCTGCTGTTGCAGATCATGGATGATGGGCTTCTGCTCTTCTTATGACTAGATGGTATGAACATGCTTGAGTGTGAGAATAAGTTAAACCCACAGCCTGTTGCAGCAGATGCCCATGATCAAAACTGCCATAAGTACAGTTGCAGACACTTAGGCAGCTAAGATGGTTTATTGGGGCTGTGTACTAGGTTAAAGTATTTGGTCACACTAATTGTTGTACCTGCCAGGAAAAAAAAAAAAAAGAAAAGAAGAAAAAAAGTGCCAATGTAGTGCCAGCTGTGTATGTATTCTGCAAGTATACTGAGTCACACTGCTGGATGGTGCGCCACATATTTCCATATTTGGCCAGTTCTGTCGGTGATGTCTTGCAGAAATCGATGGGAAAATGTTTTTCTTGATTTGTGGGCAGTTTAATGCGATGGTCCAAAGTTTTCTTACTCTTAAAACCTTTTATCTGTTGAACTGTAACAGTTGCTAGGAATGTTCTTGGAGTGCTAGGAGTTGCTCGGTAATGCTGGCAAGCAGTCAGAATATTGAGGTTTTATGTAAAATAGATAAGATTTGGGCAGCAAATTAAATGCCTATGGTAAAGTTGATCAAAAGAGTTTGATATTGAAATGAAGTCTTCACGGGTGTACAGCCGGATAGTGTTTTGAAAACACGATATTTCAACGACTAGCTCCGTCGTCTTTATCAGGTGTCGAGACATCTGCACAGGTCGGTTGACTGTATGTATACGACGGTTAGCCGACCTGTGTAGATGTCTCGACACCTGATGGTGTTGGAGCTAGTCATCGAAATATCGTGTTTTCAAAATACTATCCGGCGGTACAGCCGTGAAGACTTCATTTCCCCTTTTGTTTCCAGAAGACATTTTGTACTGTTTTATCCGGTCGGACTATTGTAAATTACATACGGAGATAATTAACTGAGGGAAATAAATATTCACATGCTGTTGAGAGTTCTGTTCCTCATTTTAACTGTGAAAAATGTTATGAAAGGAAAGCTACGTGGCCTGGCTCGGAACCCCCCTCTCTCCCCCACGTAGCCCAGCGTAGCCTTCCAGTCAACCCCGCCCCTCCCCCCACTGTTCCGAGCCACGTAGTTTGTGCACTTTCCCTAAGGAAAGTGAAAGAAAAATTTGAATGTGGCATAAGTGTTAAAGGAGAAATAAATAAATCTGTATGCTAAGATTTGCTGATGACCTTGTCTTGTTAATAGAACTGGCTGAGGGTATTGAGAAGCTGCTGAATGCTATGAACAAAATATTGAAAGATGATTTTGAGCTAAGTATAAAACAAAGAAAGACAAAAGTGATTTAATGTAGCAGAAAAGGATAGTAGATTAAATATATATTAAAAAAAAAAAACAGGATCGGATATGATAGGATAAGTGAATACCACTACTTGTAAATTACAAAAGATGTCTGAAGCAAGTTGTTATAAACAGAATAGCGATAGTGAAAAGAGTTATGAAAAAGACAAATCTTTTAGTTTCAAATATTGATCTTGGCCTATTTAATACTCTTTATGTGGAGCACACCACCGTATGGTAGTGAAACATGGATGTTAGGAATAATAGAAGAAAAAGTGAAGCATTTGAAATGTGGTGTTTTTGTAGGACACTGAAAATTAAGTGGACAGATAAAGTACGAAATAAGTTTTGGAAATATTAGGTGTGAAAAGGTTTGTGGAAGAATCTTACCGAAAGGAGGAGGATGGCAAGTCATGTTTTGAGAGGTGCAGGATTGGTTAATTTGTTAGTGAAGGAAACGGTTGAAGGTAAGAACTGTAGAGGAAGACAGCGATTAGAATATATGAAGAAAATAATTGAGGACCTTGTTAGATATCCTTTAGTTCACCAAAAACAATCCCACTAGCTACCCCCAGCAGTAAAATATTCTATATATCAATTGTAAAGTTGCCGATGTTGGCCTTAGAAATTGCGAGAAGAGTAGTTGTCAACTTTAAGGAATTTTCCTGTAATCTTTCCCACAGTGACAATTTGCCATAAAAATCATTTTAAAGTCTGTTTATCATATTGGGAAAGGTTTATTTTAAGAGATATTTCAGTTTGTTCACGTTTTAAAAAACTCAATCAGAAAAGTAAAAATCTAAGATTCGAAATATCTTTAAATTGAGTAAAGCTACAGCTGAACTTTTATCACCAGTTGTAGTCAGCATTGTTCCAGATATTTTGGTAGTAAAATTAAATAATTTGGCAAAGTTTAATTAGCAGTTTTAATTAAGAGAAAAAATGAACTTTTTAACTAAAAGGAATATTAATTTGAAATTTATATCAGTATAGCCCAAATTGAGACGATTATGAATATATAATGGTTTCGGTAAAAAGTTTAAGTATTTGTCTGGTAATTAAGTTTTTGAAAAAAGATTGTTGCGGATTGTTGTTGAAGCGCGTAAAAATTCTGCCAAGTTGGTCATGTGATGACTAATTTTAAGACTATAGAAACCCTTTTGAATGTCAAATTAAAACAGATAGAACATGACGATAGAAAGTCCCTGTAAATATTTCAAGTTAAACTATTTAGTACTTTTGGAGATATTAATTAAAGAAAGATTCGCCAAGGTCATAGGCTCTGGGAAGTCTATAAAAGATCTTGCAGCAAACCCACATTGTCTTACTCTGGTCTCATTCTTACGCCGGAAAGTGATCGTGTAACTCCACGCTAGTTAGCGGGACAAATTGTTCCATGCTGTAGCGGTTTAGGCAAATTCCAACATGCCATAGTACTCACTAATGTTAGGGGGACTTTGTTAGTTTTTGTCTTCTTGTAGAATTGTACTTAATCTGCAATCTTCAAAGAAACTGGTTTGATGCTTTTTTTCATGTATCTGGTACCGACAATATACGAGTGAACTATTTTCAAGAATAGAAGTATTTTGTTATTCTCAAACTGTGTTAAGTGACTTTATTTAAATTACCCTTCACATTTGGGGATTTAATATGAATGCGTGGTGACCAGGTTATTTAATATCAGTTACCAGAAGGCTACACATGGTCACGAACTCAATTGTTCACGAACTCAATTGTTCACAGTTCAGGTGAAAGTGTTGCTTAACCCCCGTGCAGCCTTTCGGCCTAACAACCTGGGTTGTAAAGGGTATGTTGAGATGAAGAGGTTAGCACAAGATAGGAAGGGATTGCATCAAACCAGTTGAAAGGCTGATGACAAAAAAGATAGTCACAAGGTGTTTTTATGTAGTTGTGGGATCTGTAAAGCAGTGTTGTACTTAAATTGTCAAAGCAGATTGCTTATTTTTAGTGATACATGGATGATAGTTTTCACATCGTTTGGTTAGAAGGCTTCTAGATATTATACCATTATGTGTTAGTGTCACATTGAAGTTGAGCATTGGAAATTGTATTGGTATTTCAATTTTGGACGGGATGGTAATTGACCATTTAAATCTACTTTGATCCTTAGATTTTATATGTGCACAAAGGTTATAATGATAAAACTGATTATTGGGGTTTGTAATAAACAGCTTATGTCATTAAATATAACCGTGTGTTGTCCTTGGATAGCATTTGTGCTTAAAGACCGGTCACTACTTGACTGAATAACCTTAATCAGGGAAGGGAAGTTGAAATTAAATTCACTGATGCCATAGAAAAAAAATAAGTCACTGTATTCTTCAAAATTTTTATGAAGTCGCAAACGTAGGCATCGAAATTCTTCACAAAGTTAATTGATTGCAAGTTCTAATAAGTGAGACAAGCCCAGACAACCCTCAGAACCCCTAACTGCTTCCAGTTACTTGAAAATTGCAAGCATATTCAAATGCAGGCTCAAAATTTCCAAGATGTCTGCTGAAACCATGCTGTCATCGTATATACTGTGCCCAACCCGGAAGTGTTTCTGCTCTCATGACATCCAATACTTCAGGGTATTCAAACTATTCCAAATGACTTGACATTTTTTGCAGTAGGTAGCCATGATGCTAAATCTTAAAATGTAACCCAATAAAAATTTCTGTAGCTATCCTAGTTTAGCCGCAAAAAAATATTTTCTTCGCAATTCTAAAAATGTTTAACTTCAAAATTTTTGAGCTATGAAGCTGAAATAACCTTACCTTTTTAACTTGCTTCAATTTTGTTGGTACTCCTTTTGATACCAAGATCCACTTGTTTACTATTTCCTAACAGGATGAACCAGAATTGTTATGACTTTTAATTTCGAAAATTGGTGTATTTCAAATATGTAACTTATAGCTCTGAAACATGCTTTAAACAATTCTATGTGCCATTTTGTATAAGAAATCATAATTCTGTAACTGTAACAACAGTTCTTTAATAACTTTTTCATCCATTTACAATTTCACCTTCTCCCTCTTATAATTTGAATTCTAACCAAGCTTCTGGGGCAACTGCCATCATGGGATGAATTTTAATTCTTTTTCAGATATCAACCTAACCAATGCATAAATTCCAAAACCTATTCCTAGAAACAAGAGCTCTTTAATTTAAACATGGTCCTGTAAGGGGCAAAGACTGATATAGGGGTTAATATCGGTCTAATACTCCTTAATTAACTAACTTACTTCTCCTATACTTCTTCATAGCAAAATGTTTTTCTGAAAGTTAACAAATTGTAGACCGTGAAAATGCTCTGGAATTTAATCAACTGTTAATTATATCGGTCGCTACTCATAATTATCCTCCGAGACAAGGAATAAGTTCAAACTAAGAAATGAAATCGCTGTTGAATTTTTCACTATTGTTATATTCTGAAATTAAAACACAAAGTTTGATTCAGTTGATTTTTAGGCTATCTGAAATACTTTTCCGGAAGAAAGCACGTTATGCACCGTACGAAGCAGACAGAAAACCCCTAAAAATGTTTAAAGTTATGCAACCATTGCCAAGTTCACACTCGACACTTCAAAATCCATCATAGCGTATACTTAAACATGCTTTCAGTCACTGGCGCAAGGTAAAATTTACAGTTTGCTAACAAAAGTTGCGCAGTTCCAACCCGATCAACCTCCCGATGGCCACTTGTAAGATACCAAGCCTTATACCAGGGGGTTAAGTATAGAGCTTAGTACCTTAACTGAAAGTTCACTTGAAAAGAAGAATGTTCTCCGACTTTACGTTAATAATTTTAAATGACCATGTAGCCTGCCTGGAATTCTCAACTGAAATGCTTGACGGCCGCCACCAAGTATGTTTAACCCACAAACTTAGAAAAGGTTTCGGTCTACTACGAAATCGTGAAATAGTTCACTTGAATAAAAATTTGAAGTTTATTTTCAAAGTCACAATTTTAAAGTTTCATTCTTCAGTTGAGTAGGCAATCGAACAAACGTTCCCAGAAATTTCTGTTATTGATAGAATAGAACCAACCGACCACTCTAGAAAATTTATAAGTTCATAGTGGTTGTTAACATCATGCTCTGGTAAAGAAAATAATCATGCCTGACACACGTTCCTAGCCTGGCTCAACTAGATCCGGCTCCTACCCTACACACACCAAAACTACCTACGCAGATTTATCATACACAACGTTCCCGGAGTAAAGACTACCACCTCTCCGAGGTCCCCGCTTATATACCCAATCCGCGTGACATTGAGTATTCAACTACTTACCTAAAATAGTGTAAAATAATTGTGATTATAGAAAGTGTTCAAAGTTTAACTGCGTGTAGTCTTGTCTTTAAGGTACATAAAGTGTTTAGTGAGAATTTTCAAATGATTAGTTTGCTTGTAAACGAATTTAGTTTAACCGGCGTATTGATAAAGTCTCTCCGAAAGTTCAGTAGCGATTCCCTGAGATGTATGTTGAATTTAAGCACTTTTTAGGTCACCCCGCTGAATTACAAATCTAAATAAAATTAGTGCCAAAGTGTTCTATATTAATTCCCAATTCCAATGGTGTAATTTTTGTTAATATCGGTGGTTTAGTCTGAGGATTAGGTTTGAAATGTTTCAGAAGTTAACTCTGTTTATATTCAATATTCTTGTGTTTATATCAAAAAAGTGGAGTTATCTGAATTTTCTTTGAATTTAATTACGTGTTTTGACAGTCGTTTTATTTACGAAAGTGGCTTGGTTTAATCGCAATTTAATTTCGAAATTACTACATTGTGATTAGTGGCGAAATAATTTTAACATGTATATAAAATCTGTTCTACTGCATGAAATGTTCTGAAATTTTATTATGTTATACTAGATTTTTAGTTCTTTCAGGGAATCTACTTTTTAGCTTGGGAAATTTTCGAAAACATGATTAAAAATGTTGGAAGTGAAAGTGTGTTCCACGAGATGTTTAAAAATTTGTTATTTACACGTCCTGAAACTCTGGAATTTTAGTGAATTTCTTTCTTTTAAATTATTATTTTAAAATTATTTTATTACATCAAAAAGTGTTGAGGATTAGTGAAATGATCATGTAGCAAAAACCCATTGTTTACAAGTTAGATAATAATGGATTAACCTATTACAGGTTAGTTTAAAGATTTTTTACTATTAAAAATGTTAATTTAGTGCTTATATTAAGTGTTGTGGGTCTTTACTGTTCTTAAAATAGTTTATTTAAGTTGGGTTGCAGTATCAGCTTCTGCATGAAACGTTTCTCACTTCCTATACTTGCAATGAAAATTATATGTATACTCGAAAACTTACTCCCTCCCTTATGCTTTAAGCTAAGCAAACTAGAATTTACCAAAATTCTAAGATGCTTACACACTGCTCCAAACAACCACCACCACTACTATTATAAGCTCGCGGTATCCTTGCGCATCACGGACTTACTGAAAATAGTGCCCTAAAATTACCTCTCCTGTAGGCTTCACCCTGTAATAGGATTTAGAACTCAGCGTTCTAAGCACTTTTCCCCTCTTGGTATTTTCTCGATAAGTTAACAGCTTTGCCATAATTAATATTCTTCTGAAGCCACGTGCCACCACGAAGTCATCAGCAACGTCTAGAATTATGGTGCATACCTGAGGTTCAAAATAGCCACAATGTCTAAAATTTAACGAAACCCATGTTTCCTTGAATTGTGTCCAAAGTAAAATTTGTATCTCGAAATAAAAATTTGTTTAATGTCCCTTGTTCTTGAATACATGTTTTAAAAAGTATCCTCGACCCTGTCTGGTTTAGCTGTAAAAAATTTGTGTTTTCAATGTATGTTTAGAGATGCAATGTCCTTTTAGAATTGCTGTCCCACTTTCTCCTCTCCTCAGAACTGCTTTAAAAGTTTACCATGTTATTCAGAAAGGATGAAAGTTGAGTAAAATGTATTGTTTATATTTAAAATGTGTTTGAAAGTGTCGATTATAATTTTCGGAAGTTGCCAGTTAATTAAAATTTAGTGTTTTACCATTATAAACGGCTTTAAACGGAGTATTTCACATGAAATGCTACCAAATTCTGTTTCTATGAATTTATTATTTTAAACATTCTTTCCTGTTTTGAAAAGTGTGTGGAAATACCGAATTTCTCGTAATGAATATTGACTATTAACAAGCTGGATTATGACAGATTTCACTAACTTCGGTAAGTCTAAAGATGTACTGTTCTTAAATGTTTACTTATGGCTATTATGTGTTGAATTACTTTATTGCTTTTAAATCGCCATATGTTCTGAGTTAGACTACAGTATCAGCTTCTGCATGAATCCCATCTCCCATATCCTGTAGTTGCGAGATTAATATTTTTGCAATTTCAGAGAGTTTACTCCTCCCCCCCCCCATGCTATCTTTCTCAAAAGTGTAGAATTTACTGAAATTCTAGGATGCTTACAGTCCCCTCTTCAAATTTATTTCCCCCCTATTTCTTCTCCCTGATGTAGACTATTATTTTCATTTCCAAAAACAACCCTTACTACCACTCTCAAAATTTAATTTGATATGTAATAAAAAAATCACACTTCTTTTAAGCTATAAACTGTTTTTCTATCTTCCAAATTGTGACGTCTAGAATTTTAAATGCGTTTACCGCATCATTCTGATTCCATAAAAACTACTTTAAAATACCGATATCTCTTCATAAACAATTTCTAGCTCTGAAGTTACCCATTTCCTTTTACTAGTTAGTGGCTGAAATAGCTCTGAAAATGAAGGTAATGTTTTCTTTTACAAAATATTTTGAATCCCATTATATGAGAATATTAATACTACGTTCTGACTTAATAACTGTTTAGTCCAAAATTATCTAAGCAAATGACTTTAAACTTGATCAGTCATATTATTCAAATGAATTCACTGCTCTACGAACAAAATCTTAGGTTACCTTAGAAGGTGCTATTTATGTGGTCGCGTATTAAAGTCCTCCATAAAAAAAATTGTCCACTGCTGATTAGATACCAAATTACAATTGTTTGCAAAAATTGCAGTGGAGGAAAATAGCTTTGTTTAGACATGTTGACATGCAGATTCTGGCAACAAATTACCCCAGTAGGAGACCTCACTATCTGTTGTACACCATGTCCATGTACACAGTAATTTTGCAATAAAGATGTTCCAGATTTGGCACACAGTAAAGAATTAATTTCCAAATGCAAGATACTACTGTTTACTGAAAATGACAATGATAATAATAATAATAAAAATAATCATGTAAAACCAAAATAATTGTAGTTTTATGAATAAAATCTGTTAAAGGAAATTATCCTGTGTACTCAAACCGGAGTTGAAATTTGGTAACCAAGCAGCTTTACTGCTGAACTCTATTGCAGTAGTAAAATTAATTTTAACCAATTCTGTATGTAATGTCATTCTTCTGATCATAATTTCATGTCGGTGGTTGAATATGTGGACCTGCCTTTTTATTATTGTACTTCCTGGTAGAGTTTTATATTTAAGTCAGTGCTCCAATGTCATGACCTGCAAAATTCATAGTTGTCACTGAGCTAGAAGGGCCTGTGGGTGCCTTCACTCCTAATCTAGGAGACCACTTTGAACAGCTAGTTTGTATACACCGAAACAACTTGAAAAAATCTTAAGTTGAGTGTCTGAACCTTTTTACAGAGAAATATCTAATCAGTCTATTGATTTAATTGGTTAAGCTTAGTATATTTCCTATTTTCCTTAAACATTGTTTCTTTTAGGGAGGTGTTGGCCATCCAGCACAACAGATGCAGCCACTGCCGCAGCGTATCCCACAGCAAAGAGGTGGTTGGAATAGAGTTGGTCCACGACGAAGCAGGTCTCGTGGGACTGGCGGTGGTGGAACTGGAGGTTTTGGGCGCCAACAAGTGGGTGCACCAACATCCAAGGGAAAAACTCTGAAATTTGACAGCGAGTATGACTTCGAGCAGGCCAATACAGAATTTGAAGAATTAAGACATCAGCTTGCGAAGACAAAAATAGGTAATTTTGTTGATTATAGGTTAATCCGTTAAAAGGACCATGTATTTTTCTTTTGCTACTGTTAGTCATAAGACTTTAAAAAGTGATGCAACATTGGTGAGAAGAGATGATTACCTAGTTGGAGATATGAAACCAAAGTTAAGTGATTGTATATTACAGTTGATATAAAAGGGTAATTGTTTGATGGCTTCATTTTTTAGAACATTTGGACTTATATTTGAAAATGTTTGAATTTGATATCTTCTGGTGGCGGAGGTTAGAAAAAGATAGATGGCTGGTTAATTATTTTTTTTCTTTTCCTCTTGTCTGAAGTGGAATTAAACCTTATTCCAGCATTAAACAGCCTTCCATTTTTCTCTCCTCTGACACTTTCCTAAATATTCTTCAGCCATTTTGCTGATATTCATTGCAATGTTTCCTTGTCATTGGCAAATGTTGTGAATGGCCAATTTAGAAAATGACAATTTGTAACTGGAGGAGGGGGAGCTAGGTATGTTATTTTATGATAATTAATAAAAGTCTGGCTTATATTCAACAATCCTCATAAAAGGACAGTTAAATTGAGTCATTGCTGGCTGCTGGCTGCTGGAGCTGGTGATGGTGCAGACATCTGAACAATGCTTGGCACAAAATTTTGTGCATCTTCTATTACTATTTATCTTGCCATATTTTTATAAGCTTGCATATTGATTTACCTCGTGTAACACTGGGTACCAGTATTCTCTATGGAACCAGATTTTTCATATTTTGAGCTAACCCTGCTATAATCTTAGTTTTAAGTTTCATGTTTTAGATATCCCATAGAATAAATGGTTTAGAGTTTTGCGATGTTGTTGCAGGCCATGTTTTCACAGTTGCTTACTTAATTACTAGTTGAATGAACACGCCAATGCAACTGTTTACTTTATTTATTGCTGCGCCGTACTCGTTTCACCTCTCATCGAGGCATAATCAGCGACGAATTACATTTTTTAGTATGGTATGCAGCTACGCATCTCCGTTTCTTTATACAAAGCTTGGTTTGCCTATATCGTATTTACACTATTGAAAACTTTCAAACAGTTGCATTGGCGTGTTCATTCAACTAGTAATTAAGTTTACAGTTTTATTTCTACTGTCATGGCAGTATAGTACAACTTGGAGAATATTAGTATTACCACTGTTATTACGAAAGTGTTTTAACAAAGTCTTAAAATGACTGTTGTATTCAGAGTTGTATTCCTTATGTTTCCTGTTTAAATTTTGTGGTACATTAAAATGTTTATGAATGACACTTTACTGAGATAATGTAATATGGCTGGGATGAAACAGATGGTGGAATGAAACTTTATTCAGCTTAACTGGTCTGGGACCTAAACAAAGATGTAAATGGAAAGGATTCTAGCAAATGCCTGGATGAATATCATTGATTAAAAGTTCATGGTATAAATAAGAAGAAACTGAAGAAAGTAAAAATTGATAGAATCCTAAATATAGAATTGAGGCAGTCTTCAAAATCTGATAAATACATTGACATAAAATAGAAATGCCAAAAAAGTCAGGAAATTAATAATGGTGTAGGTTTAAAGCAGCATGAGAACTAAAAGGAAAGCCTCAGAGGGAGTAATGGCTGTAGAATGCAAAAATGGATAGATTGTATTTATCTTGCTATCTTGACATTAAACACTATCTTGTTTTGGTAAATAGGTAATTGAAAATATACTGCAACAAATAGTAGGAAATGAGATTAAATTTTAAGTGTAGTATAACTTGCTTGTGAGATATTTCCTGGTAAGCAGTAGAGAATTAAAAATATGAAAAGTAATCACTTGGCAGGTATTAACAAATTTTACATGGATATGATCAAGTCGCAAGTAACCGTAGTAATAAGAGCTGCCCTGAAAATAATGGTTTAAAATTAAAAAAAAAACCAAACAAGAAAAAGCAATTTTACTATATATATTTGAAAGACAATCTTAAACTATTTTTCTATGTAGCTGCCATTTCAATTCACACACTTATCAGTATCTCTCTAGAAATCTGCCACCTTAGATTTCAATCATTCTACACCATTATGAAGGTCTGTGTCAATGTCAAAGCACTGTTGCAAAGTATGTCTTCATCACTGGAAAGAGGTGGTAATTGCTTGGCACTAGATCCAGACTACAGTAGGTGATCAACCCCCTCCCCCTCCCCCCATTTCTAAACCATCCAAGAGCTGTCTGGTATGATTAGTCTTATGTGGACGTGCATTGTCTTGAGCTTGGTTTTCCTCAACACTTGTTTTGTATCGCTAGCTTTATTTCTGTCATTGATTCACAATACCTTTGAGTTAATTGATGCGCCATGTTCAGGGAAATAAACTAGAACACCCTGGGAGCCCCTAAACAGTTGCTATTTCTGTCTGGCTGACATTTGCAAACAATTTACTGGTTTTCTGGGAGAACTCGTGCACCCGTAGAATGGACTGTTTTGTCTTAGTTGACATGCTTTACTTATGTCTCATCTGCCATTACGACTCGATCAATAAGTGCATTACCATCCTTGTCATAGGTTTTGAGGAAAATTCAGCAACGCAGCAAGATTCTGTGTTTTGTGGTCTTCCATAAAGATCTTTGGCACCCATCTTGCATCCATCTAGCACAAAGCTTGTGATGATAAATCCTCTCAAATACAATTTCATTTAGTGAAATTTGAAGGAAATGACGTGAGAATTCCCTAACCTTAAAAGAGCAGTTTTATAATAGTGTTTCATTGTCAGTTCATCAATCGCAAGGCTAGGCAAACCTCTGTGGTTCTCATCATGAACATTGGTGTTGCCACTTTTAAACTGAATGCATCACTGCCTTACTCCACCTTCACTAATTATTCCGTCTCTGTACACCTTGCCAAGTTCCAGATGAATATCGATTGATTTGAGTTTTTTTGCCAGTAAAAACATAAGCACTGAACCCTCCTCACAACTTGTGGGATTTTCTGTTGCAGTGCACATTTCAGTAATTCACAACAAAGTAGAAAAATCGCAGGCCACCTGCTATGACAGCTTGATGAGTACTGAGACCAGAAACATTTTGATCAATTGTTAGGAAGGGCGTTCTAGAAGGTATCATGAAAACACTAAGCAACTGCATTAAGATGACATTGTATTACAAGCTATCAGTCTGGATGATTTGAAACTAGAAGTGGGGTACAAGGAGGTTCATAAGCGTTATGTATGAAATTTTGAAGTTGGTTATAAAACAAGAACAACACAGTATTTACAGATGTTATGATTTAGGGCAAGTGGGAAGAACTGATCCAAGGTTTGTATGGTGGAAAGATGAATTTGACAGGTTTATATTTCAAATGAGACCAAAACTGTGCAATTGGCAGTCATCAGGAAAAGCAAATCAAATTAAAATTAGGACTGCATGAAATCGAAACTGTTCGAAAAATTAAATACCTCAGCATTGCCAGTTAATTCCAAATTACAACAGCTGCAGACTTTCACAACTTGATTTCATAGATGTTGTGGAAAAAAGTTTTCCTCTGCCAACTAAGGCATCTTAATATAATAATTATCTGCTCCCTTTCTTTGCTAGTGGGTCAGAAGCTGTGACACCAATTGCAAGAGACATCTGCATTCAAGTGAATGAAATTTCTAAGGTAGTGTCCAGAAGACCAAATGAAGAAATTTGGAGTGTATCAGTCTGACTTCAATTAAGACTACCGAAAAATGTTGTAGACATCTTAAGAGAATCAGTACTGGTATGGTTACATGAATGGTGCCAAATACATTATCAAAGGCATACATTAAATTTATAACTGGGAAAATTAAAACCACAAGGTAGTTGGATGAAGAAAGTACTAGAAGACATGACCAGTCACAGTCCAGTGTGGGAGATGATACTAAATAGTGGTGGAAGGGGCATGTTTATTCTTTACTTGGTCCACTGGAATGGAAAATAAGTGATGTAATATTACACAAGCATAAGTTTCTTAAGTCATATTTATTGTTATTGTCTCTGTAAAGGTATCATCAAATACTTTCACTATTTACTGTGATTTCTGTAATCAAAAAATTGTATTGCGGGTAAATTTTAACAGCTGATTGATGCTGTACAATTAATGTTTTTTAATGTGCAAATTAAGTTATTAAACATGTCTTTTCTTTTCTCCCACTTGCGCGGTTAATTTAGAGGTTGTGTTATTTCTATTTAAAGTAACTGTGACTATCTAGTCACCACATTTTTGTTGATATTTGTACATAAAAGAAGCAATAAAACTACACAAATTCATTTTGGTAATGGCAATAATTTAGTTTTCCTCTTGGCCATAAATGGTGGTGAAATATTAGTTGATACCTGGAGCAAGTTGTGAGGTAGAGGCAATGCTGAAACAGTAAAATGTGGCTATTTGTTTTTAGTAGATAACAATCCTTCATAATTCTGAGCTGTAATTTTTGAATCCAGGACAACAAAATTCAGTTGAAGGATATGAAACTAAGGCAGATGTTTTCTAGCGAGTTAAATAATAATTGTTGGCAAGTATTTTGTCATTAGGGACTGGTAGTAGTAGTAGTAGTAGTGGTGGGGAGGGGGGAATAAGTAAGAGACTATATTAGCTTCTTCCAAACTCTGCTTCTGATGGGGTACTATTTGTATGCATTTGGTACTGGAGACTGAATTATTCCAAGTAAGTCTCACTGCTTGCGAACAGCCTCCCGAAAAGAGTGGGGAGTGATGCATAGCTTAAATCTCAAACTGTAGAAGGGAATTGTGGAAACATTTTTTGCAAATACTTCCTAGTGAATTTTTCCTATGTAAGTGGGATCTGATTATTTCTATCGTGTTTTATCTGTGAAAAATTTTGGCTTGGGGCTAATCTCCAGTGTAGTGCTCATTTTGGGATTTGGCAAGTTTCTAAAATCCCAGCATCAGTTTTAAAATTTCTTGGAGTTGGTCTCCAATTGCAAGCTCATAATAAAATGCAACATTGTGCATGTTGCAGCAGACTCAGAACCTGTCATTACAGGTGATGGGAAGGTGAATGGAGAGACAGAGAAGAAAGATGACTCTGGAAATGAAACTGGAATTGGTGAAGGTGAAACTGAGGAAGAACCTGAAGTATATTATGATAAATCTAAATCATTTTTTGACAACATCAGTTGTGAAGCAGTTGAGAGAAGCAAAGGGTAAGTATTTAATTTTAATATTTGTTGAAAAGAATTGTTCACTATATTGTAGTGTATAAGGAGTTTGCGGTACTGAAATCTTTACTGTTGCACTTACATTACCTGTATCTGCATAAATTACATAGGTTTGTCACAATAATATGGCATGGATTTTTGGATACTGTTTTAATTGTAGAAAAACCATTACTTTGGAAATGTGAGGCAACAAATGTAGACATAAATGTGGTACATTTCTTTAAAATGTATTTGGAATAGTTTTTATGCCAACTCCAACCAGTTTTTTTCATTTGTGATTTTAGTTCAGTGTATTTATGGCTTAGGTGTCTTTGAATGAAAGTTTAAATTACGGCTGTAAATTTATCATTACGTTCATGAAATTTTAATTCTGCCATTGCATTACCAAAAATTATAAAATTAAGTTGTGGTTTATTAGGCATATAATGGTTGCTGGTTGAGATTTGTTGAACTCAATTGTTAGTCTATTAGTATTTGATTTGAACACAAAATCTGTTAGACATGTTCCCACACAATTCAACTTTTTCATTGATGTGTCAAAATTGTAGGCGCTCGCAAAGAACTGACTGGAGGACAGAGCGAAAGCTGAATTCTGAAACATTTGGAGTGGCATCTGCTAGACGTGGAGGATTTAGAGGACGTGGTTATTACAATAGGGGTGGCTACCGTGGACAGTACCGCAACAACTTTAGAGGTCAAGCATCAGGTCTTGGAGGAAATCGGAACAGGGCCACTTCCAATAGTGTGCAGCAGCAGGCTCCTGCACCAGTGGCAAACAGTACGCCACCCCGGGCTGTTACAGTCCAAAGTAAGTTATTGAAATTTAATCTTTGACCACTGAGATTTTCCCCAAATGATCTTTCTGTAGCATTTCACTTTTGTGCAAGCATGAAAGGGTGACTAATATTTTCTGTTTGCAGAAGTAGTAAAATGTTCAGTACTTCCTGTTATGTGGAAGGATTATTACCCAATAAATTTAGTTTTGTTACTTAATTTAGAGAGATATAATGCGTATGGAAATTATGGAGGATTTCATGTTTTCCTAATAATTTTGAGAATTATTGAGTGCAAGAAAAGCCAGATATAGTAATTTTAATCAGCAAATTGAAATCTGTTAATTAGAATTGGTACAGTAGGTAAGTTTTAAACTACCAAAAAATCTAATTTACAGATTGTACTTGCCAGTTAATGATCCATATCTGTTATTTAAAATCAACTATTTCCTAAATGAACCAGCAATCTTTCCTTTGTCCACTAAAACAAGTCTCAAATTGCGAGATGATCCTTAATAACTTGTCTAAGATGCTGCAAACCCAAGCTACTGATATAAATGTTTACATAAAGTCCATTTTCCATATAGGTTTTACAAAAATGTCAAATGTTAGCTGTCCTCTCTGCTGCTTAAAATAAGTCATAAACTTGAATGCAATGTACTTACGTCGTGAAAATTACTTTAAAGTTTCTTGTGCACATAATTTTTCATTTAATATTTGCTTCAAGGCCTTAGCACTAAATGAAACAATACAAATCCTTCTTTCCCCCTCCCCCTCCTTTTAACTCGGTTCAAACATTCCTTCTTTTTTTTTCTCTTGCTTATATTTAACATCAATAGTATCCTTGCTAAACCAACGATAATTGCTACATTCAGTTCAAGCTTAGAGGTTAGCCAACCTGATCATTATCACATATGTTTATACCCTTATGTCAAACTTTCCATATTGTATTTAACACATTTTTTAATATATACTGTTTAATATTTGTTAATTTACTGGTAGTTACCTCAAAGCATGCAGATGGCGATAACAGTTGGTTATTGTTAATTATCATAATCCCATTTTAATAAACATGTGGTAGTGTAAAGAGCAAATTCTCTCAAATTACAGAGAGGAATAAAAGAACGGAAATTTAATTGAAGCAGGAAGAATTGGGCTAAAATTTGCTGCACAACTAGGGGCAATATTATCACTTCTATGCTGATATAAGTATCAAAATGTTAATTAACAACATGCTGGAAATATCTCCCAAATAACTAGACTAATTTAAAGAAGCTATTTATGTCTACGGTCTCCTAGTCAGATGTCCTATTTATATATATATATAAAACTAAGGAAGGATAGAGAAATAAGACCTAACAATTATCAAAGACGAAAGTGGCAGAGGACGACGAATACAGAAAAAAGAACACATGATATGCACAACAGTTCGGCGTATAACCTTATCCTTGCAGAAGTGAGACACCAAGAGGAGCTACACATGTACATGACGATGGCCGTCTGGTGAATGGCATGGCCAGCAAAGATGGTCGTATAGGAGAGAGGGAGGGGGAAGTGTAAATACTATATCGATACTCGATAATGCTGAAGGTAAATTATCATTTAAAGTGGTAGATCAACATAGCTGAGTGAAAAAATACATGTAACCCAACACCAGCTGAAACTACTCGGATAACGTCTATTTCAGAATTCCTTCTGAAGTTTCACAGGTCGTAAATGGAATTTGCGATGATTGAGTTCAATATCAGCCATATCTCTTAGCAACCAACACATAAAACAACAAACGCACAAAACAAAACTTCAAAGAATATATAAAAGTATGCTTGTGTAACATAGAGTAACTTATAATATGGAGAAAGATTGTGGCCATCACATATAAGTGTTTAAGCTCTTTAATTAGCCTGTCACAAATTTTTTCTAAAACACTACTTTTGGTATATACAGCACAAGTGAATGTAGAAATCTTTATATATAAAGATGAATGTTTGTTTGTTCTTCATACAAATCCAGTTTTCATCTGATCTCGATGAAACTTTGCACACTTATCCTTTGAAACAAGGAGAAAAATACTGTCTACATTTGGTTGAAAAATTATCTGTAGAAATAACACATGTTGTCTCATAACTTCGAAATACGGCGATAGACAGACACGTTGGATATGGTCGTCTCCGTACCGTGTTTCCGTATAGTGGACTGGCAGCTTAGTGGTTAAAGCGCTTGCTTACGAACGTCGTAGTCACCGGTTCAAATCTCCGTGGAGGCTAAGGTTTTTAAAAATTGTTTTTCATCGTAAGAGTCAAGCCTGGGCTGTAGGTTATTCGGATTGAATGTTAAACTGTAGATATTAGAAAGTTACGGGTGCAATGCGAGGAAAATCGTAGGTAGTCTTGCAATGTTGTAGGTGTACACTTTTTTACGTTATAATGATCCCTCAGGTGTTATTCGCAGTCAGTGTGCGAGTGTGAACCACAGTAATATTATTATAAATACGGAAGTAAGTCTCCGTGTTTTTGTTACGTTTTGACGACTAAATGGCTATATCGTTGTGATGCAATTTTATAAGGAAATCTGTATGAAGTGCACAGGATATTTTTTCCAGTATGATTAACAGTTGTAGTCACGAAATTTTGAGACCTTATCGAATGGTGACAGAAATATGTTGGAAATTGATTCTCTTCAAGAGACAGGTTCGACAGTACAATGATATAGTGATAGCTTTCCTGTCATATTATTCCTATTCAATATTGTTTGGGACCAATTCTTCGTTAGCAACTTTCTATATTTAATTCTGGCCAAAAAAAAAACTTAATCCACGCGTACGAAGTCGTGGGTACGGGCTAGTTCTTCACATTTCTCACAATCCATACCCTCTCCACTCATTTTGCATCATCCTACCGAGCGTGGTGGTGTAACGGTTAGCGTTTTGGCCTCGCATTTGGGATACTGGTGGTTTGAATCCCCATCCGGGCATCCAGATTTGGGTTTTTCATGGTTTCCCAAATCACTCCAGGCAAATGCCAGGATGCTTCTTTCAAAAGGCCATGTCCAAATTCCTTCCCATTCCATGCCCCCCATTCTTTTCCGTCTCTAAAGACCTCGCTGTTAAGAGACGTTAAGCAATTTAAAAAAAAAATCATCCTTTTATACATATTATTATTTTACCTTTATAAGTGTTTCAGCAATGCTTTAGTGTACATTTCTATATATAAGAATGGGTGTAGCTCTGTTAGGTGTAAATTTTATTTCTAGTAGTTTTATTTGACCATACTGTACTTTATTGTTGGTTGCTATGTCAACTTCAACACTCTGAATGTTGTCAAACTTACCACTCAGCTGTACTCATGGTTGTCTCACGGTGTCCTTGCAAGATTCTATGTATTGTTTCAGCACATATGAATGTTTTTTGGTTCTTATGTCATTAGCTACTCCCGATGCTCTCTTGAGCTGTTAAAATTTTATGTTGTGGGTGTGCTGTACCTCCTTGCCTTTTCTTTTGAATGTTTGTGTAGAAACTACTGTCAGTGTCTTCTTGCTTGGCCAACAATCTTGTCACAGACTGTTCCGTTTCCTGTTTTTATTAAATGCTGAACTACAGGGAGTTTCATTTATGACACATCCACGCGCACTTGAAAAATTACCGGGGGCTGCACCACCTCGCTTGCCGGGAAGTCACATGGCACATCGCCCGTGCTTGGGAACGCCTCATGCGTGTGCTGATTTCTTACCTTATAGCCCGTGCTGGAACTGTTGGCCATCAGCTTCAATACATACTTGACATCTTCTAAGGATGTTTTGTCTAACTCTCTGCAGTGTTTGTGAAGAAATAATATAAATCTTAGTTATATTTTCCCAAAGTTCCTCTTCCGTACAGGGATTTGAATCATAAACACGCTCTTTTAGGTAACCCCACAAAGAAATCGCAAGGTAGTGTTTCTGAAGAATGCGGAAGCCACAATCTACGACTGATAATTTGATTCTGATTGTAAACACGCTTTAAAGCACGCATAGAATTTTTGGCTGCATGGGGAGTTGCACTGTCTTGTTGAAAATGACCATAATTTCTTTCATCTTCTGTCAGCTGTTCAAAAAAAGGTATTTAAGATATTGTCCACATAGTGAAAATTGTTTCAGTAAAAAACACTGGTCCAATAATTCGCCTTGCACTAATTCCACACCAAACTCCAACTTTCACATGTCACGGCTGTTCGTGGATAAGATGATAATTTTCTGTACTCCAGTACAGACTGTTTTGACTATTTATGCGTCCACTTAAATAAAAATACGCCTCATCGGTGAAAAATGTTAATTGCGGATCCGGCTTTCCATCGTGTACACCTTGCATAAACTAGTTTGCAAACCTCATTTGTGCAGTGTAATCTGCATATTTTAATTCTTGCACAGTAGATGTTCAATAAGGGCACATTTTCAGAATTTTTATAACCCTAAAGACACTTGCTTTGGACTTCTTGGGAGAGTCTTCTGTGGGATTTTCTGGGGGCGTTTTTCAAACGAGATAAGATTTCTCAGACTTTTCTTTCAGTAAGAATGGAGTGCTTACGTTTCTTGGGCATTTCCATTAGGGAACCTGTAGCACGCAATTTACACAGTCTTTGTATAGTTGACCTGTGCGGCACTTTGGCTCCTGGCAATTTTTCAATAAACATACGCCTGCAGTGCAAGTGTGAACCACAGTAATATTATAAATACGGAAGTAAGTCTCGGTCTTTTTGTTATGTTTTGACTACTAAATGGCTATATCATTGTGATAGAATTTTATAAGAAAATCTCTATGAAGGGCACAGGATATTTTTTCCAGTATGATTAACAGTTATAGTCACGAAATTTTGAGACCTTATCGAATGGTGACAGAAATATATTAGAAATTGATTGTCTTAAAGAGACAGGTTCGACGGTACAATGATATAGTGTTAGCTTTCCTGTCATATTATTCTGACTGGATATTGTTTGGGACCAATCCTTCATTACCAACAACTTTCTATATTTAATTCTGGCAAAATAATTCTTGATCCACACGTACGAAGTCACGGGTATGAGGTAGTATATGGGAAGTCTAAAACTGGCAGTTATTAAATAAATGGCAAAGCCTGTATCTACCAGAGTGCTGTAATTGTTCATCACCCACCCACTGTGAGCTCGACGATCACTGCTGTCGCAAACTGCTTATCGCCACTTTGGCTGTTGCCAATTGCAACACTCGCCAAGAGATATCTTACCATCTTGTTTTATCAAAATAACCTTTCTGAAATAATTTACAAAATTACAATCCTTCTGTTGTAGTTTTGAAGTTTTAGTTTTTATAAACATTTAATACTCAGATGGAACACTGAACCTCTGTGACCCTTCCACAGAACTCCAGGGTTCCATGGACCACCTTTTTAGGAACCACTGCTCTAGAGCCTCTTATCAGATTTTCATATACCATTTCCTCCTTCGTAGTCATCACCCTTCTTTAATTAATTTATTTTCATAACACAAATTTCACAATAGCAGACTTGGAGTCATTTAATATATATATACCATTGTTTAATGAATACATGAGATGGACTACTAAAATTGTCAATTCCAACATTACTTAATGTTCTGACTCTTGATAGTGTTCACAACTTTTCATATTGCATGAACACCTTGTAGTATTAACAGCTCCAGATTCCTCTGCCAACCTTGCAAATTTAAAATGACTGACAAAATATCTTGATAAATTACATAATAGTTGACGTGAAACAAAATGGAATCTAATCCAGTCACCTCACAAGCTGTGGGATTTTAAATTGTTGAAATTACTGGACTAGACCAGATGATACAATTTACTGCACATTATTACTTTGATTTGCTACAGTTGGTGTAATTGTAGATAGAGTAGGATTGGGTGCACACAAATAAAATGATTTAGTTTGCATTCATTTTTAGAGCAATGTTTCTTAACCTTTTTTGATCCAAGGACCAGTAAATTGACAAAAATAATGCTGCAGATCACTAACTTATTTTTACCTATGTGTATATTATTAACATATGGGACATATTGTACCATTATAAAACAATAAATGTAAAACCATTTTGAATTGCTATGGAAACAAAATTATGAAAATGGAAGTGAACTGTTTCAAGTTAATACCAACCATACTCTTTAATATTTAATAATCAACTGAATAATAATGTTACTGTAGGGTGGATGATATACTATACCACCCGCTTAAATGTGCAAAGTAAAAGAAACCAGACCTGATAGCTGTTGTTTACTTAAACCCTCTTACGTTACCAATCCTATCGGGTACCATGGTTTCCCACACCTGTTACAAGAACCTTATATATGGCCGTTAACTTAATCCTTAAATGAATGGCACTCTTTGATGCTGACTAGAAACACATTTAATCAATAAGCTGTTGTATGAACAATGTTGTCCTATGCTAGTATTCTGCAAATGCCAAATTTATGCCTGGTCAATGAAATGTTCATTGATTTTAGAAAGTTTGGTTTATAGATTATACAGTAAGCACGGTATATAAATTTTTAACAATCTGCCTGCGGACTACCTGAACCATCTTTGTGGACCACTGATTGGGAGGCACTGGTCTAAAGGAGATCTTGCAAAGCAGCCACTGTATTGTTACCAGCTGAAGAATATTTCTTGCAAATGCCGTTGAAACAGATGCGTACCTCTCCCCCCCCCCTTAGCCATTTGTAAAAGTGGTAGGCAATGTTTGAATTGATGTTTACTATAGTGTTCAACTGAGTTGAAATTTCTGCCATGGTACACATCCCAATAACTTGCCAAGGAACGAGATTGTCTTTATCATTTTGGTTTTGCTATTTGAGTGTCAAGGAGTTATACCTTGTTGAATCTGAACTGGCAGTTCAAGTACATGGTCCCCTGGTCTTGCTCGTCAATTCACCACCCCTCCCTTCCTACTTCCGAGCCGATTGCTGCATCCAGAGAGGCAAGTGGTAAATTTCTCCTTTATAGGGGAAAGAATGGTGGAGTGGGTATAGAATAGGCAGACCTTGAGCTGCTTGTGTTAACTGAATGCACTATAGTGGCAGTTGAGTGTTAGTTTTGAGAAAGTACCATAGTGGTTTGGTTTTTGTGTTCGACCAAAGTGTTGTGCGTTTTATACTAAATCTGAAAGTGTTTACAGTGTACAATTTAGTATATATTTAAAATGAGAGATGTTTCTGATTTAAATGTTGGGCATAGTTTAGCATGGACAGATCTGAGAGTAAGTGAAGATGTGGACTGCCAGTTCCCTACAAAGAAAGTTAATCATGAATCCTGTAGTTTTTCAGTATGTTTCTGAGAATTTTCCGCATGGGTGCCGGCAGGATTACTTTGTAGGAGGTGCATTGCATTTTTTATACATTATACATAACTTATTACTTATTAACTAAGGGCACTGAATTTATTGACAAGGTTTTGAACAAATTTGTGCAACATCCTAGGCAAATAGTGAATTTAATAATAAAATTTTTGTTAATCTTTTTCTTAGTATTTTCTTTTATAGCAGAGGGGTGCAAGTGCACTCCCTTGCACCCCCCCCTCCCTCCCGGCGCCCATGATTTTCACACAAGTTTTGTAAATTATGACCAATTTTGCACACCATAGTTCAGAATGTAATGAGATGTTGATTTGTCATATACTTAAATATAAAGTTCTTGTATCAAAGTAATTTCATTAAAAATGTGGAAGTTGCTAATCAAAACTTTATTTGTTGACAGAAAAAGTAGCTGTATGAGGACACTTATTAATATAAGTACATAATCATAGATTTTCCTTGTAAATCAAGATTTTTTGCATTTGGCTCGATTAAATCGAATTTTCATGAGAGTAATGTGCCATCTTTCGGTTGCTTCTGCTGACTGGTGTGAGGAGCACAGTCTGAATCGTGACCATTGTGTTCGACCTATGAGGGTGATATTTATACTAAGGTTACAACAAATCTTCTAAGGTTTGCAGCCAGATTTTATTATAAAGCGACAAGCTTTCGGCTACTAGCTCAGTAGCCATCTTCAGGTCGATTATTGACAATGTGAAGGTGCTGACAAAATGTTCATTCTTTTTGGAGTCCGTGGTTAAAGAAGCCATAGAAATAAGGTTACATAACAACCTGGTTAACCGTGACATGGGTTATTTGCTGAGCAACGCTTGGAAACCAGGGTTATCTCTACTTTGCGGGCCACATTCCCTGGTTGCCGGCGATCCGGTGGAGTGTGGACAGCCAAGTGAGAGGGACCCAATCGACCAATCAGGGCGGAGACTCGACTACTGCCTAACTGTGGTACCTATTGGTTGCGTGCCACAACTAGATTCCGGCAGTTAAGCAACGCTGAGCGTGGTGAGAACTTGGATGGGTGACCGCCACAGCTAAGCTCCAACAGTTAAGCAACGGTCAGCGTGGTGAGCACTAGGATGGGTGACCGCCACCTTGGCCAATCACAGTGAAGCGGGACTGCGAGCGTCATGAGGTTGCTAAGAGACACCAGTAAACGCCTGGTATCCATCAAGGCAAGATCGCCGATACATAATCGACCTGAAGATGGCTACTGAGCTAGTAGCCGAAAGCTTGTCGCTTTATAATAAAATCCGGCTGCAAACCCTAGAAGATTTGTCATTTATTCGCCGGGAAAACCTGCATTCGCATATATACTAAGGTTGTTGTGGATGTCATCTTTGCGGCTGCGGATGTTCAGTACTTGATTTGCGGAAGAGGATGTGGAAAAATAAATGGATAATTAATTAGATTTTAATATTTTTATCAAAAATAAATTTAAAATCAATCTTTTTTTTTATAAGTAAATTTTATTTCCATATAATACTGCCATTTTGATCTATTTTTGCCTCATCTTTGAACAAAAAAAAATAGGGGACGATTTAATAAATGAATTAAATAATTTGTGATCATGCATGCATATAAAAATCGGTCTTTGTCATATGTACTTTTGCTAAGTTCGTGGTTAGACTAATAGAAGTGTCGAGCACAAAGCTACACCACTGCAACTCCGTGCTCGCTTCATCGATGTCGAGGTCATTAGAGGTGTGAAAAGATCGGGGCTAGGAACAGGAAGGAATTCGGCCATGGTCTTTTAGAGGAAGCATTCACCTAGAGTGATTTGGGGAAGCCATGGAAAACCCAAATCTGGATTCCTGGACTGGGATTCGAACCGGTGTCCTCCCAAATGCAAAACCAGGCTGTTACTGCCTACCTGCCACGCTTGGTTCTATGCTCGCCACCCACCTTCCCACTGCTCTAGTGGCACATTCAACTTGTAGGATCTACATCTGATTTTCGATAAAAGAACTCTTTGATGGTCCGTGAAAGTGTTTGCAGGAATACTTGTATTATGTGTTGGATGCTGTTGGACTCCCAGGCAACCAAAAAAAGTCCTTGCTGTCCCACAAGCTATAGATACTGGAGGAAGCTATTGGAGTAAATATTCTGAGTGTGCGATCAGGATACATGGTGTGCGGCGAGAAAGTATGAGAGGAATGAATTGCTTGGAATATCTAGAGGAGCGTCGGTGGGTGAGAACATCCTACAGTAGTTCTACAAGGATGTCCTATAAGTTGGACCATGAATAGGCAGCCTTAAAGTCTAGCCACACTAGACCGCACCAACACTCGTACTAGTGACTGCATGCCCCCCCCCCCCCCTCTTTTTCACATCCACAACTCGTCCTTGTGATGGATGGGTCCCTACTCTTTCAGTTGTTTCACGGAATTGATGTCAAAAAATTTTTTATCACTCTTAATTTATTACAGAGCATTGTACTTAATTTTGCGTAGTCGTACTTTATTACTTTTGTAGATTATAAAGTTTGTAAAAATACTTCCCCCCCCCCCCCCTCCTGACTCATGTTACCACCTTACTGTTTGATCTCTCATGCACGAAAATAGTATCCCAACGCAGTTTTGACAAATGATCACTGTACTGTATTGAAAGATTCTCGCTTAAATCAACAGTCGCAATGAAATGTCAAGCGTAACTCACTTCACATTTAATGTGCTTGTTTTGGTTGAGGTTCCTTTCGATTCAATGTTTTTAACAAAAACTAATAAGATTATTATACATTTTAATTTTTAATACAGACTGCAAATATTTTGTAAAATAATAATTTCATGTGATCTAAAAATTCCAATCAGTGTTTGTTTCTTACATCTCTATCATTGTCACCTATTTTTACAAGGAGACCAACAGATTAACGTTAAATTCGAACTACGGAGCGTCCCAGCACCTTAGCATTAACAAATGAAAGCTTTGCCAGAGGTGACTGTCAATTTTAAGAACCATGAAAATTACAGATGAGACAGGGATTTAAACAAGGGACTTGAAATAGCCCAATCGTAGGCCGTATCCATCTGAGTCTTAATGGCAAATATTCAAACATAGTAAAATCAACTTTTTTCCTATGTAACTTATTTTTGTTATTCCAGAAATGTACTTTTATATGATTGAATACATATTTTTAAGTATTTCTAAATTCAGATGCTTGCGGTGTTTGATTTGGGTATGGAAGGTCCCCTGTTCAAAATCTGGGTCTCGGATGCGATTTTTAAAGTCCTTATCGACCTTCACCTATGGAAAAGCTTTGATTTGTTAATGTGCAAGGACTCTACCTACATTTTACGAACATCTGATGAATCTAAAGTAATGCTGGAAAAAATGAGTTTTCTAAAGCAATAAGTAACAATAAAACAACATTAATAGTCGTAAAGGACCAGAAATTTCTGAACTCTTTGTATATGCTTCTCCATATCGACCAGCCTGACACCGGCCTGCACCATCAAAAATTAAGCCAAACTAATGACGGCTGACACACGGTCCGTGGTTTGAACTCGGTTCAGTGAGTGAGCGATAACAATAAGAAATATGTCGGACGGTGACAGTGTGGGCTCTGTGCTGTCTATTGTAGCCTGATCTTTACATACAATTTCATACTTGTACATTCGTCGTTTAGGTAATAAAACTGTTCAGTTCATTGTTACTTTTATTGCAAGATCGTCAGAAAACGACAACTTTTTTTGCTAGCTAAGCTACGATAGGCAGAATCTTGAATAAAGAGAAAAGAATAATATATATTGAAATGTAAACAAAACATCTGCTATATATCCGCATTAAAAATTGCAGATTTGGATGCGAAAAGTGGATGTAGGATTTCACGCGAAAGTTCCGCACTTGTGGATGTGGATTTCCGTTACATCCCTAATTTATACCTCTTTGGCACAGAGTATATAGGTGGCTCGCAGGGGGCCACAATTTGATGCCACCCCACCACTGCGACCGGCACACTGTGCGACATCTGCATGATACGGGAGTGGAGGGAATGGGATGAAGTGTATATTGTAGGAAAACTTCTCGGGTTTCAAGCTGCCTCAAACTTGAATTGTCTGGCAACATTTCAGAAGCTTGCACTGCTTCCATTGTCAAGCCCCACTTAACATCACTGAAGTCTGCCATACTGTAGTCTATAGGGCTACCAGTTGGGAGTGGAGGGGAATGTGCATGGAGGAGCAGTTTAATTGGGCCCTGCTCACTTGGCGATCCGATCATGTCACCAAGTGAGCAGAGCTCAACAAAACCGCCCCTCCTTGAACATTCATTTCCGCTCCCAGCTGGTAGCCCTATAGACTACAGTACGCCAGACTTCAGTGATGTTAAGTGGGGCTTGACAATAACTGTGGTGCAAGCTTCTGAAACATTGGTCGATTCAAATTTGAAATGGCTTGAAACTTGAGCAGTTTTTCCACAGTATTGCTGCTGCAAAAATGTATGTAGTTGTATAAATACTGTCCATGTAGTTCCAGTATGACTGTCATGACTCTGACTACACTCCACATGCCAGTCAGAAGTAACCTGAAGATGAAAGCATGTCACACTATTGAAAATTCATTAAATAAAGACCAAGTGATCTGGTCACATGCCTGAGAAATCTAATATGATTTCTGGTATCAAACTTCTCCAGACCGAGCGTGGTGGTGTAACGGCTAGCGTTCTGGCCTCACATTCGGGAGGACGCGGTTTGAATCCCCGTCCGGGCATCCAGATTTGGGTTTTCCATGGTTTCCCCAAATCACTCCAGGCAAATGCCGGGATGCTTCCTTCAAAAGGCCATGGCCGAATTCCTTCCCATTCCTTGCCCCCATCCTTTCCAGTCTCTAAAGACCTCGCTGTTAGAGAGACGTTCAGCAGATAAAGACTTTTCCAGAAAGTACTATAATTTGTGCAGTTTTTTTTTTTTCTGTCATACTGTGAAAATATGGTTGGTGTTTCTCATATTAGATGTTCTGTTTAGTGTTTCGGAATGATAGTTATGTATACTTAAATGCATTTGTGCCTGGTTGGGAACATATTATGAATGCATAGCATTCAATAATTTTGTTTCCATGGTATATAATTTTAATTATTGCTAATTTTTTTATTTTCTTTTACAGGTAAATAAGTTTTCTATTACATGGCAAAATCAACTGCAGTATGTCATTTTGTGGTCAGAAGAAAGAAAACAAATTGAGCATTTAATTTAAGACTGGCATAAAAATCGCAAGCATTTTGTTAAATTGATGAACTTGACTTCTGTGTGTGGACATATTTGTGTTCAGCAGTTCATATTTTTATTTGAACACAGAATTGACAAAAAGTTCATATTTTACAAGAAAAATATTTGATGTGCACAATCTACTTAACTTCATATCACAGAAAAGCATCCAAAAGGCAATTTTTCAGTTGCTGAAAACTACAGAGAGAAAATTTATTTTTGACATTTTCATTTCACATGAACACTTTTTATTTTACTTGGAAAGCATATGATACTCTGTATCTTAAATTGTAATGGTGAAGTTTCAGCATAATTGGCATTGGCATTGTTTTTGGTTGTGGAGTAAGATTCCTCTTCAGAGCTAAAAGTATTTTTGTAAAAATGGGAATATTCAGACTATACCTATAATTCTGGGGTGCTGAATAAGTCCTTCCATACTGATATAATTAGAGTAAGTCTGAATAGAAGTAAGATTCACTAGGAAGTGTGTGCACTGTAAAGATTTCATTTTATATACATTTGTGCTGGTGATAGCTAATTTCCTTTTCTTTATTAGTTAATATTCAGATGATTTTATTTCTTCTATAAAATTAAATGTGCTAACATTTACTGGCATTTGTTATGGCATAGCCTAAGTACCCTAGAGATTTGTTTTCAATTTTTGAAGGTACCAGCAAGAAATCAATTTTTTTCCTGATTTGGTGTTAACCTTGAAATGGTTTATAATGGGGAAAAACATTTGGTGTAAATGTTTCATTTGGTTTAACAAAAGATTCTGTGATAATTGAGTAGCAGTTTGTACTACTTGCTTGTACAGTACGTGGCAACAATCTTGATCTGACGATGCTAGTAAATTTGCCAGATTGTACATTGTTTTAGGATATAAACATTTTAAGTGCTTTCTCATTTCAATTTTTTTACTAGCATCATTGAAGTTATTCTAATATGTAATGTGAAAACATTAAAGTTTTGAATGTCAGTATATTTGTTTTTATTTGAGTTGTGTAGCCAGCTAAGTTTATTCTCAATGTTTAGAGAAGTGATTGTCCGTTTAAAAGGCAAAAGCTTTGAAACTACAATCATTTCTAAATTTTCACAAGACTTAAATGTTTAGAGCTCATTAAGTAGAGCTGAGATAATTTTTCAATATTTTCACTTGGAAAGAAGCTGCAAGTAGACATCAAAGTTTGATCACCATCTCAAAGGGTGTTTATTACCTGGAAACTTCAAATTTGTCCCAATATTAAATTTATCCTTTATGTAAATGATAAATATTAAATATATGTATGTCTAATAGTTTTTAAGTTGTGAGCAAACTGAACAAGTCTTTGGGTTTACTTTGCCATATATTTAATCATTTTCCGTTTTGTTAAGATTGAATATTAAAAATCTCAATGAATGTATAGCCTATTGTTTTTGGTTGGTTTTTGATTTTAAATTTTGGAATGGTGAACAAGAAGACATGATTAGACATTAGAAACACCAGGGAAGAAAGTTTATATCACCAAATGGTTTTATGCAAATTGGTCTTTCACAAAGAACGCAAATTTGAAGAAAAATAGAAGCAACCCATTTATTACTTAAAAGATAACTAAATGATTTAAGAAAACTCTACAAGAGATACTGCCATTATAAACCAGTCTGTGAAAAGTAAGACTTAAGTTTCATATAAACAGTTTACCATACTAAGGAAAGACAAAGAAAGATTGGTTTAAAGATGTGGAACGGACTGCAAGTATTGAAAGCCAAAAGTATTTTGTTATATAGTTCAATGAGCCGAAAATAAAACCAATTATTCATTTAAAAGAGGTAGAGGGGGGAATGAAGCTATGCCACTAATAGCAAAGTAGTGCAAGCAGGCAACAAAATGCAGTTTCTAAACAATTGTGGAGAAATAAACTGGAATGTTTAGATTGCTTCAAAAACTTTGATAAAGCATAAAATTACCATGTTACCCTGATTGGGTTCTTGTAATCATAAGCAACAAATGTTCCAGTGAGTAACATGAAATTTATATATATATGGGTTTATAGTAACTTCTGATAGAGAAATTTTGTGTTGTATATTAGTAAGGTTAGGAACACCAGTTGATCAAACCAGTGTATTGATCTATAATCATTAGGAAGGAACAGAATTGTCTAATTGGCCAGCTTTAACATAAGTAGCTATTCTTGGAACCAATACAGTTACTATTTTTAAAGATTTTGACATGGTTATGAAACTTTTGAACATAAATAAGGCAGATGTTTGATATGCTAGACATAATTAAGTTTGAAAAAACTTGAACGAAAGTTTGAAATGCTTATCCAATGGATTTTCAAAAATGTAGTCTTCACATTACCTAAAAAAAAAAAAAAATTGCTGTTGATGTATATGAAATTGTTTAGTAATGTTTCAAAATTAGCTTGTCTGAAGGCAATAGAAAGGAAGCCGAAAAATGTTTAGTAAGTTTGTTTAGGAAAAATTGACATACTGAGAAAATAATCCTTACATGAAGTTAAAAATATTGGGAGGAGGATTGAGGGGGGAAAAAGTGTACTCTTAAAGAATATTTTGATTGAAGTCTGCTGTAAAATGAAATGTGTGTATGTTTGTATGGCTATGATAAGTCATGGGAAGAAGCATTATTCAAAGTAAAAAGGGAAGATTGAGGTAAGGGCATAGCATTTTCCTGCTATTAATCAACATGTATGAAGATTTAATATAAACTAGCTGACCCGGTCACGCGTTGCTGTGACTCAGTAGTACTTTGGATCAATGTTACTCTAAAACTTCCGAATGTAGTCAAATTAATGTTCACTAATAAAGAAAAAAACGTTTTAGTCGATTTGAAAATTCAAAAGTAATTGGTAAAGTGTTTCGGAGAGTTGAAATTTTAAGAACAAACGAGGATACAAAATTTTAATTTACATTTTATTAAAAATTAATATAAAAATTATATTTATAAAAAAAGATATTGAAATTTCAATTTTATAAATGAGGTAGATGAAGTTGATTTTTTAAACATTTTTAACAATTATTTTCATTTTTTTAAATTACAATTTATAATAATTGGTGCACAATATTTTTGGTTAGTCTGCCTTTTGCTAATACAAATAGATTTGATGGTTTCTCCCACATGTGAGCAGGCATAGCTGCCCATGGGAAAAACACGTATTTTGCGATTCCAAGCCGCAAATGGACATTGTTTGGCCTTGAGACTTATTTATGGACATAGCAAAAGACAAACGAATTGGAAATGGAAGTCTTTTAAATGGTATTGGAGATTGACATTATCATTGGAATACATCGCAACAGGACAATTTCTCCTTTAAACTTTCCAGTCAAAATAGTTGCTTCAAGAACATTTCTGGTGATCCTTTTGATGACCAAGCGTGTACTGTTGCATGATCTAGGTGGATTCAAGTTACGAAGAAGAATAATCAGTGAACCAATCTTAAACCAAAGATAGCGTGGTGGCATTCCTGGTATAACCAAAGAATTTAAAAACTCTGTTGGAAAATTTGCGGCTTCATTTTCATCTACAATAGTGTCTAATGATTTAAGGCACCTGATCACCCGGCAACAGTTAATTTCGTCAACATTTTTTGATGCCAAAATAGCACGATTACTGAGCCAATTATGATCTAAGTAATTATTTGATACAACCGGGAACATGCTCCTGGTCAGGCGTTGCTCTACGAAATATCAGTGAACAGTATGGAATGAAAAATTTTGAATATGGCAGGATTCCAAGGTAGAGAGGAGAGAAAGAGAAAACACAGTGCAATAATGGAGTACTGGAGAGTTGGCCATAACGAAAAGAAGAAAAATGTGAAACAAGCAAGAAATACTTGCACGTTATTGAATTTATCGTAACTTTTTCTTCAGTGTTATATTCATGTGTGTAATTACTTTGTCGTTACGTATAACACACAAACGATGGAAAACAATATAGTATAATTGTAACACAATACACAACACAATTAAAATTCAAGAAACACACATGGCATAGAACAGACTGTAGAATAAATAAATCGAAACAACTCCATCTAAGGGATAGTTCGATAAATTAACACACAGGCATCTATTAGAAACATACGATGGCTTGGAATAGACTGTAGCACAAATAAATCAAAACACAACGCCATCTTCTGGATGGTTACCCAACCTGTGACAATAAATTAACACACCACCATCTGATAGAAACTTGTGGAATTTACGAACCATTCTTCTATGACAAATATTTAATTCACAATAATAAATATTGAGGTCAATAATCGAGATAAAAACTACCCTATATTTTAAGTTTTGACAAAATTACACACATTAAACCAAATTTCATCAAAACCGATTAAGTAGTTTCGGAGTTCATCCCGGACAAACAGCATGACACGAGATTTTTATATATATATGTTTATAAAGATTTGAATGCAGCATCAGGGGTATGGATGAAACTGCAAGTATGCTGAATTTTGCCAAGTTTGTTTCATTGACACTAAGCCATATAATGAAATTCGTCTGATAAATACTGGTGCTACAGCTGTCTTTTGAAAGTCATTTGAAAAATGCCAGTGGTATCTTGTTTTTGTAATAAATAACAAATAGATACAGGCTGCACTAAAATTATATTGACTGAAGATGGGTGGTTGTCTGTGTGCAAAGTTACATGCTTACACAAGATGATAAACAATAGCATAGTATCCATGACAAACCTCCAATACAATGATATAATTTCCTAAGGGCATGGAGAGTGATCAGCATGATAGTCCAGTAACGGGGTCGTAAAAAGGGGGTCTCACTTGCATCACATCACGTAGAAGATTTTTTTTCTTATCTTGTTTATATTAGTGAGAGTATGCAGAAACCAAGTTTTCAACCTCCAGCACCCTCGGCACAATTTTCTGTGGCCAAAAAACATCAAAATTTGGGTACTTTTTTCAGTTTTTCGTCTATAACTCCTTCCTGATAAGTCCTATCAAGAAATATTCTATTTTCAATTTGAAAGAGGACAAAATTTCCTACAACTTTCGTATTACAAACTTTTTTCTAAACTCAAAATTAAGCGAGCTACAGTTCTTTGAAAATCAGCCAAATTTCACACTTTTCCTAAAAGTTGGGTTTTTACCTACTTTGCAGCTCAAAATGACCTGAAACCCCTGTATATTTAACCGATATATATGTATTTCTGTATGACATAGTATATATATGTACTATACTTTGATTACTGATGGTCCATTCAATAATCATATAGCATTGTTGGCCGGGAGATCCCGAAGGATTGTTCGGCCGCCAGGTTACAGTGTTATGGATAGGCCGCGCAGTGCGCTTCTTGTGGCTATCTAACCTGACCAAGTACTAGTACCGCATATAGGGAACCTACAGCTTAAGGTGGAATCCGAACCACAGAATCGTTCTGGCTTTCTCCATATTACACAGCAAGCTGTGGCAGAGGTAAAGGTCGGGTTAATGACCTTTGAAAATTACTGCTGAGAACGGGATTTCGATCTTGTCAGATACCTTAACCACTGAGCTACCATTTCGTTCTATTACCTGATGGTATTTGTACCAGTTTGAAAAACGGATTTGCAAAACTGAAAACATAATGTTATGGCACAAAGTTTATTTATGTAGTCAAAATTAAGTCATAACGTCAAAAATTAGTCATAAATCCATTTCTTTTCCGTTTTAATGGATTGAAACAATATGTTCCATTTGAATTTGTTCCGTACAACAATGGAAAAAAATTGTCGCTATATGAAGCATTTAAATCTCTTCAAGATACAACACCCAACACAAAATTTTTTGCTATGCACGGATGATTCCTCCTACATAAGGTTATGTGGCATAGTAGTAAATACCTCGGCTGCTTCTGTGGAAAATATGAAGCCTATTTGACAACGAACTATAAATCCAACATCACAGTTATATTTGACGGATATCGAAGTTATGCTGCGCAGAGAGGAATAAAGTCATCTGAAATGATTTGTAGTTTCAAAACATCAGATACTTCAGCAGGCATCATTTTCAGTGAGGAAACAAGTGCTACAGTGACGCAGCAAATGAGAGCAGCAAGAACTGTGTAATGTTGATGCTAATGCAAAAACTGAAAAAGGAGGCATCCAAGATCAACAGGCAAAACAAGATGCTGCTGGATTGATCGTTGACGCAGCAATTTCCCTAGCAGCAAAATTCGACAGTGTGATGATTCTAAGTGAGTATATTGGCTTTCTCATTTTGCTAATGGGCTTTGGTACCACTGAGTTTGAACCCACACACATCCCCTTCATCCATGCATTTGCTGGATGTGATACAATATCAGCATATTTCGGCTATGGGAAAGAAAACTTCTACTGCATGATTCAATACCAACCATATCTGAAAGTAACATGCATGCTAACTTCTCAGAACTCTTGCCTCCAGAGAACATTTGGAGAACACGCAGGGGAACAGATCATCTTGGAACGGTACGGAAAAATTGCTTGTGGAACATTGGAAGGCTCAGATATGAAATGATTAAGAAATCTGCCCAAAAAATGCATTCAGACTAGCACGGTTGCCACCAAAATCAGATGCGGCAACGTTTCACTCAATATGCACGTACCACCAAGTAAAGGTTGGTTGGGTCGAGAAACGTACCCATTGCCGTGAGGATGAAGGAAAGGCTCGTCCAGTCTTACTACAGTTACAATAATAAATGCATTCAGGAGGACGTCGGTTCGGATTCCCGTCCAAGCATCCAGATTTGGGTTTACCATGGTTTCCTCAAATCACTCCAGCCGAATGCCGGGATGCTTCCTTCAAAAGGCCATGGCCGAAATCCTTCACGTTCCTTGTCCCCAGTCCCATCGTGCCACTAATGAACTCGACGTCGACGAGGCGTAAAGTCATTAAAAAAAAACAATAATAAAAGACGATGCACGTGAGTTTACTTCGAAGGTTGTATCATATTCCTTCCAGAAACCTTGTACTCCTCCATGCAGCTGTCGCTAATCAGGACTGCATTGTTCAGCTGCTTGCAAAAATTGCTCTCGCCTGCCTCGTGAAAGCGTTCCTGGAATGTAGTAGATGAAGGAGAGGAAGATTTCTTCGACCTCGAGGAAGCTGTTCCTGATGCAATGGATGAAAGAGACAATTCATTGATAAGCCGGGACAATCCAAACGGAAAATAAATTTATTTATGACCATTTTTTTAACTTATTTCGAAATTATTATGACTTTATAACTTTGCGTCATAACATTATGCATTGTTGTTCGCTCTATTATCTTCAGTAATAGAGCGAGCGATCTGGTAGCTCAAGGCGTCTGACTGGAGATCGAAATCCCGGTCTCAGCAATGATTTTCAAAGGCCATTAACCCGACCTTTACCTCTGCCACAGCTTGCTGTGTAATATGAAGTAAGCCAGAACGATTGTGTGGTTCGGATTCCACCTTAAGCTGTAGGTTCCCTATATGCGGTACTAGTACTTGGTCAGGTTAGATAGCCACAAGAAGCGCACTACGCGGCCTATCCATAACACTGTAACCTGGCGGCCGAACAATCCTTCGGGATCTCCCGGCCAACAATGCTATATGATTATTGAATGGACCATCAGTAATCAAAGTATAGTACATATATATACTATGTCATACAGAAATACATATATATCGGTTAAATATACAGGGGTTTCAGGTCATTTTGAGCTGCAAAGTAGGTAAAAACCCAACTTTTAGGAAAAGTGTGAAATTTGGCTGATTTTCAAAGAACTGTAGCTCGCTTAATTTTGAGTTTAGAAAATAGTTTGTAATACGAAAGTTGTAGGAAATTTTGTCCTCTTTCAAATTGAAAATAGAATATTTCTTGATAGGACTTATCAGGAAGGAGTTATAGACGAAAAACTGAAAAAAGTACCCAAATTTTGATGTTTTTTGGCCACAGAAAATTGTGCCGAGGGTGCTGGAGGTCGAAAACTTGGTTTCTGCATACTCTCACCAATATAAACAAGATAAGAAAAAAAATCTTCTACGTGATGTGATGCAAGTGAGAACTACCCCGTTACTGGACTATGAGGGAATATGTACGAAAACCTCAAGGGGACTCTAGGATAAACGTGACGCCGCAATCCGGTGATGGATTATTATGTAACTCGACGAGACAAATAAAAAATGAACAATAAAATTTTTTGATATCCTGCTTAGTTTTCGAGATATTCTGTCTCGAATGTGAAATGTATTTTGTTGAAATTCAGAAGAAAAAAGTGGTCAAAGTCAAATTTGATGACGGATTCTTATTTAAAGACAAGACAGATAAAAAATAAAGAATAAAATTTTTTGATATCTTGTCTAGGTCTCGAGATATATTGTATCAAAAGTGAGGTGTCTTGAGTTGAAATGTAGAAGAAAAATTTCGCAAAAGTCAGATTTAATGTTCAATTCTTATGTAACACGACAAGAGAAATCGAAAATAAAGAATAAAATTTTTCGATATCTTGCTTAGTTTTCGGGATATACTGGGATTGGGTTGATATGTGGCCTGGACTAAAAATCAATTCTGCCAAAGCCACAATGAATTACATGGTGGACATGCAGAATGGATATTTGTTGTTTTTACTACCACTTGTGGTTAGTTTGAAATGAGGCCTAGACCAGAATAAAAATAGTTATTTTGTTACCATACATCGTAAGCTTAATTGGGAATAGCTGGAAGTGGAAGTAGTTTCCATCGCGATACACGTTTTGTCACTAACTTGGTTCTCATGAAATTACTAACAGTAATAGATAGATTATTTGTCCCTTAAGGAACAACAAAACCTTTCTGGTACAGACTGCATTTAGACCTAACCACAGTCTCCATTAAATTGCCGCTACAGAATCAAACTATGTAGACATACCCACACACGCGTATTTGAATCGCAAACTGTATTTGTGGTAACATTGTTTGCTTCAAGATTCCTAGATTGCATTGCATAATTTAACACATTTAATTTCATCATACATTGTCAGTATAAACTGCAACGTGACGAAAGACAGCACAATACTAAATTAACTGAACTGCGATGTAAAACACACCCCTTTAAATCTCATTTTCAACACTCGTTAAAAAGTAATGCTAGTCTATTATGTGCAAAATAGCAAGGTATGCTGATTTTCTACACTACGCCAACAAAAATTTGAGAACAAAGTCATCCCATTGAGAGCTATGACTAAATATTTATAGACAGGCAGTGAAGTTTGCAATTCCTACCGCCCACTTCAACAACGATAATTAGAATTCGACTTACTTATGAAATGATATTCCAGGTTCTTTCCTCTCTTGCCTATTTGTATAACTGTATGCAACACAAGATGGCATTATAAAACACTTATACACATTACAAAATGAAATAATCACAGCGTCTAACAGCATGTGAACATCGCATTTGTTTGGGAGGGCAATATCGCCACTGTGCATGCGCGAGAGTTTAGAGCCTGCTTCACAGATTTAACGTCACTTCTCCTCCATATATTTCCTTCCTCCATGGATTTGGCACGTATAGCTCTGTTAGGGATGGCGATTCTTTCTGAAAAAGATCAATTCTTGAATCGATTCGAATCAAAATTTGACAAATCGATTCACAAAAAATTCGAGGTCTAAAAGAACGATTTTCTAAAACTCTATCTTTTTTCGATTTGCATTTCATGTTCGTATTTTCTACATAATTCCAATCACGGAAAACGAAAAGGACACCATAATAATCGATCTTTTATCATTTTTAAAGTAACTAAAGTTTTTTTATAACTAAATCAAAGTATCAGGTATACAATAAGACATATACTTCACAAATTTGTTGGTTACATAAAACTGTTTTGAAATTATATAGTTTACACTTCCGACTGCTTAGTATCCAAGTGTTTCAGGAACAACAGTCTGTCCAGTCTACGAGGATCCAAGAAGCTGCGCTCATCATTTGAGATGTCACAGACAATAAAAAACGCGCTTGCAAGTTACTGATGATCCCACTATACAGATATACTTATTGGCTGTTGAGTAAACGTGATGATAAATTGATTTTTTTTATTCTTGCCAGTAAAGTATAGAATTTAAATTCTTAGTTTAAGCCCTGACTTTCATGTGCAAGTGCATTATATGTAGAAAGTGCTTTTTCACATTCGATTTTTACAGGTGAGATATCGGTTTACTGGATCGATTCAGTACCATAAATCGATTTTCGATCCAAAAGATCGATTCTTTGATTAATCGATCTCAGATCGCCATCCCTAAGCTCTATTCTTTAGAGAACAATTGATGTTGAAGACGAGAGGGAAATGGTTCTGTAGTTACTATTATTATTATTTTAACTGTGATGGAGCTAACGCTACGGTGGCAATTCCCCTTGTCATCTACTTACCCCAATTTATATTTTTTTTTTTTTAATTTTCTTTTATTGTGGCAGGGTTAAATTCCTCCCCCATTTACTTTTCCGATTTTAATTCCTTAAGCGTTATTTTTTTTTTGGGTAAATTATTCATGACTTCACTTAATAATTTGTTCCAATCCCTGACACCGTTACCAACAAAAGAAAACTTTCCCACTCCCTAATGTATTAAATCGAGCACCAGCTGTACCGAAGGTGTCACAGGACAAGAAAAACAGCCAATATCAGTGCTTCTGAATTCATTTCTCCCAAGTATAATGAACATATGAGAACGCTAGTCATAAAAAATATGATTGCCACATTTCTTGGAAACAATCACACTCTCCCACTGTATTTTACGGTTCAAAAGTAGAAATTGAATTAAGTTTCGTTGCTGGATCAATAAAAAATATTAAAAAGTGTATTATTAAAGGAATATAAAATCAGAAAATATTTACAAGAAAATTGAAAAATTAAATTAGAATTTTCATTATGTGTATGATGTAATCGATATTAAGTGTTTTGCATTTGAACACCAAAGGAAAAAAAATCTTCATTTCTGAATCATTTTCTTCAGTTGGCTGTGTCGCCGCACTGCCTCCACGCCGCGAGTTCAAAACAGACGAGGCGGCGCCACGCGTAAGTCGTGGGGATACCATGCGCCGCGCGGCATGGTCTGTTTTGCCCCATTTAATTACATTGGACCATGGGTCGACTTGACCGCCGCGCGGCGCAAAACGCCTAGTCTGTTTTAGACCTAACACCTTACAGACTTACAGATTCCAATCAGGCACAAACATTTCAAGCATTAATACTAACAATAATATTAGAAATTTTGTTTTACTGTACTTGAAGCCTATTAATATTCAGAAGCAATAATCATAATTGCACCCGAAGTATATATACTATTATTCGAAAGCCTCTCATAACCAAATTGTGAAAGGAGATTGGCAGATCCTCCAGGCAGTGTGTTATCAAAGTGACACTGATCAAAGGCAGTGAGCAACAGACAAAGCCACGATATGTGTGAGGCATTAGAATTGACGTGTACTGTGCTGTGTTTCGGACCGCGGTGAAGCCAGATTGGCGCAAGTGGCAAGGAGGCGATTTTAGGAGCGGACCTATCAATCCATCATCACATCTTCGCTGGCACAGTTATTAAGTTGTTGTTGTCTGTTGACATTTACTCCTAATGTATCATGGCGTTGCACAACTTCTCGTTCGGGGTGGCTTGTTCTATTAGGTTAAAAGAAAGTGTAATAGTTTGTGCTGACCAATACTAGTGTGATGTTGGCTGATAGTTCTTACCACTGGATTGTTGCTTCTTCTTGTGTTATTATAGATTGTGTCCACTGCAACTGATAGGACCTATATTTTATAGTAATACCGTACCGCGGCTACATCACAGAGAGTGTCCGTCGGCAACAGGCTGAGGAGGTGAAGGGTTCTTATTAGGGACCTGTTCCGGATTACCTGGAGTCTTCTTATGTGTTTGTCAGCTGCACTTACCCCACACTGGGCAGGTATATACTCGTATTGCTCTGACAAGGTGGTTATAAATTTTTACCCCAGTTGATAGGACCAGCTGGTTGTCCTCGTTGAGGAGCTGGCAGAGATCATGTTGCTTCGCACTTGCCCCAAAATAATGTACAGTCGTGGACGAGGAGATGCCATGTAGATGTAGTTGTGGGTCTAGTTGTATCGGTAGAGGGGGACGTTTTTTTCTTGGAAGCATTATTGCTTGTGTATTTACTGGGTTTACGTCTGTCCCCCATCTCCTCGCCCAGGCTTCAATTTTTTCTGTAGGATCTGTTGAATACGTCGGCTGTAAGAGAGTTACGCTGAATCATCAGCATAGGTCACAACAAGGACGCCGGGATTCGTCGTAATGTTTGCGGCGCACAGTGAGCACAGAATCTGTACTAGGACGGAACCGTAGGGAACATTGGCCTGAATCTATTCTCATGATGAGTTATCGCCGCAGACTGGAGCGCTGAAGTTGCAGCTGATGATCTCTACAGCTTCACATAAAACTAAAGCAGTAGTCCCGAGTGCCATATAAATGAAATGCCCTAATCAGCTACTGTGTGGTGGAGTCGTCTCATCGAAAACCCAACTTTTGGTAGTGTTGGTGGCCTCAATTTACGATTTCAGGTGTTCGAAAAGTAGCTGCTCAAACTTCTTACTAACGGCCGGCAATAGGTTTCGGGATCCGGTAATGGGTCCTTCCCGCTCTTGTTGACCTCTGCATGCCTCCATCTACGGGGAAACTTTTGCAGTCTCAGGATTTTATTGAAAATTTCTGTGAAGTAGGCTGTGGCCTCCAGTGGTAGTTTCTGAAGACGTAGGTTGAGGATCTGGTCTCACCCGGAGTTTTATAAGGATATACCTTGGACAGGAAATCTCGTCGGGTGTAATTAGTTCAATTTCATACTCGTCCTTATCGTTTAGGAACACTCGCAGCCAACGACGCACTGCTGCAAGGTGACTATTATTCGCTTCTATTTTCGAGGGCTGGAAATTCTTTCAAAATGTAACTGCTAATGAGTTGACTTTTACTTCCTCTCTTCCCGAAAAGTGGAGAAAGTCACTGCCAGATCTATGCAAATAACCTTGTTTGTGCCCAGAGCGTCCCGTCATTTGGGTGATGCTAGGAAACTTGGACACAGTTTCTATGTTCCGTTAGCGAGGCTTTTAGTTCTCTTTGTAGGTGGCTTAGCAGCTGACTTGTAGCTGGGCTCCCACCCAATCTCCATTACTTTGCAACTCGTTTCTTATGCCTGATTGCTGCGTTTTGTACGAAGGAATGGAGAAGATGCAGGCCGGGAAGTCTTCAGTAGAGCCGCTGCTGCAGATGTATCAATCAATGCTACTTCCAAAACTTGTTGCACGCCATCAATATTACGGTCAACGGGAGCAACTCCAAATTGCGCCTAGGTCTGTCACCGTTACAAGGGTTGTTCATGGGCTCCCCTGGAACCCACACACATATTATGGCAGTTGGTTAGTCTTCTTAAGGCTGCGCGTGTCACATTGGTAACCCTGCTTCTGTTGAAGTCAGGATGCTTGGCGTTAAGGTACCCTCTAATTAGAAGCTTGTCTCGGATAGTGACCAAGGTTGTGAAGTCCAACTTTCTAGTAACCTACGAGGGTTCCGATAGGCAGAGGCGACTTTCAGTTTCCCGTTGGCGGTCGCCACCTCGGTCCTGTTCTTGGCCGAACGTTGAAGTTTGTCCTGTGGGTGCTTCTGGCATTGGAGTGTCTTGCCTTGGTCCATAGGTAGTCCCATCCGCCGATCCCAGGCTCTGTTGAAGGCTTTATAGATTCCGACCGCATTTGGAGTACTTGGCAATATTTTCCCCCTTCCACGATGAGCACTGTATAGAGTCATGTTGATCAGCACATTTCATGAAGATGGGAGGCGTCTTACAGTTTCTCGCCACGTGGCAACCGATCGTAGCACTTACAATTGTACCATTACTGTAGCTCAAGTGAAGAGCAGAGCTTCTCAGTGGTGGTTCAGTTTTCCGGACTGTCTGGTGGGGCTTTCAGTAATAATGGCATGTTGACGTTGCTGACTGGTCTCTGGAGTTGAGCTTTGAAGCCCATTTCATATAGCCCCTCCTTCAGTTCATTTGGCATTAGTGTTTGCGAGATTTTCCAGAACACCACCTTCAATAGAGGTATAGCCCCTGTTGGAAAGATGTGATATGGAGTGCTGATCTCTATTTACATTTCTGTTGCTGCTGCATACTAATCCACTGTGGTGAACATGAATGTAATATTGTCCCCTCTGGCAGACTTGGCTGAGAATGGACTCTTTCTGACGGCTGCGACCCTGTTGTGGAGCTTCTTGAAGTTTTACTCAAATTGGCAGTCTGTAAATGGATGTCTTCACCTGCAGTACTGTTTCTGTCTGCAAGGGCTAGAAAGGTTTTCTTGTCTCCATCGTGAGTTCAGGATCCAATGCAGGTGATGATTTGGCTGAGTGGCGAGTTTGCCTTCGTTACTGCATTATGTGACAGTTTTTACTGCTACCGGCAGCAGTTGTTGGCTTTGACGCACCAGCTTTCTTAAGTCAACTCATGTAGGTGTATATGACATCTGTTATGGAAATGAGATGACTAATAGACAGTTGTCTCCTTTTTTTTTGTTGATAATCTTCTTCTCCATGCTTGCAGATCTATTGGTGAGTTGTGAGAATGGTATGCTGAGTCTCCTACTACAAGCTCACTGGTTACTTCTAGGTTGCTTGGTTTTCCTCACAGTAAGCAGAGAAGTGCTTCTTTTTGCAAAGTTCTACTAGTTCATGGCTAGCCCTTTTTATCATATGCTTTGATGGGGAACAGATCTAGTAGAGGACCAAGTCAGTTAAGCACTAGTAAATGGAAACCGCTAGCTCGATCTTGGGGTTAAATTTAATTTTCCTCAGTCTTTCCAAGTGCTAAATCTGAAATTTTTGTGAATAAAGATGAATTCACGTCCTTTACACAGGTTACTCGCACAGATGATTTAGTCTCCTTATTTGCAATCAGAATTAACATTTCATCAAGTGAGAAGAAAAATCTATACTGGCCAGTTGAAAGCACTGTCAATTCAGTTTATTTCTAGCAATAGTCTTCACCTGGTCTTCCACCAGCCCTCACTATGAACTGTTTAAGATAATTTTAAATTGATTTAATCTAATACATCATTACATGAACGAATGTATAGCACCAAGCAATAAACAATATTAAATACGACGATGAAACAATTAATCTCATGGAAATTTTATAAATTTAGTTTTTAGATTTCTGATGTTGAGTTAAATGAAACATACCTCATATTAACCATTGGAACACCGGGCTGTTCAGAACCCCACAAAAATCTGCGCATTAATTTTTTTGTGATTCATGCTAAATAAACAGGCAGATAGATAACAGTTAAAAATGTCTGGATTCATGACTGAAGATTATTAATTTTCCCAACTCATTTTCTAAAAAAGTTTTCAATGTTCAGACTTATTACCTTTTCTCTCTTATTACATGTATAGATGAAGAACTGTTTTTAAAGTGTGGTTTTAAATATTTATTAATGAAACTAATATTTCTATTGAGTATATTGTGATTATCAATATAATATGGATATATAGAAAGTTTTTACTTATAGATGATATTAATGATATAAAAATTATATATATCATTATTAATATGACTATATTACATGTTAAAAGATTTTCTTTCCAGTTTCCAGAAAAGATTTAGCTCCCTTATTAAGCTGGTCTTCAATCAGATTCACACCTAAAGTAAAATAAAAAGAAAAAAATCATTTAGCATTAAATATTTATTTATCATATTAAAATATTTTATTACATAATCTTAAAAAGAAAATACTTTAATTCATCTTACTGGCAAGTATCATGACTGAAATGTTGTCCAAGTGGACAGTTTTTGGTTTTCCGACATTTGCAGGAGCATGTTGACATACTCCAGGCTTTTCCCTTGGCTTCACATGTAGTTGATTCTTGGAGATCCATGCAGAAACACTGACAATAATCCTTATTGAACATCTGAAAGCAGAAAGCAGAGATACTAGTACTGGATTTTTTTATAACAGTGTATTAGACATGTTGTGAAATAAAATTTAAACTCATCTATGTGATTAAGAAAGACTCACAAAATATGGATACAATTTTTTATTATTAGGTGTGAATATTTCTCTTCCATTACTCTTGTATAATCTGTCTCATCTTTCTGGGATAATCATTTTTAAGTTTCTAGGCATACAGTAGTGATTTATTTTTAAACCAAACTTAATCAGACCCTTCAAGAAGTAGGCAGTTTCTGTATTATCTAACTTTACCAATGAATACAGCTTGTAAAATATGGAGCAAGACAGTAACATTAATTAGTGTGTTTAATTTAATTGCGATGGAGCGTGCATTTTTGTGGCAATTTTCCTACATACCTATTTCTCAATTTCTTGTTTTTTATATTAAATTCATTAAGTGCAGTTTTCCCACCCATCTACTTTTGCCTTGACAAATTTTAATTTTTCAGTGTTTGGGATAAATTGCTCAGCACTTCCCATGGTACTTTATTCCAATATCTGACTCCCTCACCTACAAAAGAAAATAAATTTTCCCACTCCCTTATGTCTGAAATAGACTCCTGGATTGTGGTAATAGTAAACTTTTCCCTTCAATCCACCACCATTTAAATCTTCAAACAACATCTTTCCAACCCTCATCATTAACATATGCCTTCCACACTCTCAACAATCTCTTTACTCTGCTCCTTTCTTCCAATGACTCTCAATCCAGCTACTTTATCAAATCATCAATTCATTCACTTCTCTGCCCAATTAAGTCTACTATCAAATGGTAAGCCAAGATATTTATACTTTAGGTCTTTAACAAGAAATTCCTTCCTAACCACAAAATCATTTTAAAAAAAGTCCAATAAGGTGACTATTTTTGAATCTTCATTCCATGTTGACAGTTCAGATCACATTGCAGCATTGCCATTATGTCATATGCTAACAACCCAATTTCTGACTGTAAACTAGTAACACAATAATTCATTAGAATATTGAATGGCAAATATCCCAATAACTACCCTGTGGCTCTCCTATTTTTACTTCCAATTCTTTTGATACACCATTTTCTATTTTAATTTGTTGACTGTAGACCATTAATACAATTGTTAACTGGAATATTCAATAGCAATGGTACCAGTACACTACCCTGTGATATTCCTATTTTCATTTCCACTTCTTTTGGTACATCATTTCATATTCTGATTTCTTGATTTCTATCTTTTAAGAACTCTTCTGCCCAGCAAATCACTTTTCCATCCACTGCAATGCTTTTTACCCGCTATAACACCATTTTATGGCTCACTCTATTATATACATTCAAAATATCTAGTGCTACACTATCAACTGATTTATCACAATTTTATGGCTCAACCTGTCAAACACCTTCAAAATATTAGAGCTACACTACCAACTTGGCCCTTCTCCATTTCATCTGAAATATGTTGAATACATCCTACTGACTGAATACACATATGAATATCATTCCCTGAAGCCATATTACCAGTTTGAAAACCAATTTATTTCCTCACAAATATTTCTGATGTAACTGCATTTCCATCTATTTATTAATTTTCCTACTAATGATGTCAGACTAATCAACTTGTAATTTTGAGCCCTTCCTGTCACCTCTCTTTTATGGACAGGAACTACTGTACATTTACAGTTCTCAAGTAAGCAAAAACTTGCCAGACACAATCTAAATAATATTACATGTTGAAGGAAGGTAATAATTCAGAATGTTATGACAAGACATTACACTTCTAGTCTTCAAATTCCTTCTCCGCCCATAAACGACTTTTTTTAAAAAAATCTGTTTATCTAAAATCAATAATACATATTATACATAGCATACAACCATCCCACCCTACTCCACCCACCCATGACAAGACAGAAAGGATTTGATATGCTTGAAAGACAAGCTATACAGACATACCCCACTCAGTCTTCAAAATGATACAACTTACCATATATACGTTCACTTTGTAGGAGTTTCACTAAAGACAATAGAGTAGTGATAGAGGGAAGTGTGGGAAATAGTATTGATAGAAGTGCAAGTCATAGTATAGAGAATGACCTGAGGAAGGTGGTGAAGGAGGTGCAGCATACCACGGTGGAACTCATGCAGGTCCTAAGTCGCCATGACCGGTCACAATTGAACTGTGCTGTGAGGCGAGTAAATGTAGAAACGGAAGTGCTACTTGGGAAAGGCATTAGTTCTGTTTTAGGGGTTGTGCCTCAATAGGAGGGGCAAGGGGGTACTTTCTGAGTTGTTAACTAAAGCAGTAAGGGAGCACATTTCCAGTGATGATGGGGTCAGGACTGTGCCTTTTTTAGGTTAGGGGCTGCTCGTGAATGGACGGAAATAGATGAACAAAGTGATACAGATTGCAGATCCACGATGAGAAAAATAATAGGTGTTAAGGAAATAGATGAAGTTGCTGAAACAATAACTGACTGGGGTAAAACTGGGAAGGAGGAGGTTAATGCTGAAGTTATAAAGCCAGTAATAAGGGTGTTAATGGTAAACTGTAGAAGTATAATGAACAAAGTAATCGAATTTTCAAACTTAATAGAGATACACAAACCACAAGTAATAATTGGGTTAGAGAGTTGGTTAAAAGAAGAAGTACTAGACAGTGAGGTTTTACCCGAAGGTTACAGAGTGTACTGCAGAGATAGTGGAGCAATTGGTGGAGGAGTTTTCATACTAGTTAGCAAAAACTATCGCAGTTCACTGGTGTTCATAGATCAAGACCATGAGTTACTTGTGGTAGATTTCTGGGGTAATAAAAAAGAAAAAATCAGAGTGTTGGCTGCTTACCACAGTGGAAGAATGACAGATGAAGATGAGGCTGTTGGCGGGAAATCAAATTCATACTCTGATTTCAGAGGTGAGAACAGAATGGTCCTATTTGTTGGGGATTTAAATTTACCAGGTATAAACTGGGAGGGAAATAAGATTAATAACTCAAGGGAACATAGATTTGCAAATACCCTAATAAGGGAAGGAGGATTTACACAAGTGGTAGAGCAGAACACTAGGGAACAAAATATTTTGGATATATTCCTAATAAAGCCCGATGATAACCTTGTGGGGTGTCAATGGAAGGAATAAGTGATCATGAAGCAGTTTTTATAGATATTAGAGGATTCAGTGAAAACCAGCAGCCAAAATTGAAGGGGGAAATAGGTACAATTATGAAAAGGCACAAATTTCGAATCTGCAGAGATATTTCAAAGAATGTTTCAGAAAAGGGAAGAAAAGCACAAACAAGTACAATACAGTCAAGGTGGCAAGATTTCAAGGAGATAATAAGAAGGGGGGGAAGAAAAATTTATTCCAAAAGAGAAGTAGAGAACCTGTGTACTATAATAGGGAGGTGAGGTGGTTAAAGAGGTTGGTAAGAAGAGTACATAACAGAGTTATGTAACAGCAGGGCTGTAGGGATTAATAATAGCTAAGAAGGTGGCTAAAGATGGGTTTATGAAGAGTATCATCAGTGCAGGGGGACCATGCATCTAGAAATTTCTATGGCTATGTTATAAAACTGAGGGGAAGGGAAGGTATTGAGACACTTATAGATAAGGATGGAGAAGAAGTCACTGAGGATTTAAAAAATCAGAGATTTTAAATAACTTGTTTAGTGAGAGCAGACTAATCAAAAAATATGAGGAACAAGATCAATTTAAGAAGGAGATAATATTTTCAACGATTTAATCAGCTTCTCAATTCTATCGGATTCTACAACATGTAGTGGGATCATGTTGGCATCCAAAAAGTTTACAATGCATCAGTCCACATCAGCTTGAGACATGTCACTGTCAGTAAGGATGAAACCAAACATTTCACAAATATGTTGTTGATGTAACCCTATCAGCATCAAATGAATTCACAACGCTTGAAGAAGGCTTTGAATTGCTTTTCTTTTTCCATGAGTAGACCTTCTAATTTTTCTGAAACTGTACTTATTTGGTTGTATGCATCCTTTTCATGTGCTGCTTTTAGATTATTAATGCTAGAAAAGTAAGCCCCTACTGTAGAAAGTTTAGGTAAACACAGTTTGCATTTATTTAATTGAAACATAATTGCATAAATGTAGCCAAGAATTTTTAATCTTCTCATTGCTATTGCTAGCATTGCTGCTTTAGCAAATAGATTCTAGATGTTAATGATGTAATCATGTAACAAATGTCAATATATTTCTCTAACAAAGACTAAATCAACACAAAATAAAAGTGGAATTATTTTCCTCATAGCAAAAAGTCGATTGAATTTGACATGAGTACTGAGCAGCATGGCATGGCATGCAACAAACGAAATGACATCAACAACCAATGTATCAGACTACAGTTAATGGATGTTCAGTTTAACAGAAGTTAAAAGAGCATTAATGATTTTCTAGGTTAACTTATAAGTTACATCTTTTTAATTTCATTAACTTTGTTAATTAATTATTAACGGATTAATGGTTTTCTGCCCAGCTGTGGTAACAACCTTAGGAATAAATTTATTGAGAGGTAGTTGAAAGAAAAATAGTTAAGTACCCAGTAAAGCAAAACTTAATAATGTATATATAGAAATGTAAAATTTGTAAATTTTTCTAGCCATTATGGATAAATCTAGTGTTTATTATTGTCACATGCCCATTTGTGTACAGACCATAGTAATTAGAAATAAACACTATTTAATTTAAATGTATTCTGTCCAAATTAGCTAGATATTAACTGATATTCCCAGAGTGTTACATTGTATATCTTGTGCTGTAAACTAGTCGTTTACCACATAAATTGACCAAAACCTTAATTTTCTTACCAGTTTGCCTAATGAACTGATTATGTATGTAATTTAGGTGCATTGCATTTTTAAGTACACAACTAGATACCCAATAAAGTTCTCTTTGTAGCTATTCACAATATGCACAAACTGTAATTCTATTGTACTACATTATGTCTGTAAACGTCTTTTGTGAGAATTGAATCCAAAGTATACTACTTCTAGATAGTTTCCACAGGTTTTCACCTGATGAAGACAGTGAACGAAGGTGCCAAAATGCCAATCGTAGAAGAAATTATCCTGCTGAACACTCAAAATGCTAAGCAGATACTCGATGTTTGATTGACAATTACTGAGTTTAATTCTCCTTGCATTTAAAATCATCAATTTTGCTGCCTAATTATCTAAAGCTCCAGACAATATTGTTGTCTCTGTGATTATTGTAGTATACTTTTACTGTGTGCCAATACCAAGAAAGTTGAAATATGATATATATATTTTTTTTAATAGTTTAAGCAATTCTTTACCTGAATACTTTTATCACAGTCATTTTCTGTTAGTATACAACCACATTTGCAGTTATCATGTTCTTCAACTTCAACATAGCCACATTCTTCAAGTGCATTTGTACTTCCATAGTTCATCACACGTCTTACCTGCAACATATATAATGCGGCATTGCTAAGAAGAAAGTAAAAGTTTACTTTATTTAGAAATATACAGATTATATGTAAACAATTATTCCTTTGCCAATATTAAAGTAAAGAAGGTACTGAAAAGGACACAAGCAAAATTTATTTAAACCATGATTCTTTTGCAAATATTAGAGTAAAGATGACAATGAAAAGGAGACAAAGGAATTGTGAGCAAAATAAAGGAACTCCTGACAAAAGGATGATGTGATGAGGAGCACACATGAGGAAACGAATAACAAGATACACATTTTTTAAATGTTTTATTTACAGAAGATGCTATTTAATCAGAAGTCAGCTTATAGCTTATTTTTACTCTCTTGTTACACTTGTTCCATAGATTCCTGTTGAGGAAGGACTTCTGGGATTTGGAATATATCAAGGTTAATATAATTATAATATTTATAAACGTTTCTCAGGAAACATACCGAGTGATGTTGTTGTTAATGCACAATATTTCGGCGACTTTATTCTCCGTCGCCATCTTCAGGTGCAGTTGCAAGGCAGACTTCAAGACTTGCAACTGCACCTGAAGATGGCGACGGAGAATAAAGTCGCCGAAAGATTGTGCATTAACAACAACATCACTCGGTTTGTTTCCCGAGAAACGTTTATAAATAAACAACGCCGAGAAAGATTACATTCATTTATAATTATAATACATGATTAATAATAATCATATTGAAAAAGTATTAGATCTTACTGTTGTGTCTAGGAAATTGACATAGGAGAAACATGAAGCTTGAAGGCCTAAATTTTGAAATCTGACTTGACATTAGAAATTTGCAAGGAAAATTTGTTTAAAAATTAATTATTACAGAAAATGAGATAAAAATGAATAATAAGAGAAGAAACAAACATATAAAATATCTAACAAAAACTTGTAGAGGAAAAATTGTGCAAATAAACAAATGTACTTTCTTTTCCTAGCAGTCACTTTTATTTGTGTCATTTTCTTCTAGGATTGTATCCATTTGCAACTTGTCAGTAAAATTAGATCTTAGGGACTTTTGTAATCTGTGGAGTTATTGATTGCCTAAGAGTAAGAAATTAGAGGAGAAAGCTGAGTTGGAACGTTGGTCGTATATGACTACTCATTCTGATTACAGCGGAAAAGGTCGTGAACCTGGCTAAGGTGATAATAAGTTATATTGGCATAGATTTTCTGAAGTGCCATGAATTTTCTACCAATCTTCATGATATAAATATGGTAATAACTTCCTGTGGTTCTCAACTTTTTTTCCTGTGAATGATTCTGTTTTCTACAGGATTTCTACTGTCATAATTAGTGACCATTGTCCTGTTATCCCGTCACTTCCTTCTTAAATTTGTGGTAATTTGTTCAAATTATCATCAGATCATGTCAGTTCACCAAGATGACTCTTGCACATTAATGTCGTGTCAGTGTCATATACTAAATGAATACTAATTTACCGTGCAATCCAAGGAAACGGGAACAATTGCCATAGCGACTGAGTTTTGCAAACTTATACTTCTTATGGACTGTGAATAGCTGTGTGTTACAATTTTTTGCTCAACTCTTTAGGGATCACAGAACACAATTGTAGCCTGCTCCTAATATGCCTCACAGTTTTCACGACATTTGCTTCCTATCTAATTCTGTTATGGAAAGGGCAGATTAATTGTGATAACCATCATGTTGATATTTTACAAAAGAGCAGTTGGTGATGCATAATAGTCTTCATAGGCCTAACAGAGATTACAGCTATAATGCTTTCAATGGGTCTCCTTTCATTATTGAGTACAGGGTTATTACAAATGATTGAAGCGATTTCACAGCTCTACAATAACTTTATTATTTGAGATATTTTCAGAATGCTTTGCACACCCAAACAAAACCTCAAAAAGTTTTTTTAGGCATTTAAAAATGTTCGATATGTGCCCCTTGAGTGATTCGGCAGACATCAAGCCGATAATCAAGTTCCTCCCACACTCGGCGCAGCATGTCCCTATCAATGAGTTCGAAAGCATCGTTGATGCGAGCTCGCAGTTCTGGCACGTTTCTTGGTAGAGGAGGTTTAAACACTGAATCTTTCACATAACCCCACAGAAAGAAATCGCATGGGGTTAAGTCGGGAGAGCGTGGAGGCCATGACATGAATTGCTTATCATGATCTCCACCACGACCGATCCATCGGTTTTTCAATCTCCTGTTTAAGAACTGCCGAACATCATGATGGAAGTGCGGTGGAGCACCATCCTGTTGAAAGATGAAGTCGGCACTGTCGGTCTCCAGTTGTGGCATGAGCCAATTTTCCAGCATGTCCAGATACACGTGTCCTGTAACGTTTTTTTCGCAGAAGAAAAAGGGGCCGTAAACTTTAAACCGTGAGATTGTACAAAACATGTTATCTTTTGGTGAATTGTGAATTTGCTGCACGAATGCGTGAGGATTCTCTACCTCCCAGATTAACACATTGTGTCTGTTCACTTCACCATTAAGAAAAAATGTTGCTTCATCACTGAAATCAAGTTTCGCACAGAACGCATCCTCTTCCATGAGCTGTTGCAACTGCGCCGAAAATTCAAAGCGTCTGACTTTGTCATCGGGTGTCAGGGCTTGTAGCAATTGTAAACGGTAAGGCTTCTGCTTTAGCGTTTTCCGTAAGATTTTCCAAACCATCGGCTGTGGTACATTTAGCTCCTTGCTTGCTTCCTTCGTCGACTTCCGCAGGCTACGCGTGAAACTTGCCCGCACGCAATCAACCGTTTGTTCGCTCACTGCAGGCCGACCCGTTGATTTCCCCTTACAGAGGCATCCAGAAGCTTTAAACTGCGCATACCATCACCGAATGGAGTTAGCAGTTAGTGGATCTTTGTTGAACTTCGTCCTGAAGTGTTGTTGCACTGTAATGACCGACTGATGTGAGTGCATTTCAAGCACGACATACGCTTTCTCGGCTCCTGTCGCCATTTTGTCTCACTGCGCTCTGGCGGCAGAAATCTGAAGTGTGGCTTCAGCCAAACAAAACTTTATGAGTTTTTCTACGTATCTGTAGTGTGTCGTGACCATATGTTAATGAATGGAAATGAATGGAGCTACAGTGAATTTATGAAATCGCTTCAATCATTTGTAATAGCCCTGTATCCCTTTCTCAGTTTTCTTAATCAAGAAGGGTGGGCTCTAGGCCTCATTTGTATCAAAAGTTTGTAAGTTGCTTGTTTAGAATTACCATTTTCACCTTGACATCAGTTTGCTTCCATGCTTTAAATTTTGACAAATATAAAACCTTCATTTTTATCATGGCGAAAGAAATTAACATAAAAAAATTAGCTTGAACTAGAAGAACCGCTATAGACTAGAGGGTATTACTAACTCATTTCCTCCTAGGTGACAGCAAGAACTTTTTTTAATCCATACTAACGGTAAGTTTCAAAGTCATCTCGTAATTAACAAGGGACTCATTGGATGAGTAGTCAATGAAATACATTACAAATATATAGTTTTTTGGTCTTTACGTGTTTGCTTCATCCATATGTGATATGCTAAATGTCCTGTGTATTGAATTTATTTTTAAACTGTAGACCAAGCCATGATAGAGGCAGAGTGGACAGAGATTTAATACTTTTGATTAGATTGTAACATAAATTTACTTTGACATTGTTGTGTCATGGTTACAATACAGTGGTATCATGCAAGAATGCTTCAACAGCATCCGTCCCAATGTGCACCATGAAAGTTGAAAGCAGAAGACCTTATTGCACGTCATGATAAGCAGGGGGAATGTGCAATATGAGGATTGTAATGTATCTATAAACTTGTTAAAAACATTTCTACTTGCTAGTCCTAGCAGCAACATACTTTGTAGTTCGTTCAAGGCTGCCTATGTGGAAGATAGAAATCTTAGTTATAGTAGTTTTTCAACCATAATGGATTTTCTTGCATTCATTTTCACAGTTAAAACTCTTTAAGAGCATTTTAAAGTGTATTTATTATATACCCAGAAAATTCAGTTTAGAAGATAATTTGATTTATTGATGTCATGAAACCATGTGGCCAGGAGGGAGCAAACCGAAAATTTGAAATAACAAATGAATGCAAAAAGTTACACAAAATCCTGTATCACCAGTTATAGTCAGCACCTTCCAGAATATTTTGAACATAAAATCAAGCAATTATTTCATCAGAGTAAGGGAGACTGATAAGAGTTTGTTTTCCCTTGTGCGTGTGCCTCACCTGTGATCATCTAAGAAAATGTTGTTTGTTTGTCTTATCCATATAATCTGGTACTGAACTTTTGTAAGAGAACTTTTAGAAAAATTATAACTCTTGTGAAACACAACCAGACCTACCATATTAATGAGCTAAGAGAGAATGGTGGGAATTGCAATGATGGTGGTTGGGAGAAAGTTGTGCACACATCTTTCCCAATGCCATATGTTTTGTCTCTGTCATGAGACTGATATATTGTAACATGTGTTCATGCTTTGTGTGTGTATGTTTGTGTTAGTCTTCATGCTTTCATCTATGGTATGTGATGGGTTGTTTTCCATATCATTCCTTATATTAATTAGTTTCATTGTCTCTATCACCTAATTATTTCTTAAATAGAATCTCATATATATTTGCTGTCATTATGGTATTAATTGTATTTTAATGTGTACACCAAGATAAAAAAATGTATTTTTGGCCTTTTATTGAGTCTCGGTACACAACTATATTTGAAATTTTATGTTCTGACTACTAGGATTTCATGTAGTTTTGATACTTGAGCTGAGACTATTAGCTACTCTTTTGAGTGGATCTAAAAGAAGCATTCAGTGTTTGGTTGGCAAACAGTATGTTTAAGTTTGATGTTAAAACAATGTATTAAATCAGTACCAGATAAGCCACATAGCAAGAGTCAGCAAATTCTACGGGACCTGCAACTTCAGGGGTCCTCGCGTATACATAAAAATATCTATACATAAAAATATTTAAGTCTCAATAAGTTACTGATGGTATACCATCCATCATCCAATAGAAAGACATACAGCTTGGCAAAAAGAGTAGAAATGTAACTAACAACGAATGCTTCTCTACAGTCATTTGAGCAAGACCTTAACATGGGATACACCCTTTATAAATCATTTCATGAATATGTCCAAGCAATGCTTTTAGGTCCACTGAACAAAAGAGTAACTAATAGTCTCAGCTCAAGTATGAAAACTACATGAAAACCTAGTAGTTAGATACAGACCTTACTTGCTGTAAAATGTCAGTAACTGACTTCAATAAAACATAAGTGAAATACAAAGTACAATCATTTTAGCTGTTCTACTACACTTAATGAAGTTGTAGAAAATCAAACATCTAGACAACATTTTGAAATTCAGGGTTTTACTGTCATAATTGATAATGTGCTGTGTGCATTGCTTAAATGCATGGATAACATACTATCAAGTGACCATTGTATTTACCAGCAGAAGATATCTTGAAAAGATCGCCAGTTACTGTCAGTGGTTACCCAGACGATGTGCTAATACTGCTGTTCAAAATTCATAGATTCTATTACCTCCATTACATTCACAATACTGCAATCTAAATTTGACCCACTGGAAATATTTACTTGTGTCAACAGTAATAAAAGCAAATAATAATTAATATATTAATTTAAACGCAGTACATACTTTTATTTCAATGTTTCAGCAAATCATTTCTTCAAGTGTATTTTAAGAGTGACTTAAAATATAAATATCTTGTAAGCCCATCAAAAATGACATGTTGTACGCAGCATTTTAGCAATTTGTTTTTCCACTAAATACAATTTTCATCAAATAATGCTCATAATCTTGAAAATTATGTACTGTTGGTATTTATTATCACACTGTAACAAGGGTATCATTGCACAGAGAGTATAAGAAAAACCTATATCGAATGAATTTTAATTAAGAAAAAGCAACTAATAATTATGCTGTGTGAGTTGAGACTTTCCCGGCGTACTGATGCTGGACACCTTTTTAACAAAAATATACTTTTTTTTGTAGTGTGCTGGCAAGCTCATTTACTCATGGATGTTTAGCTAAATAGAACTGTTATTAAATAATGCATATAATCTTGAAGATCTCCAGTCATTGTTAGCTAGGCAGCAGAGGTGGGGAACGTGATGTCAGAGTGTGACAGACATTGCTACATCATGATCAAAATTGGCATTTTATAGGTATAGATTTAATTTAATTGCAATGGAGCGCATGCTCCAGTGGCAGTTTCCTTACACACCTATCTTCCCCCTCTTTCCTGCACCCTCCATTAGCCCACTACAAATTTCAACTTTAAATTCTTTCAATGTTTTTGGTAAACTGTTCATCATTTTTCTTGATAACTTATTCCAATCTCTGACACCCTTTCCTAAAAAGAGAATCTTCCTACACCTTTGTGCCTGAAATTGAGTGCCAGCTTGTGGTCAGCTTCTCCTGTCCATGCATTATATTTAATTCTTACACCAATATCTATCCTTGCCTCATCACCATTATGTGCCTTGTACGCTCCCAATCCCTCTTTGCCCCCCTCCTGTGAATCCCATCATATCTGTTACTGATTGCATTCTGCAGTAATTTCCAGAAACAAATCTAGTAGCAAAAATTATTTTTGGTTATTCTGCCAGATAAGTTCTTCTGTCCACAATTTTTCGCCAGCAAACCTCCACTGCCTTCATCAGGTGAGATGGTCATAGTGAAGCTACCACTGTGATGACACAACACCGACTGCCGAAACATTGTGGACAGAAGAACATATTCAGCAGAACACCTGAGAAGAATTTTTGTCAGCCATATGCCGGGAAAAAATTAATTCTCAAATCTAGCAGCTCTTTTTTGCACCCTCCAACTCCTGTGTTTGGTACTCAAAATGTGGGTCCTATACTACACTACCGTATTCAAGCAATGGTCTGACCAAAGTTTTGTGACCCATTCCTTTACTTCTCTCATAAACTAGATATCCTGTCCAGATCACCCTGCAGATGTTTACATTCCTCTGCCATTTTGATTCTTTCATATAGCATTATGTCATCTGCAAACACTTTAATTTCTGATAGTAATGATCAACACAATTATTCAGTAGAATAATGAATAGCATTTCTCCAAATATGCTATCCTCTGGCATCCCAGTTTTACTTTCAATTCTTTTGATACTGCATTTCCTACCCTAAATTTTTGTTTTCTACCATTTAAAAATTCTCCTATCCAGCAAATCACTTTCTCATCCACTTAAATAGTTTTTACCTTGTTTTTATTACCATTTTATGTCAAAAGCCTTTGAAAGATCCAGTGCTACACTATCAATTTTGCCTACCTTGTCCATTTCATCTGAAATCTACATCTACATATATACTCTGCAATTCACAAAATTGTGGGTGGCAGAGGGTGCTCAGCACCAACGCTAATCTCTTTGCTGTGCATTCCAATCCCTAATGGTACGAGGGAAAAAAAGAATTCATATAAGAATCAGTCCGGCACCTTATTTCTCTAATTTTATCTTTCCTGTCCTTCCGACTCAAATAGGTTGGTGGAAGAAGTATTTCACTACACTCAAAGTGAAAGTGGGAGTACGCATGTTTACCAATAAGTTTAAACGAAACGTGTGTCGTCTATCTACCAGAGACTCCCAACCTAGTCTACTAATCAGTTCTGTGACGCTTTCATAAGGACTGTAGCAAGCGGTCCACGAATCGAGCGGCTCTTCTCTGTACTTTCTCTATACTTTCGATCAACCCCTTACGAAACGGATCCCAAATGGCACAACAATAATCCAAATGTGGACGCACAAGAGATTTGTACGCTATCTCCTTTGTTTGTTCATTACATTTTTCAAGAATTCGACCTATGAATCGCAGCCTAGAATTTAGCTCTACCTACCTAACGAATTAATGTGTATGTCCCATTTCATGTTCCTTTGTACTGTTACTCCCAAATATTTTCATAGAATCGACCATATCAATAACTGTATTGTTTAACTCGTATTTCTGAACAATTGGATTCTTTTTGTTAGTTATGCTCATTGTCTATGCACTTTTTACAATTTAGAGTAAGTTGCCACTCAGCGCACCAAGCCAAAATAACATCCAGATCACGCTGAATTTCTAAGCAATCGGCCAAATTTCTTACTTCCCTATAAATAACCGCATCATCAGCAAACAATCTAAAAGGCTTTTCACTTTGTCTCTGAGATTCGTTTATAAAAATTAAGAAAAGAAGTGGTCCAATTACACTTCCTTGAGGTACACCCGATGTAACATCTAGATTAGAAGAACTTTCTCCCTCAACGATAACATACTGCGACCGACCAATTAGAAAATCCTTTATCCATTCACAAAGCTGATCTGATATACCGTACGCTCGAAGCTTCGCTAAAAGGCGGTCGTGTGGCACAGAGTCAAAGGCTTTTCTGGCAAATCTAGAAAATTGCATCTACTTGTGAACCTGCATCGATACCTTTCATTACATCGTGTGTGAATAGGGCCACTGTGTTTCACATGATCTTTTCTTCCAAAATCCGTGTTGATTTGTTGTAAGCAAATTATTATCATCTAGAAATTCATAATTCATAATATGCTCCATAACTTCTACCACAAACAGATGTTATAGATATGGGACGATAGTTCCCAGGATCACTTCGATCACGTTTTTTGAAAATCGGAGTTACTTGCGTGATTTTCCACTCTGGAAAGGTACGTTTTCGCTCTTCTAATGATTTACTGAATATATCAGACAGAAATGGGCCCGAATTTGCGCCGCATACTGTGAAAATACTCTTACTGGAATTCCATCTGGGCCCGTGCTTTCCCCCACTTCAGGAGCTCTAATTGCTTAATGATACCTGCAGTATCTATTCGTAATGATTCCATCACCGACTCGCCACGGTGTGGAAAAAGGGAATACTATCCTTATGTTCAATTTGTAAATGAATTTTTGAATACAGTATTTAGTACGTTAGCTTTATCGCGGTTTTCATTAACCTCGGAACCTTCACGAATTAGTGCTGGAATATTGCTGTTGGTACAATTAAACTTTCCGTACATACGACCAAAATTTCTTTGGGTTTTTCTATGAGACTCTTAGAGAGAGAGTTGGAGTGAAAATCGTTAAAGGCCTCGCGCATTACTTTCTTAATACGTCCTCTTAAATCAGCTAAGGGTTTCTAAATCGCTGTGACACCCCTTCCTTCTTGAGCGTGCGTGGATTTTCCTTTGTTTTTTGAGTAATCTTTTGACTTCGCATGTGTACCACGGTGGATCATTCTCCCCCTTTATTGTCCGCTTTGGGTACATGTATTTCCATGCCTTCCCTGACTATATGTATAAAACGATGCCACATCTCTTCAACGGTGTCCTTTGTTGACTTGAAGTTATGGTAATTATTCCTCAGGTAGGTTTTAAAACACTCCTTTGAGGCCTTATTGAATCTGTATACAATTCGCCCTTTTTTCCTTTTTCGCTTGGTCATTAATTTGATAGTCGCAATTACCGCTTTGTGATCGCTTATTCCTGTGGTCGTTGAAATGTCGGTGAATAATTCTGGCCTGTTGGTAACCAGCAAGTCTAAAATGTTTTCGCTACCGTTTTGACACCGCGTAGGTTCATTAACTAGCTGCTCGAGATGATTTTCTGACAACAAACTCGAGAATTACTTCAGAAGCTGCCTTATTCCCTGCTACCTGTGATGTTAACATAATTACGCCAGTCAATATAAGGCAGATTGAAGTCGCCTCCTAGAATCATAGCATGATCCTTAAAACGGCTAGCTATACTATTTAAATTATTTCTCAACTCCTCGACGATAACTATGTCGGAATCGGGTGGACGGTAGAAAGGCGCCTATGATGAGTTTTGACCCAGCAACGTTGAGTTTAATCCATATGATTTCACAGATCGTATCGATGTCTATTTCATTACATGGGAGAAATTTACTCACAGCTATAAATACCCCACCTCCATGAGAATGTAATCTGTCTTTCCGAAAAACGTTCATGCTATCTTTAAAAGTTTCTGCTGAACTTATTTCTGGTTTCAACCAACTTTCTGTACCGATAACGATATCCGCTTCTGTACTACAAATAACGCTTTCAAGTTCCGGTTGTTTGTTGCAAACGCTTCTACAGTTAATTACGAGAACTTTTAACTGTCGAGATTCTTTTACGTTGCTCTTACATTCCGGTGTTGCATCTGATTGTGTTGCCCGTAACTGAATTTCGTGTTTCGGGTCTTCCTCCCTCAGCCTAAAAAACCACCCAGTGCATTCCACATGGCCCCTGCCACCCGTGTAGCCAATTCACGTGTGTAGTGCACACCTGACCTATTAAGGGGGACCCTACAAGACTCGACCCTATGGCGAAGATCGAGAAATCTGCAGCCAATTTCATCACAGAAACGTCGTAGTCTCTGGTTCAGCCCCTCAATACGGCTCTGAACCAGAGGTCCACAATCAACTCTGTCTACAATGCTACAGATGGTTAGCTCTGCCGATATCTTGCGGTCACTGGCCACAGAGTTCACCCTTTCAGTCAGCCGCCGGAAGGAAGAGAGGATAACCTCCGACCCAAGGCGACAAGCATCATTGGTGCCGACATGAGCCAAACTTTAATACCCAAAGCAAACCAACAGCCTATTGCTAACATTTGCTATAGGCCTCATGCTGTCTTAGTCTGGGTATGTATTAAATAATAACTAAGAAACAGATCTCATACTTGTACTTAACTTGTATTATGAAAACATCTTATTTGATCGCTGAATTGTGGTTTATAGTAATCTTTGTTGCAAAGTTCGCTGCTGAGATTTATGTTAACAGTATAGAAGTACATTAGCAGTTGAAGAATCAGAAGAAAAATTTTAGAAATACTGGTACGTAATAATTTACTTCCTCACTGAAAATTTGTAAGTAAATGACTCATGATCTCATGTGATATATATATATATATGCAAAAGCAAATGTCAAAGCAAATTCTGTTACTTACTGCAATTTTCTTCATATGTTTCTTTGTTGGCATGCAGTCCTTTACACTATGCATTGCACAAGCACCAGTACATCTTCTGACAACAACTTTATTTGGCTTATACTGTAAATAAGTCACAAACAGTTATGAAAATTGAATATATCAAAATGAAGGTGAGTGACTACATTTATTTTATAATAAATATCAAGAACAGATACCCATTGTTACTGAAGATGCAATAAGCTAGTGCATATCTTACATAATAAAGTTTGTTTTCTGCATCAATACGAATGAGTGTATCCCTTGGTTTCATACACAAAGGTTTTAGCAGATGGTGTTGTAAATCACTCATATACTTAGATTCTGTGCACTCCTTGCTTTCTGAAAATTAAAATGAAGGTAAATTCAGCATTTACTAAAAGAAATCTTAGTGAAAGAACAATATTTTATTACAAATAACAGTTTGTGTGCAGCAGTGGGAAGACAGATACATATGCAATTCATATTTATTTTATTTGAATTATTATTAAAATACATTTTATTTACCACAGACGTAGACAGGAGGTCCAAACTAACACTTAAACAAGAACACAAACAAACAACCTACTGCATGCCCATACTTGTTCAATGGCCCAATTCTACATACATGAAAAAGTGAAAATGTAGGCTTTCACGGCATAGCGATGATATGAAGTCTTCACTGGTTCTCTGCCATATGGTGTTGAAGGAAAGCAACGAGTTTTTGGTGGCTGCCTCTGCCGCCATCTTCAGGTCTGATGTTATGCAGGGAGTTTATTTATTTACCTGTACATTCAGATGGTTTGTTCTCTAGGATCTACAACGAACCGTTATTCCTTAATACTGTAATAAAATTTATTCTAAACATAATTTTGTAAAATAAACACTAATCCTATATACTACGAAAATGGTACAAATAATTAACTATTATTACTTCACACTGTAAATTATCAACCTGTTAGTAAAAACTATTACCCACTAATACTAAATAACTAAACATCTTGAGTTTTCAAAAGTTCGTTTAACACTGGCATCCATTGAAGAATAAGCTTCGGTAAATTTCAGAAGCCACACTTCCGGCATCAGCGTTCCACTTAGTTGTTTGTATCTCGTTCGCTTAGAGTATCTTGTCAGTACCAGAGCTGCACTGGTGATGTCTGGCCCCTGCACATGTGATTGAAAATGGTCTCAAAATGGACTTGGTAATGTGAAGCTGCTGGCCAAGTGCTCTTTCTATTGGGAGTCAGTCATCAAAGAAGCATTAGAAATATGGTTGGATAATAACACGGTTAATAGGGACACGGGTCTTTGGCTTAGTGATGCATAGAAACAAGCTCTGTCCCTTCTGAAACATCTACATTACAATCAGAGAGGCAGTGAGGCACCGCTGGGAAATTTAGTTTCCAGCTCACCATGATTGGCTTTGACATTCGCTCCGCCAGCCAATCAACGACGAACACAATACAGGAGCCACGGGATGGAGCGAGAGGCCAGGATATTTATAAGGGCACGTGGGGGCCAGACATCGCCAGTGCAGCTCTGGAGCTCCCTGCATAACCTGAAGATGATATTAGAGCCAGCTGCTGAAAGCTCGTTGTTGTTTTCTCCAACACCATACGGTGGAGAACTCTTGACGACTTCATACAAGAAAAAGGTTTTTAAACTGAAATATTATGCGTTCCTGTTTTTGTGTTTAGGTTTCATCTGGTCATTCTGCCTTCATATGTGATAAGTGATGGATTGTTTTCTGTATCATTCCTTATTTTAATTGCTTAACAGCACTTTCATTGTCACCACTATCCAATTATAATACCTTTTAAAGAACATTTGCATTGAGAAATTTGAAACACAGTTATGAATTTAGGTAGAGCATATGAACATAAAATTAATTATACATTTACATATTGCGTGTATTTGACACCTGCATTATTACAAGTCATTAAACAATTCTTTACTTGTTGGAAAGTCAGGATATATCTTATGCTATGATCATTGCTGATAATGTTCCTTACTTGTTTGTAAATGTTAAAGTCTGTCTGATAGCTTACACTGAAGAATTCAATGATTCAATGAGTCAGTCACCAATTTATTGTATCTCCCTTAGTAAAATTTTTATCCTGTACAAACTGCGAATCAAAATACTCATCTTTAAGAGCATTACTTGTGGAAATGAATGCAACAAAATCCGTTTATATAAAATTTTAAGATTTTTACTTTTTTTATGATGTCAGTTTATTTTATAGTTGAAACTTGGTTTATTATTAAGATTTTTTAGTAGTATTTATTTGCTGAGCATTACGCATCTTTAACAGGTTTTGATAAACAATGAAAGGTTAATCAAAAATTACAAGAGTTAGGAAGTAGCAATATATACTAAATAAAAGAGGAAAATTTAAATAACTAAAACTGAGTGTTTAAAATTTAATAATATCAGAATAAAAAGGTTTCAGAGAAAATTTATAAGGACATATAACGTTCAAAATTAAATAGTCTAAAACATTTCAAAATTTCAGAAAGATCGGATTAAAAACAAGGGAAGAGAAAATAACCAATCACTTACCAAAGTATAACTGCTATGAGTGAATAGCATGTAAGACATTTTGTTATAAAACCTTATTCATGCAGTAGAGAATGACCCATTTGGTTCTGGAGTTGTTCACACATCATAGGTTGCCCCATGACTGGCTTGGCAGTGGAAGAAAGGGTGGGGGGAGTTTTTTTTTTTTTTTTTTTTTTTTTTGTAACTGCTTTAGTCTCTTTTTAACGTCGAGGTCTTTAGAGACGGGAAAGGATGGGGGCAAGGAATGGGAAGGAATTCGGCCATGGCCTTTTGAAGGAAGCATCCCGGCATTTGCCTGGAGTGATTTGGGGAAACCATGGAAAACCCAAATCTGGATGCCCGGACGGGGATTCGAACCGCCGTCCTCCCGAATGCGAGGCGAGAACGCTAACCATTGCACCGCCCCGCTCGGTGTGGGGGGGAGGGGCTGGAGGAGGTGAACTGTTAAGAAGTGGACTAACGATACACCAGGAATGTCTGAGATAATATATACATATCACAGGTAAAATGAATATATATAATAAAGAGTACTTAGTATTGACATTATGTATATACTATGTATATATTAAAAAATTGCAAATAAAAATAATAAGTCATAGATTAAGTGGTAGGATTTTATCAGTGGTTGAGTCCAAGTGGGTGTCTGGTATCCAGGATATTCTGGTACACAAGTTCCCATCTCTAGAGTTCTCTTGGAGTGGTGATTTCAGGGAAAACTCGATTGCTCTCACAGCAAAGCAGTCGTTGAGGTATTTGGAATCGTGGCTATTGGCATGTTCTGGTATTGGTGTAAGTTGTTGGTGTGAACCCCCACACATAGTACATATTTCCTTTCAAACTTGGCTCACCTAATTCTCTCCAAAAACTTCTTTACCTTCAATTCTAAAGTATATCACCAGATCTGTAGCACTGCCATGGCCTCTCCTATGCAACTTATTCCTTGGATGTCTGGAGGAACATTTCCTGAACCACAACCCCCTTAAACCCACTGTGTGATACGGATACATAGATGATATATTTATGATCTGGACCCATAGTGAAATCCAGGGTTGGTGCTTCTGTTCTGATTCTGATTGTCTTGGCCCACAACCTATCCAAAGCCCTTATTTCCCATAGATCTCATACATAAACCTTTGGTGCATGCACAACTCTCGAACAAAATGGCTCATTCTCTAGTGCACGAATAAATTTTATTCTAGAATATCGTATTTTTATGTCCATCTTACATGCTATTCACTCATTGCAGACCACATACTTTGATAAGTGATGGGTTATTTTCCCTCTCCTTTGTTATTTGAAACTTTCTAAAATAATATGGAAATTACTATAAGGTGTTAAATTTACTGAATTTATTCCCTCAATATTTTATTTAATCCAACTTTCTGAAATATACTAATTTGTTACACTACTTTTGCTTTATCAATTATGCACACTTTTAATTTAGATTCTTTTACTGTTTGAGGTAGCTATAATATTTAGAACCTAACCTGATTATATATTCTAATTCTTGACTCTCTAACCTACAGTGAAAATTTTTCATTATAAATGAAAGTTTTGTAGAATTTACTATTAATCGTATGAAATGACACAATTGGTATGTACCAGCATCAACTATCACAATTAAATTAAACCATAGCTTGTGAACTTCAAATCCCAGCCCAGCTAGACCCCTCCACGCAAATCCCCCTCCAAACTTAACTTATTGCTTTACGCCTCGTCGATGGCTAAGGTCATTAGAGGCGGGATGGGACTGGGGATAAGGAATGGGAAGGAATTCAGCCATGGCCTCCTGTCTGGTAGCCGCGTATAAGAGACTACAGTGCGGCAGTTTTCATTAAGTTAAATGAGGCTTGACAATGGGAGCAGTGCCGGCTCTCAAAACGTCGCCAGTCGATGTCACTTTGACGCGGCTAGAATCCCGAGAGATTTTTCTACAGTGTACATAGTTATCCATCAAAACAATGTTGCTATGATACAATGTGTTGCTGCCTTGGCCACTATAATACTTTTCTAATCTTTCTTGTATGTGTAGAGAAACAATTATGTGCATGCTGACAGTAAATACTAAACCAAATGAGATTAGCTACAAACAATAAAATAAATGACTTGTTGATCCAAAATTGATGTATTCATGGCTATGTGAGATCGACATTTATTCACAAGCAGTGGCGTAACTAGGTCAATGAGGGCCCTGGTGGCAAAGAAAAAGTATTTTGGGATCTCAGGCCATATGGGTGACCTTTGGGCTGTGTTGGCCCCCCCCCCCCCCCTAAGCAGTACCACATCTAGGTTTCTAGGTTCACAAGGCCCTCAGAGCTATATATATAAAAGGTCACCCATTTGCCCTCTGAAGGCCCATAGGCCCTATGAGCTGTGCTTGGGGGCCCCAAAGTGTGCGTACATTCAGGGCCCTCCTCAGCTGCACTTAGGGGCCCCCTGAGCTTGGGGGCCCTATGCCTCTGTTCACAAGTGTTACTTCCTAATTATTTTTTTATAATAAGTTAATTACATGAATCATGATTCTATTTGAAAGGTTAACAATTACCAATCCAAATGTTCCTGCAAATGGAGATGTCATGCTTTAAACATATAATAACCATATTTCCCACAAAATTCCACTCATAAACTTACTTAATAATTGAGGCTCTACCAAGAAGCTTGCCAGTAGCATTCAAAACAGGAATAGATTCTTCACTTCTTGGTATTACTTTTTGTTTAGTTTACAACAAAAATGCATAAATTGTGCAAAATGAAGATGTCTATGTTGATAAAACCAATATATATATTTTTGATCAGTATCTGTTTATGTAATTGTATCGTTAATACCAGTGTGACTGAACAGAACAGTAAATTAAATTGGAAGATGTGTAAAATGCACTATAAACACACATAATTATTGTCAGTATATTGATATCATAGTGTAATGTATAAATATTTATATCATATAAACATATTATTTTTACTTTTGAATGTTAGTAATACAAATATTTTTAAACAGTTATTTTGCTACTAAATTTTATGAATAAGACATCCTTATTTACTTTTAACCATTAGTAATAGAAATATTTTGTATCTCAGTTATTTTCTTCAATAATCTGACTGTAAGATATTGTTTTTAGCTGTTATGTTCTACTGAAAATATTGCAATTTAATTTTTGAAAATTATTACACTTACCTACGAATTCTGCTACTTCATAAGGTTCATTTATGTGTTCACATGTGTCACTGAATTGCTGTTATGAAAGAGAAAAGTATATTTTAAAAGAACGTTAAAGGTATTTCAGTTTGTATGACCCTAAGTAACAAATATTCAATCATATAAATCAGTAAAAAACTGAAACATTTGTAGATAAATGACTCATTTAAAAAAAAAGATTAGTTACCAGTTGGGAATGTATTTGACCAAAACCAGAGATTACCATCATCAACTGGAAAATATTCATACTGATTCGCAATATCATTCTTACTGAATGACACTTAAGACAAAATCTCTTTGTGCATCTAGAAATGCTGATAATAAATAGGAAGTTAGAAACCTCAGCATCCTCTTGTTTCTCTTATCTTATATGTTTCCTGACAAAGTGTTGGGCAATGTTTGACATAGATGTACATTGTATTTAGGATTAAAATGAACACTATAGATAATTAGTTCCTGATTACTGTTACTAATATATGTAGTAGAGCTCAAGCACTGATTGCAAGTCTCCTAAACACCCACTTTAGCATTAAGTTAATTTTTTACTTACCTTATGCCTTAAAATGAGTGCCACTTCACAATTGTTGTCATCTCTTCACTTCCATGTAATACTCCTAATTGTTTGCCCATTATCGATCTAGGCTTCGTTAGCAGTGAATGCCATTTACACTTACACCAACCAGGGCCGGCGCTAGGAATTTCGGGCCCGGGGTAAAGTGGATGAATTTTTTTTTTTTTTTTAGCTGTACATAGGCGACAATGGGTGTAATCTTGGCTTCATGGATCGGCCCCCCCATCAGCCCGTGGGGCCCGGGTAATTTTGACCCGACTACCCCCCCCCCCCCCTAATGCCAGCCCTGCACCAACCTCTTCACCGTATCAATCACTGAATGTATTTTGTGATAATTTATCAGAGCTGGATCTAGAGGGGGAGGGGCAAACTGGGACACTTACCCTGGGTGGCAACATTGGAGGGGGGGGGGCAAATTTATGTGGTGCCAACCTTTTTTTTTTTATCTCCACTGCTGCCACAATGGGGATGGTGTAAATGGAGGTGGCAACAATGGGGATAGTGACATTTTTTAAGTTCTATTTCTACCCTGGGGTCAACAATGGGTGGGGGCAGAAAAATGGTGTTTGAGGTGCTGGTAATTTCACCTGCTTGAAAAATTGATAGATTCACCACTGTAATTTATACATACAAATCGATTTATATTCCAATAACTGGATGTCTCATAATACCACATCATAATTAATCAGGAACCTGACCAAGGTTTTGCATACGGTACTCAATAATACTCTTTAAGATGAAGAACTTTAATACTTCTCCTTCCCATCTCTTCAGTGTGTCCTGCTCAGCTGAGTTGTATATATATATATTTCAAAAAGTACGCAAAGGTATTTAAATTTTATGCTTTCAAATAGTAATTGCTTTTTCTCTATACAAGCATGCAAAATACTTAATTTTCCCATCCGTGTACCTACTAAGCTCACTCACTTTGGTATTTTACATTTATGCTATTCTTAAATTGCCTTACTAGTTTGTAGTAGTAGGACACAAAACTATCCAGATTGCTATTTCTAGCATATAAAAGCTTATTGAGAAATATGTTGTCCCTAAGATTATGTGTGGGATAAGGTTTGTAATGTTTCGGGTCTGACCTATTTTACCCACACACAGAAATATGGTATATAAGTAGTGGTATTTTGAAGTTTAACATTCAAGACCTAGCTTTCTTCATTGTATGACATTCCACATCCTAGAGACAGGGGTGAACACTGCCCCAAATGACTAAAACCAAGGACCCCTTCTTCAAATTTGCTATGGGCCCTACGCTGTTTTAATCTGGCTCTGGTGGAAAGCCAGTCATATCATCAAATAGAAGAATACCAAGGATATCTCCAAAAGGGAAAATCATGTGTGGAACAAATTTTTAACCTTAAAAGTATTCTGGGGATAAGAACTATAAGAGGTAAAAAATACGGTAGTAGTTTTCATTGATAAAAAAAAAGAAGTTTCGGAAGAATTTGTGGTTTGAAAATTAGCTGCGTATCAAGTTCTGATGCTAATTCAGTTGTTATAATAGCTTATACGAGAAATGTTGGTCTATATGTTTTCAAATAAGAGCAACATTTATGAAGCATTTCGGTAAAGTCCACAAAGTTCCTTTGCTCACAACATTCATTTGAAAAAGAACATCATACCATATTATAAGAGAAACAATAAAGCTAAAAAAAATTATTTGCCCTGCCAGTGTAGTCGCTTCGTGTGACGTCGCAGCATAGCTTTGATTGGTAATATCGGCCAAGGAAACCAAAGCATCATGCATTTCACATAACTGATAACGAACCGCTTTAATGCTTTCAATTCGAGCTTCCCAGTGCGTGTTACTTAAATTTTTCAGGGTGTATATTTTCAAATGATCGGTCAAAATTTTCCATCTATTTACCAATCCTACAAATAAATTAAATTTTTTTTGTAAAATTCCGAACACGGATTTTACCTATGACTTTTCCGCTTCGCATAATACTAAATTATAACTATGTCATTCACATGATACGAAAAAAGCTAGCGGATTTATGTCCGTAATTCTTTTCTATACACAGGGGCGTAGCTACTATGGGGCTAGGCGGTGCAGTGCACCAGGGCCCCTACACTCAGGGGGGCCCCCAAGCGCAGTTCAGAGGGCCTTCACGGCAAACTAGCGACTTTGTTTTTTTTTTTAGCTCTATCTTCGTCTAAGGGGGCCCCTGAGACACAGGGAGCCTCCTCACTAAGAGGCCCTCTCACTGCTCGGGGGCTACTACCAGCAACACAAAGCAAAAAAAGGTCGCCTATCTGGCCTGAGGGCCCAAAATAATTTTTTTGCACCGGGGCCCTAGTTGACCTAGCTACGCCACTGTCTATACACCTTTAATTTTCCCCTTCATGTTTGCGCCGTTATCATAACACTGTCATCTGCAGTCAATGTTAAATCTTTTTAAAATGTTTTCTGTGAGACCTGCACTCGTTGTATCATCTATTTGCAAAAATGAAATAAAATATTCTTTTATGCTTACGGCATCCTCTATTATGTTGGCGCATCTTAATGTAACTGAAAGTTGCTCTTTATCACTTATATCAGGAGTACAATAATCTCTGATTGCATAATACTTTACATCTTTTTTGCAGGATACTACTGTAGGTATAACTTTTGGTGCCATGAGTTCTTTAAATTCATTTTGTATAATTTTGCCGCAATAATAGTCAGTCAAATCACCTTTCACTTCCAATCTAATATGCTCTTCCATGATGGGGTCAAACTTTGCAAATAATTGTACAAGGCCTAAGAATTTTCCGTCGTTTGGAGTAAATAATTTATCTGAATGTCCTGTTGTTTTCAGCCAAATACAAGGTTATGTGCATCAATCTTTGAAGCACATTGTTCCATCGTAATCTTTCTTTGGAAATTACCCTCTGTTCTTCCTTGTCAATAGTTGAAGCAGCTTTGAACCTAATTTCAGCTTCAGTCCATTGGATAAGTGCTTTTATATGTGCAGGAATATTTTCATGCATTTTCGAAGCTTCACTTAAATGTTTCCAATTTATGAAGCCTCCATTATCAGTCAAATTTGTGCTTGAGTTTAAATCAAACAGTCTATAACAAAAGCAAAAGACATTATCATTTGATACTGAATAAACTTACCACCAACGTCTGACAGTTTCTTCGATTGAAAGCTTTCTTGAGTAACGAGTTGAAGAGAAATGACGCCCATTTTCGTGGTTCGGAAAATTATTTAAATGTACTTGTGAGAGTCCACACAAAATAATGTTATCTATATTCCTCGCATGAAGTACTTTTGGCCATGTGGCTACATCAAAAACATTGTAGAACTATTCTTTTATACCATATGTGTTGAGTGTTGATACTTTTATCAGCTAGAGAATTCTTATCTTGAGGCTACTCAGACGGATCATGTAAGGATTTAATGGGCTGATCAATTTAGTCACCTTGAATAGGTGAGTGTGTATTTTTAGTGTCCAATTATCCAGAATCTAAAGTAATATTGACCGTTACTTGGCTTTCGGATTCTGAGGTAAAACTGGTGAGATAGGATTCGATATCTGAAGTACTCGCCTTAGAAATCCCTTTCAAGTAGTTATTAATAGTCTTTTTTTTTAGTTTGTTCAAATTTGATTATCATTTTCAGCTTTTATTTTACGATTTTCTGAAAAGATAGATTTTTTAAAATTATTTCTTTATTTTCTGCCATAGTTCATCAAGTGTGGGCACTGCTCTATTTCACGATCACAATGTTATATTACGTCTGTAAGAGATAAAATATCTGTTAGCAAAATACATTGAGTATGTAACTGAAAGATAAAAATGCTGTTCAGACTTACAAAAAATAAAAAATATCACAGTGACGATACTCACTTCAGTCACTATAATAGTAATAATAGTAAAACATTTAAACAAACTATTTAGCTTCGTCCAAAGTCTTATAATTTCGTCTAAATTAATTACAATATTTATCACGATTCACTACGTTACTACATACGAAACCGTGCAAGTCAACATTTAGATAGAAGTGTAGTGAAATGAACTATTATCATTAGTTCGGAAGTCATTAACGAATGAATGTACTCACTTCAGAAAAATATTTATTGGGATTTTCCCGCAAATAAAACGGCTCAATCGCTATGCAAGTGTTTCCTGATATTCTAAGCGCATTCACTCTACAGGGACTTCCCCGACTACGAAATATAAATTGCTTTTTAGACGAGACTAAATGGGCACACTAATAGTACTAATAATCTAGCTACCACGCAAGTAAGAAATAAACAATTGGTTGGAAATTTTATAAATAATTCGGTCAAAAACAACTGTTTTGGTGAATTTTGTTTTTGATTCTCTTGTAGCTTCACTGAAGATGCCCTACACCACAAGGGCGAAGCGCGTCTGGGGAATCAAATAAAAACAAAATTAACCAAAAAGTTGTTTTTGATGGAATTATTTCTAAAATTATTGCTCAACAACTGCGGAGATATGGCCTATCACCAGATTAATTCATAGGTAAGTTATTGATAATGTACAAGTTTTTCTAAAATAAATATATATATATATATATATACATATTATATTTTAAATTTGCTTGTGAACTAACGATCAAGTAGAAAGCGAAGAAAGGGTAATACAGGACGCCTAATACGAGTTACCATTTCTCGCCAGTCGCTCAATGCGTCTCTTTCGTTCTACTTTAGTTAGCGAGGGATGTGACAGGCGACAAAATGACAGGTCGTGTTAGAATACCTACTCCTACTCGCCCCTGCGAAATAAGTTCATAAAAGTTAATACGTTGATTTAGTTTTTCTTTAGATCAATAGAGACAAGTGCCCTTCAGACACCGGCCCCTCCCCCTAAAGCCGGCGCTGCTGCTGCTGCTGCTGCTGCTGCTGCTGCTGGTGGTGGTGGTGGTGGTGGTGACATTATTGTGTTGTGAAAGTAAAGAGTGGTAGAGGGAGCCATGATCCACAACAAACTTAATTTAATATAGTTGTCATGGAGCCTCTCTTCTCGACCTTTTTATCCCTTTCTTTTAAATGCCTGTTTTTTACCCTCTACAAATTTTAACTTTAAACGCTTTCAGCGTTTTGGTAAATTATTTATGATTTCTCTTATTCCAACCCCTATTACATTTACCTATGGAAGAAAATACTCGCACACCTGTGTGTCCGAAATCTTGTACCTGCTTGTGGTCATGGACACCTTTTCCCTTCTATGCACTAACTCTTACACCAATATCTTTACATGCTTCATCGCCAATATATGCCTTATACTCTCCTAAGACTTTACCCTGTTCCTTTCTTCCAATAAATCCCATTCTAGCTCCTTTATCATATCAGTTAGCGATTATGTTCTGCAGTAATCTCCAAATACATATCTAGCAGCCCTTCCTTGCATCCTCTAACTCCTGCATTTGATATATAAAACATAGTTCCCGTATTGCACCACAATATTAAAGCAGTTCTCCAGTACATCCTCTCCAAAATGATTGTATATAGAATTTCTAAAATTTTGCGTAAACTGATTCAAACAATTTTTTTATTTTTTTATTACGGGTTTACACCTCATCGACGTCCATGTCAAAATGAAAGGACTGACGAACGGGAAGGAATGCGGCCATGGCCTTTTGAAGAAAGAACCCAGGCATTTGCCCCAAGTGATTTGGGGAGACCATGGAAAACCCAAATGTGGATGCGGCGATTCGAAACAGCATCCTTCCGAATGAGAGTCCAGAGCATTAACTGCTCACCCAACACGCTCGGTAAACAGTTTTCCGAAATTTTATTTTATTGCAGTCAAAGTCAAGGGCTTTCCAATGCAATTTAGCAAGTGAAAGCTGAAATATTGTTGCTCAGAAAGTAACCTACGGTCTTCAAGAAGGGTCGAATCGAATAGACTTTCATCGTTAAGATTATACTATATATTCCCAATACCACCATTTAATTCCAAATCCTTTTACAATGAATGCAGTTAGACTTAATTTCTTGAGGAACTTAATTTGGTACTATACATTGTTTATTACCACAGTCGCTTCTTCCAGTAATCATCAAATGGTCGAATGAGCTGGTGTCGATTACACATTTAATATACTTTTCATATTCTTGTATGTTAGGAACTACAGATCCACTTGTAATGCATATAACTTTGCCTAAAATGTTTAGAACGGGGGCATATCACGTTCCATCTGTGTAACAAATAACTTTTATGAACATTTTCTTAATAATAAAGTACTTTTCTGCTCGCGTTCTAACCTTTTCATAAAGGACACAAGCTTTAAAAAATAAAATTTTACAAACTTCATAGATATTTCCATATTCATTTCCGCTAAGAAAGCATTAAATTACGAGTATTTTGAAGTGTAATTTGTTTGCTGTTAAAATTCTATTTAAATAAACATTTCGATTTCAAGTCATGCTTGGAGAGAGAGAGAGAGAGAATCAGAAACTACCAATTAATAGTAAGAGCTATTTCGAATTTTAATACCACAGGTTTTTGTCAGCAAAGGTAGGCGCACTCTGATTATTCTAAGTATGGTTTTTAGTAATAAAAAAATCAGAATCGCTAATAGGTAGTATAGAAATAGATACAGAAAATAGAGTAAAATTCAAGGGATTAAGAATATAAGAGATTCGTTAAAAGTTCAAAATTCATGAGAAAAATAGGATTTTAGAAGTTTAATTGCAGAGGGAGGATCAAGAAAAACAAAGATACTTTTTTGGAGTTTGTCGATTTAGAAAAAGCTTTTGATAATGTTAGGTGGGATAAGATGTTCAACTTTTTAAAGAAATCAGGTCTAAAATATCGAGATAGAAAAATACTTTATAAACTATATAAAACTAGTTCTATAATAAAATTAGAGAACCATGAGAGACATGCAGCAGTCAAGAAGCATGTGAGACAAGGTTGTAGTCTATCTCCATTACTCTTAATATTCAACTTGTATGTTGAGGAAGCAATAAAGAAAGAAAAAGAAAAATTTCCATGTGGCATAAGTGTTCAGGGAGAAAATATCAGTATGCTATGATTTGCTGATGACTGTCTTGTTAGCAGAAAGGGCTGAGGATATTGAGAAGTTACTGAATGGCATGAAAAAAATACTGAAGGAAGATTTTGGACTGAATATAAATCAAAGCAAGACAAATGATGAAATGTAGCAGAAGAAATGCCAATACTAGTAGATTAAATATAAAAATAGGATTGAATACAATTGGAGAAGTTAATTCTGTTACTTGGGAAGCAAAATTACAACTGATGGCCGAAGCAGGAATTATGTTAAAATCAGAATAGCACTAGAAAAAAGAGCCTTCATGAAAAAGAAATCTTTTAGTTCCAAATATTGATCTAGGAATTAGATTTTTTTTTTTTTGAAACTGTGTGGAGCTCTCGGAATAAGATTGGTATAGAAACAGGGGCGTAGCTACTATGGGGCTAGGCGGTGCAGTGCACCGGGGCCCCTACGCTGAGGGGGCCCCTACACTGAGGGGGGCCCCCAGCATACCTCTGGGATCCCCTGGTGACTTTTTTTAGCTCTTCAGCTCAGGGGGCCCCATCCTCAGCTCAGGGGCCCCTACCAGCAACACAAAGCAAAAAAAAAAAGTCACCCATCTGGCTTGAGGGGCCCAAAATAAATTTTTTGCACTGGGGCCCTTGTTGACCTAGCTACGCCACTGTATAGAAATGTAACATTCACCAAAATTTGGGAAAAATGTCAACACACAATACGATCAAAAAATCTCGGAAGATTAAGTATCTTGAAAGTTAGTACTTGTAAAATTCGAAATAGAACTTCTCACTGAAATAGCATAAAAACTACGAGGCATAAGTTGTAATTAGTAAAAAATATTCAGGAAAATCGGGACTACATGTCAAAGTTTCAAACAGATAGGAGAAAATTGGGAGGCCGAGGAACTTATTCCGCATCAATTTCCTTATAAAAAGGTCAGCGATCTTGTGGTCTCTAGGCAGCTTTCAGTAGTACTTGGTCACGGTCGGACATGTTTCAGTGGCTGCCTCTGTACTTGGCTGTTATCACCATGCAGGTGATACAATATTTTTCCGGAGTGTGTGGGACTTAAAATTTTCATACTGTACACTACCAAACATTTAGCAATCAATAATGGGATACCTCACATTACCATGAATTGAAGCGTTGAATCAACCTGCTGTCTCCATTAGCGAATGTGTATATTAGGTGCCTTTCTTTTGGCTTACAACTGATACCAGTTAAGCTACATAAGTTTTTAGAGTATACAGACATACAGTGTTCGATAAAGTGATATTTCATTTGACTGTGCAACTTCTAAACTGTTAGCTGTTGCGGATTAAATTCAAATCTTGGAGGCTTGGTGACATTGTAAGAAAATCCGATTCAAATAGTTTAAACTATATCAGTAATGGTCAGAGCTTCAAACAATCTACAGCATTCACTCCCAACCTTCGGGCAGTTTGAGCACGGCTCACGTAGGCGAGGTAGGACTTCCTTGTAGTACTTTTTGGTGATTGACTAGTGCGTACTCGTGGCATAGCACACTGCGGGAGTCAAAGCAGTCTGCATTACTTAGACGTTGCTGCGCACTTGGCGGGACTTCTTTGGTCTTGGTGACTTGGAATAATTCCACTGTGACGACTGGGATTTGGTTTCTGGTTTGCACCCGCACACCCGGTACTCATCGGTGATAATGGTGCTCATGAAGCCGGGCTCACTGGATGTGAAATCCAGCATGTTCTGCGAGACTTCAAAATGAAGTTGCTTTTGCGCCGCCGTCAGTAACTTCTGCACGAATTTTGCAGACACTCTTCATGGCCAAATCTTCGGCCAGAATGGAGTATGCCGAAAAAGTGCCGATTCCCACCTCTTCCGCAATTTCTCGGATAGTCACACGACGGTCCCGCATCACTACAGCGTCCCTTTGGCAATGACATTTCGACATGTTGATGGTCGACGGGAGAGTGGCTTGTCCTCCACCGATGTGCGTCTATCTTTTAACCCGTTGTACCACCCCTTAATCTGTGTGATGCCCATAGTAGTCACTGAAAGCTATCTGAATCTTCCGAATAGTTTCCACTTGGCTGTCGCCCAGTTTCTGGCAAAATTTGTTGCAGTAGCGCTGTTCAATGATTTTCCTTGCAATTAAAAACTGACGAGAGCACTACACACAGCCTCACTCAAATGCTGCTTGCCAGCAACACACCATCGACAGGAGGGAAAACTTCATGCATGAGCATGAAGGTTCAAGTTCGGCTCGTGCAAGCCCGCTTCATTCAAATCCATCAGGTATTCGCTCTCTCTCGCTCTCGCGCTCTCTCTCTCTCTCTCTCTCTCTCTCTCTCTCTCTCTCTCTCTCTCTAAAAAAAAGTAGTTGATACTTTTCTAATAGACCTTATATATTATTGCAGTTAATGTTTCAAATATGTCAAAAAATACTGAAGAGAAAATAGATGGAGATGAATAGGTTTCAATAAAAATAGGGATAACAATGCTTCGATTAGTTTGCTTAAAAATCTGGGATAAAACATCTGTGGTGAAATCGCGAACTATATTACCATTAACATAAATTTTATGCAATTGTAAAGTATCTTGAAGTGATACATCTTCACATAATATTTGGAATTTCCAGGGAACATAAAATCAGATTATATATAAGAATTTATTCACAACTAAAAGATAAAATTTTGTTTACATATTTGGTGGTAAGCTCAGTGATTACTCAATCTGTATGATAAGTTAGGAAAAAAATAAAATGAAGTATATGACTTTAAAAGTGCATTACAAATCTTCTGATTTAGCTTCAGTAAACTCTACCAAATCAGTAGCAGTTTTAACTCCCTTTTATGGGTATTGTAATACCATATATTTTAAAAGTAAGTCCTTTATTAAATACCCTGAAATGAAAATGTTTACTGATAGGTTGAACTAATTCAGAGAAGTGTAGTACATTCACAATACATTACAGTACTACAAATTCAAGTATTACTGAATACATATGTATCATTATACAGCTGACAAATTTGGCTCTATTCTTTAGATTTAAGACTCATTTTTCTACTAGATTACATATTCAACACAAAATATTTTAAAATATAGCAGCAGCATTTCAACATTAGTCTTTTTTTTTTTAAAAATATATATATATATTTTTTAAAATTAATCACAGGCCTTAAGTTTGCGGATAGTGCCAATTTCTACAGTCAAATATCCTAAAAATCCTGAAATAAGTAGTCCAAGAACAGTGTATATTTTTACATTGGTACAAAGATGAGCACTGTAACCATAAGCTATCATATAACCAATGGACTCAAATAGCCGGAAACTGCTATATGCAGCTTCTTCTCTCCCAGGAAATGTTATTCCATACAGGGCTATTAAAAAAGAGAAAAGAAAAAATGATTAGCCACATAGATTCTGATAAATGAGTAAGAGTATTAGAATAAAATGTTCAAAGGTTCATTAGAAGTATTTGTAAGGATCTTAGAATTTTGGCAAATTCTAGTTTTGCTTAGGTGGGACTTAGAAATTTTCAAGAAGTATAGTTTTCAACCTTAAGGAATTTCCCTGTAATCTTGCTCATAGTTGTAATTCATTATAATAATCATTTTTATGTGTAATTATCATATCGGGAAACGTTTGGTTTAAGAGTTATTCCCGTTTGTTCAAGTTTTGAAACACTCGATCAGAATAGTGAAATTCTAAGATTTGTAATAACTTTAAATCCAGTAAAGCTACAACCGATCTTTTATCACCAGCTGTAGTCAGCACTATCCCCGATATTTTGGCAATAAAATTAAGTAATTTGGTAAAGACCAATTAGCGATTTTAATTAAGAGAAAATAATAAGCTTTTTTATTAAAAGAGATATCAATTTGAATTTTACATCAGCAGATAGCCCTAATTAAGACGATTTCATACATATATGGGTTTTCATAAAAAGTTTAAGCATTTGTCCGGTAACTAAGTTTTTGTAAAGTAGATTGTCGCGGATTGTTGTGCACGCGCGTAAAAAGTTCTAGAACACTTAGGGATTTTACCCAAATTTGAATGTATCACTATGCGGAGTCTTAAACAGCTAAAACATTAAAATTAATTACTCTAAATTTCTCAAGAGACTGCCGTTGGACTTCTAGTGGATAAGTCCAGATACTATCAAAGTTTAAACATTTTTAATAGTTGGGATCGTCAAATAAATTTCGTACTCTTTGAGCTACGCGGAGGAAAAAGATGTGATACATTTGCTGACGTCACTGGTTCTCGTGGTTTCGATAAAAGAGCCGGTCTGTTCTTGCCGGGGGGGTCTGTTCCGGTCTGTCTGTTCCTGCCTAGCATTATGTGAGTGAACCTGCGTATGTCTGTCGTTCGTCTTGTGTGGTTGTAACTCGCCATGCGGGCTGGTTCAATCATGTTGGATCGTGTCGTGTTATATTGCAACTTCAATGACTGTTAAGAACTTTTTAATTTTGCTAAAGGGGTTTCGGTCGGTTAAGTTTCTCTCCACAACGTGCAATTTTTGGAAAAGAGAGTTCGATATGCCTGCTCAACTGTAAATGCAATTTTGAACTTGTGACTTTGAAGAAAATAAAATTTTGGATTTTTCTAACAGTAAACTTGTGTTCTTCAGTAGTTAGCATAAAACCCTTTTCTCTATTTGTGGGTAACAAATATAGTGGCGACCTAGGCATTCAGTTGAGTCATCCTGGCTACATGGTCAAATTTAAGCAAGTATTACTGAGAACTGAGTCTACAAGAGTGTAAGTTAAGGCACTAAGGCGATACTTCAGCCCCGGTATCAGCCATGTTCCTTACATATTGTTCAGTGGAATAAGGATAGTAAGTGTAGTTAATCAGCTGGGAAGCAGAAATCTGTTTTAAATGTTCCACATACTGAGAAACTTAACCATATAAGAAGGTGTATAAGTAACCATACCAGTATGAGAAGTATATACCCAATTATATTTAGAGCAAAAATAATGTCGAAAAAAAATTTATATTTCTTCACAGGGGTTTCAGAGGCCACGAGTCTGCCAAGGAATAAAAGTAAATCTCTTATATTTGTGGAAGAAGCAATTTCAGGGCACCTTTGAAAAACATAGTTGGCGACATCCATTCATCAGGAAAGGATTACTTTAGAATATCGTGAAGCTTTGTGTGAAATATTGGAATGGTGAGAATGATCTGATTTGAGAAAGAATGGAGAGGGTAGAATCTACCTTTATTATTATATTTTTAAAAATAAATCTATTGTCACAAATGAATGTGTGATTTAAATCAAAGCGTGACAGTGACTTCGAGTGAAGATCTGTTTCCTGAAGCAATAGCAATGGAAAAGTTTGAGCATGGACTTAAGCAATAGAAAGAGATTTCAGTGTGGCTTGTTTTGGAAAAATTACAGGCAAGTTTTAGGTTAGTGTACAAACATTTACATGGACCAAGAACAGTTTATCACAACCAAACATTTTTACAAGCAAATGAGAATGTGCCACACATGGTATTGTAAAACTTAATTGTGTCTCAAATAACTTTGAAGTTTAGTTTTTACCCAACTGTTCCATATATCTAGAGATGTTTGTCTTCCTGGACTATGGTTTCAAGCAAATATTCATGAAAAAGTTATTTAGTATAAATGTTAAGCTACTGACTACAGCAAAGCTAGGTGCATTTGGACATAAAAAATACTCAGCTGTCTGGAATTACAAATTTGAAAGCACTGTTTAAGGTATTAGATTGAACAGCAACAAGGTATGTAACAACACATTACAAATATCGGTATGATCAAGACATTTAATATAATTTTCAATAATAGGATTCCACATTAATCATCACTAAATACAAAGGGATGTAAGACCCACAAACTTTAGTAATTACTTCAATGATGTAACTAGTATAATCAAAACATCTCTAGGTTCTTAAAATTGCTATCAGTATTAATCAACATAATGGTGGCTAAAATCACTTAACCTGATTTAAGACCAACAGAAGTTAAAACTGTGTGTTTTCTTACCATTGACTTGTGCCTGCCATACACCATCAGAAATTCCCCACATTGCTGCAATTATATAATATACCATATGGTTCTTTGAATGTGGGTGCCAGATGAGGAGAGTAGCCATTATTGATACATGGAGAATGAAAGCTGCAACCATTATTGGTAGTCTGCCAGTTAACTTCACAGCCCATCCCAGCAGTAAAGCTGACAATGAGTTGGCAACACCAAAGCATATCATAACATAACCAATGTTTGATATACCCCATCCACAAGCAACATAAGACTGTGAAAGAGAAATAGCACTAAATTAATTATTTTGAATTATTTTAAATTATTTAAAACTCTAAAAACTTAATGCATTATACAAGAAAGAATGTTCATATTGTTTGTTCTTCATATTGTATTAGGAAAAATATTTATCGATACAACTATGAAGCTATTTCATTAAGTTGTAGGGAGTCTTAGTCTCATGTATACTTCTCAGGGATGCTGCCTGGTCATCTGATTGAAATAAGGGCAATACTGGTGAACAGTAGAAATATGATTAAAGATATCTAATTTGCAAACTTAAGAGATCTGCAAACCACAAGTAATTATAGGGGTAGAGTCTTGATTAAAAGAAGAAGTACTAGTCAATGAGGTTTTCCTGATGGTTATTGACTGTACCACAGGACAGAAGAGCAATTGGTGGAGGATTTTTCGTAGTAGTTCGCAAAAACCACCACAGTTCACTGGTGTTCATGGCTCATGACCATGAATTACTAGGGGTACATACGAGGGGTGGTAAAAAGAGAAACTACCAGTGTGTTGGCTGTTTACCGCTGTGGAAGAATTTCAGATGAAGATGAGGTTCTTTGGGAGAAATCAAATTCATACTCAGATTTCAGAGGTGAGAATAGAATGGTCATTAGGGAGCGTGCACAAACCACGTAGCTCCATTTTGGCTTCCTGTGAACCCCCCCTCTGCCCACGTAGCCCTCTCCATAGTATGAACAAGTCCTAAATCCAAAGGGATCAGTGCAAGAAAGGTTCTCAACCTTCAATATGCATATCATGTAACAGACTGGGCCAAATGCTGCAACAAGGGCAAAGAGTGTCTTACCTACCAATTACTCCTACAACGAGCTGTAAACAGGACTGATGTGGATAGTTTACTACAAGGAATAGACATGGGAAACGACATACTTTAAACTGGAAAATGTAATTAAGAAAATAGTTGAGGATGTAATTGGGAAGCAGATTACAAAAACGAAAGGAAAACCCCTTCAAGACAAGAAAAAAAAAAAGAAAAAAAAAAAAAAAAAAAAAGAGGGCTGCCTGTTTCTCTCTGAAACTAAAAATGGACAAGAACCATAAGAAACAGGATGTTGCAACGCAGACTGACGACCACTCATTACAAATTATCAAAATTTCTTCGAGTTCTGCCAGTCATCCCCGGAACCCTTATGTCAAGAGGATTGGTCTGGGTTGGAATACAGACAGACCAAATGGGGCTGAACACTACTTACGACCTGTAGAGTGTCCAAAATGGGTGGAACAATCACTGAATTTGGAAACATAGCAGACAGACACAGTTCTATAAACCCCAAAGCAATATACAGTGATTTTGAAATAAATTTAATACTCTGTCGACTGGAGGAGGCTCTGAATCTCAATGTTGCACTGAGGCATCTAACTCGAACAGCGCACCCAGCTGGTAAATATGTAACCTTCCCTCAGCTAGCAGCGATTGATCGTATACATCTAAAATCCATCAATCTTCCTACAGAGACTTCTCAGCTTCTCTCTTGTGCTTCTTGTAAAGTCTTCATAAGAAGGAATGAAACTTTTGATCCCGATCAAATATGTAAACAGTACGTATTAAGTCATGGGCGTATAGTTTTCGATTCAAAACTCCCGTGGCCACAGTGCAATGTCCACACCAGACATCCATAAACCACAAAATGTCTTGTAACCTACAAATTGCACAACTAAACGCCAGGAGAAGCACGTTGGTTTTGCAGAAGATGAGGAAACTGTCAGAGGAACATAAATGGGATGTCATATGCCTTCAGGAGACACATTCATGCTACGGGAAGATTCCTTACCTGCCAGTATCATCACAGATAATCTCAACAGGTAGAAACCCTATTACAGCAATAGTTGTGCTATCCAGACAAGTTACTGTAAAGGTCGGGCCACACTTGACCAACACCGGGGCGCAACGACACTTTTTGTATTGTTGTCGGTCACTCGATTGAAGCGAGTTCAAACGACACCGCATGCCGTCCGACACACGGCCGACACTCGGCTCCGATTAGTTTAGTTTACTTTTTGACGTTGCGCCCCGGTGTCGGTCTGGTGGAAATAGTGAGTTGTTCAGAAAGTTTGGATCCTTTACAACAGCAACAGTGCGTTTTCAGCATGGTGGATGTGGAAAAACTTTTAGAGGAAGTTAGAAAATATTCGGTACTGTATGAACAAACTAAAGAGAAATACAGAAATCTGGATTATAAAGATAAAATCTGGGAAAACATTTCAACCACGCTGGAAGCAAAAGGTAAGTCAAAAATCTGTGGATAATACACTAATCATAGAATTTGAAAAAAAATTATCTGTAACTTCTAGATAAAAGTTATTATCGTTGAGCATATTAGAGAAAAAAGCAAATGAGAAAATATATATTTAAAAAAAACAGTATTCAAGTTATACAGAGAACACAAAATTAAGTATTTTGTGTTCTCCTTGATTTACTTAAAATTTTAATTTGTTATCGTAAGAAATACATTTTTTCTTCCATAAACAGCAGTAAACCAATGTTAGTTCTATTTCAAAATGTGATGAGGATTTCGTAAATAAATGAATTTTAATAATACAGTACAATTTATTACACTCAATTTGCATACATTTATTATTTTTAATCTTAACATTTTCAAATTGCCAGTACAGTTTCAGCTTGCCAGTCCACGCTTCCCTCAGGGGAATTCAGAAAATATTTAATTTGTTCTCGCAAATCAAATGCTGCCTCTGAAGACCTTCCACGTAGGTGGGGCAACTGACTGAGATTTGATAACCTGTCACTGTTGATAGCACTTGTGTCTTGTACCGAGCGTGGTGGTGTAACGGATAGCATTCTGGCCTCGCATTCGGGAGGACGGCGGTTCGAATCCCCGTCCGGGCATCCAGATTTGGGTTTTCCATGGTTTCCCCAAATCACTCCAGGTGAATGCCGGGATGCTTCCTTCAAAAGACCATGGCCGAATTCCTTCCCATTCCTTGCCCCCATCCTTTCCCGTCTCTAAAGACCACGTTGTTAAAAAGGGACGTTAAACTGTTAAAAAAAAAAAAAAAAAAAAAAAAAAAATGTGTCTTGTTTCTCAACGTGTTCAAAAATAATGTAGCCTTCATTTTTTCGAATAAAGTTGTGCAAGACACATACAGCCAAAACAATCAATGTTATGTTTTCCGGCTTTCCCTGAAGCCTTCTTGTGAATATTCGAAATTTTTGCTGCAAAATGCCAAATGCATTTTCAGACACCCTCCTTGCCCTGCTCAAGCGGTAGTAATATATTTTTTTTTATCATTTGTCAAGTCTTTTCCAGGATATGGTCTCATAATATAAGTTTTGAGCGGAAAAGACAACCACTAAAGGAGACTGACTATAAGAACACGTCCGTCACGCGGCCGAGCTACGGTCAAGTGTGGACGCGAGGGGGGCGAGCCGACACTCTGCCGTGTCACGTCTCGGGTGCGCTGCGCCCCGGTGTCGGTCAAGTGTGGCCCGACCTTAACTGTGATAGTGCAGTTCTGTGATGAACATACATGTGTGGAGCTCATTGCTGACTGGGGTAGTGTAATTCTCGTCAACATGTATTTTCAATATAGTGATCCCATCGAACCATACATTGGGAAAATAAGAGAAGTGTGCACTGCCCTAGGAAACAGACCAATAGTAATAATGACTGATGCCAAGGCTAAACCTGAACTATGGCATAGCGGGGTGACAAAGATGAGAGGCGAGCTTTTAGTGGAAGCTATTAGTGAACTGAATCTAGAAGTAAGAAATCTACCGCATAAGTCTACACATATAGCAACCGAGCAAGAGCTTGGTCAAACATCGATTTAACATTGACCAATCTGCGATATGGGAACTTATTGAGGAATTGGAATGTTTTTAGAATTTTTAACTACCAGCGATCATAATGTTATTACTTTTGAGTTGGTCAGAGGGAGGAACGATTTAGACACATCGGAGGCACAGATTTCCAAGGTGCATTACAACATCCAACAGGCAGATGAACAGACCAAGGGAAAATTTTGCACAACAGGAAATCCTATTAGATGATAATGATGTAGATCGAGCCGCAAGAGACCTTACCCGGGCATTCCAAATATCAATAAGAGCTATTCCTCTAAAGAGAACCATTGGCACAGTGGACAGACCTTGAACTGATAGACTGCAAAGACTATGACAAAGGATGCATAAAGCAAGAAAAGATTAATAACGTTGTCTCATCTCCAATATTAGAGGACAGCTGCTGGAAAGATTTAGACAAATTAAAAGTGAATTCCGAGAACTGTTAATACTAACTAAACAAAAAAGTTGGGAAATATTTGTGAAAACAAACTTGCTTACAGACCCCTGGGGTATCCCATACAAAATTGCAGCAGGAAAGGTAAAACCCAACTACACTGTCTACTGTGCAGAAACAAGATGGAACCATGACTATGAGCTGGAAAACTACTGCAGAAGTGTTACCGTACTCAAAGAACTCCTTCCAGATGATAAAGTAGAAGATGAGAAGCAGCATAGAGCGCTCTGTCTGGAAATAAACCAACATAGGCAAAGTATCACTGACACTCCAGATATTAGCATCTTGGAGGTAGTACAAGCAATAAATGCCTTGTCCAGGAACAAAGCTCCGGGTCCGGATGGTATTCCAGCTGAAGTAGTATAAGAACTCATAGTGCCAGTAGCCCCCACTTTGTGTAAGCTCTATAATGCATGCCTGCATCAGGGAAGAGTACCAAACATCTGGAAGCAGAGTGAGATATTAATTATCAAGAAGGGAGATGACAAAGATCCAAAGTTGCCTAAATCTTATTGACCCATCTGCTTGCTAAACGTATCATAAATGTACAAAGTGAGAAACAGTGCAGTAAGTGATTAGTGTAGGTGAATGTTTCTTTGTTCAATTAAATATAGCAGTATCTGTGTGTAAACATATGTTACTCAAATTACTAATTTACAGTATATATGTATATATCCATAAAAAAACCCACTAACACCTATCAAATACATTCTTACACATTAGTAATTATGTAACTAAATTTTGTGAAATTTAATAAGTTTGTGTGTTACAAACTGGTTTTACATCCTGAATAATACACAGTCCAGTCACATTAATGTGACCACCTCTCAAAAACCAGAATAACAACCTTTGGCAGAACGGATCGCTGCGAGGCGTGCAGGAACAGAGTCAATTAGGTTTCTGAAGGTGTTCACTGGGATGTTGAGCCATGCCGACTCCAGTGCCGTGGCCAGCTGCGTTAGATTGCGCGGTTGAGGATCCATGGCGCGAACAACCCGATCGAGGTGGTCCCACAGATTCTCGATTGGGTTTAAATCCGGTGAGTTTGCTGGCCAGGGGAGTAAGGTAAACTCATCCTGGTGCTCTTTAAACCACTTACATACACTGCGAGCTGCATGACACCTCGCATTGTCCTGCTGGTAGATGCCATCATTCTGAGGAAAAATTCTCATGTAGGGGTGGATATGGTCCGCAAGGACATATGTACTTGTGCTGATCCATCGTGCCTTCCACAATGATGAGTTCACCCAGTGAATGCCAGGAAAATGTTCCCCAGACCATAATGCTCTCTCCTCCACCCTGGGTGTTTGCCTTCAGACGTTTCACGCCGTATGTGCCAACGTCCATCTGTCCGATGGAGCATAAAACGTGATTCATTGGTAAAAGCCACCTGTCGCCATTCTTTGGACGTCCAGTTGCTGTACTGGCGTGCAAATTCCAGCCTTCGTCGCCGATGAACAACAGTTAGCATAGGTGCATTAACTAGGCGTCTGCTGTGGAGGCCCATGCACAGCAACGTTCGCTGAACCGTTGTTGAGGATACACTCTTGGTAATCCCTTGGTTCATCTGGGCGGTCAGTTGCTCAACAGTTGAAGGTCTATTTACCGGAACGCATCTCCGTAGCCTTCGTTCGGCTCTGTCATCTATCGCCCGTGGTGCACCACATATTCCACGCCGCTGATTTTGAATAGTGCCATTTTGCCATGCACGGTATACTTTTACCACGGCGACACGTGAACAGTTCACAAAATTAGCCGTTTCCGAAATGATTCCACCCTTGGTCCTAAAGCCAATAATCATGTCCTTTTGGACGTCGGATAAATCGCTACGTTTCTGCATTACGCCAACGACTGAAATGCTTTCCGATGCCCTAGGACATCCTTTATATACACTCCACTGTATTGTGCTGCCACCTGCCTTCTGTGATTGGTTATCTCACGTTGACGTCGAAAGAAGGTGGTGGTCACATTAATGTGATTGGACTGTGTATTTAGCTATTATTTTCAAACTATAATTTTATCTTATGTACCTCTTGTAATATTTTGGAAATATGAGCTCAGAGTAGAATCTGTGTGCTGGGCTATTATGTAGCAGGATATAAAAAAAATAAAAAAACAAGTACAGTAGAGTCAAGGTGGGAAGAATTCAAGCAAATAAGATGGGGGAGAAGAAAAATTTATTCCAAAACAGAAAATAAAGAGAAGTAGAGAACCTGTGTACTATAATCAGGGCCGGTGTTAGGGGGGGGGGGGGTTAAGCGGGGCAAAAATCCCGGGGCCCGTGGCCCAGGCCACCATATGGGGTCCCGCCGGCCTGGGTGCCTAAATAAATACAAATCAAACACAAATTTTAAAATCTGCAACTTCAATGTTGAACATCTTTGTATTAAGATTTTCTGAATTTAACAAAAAAAAAGTAAAAATATTTTCGGGGGGGAGGGGGCCTAATATTGCTTACCCGGAGCCCGAGAATCCTAGCGCCGGCCCTGACTATAATAGGGAGGTGAGGAGGTTAAAGATGTTGGTAAGAAGAGTACATAACAGCTAAGAGACAGCAGGGCTGTAGGGAATATTTATAACTACTAAACAAGGACTTAATAATAGCTAAGAAGGTGGCTGAAGATGGGGTTATGATGAGTATTGTCAGTGCAGGGAGACCATTGAGTGATGCATTGAGAAATTTCTATGGCTATGTCAGAAAACTGAAGGAAAGGGAGGGTGTTGGTACACTTATAGATGAGGATGGAGAATAATTTACAGAGGAAATTGATGATGCAGGACTAGATCTTTCAAAGGCTTTTGACAGAGTAAGCCATAAAATAGTAGTAAATAAGGTAAAAACTATTGGAGTGGATGAGAGTGATTTGCTGGGTAGAAGAATTTAAAAAAGTAGGAAACAAAAAGTTATGGTAGAAAATGCAGTATCAAAAGAAGTAGAAGTGAAAAGGGGTGTGCCACAGGTTCCATATTGGAACCATTGCTATTCATTATTCTAATGAATAACTGTTGATTGTTTACTATCCGAAATTAGATTATTTGCAGATGATAAAATGATTTATGAAAGGATCAAAATGGTAGAGGAATGTAAACAGATGCAGGGTGATCTGGGGAGGATATCTAGTTGGGTTGGTAAACATTGGATGAAGATAAATGCAAAGAGTCAGCTTATTAGATACACAGATAAAAAATGAAAGTTTGATTATGATAAGGCGCAGAAAGAAATGGTTTGTTGAAGACTTTGTAAGCACCTTGGAATTTGGCTAAATTCTACATTTCTTGGCTATAATGCACAGGGGAAGTGTAAGTACTAGTGTTGCAAAAAAAAAAAAAAAAAAAAACAACGGGTTTTCTGGCTTGGAAAAAAAAACACGGTTTTTGCTGGGACACGTTTTTTTATAACTACCAATTCTCAAATATGACTGTTTTAGAGTTTATACTAAGTAATTTTCTTAATTTTTAAATCTATTATACAGGGCGTTCGCCGGGAAACGCAACCCACTGTTAGCGCTACAAGGAAGAAACTGCTCCCGGCGAGCGAGCGCTCAGTTTCCGGCATTGTTCGACCGTCGGCCGCGGACTATTTCATAATAATTACGCTTCATAAACTTCATAAACTTGTGTGCTAAGCATTTAAATGTGACGTAATTCATTAGCTTACCTTATAAAAGATGCTGGAAGTGTTGACCCTCTTGTGTAATGCACATTTCACATCTTCTGAACATATTTCGAGACACACGCTGCCCTAACTGACTTAATGATTTTTTGGGTGACTGTTCTAGTCGAAAAGCGATATCGTCAATTTTCTCCTCTGTGAGAATACGGTTGACCGACAGTCTCTTTTTGTTAAAAAATGAACCCGTTTCTCTTACTTTTTTAACCAGACGCAGAATTGTTGATTTAGCTGGCAGTAAAGCGCCAGGAAATTCGCGACGAAATTTACTGCGACACTTTTTAAACGACTTCTTCTTCACATATGTATTGTAGAGAAATATTCTTTGTTGCAAACTAACGTACCATAATTTTACTCACACTCAAACACGGTACAGATTAATAAGAGTATGAAGCCCCAAACCAGCCAAACCGCAAAGAAACGTTTATTCACAACACTGATTAATAAGAGACTGAAGTCACAAACTATCTACAATGCAAAGAAACCGTTCTTAACAATGTAAGGGTCACTGCACTGCACTGTTGGGGCAGCGGAGATGTTAAACAGTGCGGTGATTCACGGTGCCGTGTGGCGGAAACTGCTGGCACTACTGACCGAGCAAGTTGCCGACGGCAACAGACTGGGAGGGTAGCGTTTTCTGGCAAACGCCCTGTATTTTCTGGTTCAGTAGGAGAAAAAAAAAAGAAATTACGAATATATTGGCATTATGGCTGAAGTTTTCTTTTTCAAATGGGGACTTCCTGACGAGGCTAGGTTGTGCAAGAAGGAATCTCAGTTGATCATTGTTTGGGTTGATACTCGCTATTTGAACCAGTGCTGCCAGCCCTATGAATTTATCTGTAGACCTACGGATCTTTTTTAAAAATTAGGAATTTTAAATTTATCTATGGTTTTTTTGCCTGTTTTTATTACTTATTGTGCTTTCCTTACATTTGCATACTTTTTAAACTCTCAGCGCATAGGGATACCGAGTCATTAAATTGTCGGTAATTATGAATCGTTTCATTGGAACCGTTGGCGTAAACCAACGATTGAAAAGATTTTGAATGGTAATAGATTTAAATTAAAACTTAAAAGACCGTAATACAGAACTATCGGCACAGTCTTTATGGACAGTGTGTACATTGCTCATAGTTTAAAATTGCAACCAGTAAAAGAAAGTAACTATTTCTGAAGTCGTGGATCTTGAAGAGACAGAAGAAAAACAGAAAATTCAGACACCAACCGAACTAGTGTTGATAGTGCCGATACCTGTGGCGTAGCTAGGTCAACAAAGGCCCCGGTGCAAAAAATTTATTATGGGCCTCAGGCCAGAATGGCGACCTTTTTATTTTTTATTTTGCTCGGTGTTGCTGGTAAGGGCCCCCTGAGCAGTGAGAGGGCCCTTAGTGAGGGGCTCCCTTAGAGGACTGTAGAGCTAAAAAAAAGGTTGCCAGTTTGCCATGAAGGTTTATGGGCCTCTGAACTGCACTCTTGGGGCCCCCAGAGGTATGCTTTGGGGCCCCCAAAGCGCCCGGTGCAATGCACCGCCTAGCCCCATAGTAGCTACGCCCCTGGCTGATACTAGTTAATGTGGTACTGACAGAAGGTGAATAAAATTATATTACTTACATAGATATGTTTATGAATCATTATTGAAGACATTATATGATTCAGTAAGACTTAAAATACACATGTAAAATGAAAGTTCCATAAATAAAACTATAATTTATCAAATATATTGTTCTCTCTCAAAAAAAAAAAAAAAAAAAAAAACTAAAAAAAAAACTAGGGTGCTAGGTTTTTTTTCACAATTCTGTTTTTTTTCCGTTCAATTAGCAACACTAGTAAGTACATCAGAATTGTAAAATTGTTCACCTCATCACTACAGGATATGGGAGACGGGATTCATACAGAAGCCGATACTGCAGCTCATTGGCGAAAATACGGCAAATTAAAATCGTGAAAGTAATTCAGTATATAATACGAGCTCCAAATAGACAGTTAATAATAGTAAAAAACTTGTAAACTCACCTAAATCAGTGAAATCCTCAGTTATTAAACTTTAAAACAATTGGGGGTTACGTGACCATATCGCTATTTCTCAACACTTTTCGATGCTGTAAAGTATATTTATAATAATAATGAACCGAGAGGCAGAATAAATAAAGTTAACACAATTTTAAAACTTCGTCAAACACAATCACATTTTCAACATCACTAAACACATTTTCGGTAATTTTCTGAGCTAACAAGTAATTCTTAAATAACAATAAAGAACAGTGTATAACAAATAAAACTTTAGAAGCATTCCACACCGTTAAACATTAAATCAGTTTTTAAAGTAATTATGCCATAAAGGAAAATGTGGGAGTTTTCAAAGTTGAATTTTGAACTACTAAGACCACCTCAGTAAACAGAATCACTTTTAAAATGAATAAAATTAAAGAAAAATTCTGATGAAAACACTTTTTCGAAATAAGCAGCACTTTAATAATAATTAAAAAAATATAATTTTTTTTTCCACCATGTCCATGGTGTCTATCACCTCAATTTTTATGAATTTAATAACTTCTACAATACACCATCGATAATAATTAAAGTGACAGCATTTAAAACAAGAACAATCATAGATCAAAATTGCAAGGGTTTAAACACAATATCTTATACTTCAGCAGAAATGTCCAAAATTGTGAAAGCAAAGTGCCAGCGAGGGAAAAAACCAATGTCTTATAGGAAGTCAGTTATTATTCCGCAAACGCACTCTAATTTTTTTACAATAAACTGAGTAAGTTTAGAACAAAAGTCATCATAAACTCAACAAATCAACAGGACACGTACTATACACTGTACAATTTTAAGCACTGGGGATCACAAGATTTTTCCAGACTATTTATGGTAGCGAGATGCTACAGGTGTCATGCGTCGAGAGGTATAAAACGGCCACTGGCTCAGACCCTAGGCCACTAGTGTTTTGAGGTCTTGAAGCGATTGGTGTTAGTCGATTTTGGGAGTAGCCACTCGGTGTTGCTGGTGTAGGCCATGAATGTAGTCCCAGAAGTGATGCCAACCACACCATCTCGGCAGCCATGACAGAACTTTTTGAACTTGCAAATTGTAAGCCGTGACTATGAAGCTTTGATAATTTATCAACAGGGGTCAGTCTGGTGTTTATTCCTCTTCATAACTTGCATTTTATGGAAATGATTCGTCCGATAGCCAACTTCAACTGTAATTGTGACTTTGAAAATATATTGAAAACTCCTTGACTTTAACAGTGTATATTTCTCATAGTGAATAGTATACTTTTCTTTCCTAAGGAATAATGAGGGAAGTGGCAGATGTAATTTATTACAGTTTATTTATCCAGACTTACACACAGTTTGACAGTTTATTTAGTGAATATTTTGACAGAACTGAAAGCAAGTTTGAGGTTAGTTAAGGTGATTAAATAGATACTTCTACCCTGGTATGTGGTTTACTCCTTTACATCTTGAAATGCAAATATCTTGACATTACATTTGATAAGCTAAACTGGGCAGGACATATTTGACAATTAGTAGGAAAAGGTTTCAAAATTCTGCACTAGGAGAGAGTGATGAGGGGATGTATGAGAGAAGAAAAGGAATTGGGTTACAAAACTTTGGTCAGACCATTGCCTGAATATGGTAGTTTAGTATAGGACCTACATTTTGAGTATCAAATATAGGATTTGGAGCAGGGGCGTAGCTACTATGGGGCTAGGCGGTGCAGGGCACCGGGGCCCCTACGCTCAGGGGGCCCCCAAGCATACCTCTGGGGGCCCCCAAGCGCAGTTCAGAGGCCCCCGAGCCTTCACGGCAAACTGGCGACTTTTTTTTTTTTAACTCTACAGTCGTCTGAGGGGCCCCTGAGATACAGGATGCCCCTCACTGCTCAGGGGCTCCCGACCACTGCTCAGGGGGCCCCTAAGCATAACACAAGGGCCCAATCCTCAGTTCTGGGGGCCCTTACCAACAACAAAAAGCAAAAAAAAAAAAAAGGTCGCCCATCTGGCCTGAGGGCCCAAAATAAATTTTTTGCACCGGGGCCCTTGTTGACCTAGCTACGCCACTGATTTGGAGAGGATGCAAGAAAGGGCTGTTAGATTTGTTTCTGGAAATTACCACAGAATGCAATCAGTAACAGATGTGATAAGACAGCTGGAATGGAATTAATTGGAAGACAGGAGGAGGGTGAAGAGGGTCATGGGAATGTACAAGGTGTATATTGGTGATGAGGTATTGGTGTAAGAAGGAAAAGTAATGCATGGAAGGGAAAAGATGACCATGACCACAAGCTAGCACTCAATTTCAGGAACAAGGGTCCATGAAGATTCTGGGATTGGAATAAGTTACCAAGAGAAATGATGAATAATTTACCAAAAACATTGGATGTAAAGTTGAAATTTGTTGAGGGCAAATGGAGGTAAGGGGGAGAAGGGTGTGTAGGGAAACTGCCACTGGAGCATGTGAAATTGCCACCAGAGCATGCGCTCCATTACAATTCAATTAAATGGTCAACAATCACTGAAATTGGACAGTATCTGTTAAGAATCATGAGGCTTTCAGTACATCAGTGTAATCTGATTGCCACAGTTACCAAGTGAAACATTCTTCTATTTCAGTGAGATGGTCTGGCAGGTATTAGGTGATTTGATACAATTGGAAATCTTTTAATCAAATGTATAACATGTTTAAGATGTTCCAGCAATTTAGATATCTTGTTGCAGACCAGAAGGAACTAAACCTTGGCAAGTCTCAAATTGTGTGTTCAGAATACTTTTATTAGATTATAAAATTGCATACATAAATAACTGTATGAAGTAACGAATAGAAATTTTTAGATGTTGCTATACAACTTTCGCTTTTATATATATATATATATATATATATATATATATATATATATTACTTTGTCAAATGGCCATTATCACTTCTAAAACCTTCCTAGTGACAGCTGGAACAGCAGCAATGTATTTTTCTACACACAAGACATCTAGTAAATAACATTCCTGGCAATTTTATTTCAGAGCAGATTTATAGTGTACAAGTTTTCCCAGTTTAAAGACAGTTAAAATTTTAAATCTTTTGAACAAGTTCAGAACCTTGTTTGTATGTAAAAAGTTCTAAAAGAATGCTTCTGGTCATTTGCCATTTGGGCTTTAGTTTTTTACTGAAAGAGATTAAGTTAGTGTCTCTAGTGCCCTCTGTAGAAATTAGAAGCTAATTTCGTTGCTGGAATTTTTTTCTCAATGTGTACCAATCTGGTTGCACACTGTAGTTTAATAGGGTTCGATATTAAAAAAAAATTATGATCGATATCCTGCTGCACTAAAGCATCTTAACAGTATGCCTTCCAGTAGAACAGGATGGTCAAAAGTCTATACCTTAACAATCTACTCTTCAAGATTACTCTTGGGCTTTATCTAGGGACTTAAGCATCACATCTGTTATTTCAGGATCTTCATTTTTATAATTTCCTGACAAGGCCTCAGTTTCAGCTGTCCAACTAGAAATGAGTTCCCATCTAAAGATGTTGGATTTTTTTATTAGAGTTGTTTAAAAGGTTGGAGAATCTGCAGTGCTGTGGTTCTTTACTGTTTTATATTTTTGCTCCAGATTTTGTCCATTATAATCTCCAACTTACAGAAAATGATCACTTCCAAACAGATCTTCCTTACACAAAAAATGAGAAAATTAAGATTAGCAGTGTATCTGAACTAAGAGGAAAGCAAGGAAGTAACAAACTGCACTTTTAAAAAAAAGAGCTCTTCAACTTTTAATTTAATTGCAATGGAGCACACGCTCCGGTGGCAATTTCCCTACACACCCAACTTCCTCCTATCCTGAACCCACCTACATTTGCCCCCTACAAATTTTAACTTTAAATTATTTTAACATTTTCGGTAACTTATTCATCATTCCCCTTGGTAACTCATTCCAATCCCTGACAACCTTACCCTGTAACTTCTATGCAAATGATCTCAGAAACATCACAAAGTTTTTATACACTAATGATTTGACAGCTTTTCAGCACACAGATTTCGAATTCTACATACCCCAAGAATTTATGCAACCATTACATCACTTAACCCTAATGGTTCTAACTTCATTTGCCACCATTCTATGGCTCTACCAAATGTCTGGGAGACCCAGTGCAATACTACGATTTTTAACTCCTTTTTCCATTTCAAATAAAGGATCTTGTATATACCCATACCAGTGCTGGATCTGAAAGAGCGAAAAATCTTGTTTGAAGGGCAGTGATTTTATTCAGTGTATTTTTAGCTTTACTACCACCCTGGGTGACGACAACGGTTCTGGTGACAATTGGTGCCACACTCTGGGACAGGGTGGCAACTATGTGGGCAGCAAAATAATGTTCGAAGCAGCAGCATCTCATTTATTGCCCAAGCTCCGAAAATTCCCAGATTTGCCAGAGCCAAAAAAATTATCTAAATGAATAACCTTTTGTAAACATGTGTTTCTCATTTAGATATATGCATTATTCAGTTTTCACCATAATGTTTGTATAAATACTTTATAATTTTCCCTTGTTTGTCACTATTAACTACATCAGATACAATCTTTTCTTACCTCTCTCTCAAGCCTGCTCTCCTGCCCACTTTATTATATATAAATTAAATTGTGTGTTGGAATGAATATTTCTTCAATTTGAATGCCTTACTAGCCCCTTAATGACTCATTCTGCATATTAAATCTTTACCTGAAACTTCAATTTTTTTTAATGCTGTTGGTTTACAGAGCCCTTTATTTCAGACAACTGCTTCATGATCATTATTCCTTCTGTAACATGTGAATTCAAAATGTTAAGGCATTATTAGCAAGATAAGCAGCATATTTATCCTCTTTCCACTTTTTATAGCTTCATTTATTTGTCAGGTATATACAACTATCAGCTTCCTGTATTATTAAACCCTTTTCTGTCCCACTACACTGCTGGCATATTTAAGTCACCACCGTGTCAAGTTCTGAATAGGCATTTAATTTATTGTAGAAGGCCTTGTTCATTCATTTTTCCACTATGATAAGTAATATATTGTACTGTATTTTTACATTCCCCAGTTCTCTACTTTAGGCTTTAATGGTCATTTTCTAAGGATACTTGCAACATGTAACAAGTCTTTGCTAAGTAGTATCAATACGTTTCCACCAAGTATTTTGATAGAACACTATATTCCAGGAAAACCGTATAGTCTAGAACTTCCTCTAACCAAGACAGACTCTATAAACCATTATAAACCACTTCACTAATAGCAATTGTTTACCTGAATTCTTCCTCGATTCCAAGTAACCACTTGTTTCATTAAGTTCACCATGTAACATAGTTAACTCTTGATACATTTTCAATAAGGAGAAAGGGACAGGGACAAAAAAATTTTTCTAGGCCAGTAATTTCGATTTCAACCAAAGACACGATGCCATATATTTCTACCAATTTCACAATTACTAAGCAAGTAGAGACGAAGTTTGGCACAAGTCTCATGCTTGAAGAAATTTTTCAAAGGAAATTATTTCAATTTCAAGATGTGAGAAAACCATGTTTGACATGAAAGAAATGTTGATTTTAAAAATGTGCAGAGTTAGGAATTGGAACATGAGAGAGTAAGAAAATGGAAGAAAAATACGAAAGTGGAACAGCTATATTTTGATTGAAAAATAAATGGGAAGTATTTACTATCAAGTTTCCAAACTATTGTGCTAATGGCAGTTGCTTTGACATGTATTCACTGATTTAAGACTTTTCAAAAAATTGTTATTATGGTTTTAGAATATATTGATGGCATGGTCATTATCACCCTAGGTATTGCAGAAGAACAAAGAATATCAAGTTTTTGTGTGCATGTGTATGTGTTTGGGGGGGGGGGGGTTGAGTGGGATTTAAGAAATTTCATTTTCTAGTTTTGGAAATTAGTGACAAGATATAAATACTTTGAGAAATTATAGCTGGAAGATTTGAGCATTAGAAATTTTTTTAACAAAAAGTCAGACGTATGGTGTGTCAAAATTTTTTCAAGTTTTTGAAAAATCAGATTTAGCAGTCAGAGCAATAGTTTGGTTATGTCAAAGAAAAGACCTGGATTTGAGGCTAGCAAGACTGGCTAAAATGAGAATTTTCCAGCCCAAGTTATAAATACAGTGTGTTACAAAAAGGTACGGCCAAACTTTCAGGAAACATTCCTCACACACAAACAAAGAAAATATGGTATGTGGACATGTGTCCGGAAATGCTTACTTTCCATGTTAGAGCTCATTTTATTACTTCTCTTCAAATCACATTAAACATGGAATGGAAACACACAGCAACAGAATGTACTTCAAACACTTTGTTACAGGAAATGTTCAAAATGTCCTCCATTAGTGAGGATACATGCATCCACCCTCCGTCGCATGGAATCCCTGATGCGCTGATGCAGCCCTGGAGAATGGCGTATTGTATCACAGCCATCCACAATACGAGCACGAAGAGTCTCTACATTTGGTACCGGGGTTGCGTAGACAAGGGCTTTCAACATTACCTTCCTGCAATTGGGCCAACTGGCGGTGAATCGAGGAAGTACAGTACAGACTAACGAAACTAAAATGAGCTCTAACATGGAAAGTAAGCGTTTCCGGACACATGTCCACATAACATATTTTCTTTGTTTGTGTGTGTGTGAGGAATGTTTCCTGAAAGTTTGGCCGTACCTTTTTGTAACACCCTGTATAGTAAGGGACAGCCTCATTACACATTAATATGCATAGTGTGAACAGAAGTGGCCAAGTATGCATTGTTATGAATGTGCATCCTGGGAACAAATGTGAGAGAGCTAGAGGCTAGGTGGAACAGATATTTGGAAGACAGTTTCACCAGCCATGTTAGTTTGGAGAACATTGTTCAAAATAATAATGTTTAACAAAAGGAGACACTTCAAGAAAGTTTGTGATGTTAATACTCATTTCTCAGGAATATTGAGAACTAAACATTGGGGAAACTGGAATTTTTAATATGTGATTGAGTGTGTTTCAAATTGACCTGCAACTATAATTCAAGGACTAAGCCAATTGGGCATTTTTACTGAACTGTAAACTGATGCAAAGGAGCATTTTAAAATTCAGCAATAAATGCTGTGAATGAATGAACCTTCATACAACTCTTATTTGTGAAACTTTAATGTACTACATTGGCGAAATATTTTATTAAAAACTCAGTGAATAGGTGGCAATCTTACTACATGAAAACTTTGCTATTTAAACTGCAAAATTCAGTAAAAAATCCTTTGATAGCATAATTATCGTCAGAGTGCGTTAAGAACTTTAATGGTAAATTCAGAGCCCCCAAGAACAGATATACTGGTGTGTGTGTGTGTGTGTGTGTGTGTGTGTGTGTGTGTGTGTAAAAATTTCTTTGGTATTAGAAACTGCTTCTCCTGTGCCTTTATTAGCAGCAGACTTCGGGGAGGGGGGGGGGGGGGGGGGTAAATCCATGGTCCTGTATCAAGCACAAGTGGGATCTTTTATTTTTCTCTATATACTAGTATCCATTTGCTTTTGCAATTTTTAACTATCTTTATAGAGTAAAATGAAACCCTTATTGTTTCACACAATTGTCCACCCTTTAGCTTAGAAATATGAAATTTCATTCTACTTTAGTTCTCTAACCATTAAACTATTACAATAAAATTATAAAATCAAATGGATAGTAAACTTTTTTTGGATTTGCCTTTGTACACTCTTGCTTGTAGATTTTACCAAAATATTTTTTTCTGACAAAAATTGTCATGTTTCATTTGGATTATTTCAAGATTTTAACAGAAAGTGTTGTGTAAATACCTTACTAAATTTTTTTTCCAACATACCAAAGAATGTTTTCAACTGAAATTTTTGCTCATATACAACTTAAAAGATGGTTGCACTAAACATAATGAACTCTTAGAAAGAAAATTTCTTTTTAAAGGTACTTTTTTTCAGTGAAATAAATTTAAGATGCAATTTGTCTCCGAATCTCTCAGTGCTCGAGAGTAGTTCACACTTGACAATGCTCTTTTCTTAACAGTCTTCACGTTTCATTATAATAAATGAAATTTTCGGAGCCACATATTTTATAGGTATCCATGATATAAAAAGATACTTACAGCAGTATATTCAGCTGACACAAAAGCATCCTGGATTCCAAGCCACATTGTTATGGGAAGAAGCAGTAGTTGTTTGCGGCTACGGAGCAGTTTTGTGGTTGTTATCAGTAATTTTAAGCTAGAAGATGTTCCTTGATCACCATCCCTGGAATATGAATATTTTCATAGGCTACATAAAGTAAAATATAATATGACAAATATGCTTCAAAAGATGTATGTTTAATGTACTAACATGCATGCAGAATCTGGGATGAATCCTTTTAAAAACTACAACTTTAGTTTAAAAATCTCCGATTTCTGTCTACTCCTCAGAACCATAGCATTTTGTTCCAATTTAATATAGTGGCCATTATGAATTAAAGTTGACCTGGTAATTGCCAGAATTTTTTAAGGGATATTAAATTTGCCCACAGCTTGTGCAAAGCTTACTGTGTTTATGTGAAGTACACCACTACTAGCCTCCACAATAAGCAGCAAGGCCTCTTAACCTGTACAATTCTTTATCACCATCTTTAGTATTTTGAGTATAATTTGTTATATTTTTGGGATTTAAAAGAATATGAAAATTTAAGACGGGGAGAAACATCTGTTTCACAAACTATGTAATTTACGAATTTGAAAGCACATTTTAATTTGCCATTTTTCTAACACCTCAATCATTCTGTTAAGGTATCTTACTACAGTTACCATTAAAATTTGTTGTGCATGGAGAATACTAGAACACACAAACTTAGATCATCAAGTACATTGATAAAATGAGCAATTTCCACCACTGTCGAACTTGAAAAGAAATTACAAATTATTAAACAATACCCAAAATCTTAAATACCTATATACACAAGAAGTCTAAGTGAGCAGTTACTGGAGATCCATTTTAAAATCAAACTATTCAATTTTTTTTTTTGCTATACCAAATTGAAAATATTTCTATATTTAGCCCATGCAAAGTAACAAATTTTGATACTCGCAGACTATATTGCCCAATTTTCTAGAATCCAAAGGATTTTCACTGCATATTTTTCAAACTAATTATAAAATAAGCTGAAAAAATTGGTAAAGGCAGTTGTAATTACTAAAATTATTAACTAACCCTTTAACTGCATCAAGGAATACAATGACTAATGCAGCAGCTGCCAAAATACATCCAATGAATATGCTGATGATTATTGTCATGCCATTAGGAAGCACTGATTGTGTGTGGTGAGCAGAAACTGCTCCCATGGCTTTTGTAGGACAAAATCTTGGACCACATATGCCTCCAGCATTAGTGATGTTCTGTTGAAGCATGTCTCCTGTTGAATTCAAGGTCACAGTCATTCTGTCTTCTGTGGGCTGGCTATATGACAGCACTGAAAATAAAGTTCATTTAACTCGAACCTTTAAATAAAATGCGTACATGCTAAATATATACTTAAAGAGTGATCACACTATTTGTAATTAACAGTAATTTCAAATGTTAATTTGTGTACATACCATCTCAATTTTATCTCCAGTTTTTACTCAAATTATCTCCAATTTTATGTTTGAATGCATGAAACCAAGGGTTACAGTAACAAATTAATGTAAAATATCCATTTATCAACTTTTCTAGTCACAATAGATATATATCTCTTCTACATGATGTATGTGAAATTTCAGTAGCTTCATTTTCCCGGCCAACCTATTTGGCCAAACCATTCGGCACACAGAGATTGACTTAGTATTAAATTCTGGTGCAGTGATCAATGCTACAGATTTAAAACTACATTCCTCAGTGAAACTCTTTGTATATTTTCTTGATCTATATTTGAATGACTTTTTGCCTGAATGCCAATATTGCCTTTTATATGGTGGTGTAGGATAGAAGCATGTACTCCACCACAGAATTTATTATTCTTTTTTTCCCTGGGAGTAACACACTGTAAAAAATACTAAATATTTACAATTTGTCTTTAGATAGGATTACCTATCTCAGACTTTTTTAGTCTATAAAATTGATGTAGCCAATTGATTTCTTAGGCTGAGATCACAAGGAAGATGGAAGCTCATATTTTGCTGATAAATGTGAGGAATTGGCTAAATAAAGTGAAATAAATGTCAGAGCAAGAGTGTTTTTCAGGTGAGGGTGGATGTATCCACTTGGTTACTGAGCCACAATAAATTAATAAGTGTAATGGTATAACTTTGCACGAGCGTAATTCTCTCACTAACCTTAACATTGTTAGATGACAATACGTTTTATGTAAAACTAGCTCCTGGTCAGCTACATCTATTCTACAGAGGCTAAATAGGACTACCTACTACAGATTTTTTAACACAAATATATTTTGTATACTTGTATTTAGTCTTTTTATGGAGTGTATTATTCCACCGAAAGCCCAGAAACTTAAAAAATTCTGTGGCAGAGTAAATACTTCTATTACATCACATAACTAAATGGTATACACACTCCTTTATGCTATATTTAAATTTTGGAAACAAATTTAATAAAGTGAAAAGCGAGACAAATGAGTAGGCTAGTAAAGCAAGAAAATCTGATAATTGTGTTGAGATGCCATTTGAATTGGCAACTAGACACCAGATTGACAAGCATGTTCTAGCAAGTAGGATTCTATTTCAGAGGCTCTGTTACAACTATTGCAAACTAGTACAGTGTCTCTGGAACAAATTAATTGCAGATTTATGATGTGTCAACAAACAAATGCCATTGTCTATATGAGATTTGTGCTATACAGCTGTTTGGCTGTGGCAAGACTCCTCCAACCAATTCAGCTGACAAATTTCATAGCCAGATTGTGGTCCAAACAGCAGTACACATCAATTACAAACTTCTTAAAATGTGTCAATCACACTCTGCTCTAGCAAATTTAACAGTTCTGCCAAAATGTCAATCAGTGGTGGATATGATAAAGGAGCTGGAATGGGATTAATTGCAAGACAGGAGGAGGATGAGGAGGGTCATGGCAGTGTACAGGGCATATACTGGCGATGAGACATGGAAAGATATTGCAATAGGTATGAAAAGTAGTGCATGGAAGGGAAAAGATGACCATGACCACAAGCTGGCACTTGATTTCAGGCACAAGGGTGTGGGAAGATTCTCTTTAGGTGAGGGTGTCAGGGATTGGAATGAGTTACCACGAGAAATGATGAATAATTTACCGAAAACTTTGAAAAAATTTAAAGATAAAATTTGTAGATGGCAAATGTAGGTAGGTGCAGGATAGGGGGAAGATGGGTGTATAGGGAAATTGCCACCGGAGGCTGTGCTCCATTGCAATTAAATTAAATTGTAGGTGCATAGGAAAAAAAAAACCGAGTATATTTTTAAAGCATTAAAAATCTAAAGGGATTAATAGCTATACAAAGATGTGTTTATAAAGAATAGTATGGTTGCAGAGGGAAGATATTAAGACAATATATATAACGATGAAGTTACCGATGATTTGAGATAGAATGGAATTTAGTATCAGGTTTAATGAGACCATTGAAGACTATCATCAAGATATGGGAGGGTGTAAATCAGAGGAGCAGCTTCTCCAAATGAATAGAAACTGGCTAAAATATTTAAAATAGATTCAGAGAAAATTTTGAAGGAACTATGAAAGCTCAGAATCATTAAGTGATCAGTTCAGATATTAATACGGGCATATAAGTGATGGTAGGCTATGTACCATTCTTTGAAGCACCATTTAAACAGTCTGGAGACAGACTTCTTACCAGACCACTGGAAAGTGAGATAAATGATCCATAAAGGAAGGGTGACAAATAGTGCTGAAAACTACAGACCAATTAGTTTGACATCAGTGACATTTAAATTAACATTAAATCACCTCAGAAATGTCTAAGGAAAGAATCTGGTTTGAAAATTGACAACACGGCTTTAAGAAATTATATTCATGTGAATCTCAATAGACTATATGCAAGATATTTCAGATGAAATAGATGAAGGAATCCAAATCTATACCATAGTGTAGCATTAGATCTTTCCAAGCCAATTGACAGAGCGAGTAAAATCATTGAAGTGGATAAAAGGTGTTAAAAGAATGGGAAGGAATTTTGACACAGCCTTTTTGAAGGAACCACCTTGTTACTCTCCTGCAGCGATTTCAGGAAACCGCAGAAAACCAAAATTTGGATAGCCAGATGGGTTCTGAACCCATGTTCTCTCTAACATCAGGTCAGAGTGCTACCTCTCGCCCACCATAGTGTGTGCTGATAAAGTGACTTGCTTGGTAGAGTAATTCTTGAAATGTAGAAAGCAAAGAGTGATGATAGGAATGCATTGTAAAGAGATGGGATATGGAACACTCATTATGAATATCAAATACTGGAATTGGAGGGTGCAAAGTAGGGCAGCTAGATTTGTGGAAATTACCAAAGGATGCACTCTGTAAATGAAATGATAAAAGGAATGTGTTGGGAGCCATTGCAGGATAGAATGTGAGAAGAGAATTATAAACATGTGGAAGGGAAGAAAGCACCATGAGAAATTAATAGATTGTGGAAACAAAGGAGTAGGAAAGTTGAGATTTGTAAGTAAGGGAGTGAGGGACTGGAACAAATCACATATGGAATTAACGAACATTGTATCTTACAGTGGGAAGGATTTTAAGCTGAAAATATGTATAAAAAACTAAATGTGTGCAGGGTGCATAGGGAAGGTGCCTCTGGAGCTTTATATCCAGCAGCATTAATAATAAAACAAAGAACTGTACCCCTCTTTCCACAGGCTCTAGAAATGCAGCAGCTGAAGGTCCCAATGTATAGGAAAGGATTGGATAGCCTCCTCAAAGACTAACTGCAACTGAATATACCACCAAAAATGGTGAAAAACTAGCATTAACCATTTTTCTAAAGTGATTGTAGTGGTCTTAGCAGTAAAAGTTTTTTTATATTCTTTGTTCATTGACTCTGGAATTTAGCTGCGTTATGGTAATGTGGTTATGTTTTGCCTGAAGCCTCTGGGCAGCCAGGCCAAATTTAGATTATCTTGTGACTATGGAGATATTAACTAACTGTCAACACCAATTCAAATGACAATGTATCAGCTGAAAAAAAAAAACATCTTTTTTGATGCATTTCCCAGGGTTTTAACTTTATTAACAGATCAATGGTCTCAAAATAAATTTGGATAAAGCTGAAGTATCAAGTCTAATACAGTCATGGATGGCAGAATATTATTTCAAGGAACTAACATTAAAGAGTGTGAAGAACAAGCTCCACTGAATTAAGTTTAGAGACCGAAATATGTAGTAGGAAAATGAAATAGAATTAATATTATCGAGATAGACTGGCTCAGAAGTTGGTAAACGAGAGCAATTTGTCAGTTTGCCCCGTGCTGTGTATCCGAGTGTAGAGTTCGGAAACTCACCGGTCGAGGAGATAAGATTGCCCCACACCTGGCTCATTTGGTACATCATGTAGAAGGCGCCGAATGTTCGCACCATGAGAGCGTCGCGGCGCAGCATGGCGGTGGAGGCGGCGTAGCGGCCAGCGACTCTGCTGAGGAAGGTGCTCTGCGCGCACCACAGTGGACCAGCGGCAAGTCCCGCAACCAGGGCTGCAGGGAGCAGCGTCCAGAAAGACGGGTGCAACTGCGCTGCCATGTATGGCGCATACAGGGCGATGCACGCGGCAATCGTCCATTTGCAGCCCAACCACCTGCAAAAGTTCATGTAACATTTTGTCAGAGATAAACACTAATGTATAGTGCTATATTTGCGGTTATCGTCCTAGGTACCCAACTAGTTGATTTGCAAACAGCATAAAAACGTACACATGCGAGGAAAGGAGATCCAAGAGCAATGGAATATAACTAGTAATAACTAGAAATGCTTTTCACCTGGTGGCCCGCCGGCAGGGTTAGGGCAGTCATCGGAGGCACTTTAAACTAGCACTCCTACGGCCTCGTCCTGTGCGCTCCACGAACGCCACTGCAACTAAGAGGCCAAAGCGTAGAGCGGGCACCGGCCAAGTCCGGGGGCCTCTCCTTTTAACACTCGTTGGCAAGGCCTCCCTCGCAACGTTTGAAGGGTCACTATCGGAGTCACTTGCGCGAACTGCTTACACAACGTGGGATTGGGTAGCATACCAGCAGCTTTAAACGTAAACACGGAGCAATCTGCCGAGGTCTTGTCTCAGATTCTAGTACCCAACTCGGCCAGTAAGTCCAGAAACTGGAACAGTTTGTGAATACACCATGCTACGGCTCAAATGAGCACACATTAGTAATTAATTCATTAATTGTTTGCCAGGTAATTTCAGCGGTGTCTGTCAACAAACAAGCAACACTATCAGCTCGTTCAATTAACACCGCATATTGTAACTGCTAATGGACCTGAACCTCAAAACAGTAGTGTCGAAATAAACTACAAATATTGGTAGTTACACTTTAATGCTTATTTCGAACGCTTCAGTTCAGATTTCGACGTATGTCACTGAATGAACTTCAGAAATGAGGATCATACGGAGATACCATGAATTTTTTACACTAACCGCAGGTGATAAATAGGTCTGTAATATAGAATTCGAATGAAGTTTTGCACCTGGTAGTATGGTTATTAAGTTGAAGGCCAATAATCTATATAAATAAAAATCATATGCTGTTCGTTGGTTACCGCATCACTTGAGAACAGCTGGACAGATTGATAATTTTTTTGAAAACATTTCGTAGTTGCCCGAATAAGTTTTTTTTTTTTTTTTTTAAGAAAGAAGCAATTAGAAAAGTTTCCCAGAAAATTGGGTAATTCTGGAATTACAGGTGCTTTTTTCTAATGGATTTTTGTAGGAACTCAAGACCATGATACATGATTCGAACATAGATACGCACAATTATTTTTTCGTTTTGTTCCTTATGCTCCCGGGATGGAAATAAATGTTTTTGTTGGGAAAAAGCCACTGAAAGATCCGAAGGAAAATCTGGAAAAAACTCATTCCAGCCTAAATTAAAATAAACTTTGCTTTTATTTGTGTTGTTTCGCGATCTGTCCAAATGCAGTTATTTCATTTCTATTCCATAGATATTAACTGAGGATATGTGCTTTAAGTTATCGAACAAGGTACTAACTCAGTTATGACAGAGCCCTATCGTTCCGATGCACGATACATTTAATTTATAGTTGAAACGCGAAAAAAAATATGATTGTGATCCATTGAGAGAATCATTTAGAAAGAATGTTCCACTGATGAATCTACAGCAAAAATATGATTATAAAAGTTGTGAACGATAGAACTAGAGGGATTTTATTCTTGGACGTTCCAGGTTGATCTGGAAAAACTTTTTTGATCTCCGATTTTGGCAACGATTCGCTCGCAGAATGAAATTGCAACTTGTTTCATCAGGAATTGCAGCTACGTTGTTGCATGGCCGTCAGACAGCTCTTTCAGCATTTAAGTTGCCGTTGAATATGCAAATAAATTAAACTCCAACATGCAACCATTCGAAGAACTGTGCGATGGCCAGATTTCTGCAACATTGCAAATTAATCGTTTGGGATGAAGATACTATGCCACATAAAAATGCTTTGGAGGCATTAGACCGAACGATACAAGATCTACAAAACAATCAAAACCGGAATGGTAGTGTTATGATCAAAATTGAGATTTCAAATTTAATGGAAAAAAATCACTAGGTTAACATGAAATTCTGGCTTAATTGTGACAAAGGTTCCAATACGACCACATTCCAGGTATATCACACATTTCCAGCATTTCAGTGGTGTACTGCCGATAGAACTCATCTCAAATTTTCCCCATTGGCGTACTTCTGATTGTTCTCTTCAAATTGAATAATCATGGTCAATAGTTAATAAATACAATAATCACTCAGAAATTCTCATTTTTCCTTTTTTTTCCACATTCAACAAATTCTCACTAATTTAAAAAAGATCACAAAGAAATTTATTGAAATTTGGACAGGACAGTCTGTCGAGTCAACTAGTATAGGGAATAAATTTAAAGTAAATAGACAATGACTGATATCAAATTATATCAGTCACCTGAAATAATTTCAATAGAAACTGAATACTGTTTGTGAGACCAAGGTTAGAACCTGGTTGCTCCGAAATTTAGCAGTTTCTTCACTTGGCTTAGTCTAGTAGAAGCTTAACATAATATGATCTAGCATATTTCCCAAGTAAAACATCTGACATAACGAATCAGCAACATCCAATAACGTCCAGATCTACAGTAATTAGATAGATAAAACGTCATAAAAAATATATAAATGCACATTGTGCACCAACTTCAGGATTCAAGTAGTCTTAAAAATAGAAATTACTCCAAAGCCGTCTTTAAACGTTAACAGAATGAGTAGAATTTGGGAATAGCAGGGAGTTATGCCCTGCAACAGCAATCTCAATCTAATTTCTTTGTGGTTCTAGATCTAGAACGATTGTTAAATGCCGGGACAGTTACCTACTATGGTATAATTCTGTTCTCGGCTGTTCGAATTCTCAGTTTCATCAGTAATGATACGCAATGCCACCATTTAAGCAAGTAGTCGAACCGTTATAAGCAATGCTTAGTCGATTTACTAAGAATATATAGCATAATCAGCAACAGCCATATTTTGGAAAAAATCTTTCATCTGTATTTTAATAATTAATTGGATTGGATATAATATTTTTTTATGGCATTCGGCTACTGGGCCATACAGCCAGCTCAATGTGATTTGTTGCTATCAAGTATTGACACAAGGACACTACAACACGGACAAGACATTCACAGACAACACTAAACACCCATGCACTCTAGCCCCTACGCTACCGAGGCCGGCATTGGATGTAAATGTTCTACAGGGTATCACAGCTTCGCAGTTGCGACTCACTGTGGGTGATGCACGGTGACGAGCCTCTGGCAAATAGTGGCAATCTGTACTGCGGTGTAACTTCCAACCGCACTTCCGTTTCCGCCAAGCCGCCAAAAGCGAACAAATTAATATAGCCAGAAGTCGGCACAGTAACACCAATTACATCAACAAATCGTGCTGTCCAACTTCGAAAATTGCTGTAGTGAAGTGTCTTGAGACTTCTACTGTTCAAACGACCGAAAGGCATTCCGAAATTTGTTAGTGTTTTGTCCAACGTCTGTTTAGATCCAAGACGGAACAAAACGATTAAGTGATATATCTGAAGTAATTTTTATAAAAATGTTTATAGACACCATAGGGCTGTTCCGAAAAAAATTGTTCTCCCATAAAAAAGGTCAGTTCGCCCTTTAATACGAATAAATAATATTTAATTGCGATGGAGTGCACGCTGCGATAATTTCTCCACCCATCCATTTCCCCCTATATGAATTTCAACTATAAATTATTTCAGAATTTTTGTTTAATCAATCATTTCCTTGGAAATTTGTTCCAATCCCCGAGTCCCTTACCCACAAAAGAGAATTTTCCCATACCCTTACGATTCTAAATGGCAACCTGCAACGAAGATGAGAGAGAACACGCCATTGGAAGAAAATTGAGCGAATGGTCTAGTTAAATCCGATGTTGCCAATGTTCTATGGCAAGGTGGAAGTCATCCTTTTAATAATTACTGCCATCTTATTTTGAAAACCGGTGATCGGATTGGAAATTCTATCGAATATGAGCTAATTTTTAGAACATGAGGTTTTTAAAAGTATAGATACACTGAATTATTTATTTATACTTTGTTTGTACGAAATTTATTTAAGTTTAATTTCGGCATGTTAATTTGAACAACGTATGTTTTAGCGTTAGCTAATTAAATTTATGAAAAAGTTTAATGTGAAAACAATTAAGTTTGCTAGAATTACCTGTAATGATAAAGTTCTGTGGTAAAGATTGAGGCCCATTTTTTCTTTACGCCTCGTCGACGATGTCGTCATTAGAAGCAGAAGGGAAGTTGGGACAAGGAACGGGAAGGAATTCGGCCCTGGCGTTAAGAAACCGTCCTGGCATTCACCTGAAGAGATTTAGGGGAATCATAGAAATCTGGATTGCCGTAAAGGGATTTGAACCCGCTTCCTCCCGGATGCCAGACCAGAACTTCACAGCTCGCCAACCGCGCTCGGTAAAATTGAAGGTGGTTATTTGTTACAGAATCGACGAAACCCATTACAAGATGCTCCGGTTAGTTTCTTGAGACAGTTGTTTCCAATTTTTCCAACTTGCTCCAAATCATGGATGCGTGTATACACAACAGATCTAACCCATAGGCTACATTTCAAAACCAGCTGGAAGACTTATTGCTGGTGGTATGCGTCGTTGCCCTCATGCCACTCTCTTCGAGAAGTGTCTAATGAATAATTAGTCTATGTTCATGGATGGAATTATAAAGTAAATTGCATAGGTACGATCTAAAAATTCAGACTAGAAGTTTCGCACTAATTCTTTGTATGGAGGAACAAAAAATTTATCGTCTAACATTAAAACAAGAACCGGATGCTATTGGGCGGTGATTACAAAATTAACTACTGATTTAAAGCTATAATTATCTAACTGGGAGGAATGGTCAACCTATTAGAAAGACAGTCTGTACAAAATGAGCTAGATGAAATTCTTTAGTCCATGGGTGTGCTTTCATAGACTAACAGCAAGGGAAAAAAAAACCCCAAAAAACGGCTAAGGACATGTCGCCATGGCCGGCGCTAGGACTTTGGGGCCCGGGGTAAGCGTTCTTAGCAGCCACGTAACCAGTTAGGGCCCTCCCTCAGACCAAATGGGAGACTTTTTTTTGGGTACATTTGACCCGCTTACCTTCCACCCCCCCTAACGCCGGCCCTGGATGTCGCTCACGCTTACCACGGAATTCCATTGTCTGTATATTAAGATTGTTTATTTCATACTCAAGTTTTTGTACAGTCAGACCACATAATCACTACGTATGATAATAAATACGTAGTGTTTCTCATTCTTTTTGAACTAGTTCAAGTAAAACATCAAAATAATTCTACGGACCATTAACATAGACCTAATTTTTACCTATTTGCATATTACACGTTTTTTAATTTAATTGCGATGGAGCGCACGTTCCAGAGGTAATTTCCCCACTAACCAACTATCACTTTTCTGTACCCGCTTACTTATATTTCAAAAAATCTCAACTTAAAATCTTCAGAGATTCTGTTAAATCAATCAACAGAATACGAAATGTTTCACAAAAAAAGTGTTTCACAAACAAATTACACACATTTTAGGATTGGTGTTTTTGTTACGCATGAGTAATTTTATTGTGAAACAGGATATATGGAACTGCGATAACTAAATAAAGACTTTACATTCTTTAAGACTGAAAATTCTAATAGTGCAATACACCTAGTTGTAATGCAAATTTGAAGTAAGGATCTGTATCAGTCATTCGCAATGAAATTTCATAGATTTACCCATCTCGCCGAGAAAGTAGGACTATATCAACCCACCAATATTATTATTATTATCTCTTTAATTCTGTGTGTTTATGAATAATTGTAGTTATATATATAAATTAAAATGTGTAACGCACGATTCCCACAGGTCGTAGTATGTATAGTAACATTAGTACCGTTAGCTAGTTTTAAACATCTTTGGCGGTAGTGAGGGCAAAAGCTGAGCAGAAGGTCGAGCGCCTGTATAGGAGAGTGGTAGGTCCACAACATGGGGAGTTTGAACGCTTAATTTTTGTATTTGTCGTTATTGCAAGTAGTTCTGTAAAGAACGTTTAAATGATTTTCATAAAAGATACAGTGAAAAATAAATCGAGTGGTCTTTATTTTAGAACAGTGACTCATTTCGTTACAATAGTTATTTCAGCGGGTCTAAATCACAAGAGTTTTGAATTTAGCAGCTATACTTACTGTAGAGTAGAAATGTTAAACCTTCTCATTTTTCGGATGCTGACTGGTGATTATCGGCTAATTATCGGCTAATTTCCTACAATAATTAGATAATAGTTCATAAAAGTCCTCGACATATCTCCAAATAAGACAATATAAATTATTGAATTTGAAAAAATTATAAAGAAACTACCATAATCTTATCTTTACATGTGGGAGATATATATTAAATTTGTGATGAGCAAAACTACAATTAAATTCCAAGCCCAACTGTGTATGAATAAATACTTTAACTTTAAAAAAAAACCGTCGAATGTTTATATTTTCTGTCTTCCGTTTTCTAGTTTAGAAGTGCTTAAAACATGAAATATTGGTTGTGTAACTACAAAATTAATAAAACTTTACAGTGTTTTCGTTTTGCATACATCATACGTCATTTACACAAAGTAAAATTATGTAGCTTTGCGACAGTTTCAGGTTTCTGCACATTCCACCACCTCTTGTTGCTGGTCCTACAAGGTAACGTAGAATCCTAACCATGGAGCAAACTAGCATTCAACACATTAACAAAGTAAACGTGTGCCAGATGTGAATCAGTGCTGTAAAAATATCTGGCTGGAGCGAGATTCGAACCTAGAGGCCTGAATTTTCAAGACGACTACCTCAACCACAGAGCTACCAGATCGCTTATTGCTTAGACCCGTGGCGTATTTTATGGAGCGCAAAATAAACTGTTGCGAGTAAAATATAGAAGAAAATCTTAAAAATCGTTTTAACAAAAACAATGCTCATTGAAAGTTATTTCTGGGAGGCTATACATCTTCAATGTTATCAGATTTTAGTCCTACAGTAATTGAAAAAATTGGGGAGGGGAAAGTATGGGACAGGAAGGAGAGAGAGAGAGAGAGAGAGAGAGAGAGAGAGAGAGAGAGATATATCGTTAACGGCTTTGATGGTGGATGTCGTTTACAGCCAACCATCCAAGTGATTTATATTTTTTGGTTTTGGAACCTTAATCCTAGTTTTATGTTCAATATTTGATTGTCATCTAGTTACCTCTTAACAGCCAGCCAGATATTTCATTTTTACCTTCATTATGACTAACCTCCATCCAGTCATATAGACCTTTTTTTTTTTCGTAGAGTTACTTTGCCTTCAAGATTTGTTAGTGCGCTAATGAACGCGACGTCGATGCACCATAAAGACTAAATTGGGACAGAAGCTTACAGACTGCGAAGAAGCTGAGTAATTGCCACTCTAAAACATGATTTTTTTTTTTTTTTAAAAAACCCTCTAAAGATCAGTGGGTGAGCGATAATTCTCTGATGTCGCATTCGGGAGGTTTGAATCCCCGTCCGGCCATTCAAATCTCAGTTTCCCATAATTTAACGAAATCGCTCCAGGCGAGTGCCGGGATGGTTACTTGAAAAGGCCAGAGCCGAATTCCTTCAAGTTCCTTGCCTCCATTCCCACCAAATGACCATAACGTGGAGGTGTAAAGCTCCAAGTTTATATAAAAAAAGTGACTAACATAGGATATTTTTATGAATAGTAACACTGCAAAAATTACCGCAGAAGCATTTTTAAAACTATCAAAGAGCAGTACTAAATTTCTTCCCAAACGCTTCTCAGCTGTACGTACAGAACGGCAACCTCGCTTCACCGAGCGTTACGCGTCCAAACAAACCCCCTCCAGCTGTAACGGATACGGCAATGACTATGTTATCTGCGTTTCCAATCTTCGTGTTTACTAAGGTGTCCTGGATGAAAAATATAAGCAGAAACGCGTCAATTACTCAAGTTTAGTTTACCACTACCAGTTTACACTTACTAGATCGCAATATCTGCAGCAAACCTACGTTTATTATCCTGTATGAAAGGGTTTCTGCCCCTATTCAGGACCAGCGTTAGGGGAGGGGGTAAGCTGGTCAAATGTACCCGGGCCCGGAAAAAAAGGTCGCGCATTTGGTCTGAGGGAGGGTCCTAACCAATGAATTGGCCAAGGGCCCCAAACTGGTTACGTGACTGCTAAGAACGCTTACTCCTGGACCCAAAATCTTAGCGCCGGCCCTGCCCTTACCACCGATAGCAATCTAACGGCAAAGAACGAAATGTTGACGTCACTGAAATTCGATACCATCAAAACAAATATAACTTCGAAACATTTATGGCCGAAGTTGAGAAGTATTCGGACAGGGCAGCACAGTTTTACAAAATTATAAGGTAAATGCGGTTGTGATTAAGTATATCCGCATATCATCAGTAAGGTTCCCGTAGGTAACTGTCCTAAAATTACTGTGCTCAAAGATTTTTCTCTTTTATATCTGTTCTTAAAATTTTAATTTATTTGGGATAGAACGCACACTCCGGTGGCAATTCATTACACACCCATTTTTCCACTTTCCTGTACCCTCCTACTTTTGCTCTGCGAATTTCGGCTTTAAATTCTTTCATTTTTTGGTAATCATTCCACTTGGTAGTTTATTCCAATCCCTGAATTCCTTACCTACGAAAGAGAATTTTCCCACATCATTATGCCCGAAATCGATAGCCAGCTTGTGGTCATAACCTTCTCCTTGCCACGCACCTCTCCTAATTCTTACACCAATATCTTTCCACGTCTAATCACCAATATATACCTTGTACACTCCAATGACTCTCCGCCGTCCTCCTGTCTTCCAATGAATCCTATTCCGCCCCCTTAATCATATCGGTTACCGAGTGTGTTCCGCGGTAATCTAGCAGCCCTACTTTGCAATTGTGCCAGCTACTGTATTTGATACGCAAAATGTGGGCCCCATACTACATTGACATATTCAAGCGAAGGTCTAACCTAAGTTTTGTAGCCCAGTTCGTTTACTTCTCTGGTACATCCTCTCATCATTCTCTCAATCAAGTGAATGATTGTTAAACCTTTTCCTACTATCTGTACAATGTGTCCTGTCCAGTTGATGTTGTCAAGGTCGAGGTATTTACATTTCGAGTCTTCAACAAGCAATTTGTTATATATGTGTGTGTGTGTGTGTGTGTGTGTGTGTACCTTATAAGCTGACTCCTCTTTGCATTTATCTTCATCCCATGTTGACCTATCCAACTAGATATAGTTTTTCATATCATGTAGCAGTTGATTCTTCTCCCGTTTTGATCCCATCATTTAACATTATCTCAAAATCTCTGCTCTATTAAATATAGAAAATTTAATGAATCCTTTGTATCAGAAAAGTATTTATAAAGGCTACATCAAATACTTAGGTACAAAAGATCTGTTTTACAGGTACGCTATCGTCAACACTCTGAATATAAAAGTTTTCCGTAATTTGTCTCACAGTAAAGATACATGTATGATACATGGGACATCGATCAACTGGAATATGGAAACCTTAACTTATCAATATTTGAAACTGGGAGAAAATTCAGACTAATTCAGATCGCACCACTGCAGCTTTTTGTCAAAGTAACTGTTTTTACGGGGTTTTCCGTAGTCTTACACGTAACCTGAGGTGGTTCACTTTTCTGGTCAGAAAAATGCGCATAAACAGTTGTCAACTCACTCCAATTAGTTCCGATCGGCCTTAATAGTAATAATAATAAAAAGATCCAGCACAAGAATTAAAAATTCCTTAGCCTGTTTTGAGATTGTAAAAATCACTTGGTGAAGAACAACTATTTTTTCTCAATTACTGGTCAATCACTCTGTATAAGGCAGGGGTTATTGAATCAATAACTCTTCCGATATTACATATACTGAAGTGAATTTCTAGCTGGACGTTTTAGTGAGATAACCGCGACACCGGATGACACACAGTTTTCATTTACGACAAGTTTTGTGTTAACCATTGTCTGACGTGTAGACAAAGTACCGGTATGTCCATACAGAAGAGCCACCTGGAAAAGTTTAATGCAGTTTCAAATTATGTTTAACCTGCAAGAAATTGTGGCCATTCGGCGATCCAAAGTTTCATGAAATTAACAGTATTAGATTTTATAACTGAGCTGAGCTCTAAAATGATTTCGCCTTTTCATAAATTGATCAAATGGCAAATTTTCTACATGCGTAAATTTAAAACCGCAGACAAAATACTTGTTAGAATGACATTCGAGATATATATTTTTTTTCAATTAGCATTGTTATGTATCGTAGAGGCCGAGAAAGCTGAACTGTGCAAGAAGCACCCCCACTAAGCTATCTAGCACGGCAATACTATATGGAAAATGCTGCCGGTAAGTTCATTGCGTCCGCCATTCAGTCACAAAATGTCTATATACTAGGATGCATTTGTTATAAAATAGTCTAGTCATGAACCAAGCAAACGACAATTCTGATAACTTCCTTCTCTTAGAGGTAGAACCATATGGGAATAGTGAATTTGTTAATGGACGATACAGACTAGTCCAAATTCGAATGGAGGTGGTTTCCGGAACTTTCTGAAAGTGAAGTAGTGTTTTTGAGTGTCTACTCAATTTTTTAAGGGCGAATATCAGCAGGAGTAACATTTAGAAGAGCGATTGCTCTTGATCGATTTCTATCTTAGGAACTGCATACTATCATAAAAGTTAGTGGTTCTCTTAAAACTGGATTTGGAACACTTAAATCTCTGGTGAAAAATGGCCAACTATAGTTCTTATTTCTCAATCAATACCAAAACAAATTGCCATTTTAGTAAGAGAATCACGCCTTTTATTATTGTATTTTTAATCTAAATTTAGACAAAACAGTGTGATAAAGCTTTGTAAATGCATTAGTTAGACCATCTTGTGTGGGATATTTAACTGAAGTCACCGAGTGAAAACGACACGTCCCCAATACATATTGTCTCCAGGAATGGCATGGTTTCCTTTTAAGTGGATCGACACTTGGTTTTGAGACTGCAAGCTACGTGGCATGGTTTTGCAGTCTGGCACAGGCCAACGCATGCGTCCAAACCATACCATTCTACACCAAGTGGCAAAGCCATTTAGCACAACAGTCTGGACGAGACTTGACAGACCTCAAGATACAGATCGGGGTACACATTTTACAATGTGTAATACCACCTTCCCTATGGACTTTTACATCAGACATTACAAATCGGCTTACGTGAGTAGACTAATTTCTTGCATTGGTTGATGCAATTCCGATGTTTCGCTTTCTTTCTGGGTCTGATCTATTTAACATTTTAAATTGAAAGAAACCGTACCGTTTCATTTTTCAATCACAGAAATGTCAAATACTATTTAATTCGGCTATCATTTAATCTTTCAATTGGAAGTACAATTATCCACACCAAACCGTCATACGAATCTTTTTCATACGGAAAAGTCAGTATGAAGAGCGAGAGTTACAACTGACCATTCTTTCCGCTTCAGTTTCTACACCTCTGAATTTGGTTCCGCGAAATATTTCCGCTCGGTGTTTTATTGGTATATGACTGGGAACAAGCAAATTGCACTGAAAAATTACTGATAGAAATGAAGCGTTTGATTCATTCCTTCCACTGTGCCACTGAATTTCTAAGAAAAAGAATTGTTCCAAATGTCACCTACTCAGTTATTAAACCGGCTGTAAAGTTAATATTTGTAGTTGGGAAGTTTTGTACTCAACGAAGAAATAAATAAGCTTCCTTATCTGCTAATTTTCAGTTTCCAATGAAATCACTTTCATTATTACATTCAGTTGGGGGTAAAATAAAAAATTTAATTGTAACAAATTAAGTGACAGCAAAAACACTGAGATAAGCTGTATAGAAAAAAACCGACCAGCCTTCTCCCTGCGGGATTACGTTAAAGCTTCGGTCTTATTTCTTTACAGTGCTTTTAACGTTAACCCTTGAAAATATTAGGGCAAGAAACAAGTAAGACAAGTTCCTTCCAGCATCGCTTCTCGCGGTGACTGCTGTTTGTCCAGTGTAATTTAAACCGACTGCGTCCTTCAGCAGAGATATTGCTTCTCATTTCCTGTAGCAAGAAATTCAGGCGCGAAGGCAGCCTTATACAGTTAAAACGCGAATGTAAAGGGGTTATCGCCGAACACTAACTACATTTTACACCTTAAAATTAAAAAAAAAAACACTACTTCGCATATCATAAACAGCAAAATATCAAGTTTATTAACTTTAACTAAACCATAATAAATTTCAAAGATGGTTATTCCACAAACTTTTTAAAGAAACTTTCCCACAAGTTTGTCCCGTTAGGTTCGATCTAGGCTACAGAATGATTAACGATCCTAAAAAGCTGGGAACATGCAAACCATATAATTCAATTCGTATTTGCTTCGCTACTTCGAGTCTCGAAGCCACCAAATTCTATGTACACTCAGCAATCACTATTACTATTTAGTACACCGAATGAGCAATTCACTTGACTAGTAATTTGAGTTCGGAAACTGTAAAGCCAACTTAGTTTCTATATTCTGTTATATTTAAACTTTTCTGCCATTTTATCTGTGCTGAGCCCGTTACTTTTTTTTGTTCTGGTTTTACGCCTCGTCAGATATTTAGAGATTCGAAAGGACTAGAGGCAACGAACAGGCAGGAATTGGGCCACGGCCTTTTAAAAGAACCATCCCGGCATTTGCGTTTAGTGATCTGGGGAAACTATGAATAACCCAAAACTGGAGGGCGCTATAGGGATTCGAACCCGCGTTCTTCCGAATGCAAGGCTAAAGCATTACGGCTCATCCAACACGCATGGTGAACCCGTTATCCATTTCGAAAGTTACCATTAATTGTGTGTATTTTGATCATGTAAAATCCTAGCCCGGAATTAGGCTAACTTCAGGATAATTCAGGTACTATACCCACTCTATTCATAGAAACAAAACATGACTAATTTAGCAGAAGATATGAACCATATAGTACTTTTGTCACCTCAACAGTGTCAGTATGTCTATGGGCTGTCCGGGACGCCACGTCGTGATTTGTAGAGCCAATGCTTCTACAGACATTCTGCGGTCTTCTATTACTGTTTATCGGTGTTGGCTGCTGTTATCAAAGAAGTTTGAATATTATACACGCTGTTATACACCCGTGGCCCTCTGCCCGTCCAGACAACTCTACAGAGTTCGGTTCTACTTGACGGGAAGCGGGCCACGGGTATATAAACAGTTTCTGTCCATAAAGAAGACAGCAGAACATCAGTATAAACGTCTTTGTGTATGACGCCGCTGCGTCATCCAGGATAGCTGCTGCGGAAACCTCCGATCACAAATCTCGTGTTGCGCAATCAACTTTTCGCATTAATTAAGCTGTACGATTGAGTGTCGTACTTATTCTACACCAGGCCAATTTCTACAATCAGACTCTTCACCAGTAAGGTACCGGAACGCTTCCGGAATCATGTGATTCGTGTAACTTCAGTCATATCAAGCCGCCCTAAACATGAATTCTGTAATCTGTTCGGTAAAAACAGTTTACAAAATATTGTACCAGAAATGTTTTACGACTGCAAGTATTAAGCAAACCAAGCCATTTATTCATACGATTAGCTAGGTAATAATATTTTAAAGAGTTTTTGACTAGATAAAAAAAAAGACCACAAAAATGTTGTAACCTCTAACAATCTCCTAATTTCCAAAAGTTCCTATCCAATCCCAAATTGTACAAAATATCTTAAACGATTTACGCAAATTTTACTCTTAAACTTTTATAGATCTTCGTCTCAGGTTCCTCGTGTTAGATGCTCGAAACAAATGCAATGGGGAAACTGATCAGCTCGGCAAATTGAAATTTTACGATTTAAACACTCAGCTTTTGGGTCTACTGGAAATCGCGATTCCGCCACAACATTCACTAATAACGTCATAATACTGCTGAAGTCAGTCGCAAGACATTTTTTTTCCAAGCAGTGATTCCGTTGCAATACTGCCTGAACCTTCACTTTCAAGCAGAAATTAGGTTGTAATACATTCTGGGGCAGCACGATACCGTTAAATGTACTTCGGAAAAAGTTTCTGTATCTTGCGTTGACTACTGCAGTATTAGCCAATTTTCTGCGGAGTCTCAATCTCCAGTAATCCAACTTTTATAAAAAGGTTGAAACTAATATTACACAACAAATTTGATTGTTCAGACTAAAAGTGAAACATGCGGCAACACATATCAAGTACTACATATTTTTAAGGATGCAAGATGTTTCAGCTTGCTTAGGATCCCATCACTAGAATGAAATTTTAAAAAAGAACAGATAGCCGAGATTTAATAGAAACTTCACAGAAGAAATTAATAGCTAGTCAACATTAACAAATTACTTTATGGAAGTGGGTCCACCAGTGGCACCAGAGTATCAGAGGATTATTAGACACTTGTCGATGCTGCGTAGTCTAATAATTTTTAACACAAATCTAACTGCTTAAAATACCCTTCGTTTCGAAGAAAGATTCAGATTTTACTTCTAGAGAGAGAGGAAACTGTTGCCGGTGGTGTAACGGTTCAGAGAAATAATCAAGTTACATTTAAATTCTTGTTTAATAGTTGCACCGCAAGGGACCAATATATCGTTGCTAGTATAGAAAACAATTCACTCCGCGCATGCAAAAGTAATCTATTGCACCTAAGCTGTTGATTGTTCCCACAACTATTTTCTAAAATTACCGACTACGTCAAGAGACATTTTCTTGAATAAATGAAAATCTTAAAATGCTTGTTATGATTACTCGAACTTTTAATACAATAAGACACTCTAAACATAAATAGCAATTCAGTAAGGAATGTTAAGCAATTAAGGAGTTTAGAGTTATCAGGAGTGAACTACTTAAAGCTTCAGAGCAGTTAAAGTACAGCTACGTTTTTATGGTACACTGCAACATGATCAGGTCATAAAACTGTATAATTCAGGGTTCACAAAAAGAAAAAAAATGCATACATATTACGACAGTAACTAACCGAACATCTATACTCCCTTCAAAAACAGTGGCATAAATGATACGAGATCTGAATTTTCGTGGAGATTTAAATGGACACTAAACTTCTATGTAAGTCTGCGAAATTAGCAATGGGTTCTCCTTGAGAACACTATCACTAGAACTATGATAAGATATTTGTAACTCGTCATAGTTATCAACCTCAACTAAAAAAAAATAATTTATTCGCAAAGCTGTGCCATTTAGCCGCATGGCAGTTGGATTGGAATAATCCTTGCACTAGTAATATTCAAAAAATAATTCATGGGGAAAACATCTTTCTTCATAGTTTTCCATGTACGAGGAAAATATACACTGGTTACTTCTCTATCAGACGATTAACCATGGACACGACCTTCGTAACTTTTACTTTGAAAGATTTCAGTCACGTTGTCGACCATAGCTCTTAATGGTTAAAAATACGCGAAGGAAATTAATAGGACTTTAATTGCGAGCTTTTAAACATCAAGCTACTTTGAAACACAGCTCCTGGGAGCATTTTATCAGATTTGACCTTAAGCTAATTTTGGGATATTTTGTTTCCAATTTCCCGGCTCTGAGAACGTAAGACAGTACTACTTCTGAAGTGAAACGTGGGAGATCCAAATTTACCATCGGCGGGAACTGCACCACTTTCGGTACCTTCCAGAAACCGTTACTATCCTGTTGAAATTTACATCAGTCGCTTCGTCAACATGTCCTCTTCAAGTTTTGCGATCATACATTCCGGAAAAGTCGCCAGAATTTAATTAAAAAGGCCGAAATATGACATGACGCATAGCAGTTACATGCCGCCAACGTTGAAAAAAACCATTGATAGTCTTAAAATGTTGATTTGATCCTTTATTGTAATGTTTTCATGCCTTTTCAGCTCTATTCCTTTGTAAAAAGTCGCACAAAATTGACAAACACGCAATATTTATCAGAGTTGTAATACGGTGATGACCGCCATCTTACATAGCAACAAGCAACCAGATTTTCCATTGTAAACAAATACAGCTTTGCGTGTTAGATGCCGCATAGCCAAAATTTCGTAATTTTTTATCACTTGGTCCAGGCCGTATTTCAACCTAACCACGATTTCTATGACAAAACTAAACTGTTTAGGTTGAAATGATCCCTGTACCGATAATTTTTGTTATTTAAGCAGTGTTGAAAGCATTTAGCAGTTGCTCAGCCTTTCATATTTCGGCATTTTTAATTAAATTCCTGGCGACTTTTCCGGAATGTATGATCGCAAAACTTGAAGAGGACATGTTGACGAAGCGACTGATGTAAATTTCAACAGGATAGTACCAGTTTCTGGCAGGTACCGAAAGTGATGCAGTTCCCCCATCGGCAATACCGAAACTTAGTTGATGAAACTCATTTGGTTCAGCTCTTAAAAAGACTGTAAAAGGTGTCAATCCAAGTCACAACATGTGAAAAAAATTAAGTAATACGAACCTTATGACAAGTGGTGGCAGGAAGGCGTTGGAGAAGATGAATCCACCGTAGTACGTGGTGAGTGCAGTGGTGCCGAGGCCACCCTCAGAGTTGACAGAGCTTTGCAGGTTATTGGCGCCCTTCATGGCGATGTAGTGCACCATGAATGCAAGTCCTAGTACGCCCATATTGCGCACCATCCATGCCTTGCCGCCCTCGGCCGCCTTGCAGCAGCCACCACTCTGTTCTTCTGGTTTCTGCTGCTCCTCCCTATCTGCCACCTGCACGAAACGCTTGAGGGGTGATCCTCCGCCGCTGCCAGAAGACATGGCGACGCTTCGCAGCGACAACCTGTCGAGAAGATCTCCCGCGGCGCGTACCGCCTCCACTGTAGCCTCGTCAGAGTCACCGTCGTTGTGGTTGATGCCACGGTCAGTCATAACGTATAGTCTGTCTGTCACCACTTTGCTCATCTCCACGACCTCTCCCTCGGGGTCCACGGCGGATTGGATCAAAAATTCCGTCCTGATCCCCTCGGGGGCGCAGCATGCCGCCATCGTTAGAGATTCCATGCTTTACCAAAGCTCTCACAGCGGTGGCAGTAAAAATTTCGGCTACCGAGTCGGTGTGTTGTCAGGTGTCGGTGGTCAGTTGGTCATCAAGAGGGACCGGTCCAGGTGAGAGACAGGCGCCGGCAAAGCACGACAGCCTTCAAACACCGGTTAGGACCCGTCTGTTGCTGCTGCTAGCGTTGAACTGTACTGAATTTGCCCATGCCTAGCTCGAACGGGGTAGCTAACCGCCAACCAGGAAAAAGACGGCGATTGGTGGAGAGAACGGTGGTAGTGGGGCATAGCGGACGAACGCGTCATCGTGACTAATGACGTCAAGCGGCATTAGGGTACATCCCCGCGTTGCTTCCCTGTATTTATTTTCAGAGTTACAAGGACTTATTTGGCTGTACGAAGATGACACGGCTGATAGCAAACTACTTTGGTCCCGAAATGATGAGTAATTGTCCTTGATTTGAACCTATTGGAAAATATGTATATATAGTAAATACACAAACGCTTTGATGAATAAATTTTGAGATGAACTGGAGTGTCTATCAAATAATAAAAGAAAGGATATTTGTTAACATTAAAAAAAATCCAGAAATAAACTGATTGATTCACTTGAAACTCGAATAAATATAGCAATACAAAAGCGATGCGTACTCACTGTAACCCACAGCATCTGTTTTAATCGACTTAAAAAAAGACGAGATTATCAATTCAACCCTTGTGTTTTTGTATATATTTTTGTCAAGATCATGCATTATTTTTTTTAAACCACACATTTTGTTTGAAAGGGAATATTTTCCTAGTAGTCGCATGTAAATTCTGTTAGGATATGATCAAGTAGTTTGAAGGTAGGTCTGGGATTCCCTCAAAACCTTTTAACAATAAACAGCACTGATATATCAACTGAATTAAGTATCTCATCTAGATTTGCTAACTAGCGTTCTGGCCTCGCATTCGGAAGGACGGCGGTTTGAATCCCCGTCCGGGCATCCAGATTTGGGTTTTCCATGGTTTCCAAAATCACTCCAGGCAAATGCCGGGATGCTTCCTTCAAAAGGCCATGGCCGAATTCCTTCCCATTCCTTTCGCCCCCCCCCCCACCCTTTTCCGTCTCTAAAGACCTCGCTGTTAGAGAGACGTTAACCAGATAAAAAAAAAAAAAAGATTTGGTACCTCAGTTATTACAACGAGGAAAGGAACACAAGAAAACGAAAATACAAATATTATATTAAATTATTTTGAAAAAGATTAAGGTGCTTACGTGAGTATTCGGAATTGTGGGTTCCCGTGGAGATTGAATTTTTTTGGGCTTTGCTTCGTTCATATGAGATACGCCAGGACGTTACGTGGTTTGGATACTTACAACTATAGGTTCAGTCACGACAGAGGCGGAATATGCGTGAGACTTGAAGCTATGTCATCAGGTCTAAAGATTATGTGAGGATATGGTCAATGGTCATGGTACGAAAACATAATGTAGAAAATAAAAAAAATATTATTTAATGAGTACACCAATGAAACTTTTGTTGGATTTCATTTATTGTCGGAAGCGTTTCGCCTCTCGTCGAGGTATTTTCAGCGTACGTTTTTCTGTAACAAGTTATCAGTTTTTAACTTAATAGTCACATACTGAGGATATCATCAACGACGATCAAGCAGGCATCGGTCGTAATCTTCAGATCTCTGCTACCGAACTGTCATCTTGTGATTTATTTATTATTTTGTTGGCAACATATCGCACAGCTAATATTTCTAAACTTTTAACTCGATTGGGAGTAGCATACATTTACCCTATTGCCTAAATCGTTGGTTACGCTGTTTACAGTCAGAAAATAGCTTGTTTCTTCTATAATAACATTAAAACGAAAGAATGGGTACAAGAAAAGGGGAAAAATGGGTATGTAGGGAAAATGATATGGGAGCTGGGAGCATGTGCTAACTTGCAATTAAATAAACAAATTATAAAAATTGTAAAAAGTCAGCTTATTAATTACGATTCAGTGTCACGGCACAGTGCGCTGGGAATTGATTATTGAAGACATTAAATGTTAATATACTAACTTATCATTTGGTAATAAGACAGTAGAAGTTTGGAAAGCCTGAACCGTTAGAGATGTTTAGTAGAGAATTTACTAGAGAAGTGGTTAGTCCGTTGTTCGAATCTGGTAGTATGGGACCCACATTGCGTTGATCATATACAGTGGCCGAAGAGGTTGCAAAGAACGGCAGTTAGCTTTGTTTTAAAAAATTGTAGTAGAACACTATGAGTAACTGATATGCCAAAGCAGCTGAGCGGGAGATCGTGGAAAGACAAGAGAATGAGATTAGTGCTGAGCGTGTACAAGGCATAAACTGCTTCGGTCCATATTTGGACAATCTTTTGAAAATATTACCACGGTGTTAAGAAGTTCGACCTAAGACAGGTTAGCTCATTCCAAAGAGAGCTTCATATACCTGAAAAACACAATAAGAATTATAATTTTAAGCAGATTTTGTATAAAACTATTCAGTAACTAAGAATCGAGACAACTGTTACACTTTTCCGACAAATTGAAAATAAATGTTTGAAAAAGACAGAGAAATCATGATTACCTTACCTGGTACAATAAGAACCATTACAAAGTATATTAATTGAGACCAAAATAAACGGACAATTTTATTTTATAACTCTTTCAACGCCATTTATTATTTCACACCTGCACTGTTATGTCTGCAACATTTAATGTGAAAATGATTGCAATTTCTGCTCATTCCACGTTCAATAGCAACTAATTTTCTTGAAAATAATGGAATAAAATTGGTTTACTTGAATAATTATGTAATTTTCTTAATTTGGGGCCATACAACTCCTCGAGAAAAGGACCGAGAGATCAAGGCATTTGTCTGAAGTGATCTGGAGAAATTATGGAAAATCGAATATCATACGTAAAATCACCGCTACGGAACATAAGCTACGCATAATACTATAACATCAAATAACATTAATGAAGAATCAGGACGGCAGGGACAATTGATTGCTGTCCCTCAACTACGAATAAAAGTGACTGATTTTAAAAGTGTAACAATATATTCTTTTTTCCGGCTATGCTACGCCATAAGTTTAACTGATTTCAGAAATTGTATATCTTTTTCGTTCCTAGTTATGTTCCTAGTTATATGTTTGCGCGCCCAGCTTTAAATTATATCTAAGTGGGTATTAGGAAAGAATCATGCCATTCGCAAGGTCACCGGGCATGTTTCCCTTTTCTCGCACATATTGCCAGCTCGTTGCTGCCGGAATAGCAGAACATACTTAGCCGACGGCAGAATGAGGCATCTTAACGGTGTACACAAGATGACAATCGCAGCTTGCCCTCCTTACTGAAAACTACTTTCTACACACACTGTTGGCGCTGGCTCATTACATATTTGTATGGCGGATGAATGTTAGACATTTCAAACTATTTATTCACTGTGCATATTTTCGTCAGCAACGTCTAGACTTGCGAAATTTTCCACTCTTTCTATCCTGTTCCCATCTCCTCCTTACGATACATGTTCTAATTTATCTGCATCATTCACAAATTTGTTTTACATAAAGTTCTTCACAGCTGACTTAACCTCGCTAGCAAATCAACCAATAATGTAAGTTTCAAAATTTCGTCAGAAATTCTCTGTCTTCATTGTGTAAAAAAATATCCCTAAAATACCTTTATTGACTGGTCATTTCTAAAGACTATTAGTTTCAAATTTTACCCTCCCCTCTGAATTTTGAAAATATATAGAGCTTTAAAAATTCACTATGCGGTTTTAATTTTTAATGGAGACATTTTTCTACTTTTAGCCTTTGTTATTGATGTTTTATTCCTTGTCGACATTCTGCGTGTCTTTAAGAACTAGCAAATCCAAAACAGGATAATTGGTATTGCCATCTGTCTGAGAACGTGAAAACTTTGTGATAATGTTTTATTCAGTTTAAGCAACGTACACTTTTGAGGAGTAAAGTGGGCCCTTTAATATGGTTTTAGCGTTATCCAAAGCAAGATCATTAAATCTGAAGAAAATCACTTCATTCGAATGCCGGGTTGCTTCCTTCAAAAGGCCATGGCCGAATTACTTCCCGTTACTTGTCCCCAGTCCCTTCCCTCCTCTGATGACCTCGACGTCGATGAGGCGTAAAGCCATAAGTTAAAAAAAAAAAAAAAAAAAAAAATCTGCCATTTTATGAAATATCTATTCTGGGTTTCGACTGAAGTGATTTAGGGAAACGACCAGAACTGAAATATGGATGACCAGAACGGGAAGTTAATCCGGGCTCTACTGAATGCAAGTCTTGCTTACACATAAGGCTCCGTGAAATCATCTTAGCATTTGATTGTTGCGAACTGGTTCACATGCGCCGATATTTGAACCGCCAACATGTTGTGTATCCAACACGACGGAGCTTAAAATAATTCATCCAAAATACCGATCGCAATATCTTTCTTGCTAGGCTTCTCTTATAATTTTACTTGCTAAACTTCAGTATACTCTGAACACACCAACGTTATGTTACTTATCTACCGCATTGAAACGAATGGTACATCATAAAATACTTGCAACTTTTTGAGACGTTGCTCCGATTTTCTCTTACGATCCTATCACAGAGATCGATCATCCGCAGAGAACCCGCCTCCTGCTGAGTTTACTGGGAACGCTTCCTCCATAAAGAGATTAACGTTGAACTTTGACCTCACCTCATCATCCTTATCGGTGATGTGTAATACTCATACTTGTTACAGCCAACTCATTCTCCTGTGTTTGTATTTTAGGCTTACCTTCTTTGAAATATTTAACTTCTTATATATCTTAACATTCTCAAATGCTTCTACTAAATCCCCAAACCTCATGAATTTTACCTCCTTTTTATGCCATTTTTCTGTTTAATTTCAAATATAATAACAGAGTTTGTCTTCTTCAATTTTTGATTATTACAATCCTTTAAAAAATGTTTTAGTACAACAGAAGAAATAGTCGAGTTGTTGGAATTATGTGAAATTATTCAATTAATTCTGGTATTTTGGTCTGACTGCTTTGAAAGAGTCTGTCAAATTTTATTAGTGCCCTAAATTGAATATGATACCTGGAATTGTAGTTAAAGAGTTGTCATATTTGAGTGTGTTTTTGCTGTATTGATATTGTTTACATTGGCCACAGTAATTTTAAAAGCTTCTAAATACATAATGATTTAATTTAAAATTATTTTCATTTATTACAATTTAGATTTAAATAGGTTTTATAGTGACCGATTATTTGGTGTTATGAAAGCGGGTGGTGGAACCTTTGACCACGTCCAGTATTTTCTATGTGGCTTTTAAAATGTTGCACTTCCATCACCCACGGAATCGCTAAGTACAGTATATTGCTAGCAGGAATCTACGTGACTTGGAAACCTTCGGGAAAGAATTGGGGCATGATGTTCATTTACAAACCTTTTTTTTGTGTTTCGCCTTGTCGAGGTCATTAGAGGTTAGAGGGGATTAGGAGCAAGGAATGGGAAGGGATTCGGTCATGGCCTCTTGAAGGAGCTATCTTGCAATTAGCTTGAAGTAATTTCGGGAAACCAATAGAAAACGGAAATATAGATGGCTGGACGGGGGTTTGTACCCACGTCCTCTCAAAAGCCAGGCCTGAGGGGTACTGCTAAACCACCGAATTTGGTTGATTTGTCATTTCTTCCACTCTCCTTAGTATGTACTTGGTGTGGTAGGCTTTGTTTCGGAAACAGAAAAAATTTCAGTCTGGAGAAAATGATCAATACCTATAGCATCTATTATTATAATCTATTATTATAATAAGCAACTGTCGGTCATCTATGACTTCATCTGTCACGCCATGACGTCACGCTATGGCGACACGCTTTACACCATTGTTCTAGGTAATGCACCTTATTTAATAACATTTGTAAGCATCCGTGAATAAATTAACTTACAGAACACTTAAATAAAAGTATGTATTGCGTTTAAATCGACATATCAATCATTATAATTACGAATTATTCTTTTGATATATAGAAGTATTCCATAAATTCTTTGTCCATAGATATGTAAGATAAAAGCTTTAACTTTCTAGCATCAGTGTTAGCGAAAGTTTTGATTAGTTGTTACTTAGCATGGGTCAGAATTACAATTGACATTTGACGTTACAGCAGAGGGCATGAATAATTTAGGGGTTTTTTTTCGAAATAATTTAAACTGTGCCCTATTTTTGAAATTATTAAATCGTTTGAACGGAAATAGTTGCACACTGATCGCAATCAGTGCAGCCTACACTACAATTAAAACAAATATTACGTGGCATAATGTAAATTTATAAGATTTATTTTTAATTTACTTTGCTTTAACTGAAAAATATTACTGAGACTATTATTTCAGCAACATGTAACTGTGTTAGCCTGTCAAACGTTGTGATGTCGGTCTAAATCACGGATAACAAAAAAGAAATGTGTAAAAACGTTTGATGATTTTTTATCAAATTTATATCGCGATGTATTATTGCCTCAAAAATGCGTTACAGTACATCTATTAATGTGCGTGAGATTGAAGTATGGCTTTTCTGGCTGTAAGTTTAGCGTAGTATGTGGTTGGGTTGAAATACAACCTGGACTAAGATGGAAACGGAAACCTACAGCGCAAGGCACGAGGAGTTAAATTGAATTTTATTTTAAAACAATTCTATTTAGGTAAGCAATTTCTAAGTAATGAATTGTCAGAACACTGAAAGAAAAGTAAATATTTCGTTTAAATTGGCATATTATAAGTTTTTTTTTTTTTGAAATCATTACATGGTTTGAATGAAAGAAGTTCCAAATCGATGGCGATATATGTGGCATAAACCACAATTAAATATTACGTGGCATAGCGTAAGTTGTTAATATTTATTTTTTGCATCCTTCGTTTTCACTGGGGTCATTATTTCGGTCGATGTAAGCTGTGTCAGCCGTTAAAAACATCGATTTTCATCACAGGTAATAAGAAAGAAAGGTGTAAGAACCTGTGAAGATTTGGGATCAAGTTTATATCGCGATGCATGGTGACACTGACATGCGATACAGGGAATGAATTAATTTTCGTGTTATTGAAGCTTTACTTTTCTAGCGGCAATATTAGTGGAGATTGTGGTTAGACTGAAATGCAACCTGGGCCAAGTTGACAACCAAAGTTTTTACTACAACACAAAGGACGATAAATTACAATGAGCTTTATCTTATAACAATTCTGTTTTGTTAAGCAACGACAGAGAAATAAATTTATTTTCAAATATCCTATGGCTAATATATATATATACACAATCACAAGTCATACATCACATTAAAAATAAAAGAGAAAAAACAAAAACAAACAAGGTATTAATTTAATTGAATCCCCAGCTTTTCTCTAAAACTTGCAATAGTTCTGGTCTTTTTTATTTCTTCAGTTAATTTGTTATATATTTTTAAACCTTTGTGCAACACTGTTTCTGTGCTTTATTGCATCTGTTATAAGTCGAATGGAAATGATTTACCTGCCTTGTCTTATAATTATGTACATCATTATTCTTTTGTACTAATCTAGACAAATATTTTGGTAATAATCCATTTTCCAACCTATATACAAAAGTCAGTACATTTCTAATTATTTCCTTTTCAATATGTAAATATCCTAAGTCCTTAAACATCTTCCTGACATTTTCAGTTCGTCTTTTATTTAGAATAGCCCTCATTCCCTTATTAAAATTATTTTGAAATTTCATTATTTCTCTTTTGATTGCCATGATTAATAATGTGGAGCAGTATCTTATTTGAGGCAGAACAATTGCTTTAAACAATAGCTGTTTTCCTGGTGTAGATAACACTTTTCTTAATTTGCAATTGCTTTAAACAATAGCTGTTAACCTTGTAATAGAAACAATTTGGGGTCGACCAAATGTGAATATCAGTTGCATAAAAAGGGAGGGGGGATTTATAATTAAATCCTAAAAAAATGAAAAACATATAAATATGCTAACTTAAAAGGGGATCAAAAGGGTTTAACTAGAACCATGAAATTTAGACACAAAATAATACCTCATTTATTGAGTCTTATGGCCTTTACAAGGTCGGGTAGTAATACCCGACGTTTACAATTCGCCGATGAAAGCAAACAAAACTGAATGAAATATTTCAACAAATAATAAAAAAACAGAAAAGTTAACATTGAATAATATGGCAACACAGGCCATCAAATTGAAGCTAACATTTTACTGTACAAAGGAAAATCCCAGGGGCGCCGTATAAATGAAAGAAAAGCATCAAAATTGAATTAACAAATAGCAAGATGCTTGAAAATTTTAAAAGTGGAATATAAATTCAGCTAGCTCAGAATTTAAGTGACGGGAACAGAGTCTTAATCTCAGGCGTCGCTTAAGGGCTCACAAGTCTGTTAAAACCCAATGAATAGTGACCGTCGTTTCTGGTACATTACCATGAAATCATCGCCGTGATGGTGAGCGACATATACAATGTCACTGCAGCTATGGAAGCTAAATAAGCGGCTACGACCGCGTTATTAGAATAACTTCCAGGTAATGGCAGGCATGCCACTCAACATCTCGCTTCCCAAAGCAAGAATGATCAACCATACAATGATCATCAGTCGAGAGCGTGTCGGCTGACACGTCCGTTCATCAGCTCGTCTTGGACCCAAGTTTCGTCTAAAATGGCCTCCTTCTTCTTCCTCGGCTAGTTGCACTCCACATGTAAAAGAACTCCACGGAATTAGTATTGTAGACCCCAATAAATGTTCAGGATTGGCTATCTACACATTTCCGTCGTCACGTGTTTAATACCACGCGCCGCATTCGCCGTCTCCCTCGCGCGTTTTCTACTTGGCCTTCGGGGCAGTAGCAGGGTAGGGGTAGGTCATCGTCCTATTTCAAACGGAACTGAAGCCGGGCTGGCCCGGCGCCGCCGAGTCGCCTCGCTCGCTATTGTTCCACCCTCAACCGTCCGAAATGGCAGTTTCCAGCCTTCAATATTCAACCTTTCTGAGCCATGAGTTTACAGAAAAATTAAATTTATAACAAACTATACCTTTGGCCGCCCTGGTTTTAAACACACGTTTAATCTATTCAGACAACCCTCATTATTTACAATTATTTACATGTTGCAAGAATAAATAATTAATACACTTGAATATAATAAAAAAGAATTATGAATATAATTAAATAATAATTAATTATATTCATTGTGGGTGACGCTGTCACACCAAAACCTGGTTTAGATAACACTTTTCTTAATTTCTATATTAAATTTACCTTTTTTGCTACTTTTTTATTTATATGATCTACATGATCTATAAACTTATGCTTATTATCTATGACTACGCCTATATTTATAATTTTGAGCCCAATTAATTTTATTTCCATTTATTAAAACAGAATGCAGTGCCTCTGCCTGTTCCTTAAAAAAAATCCCCATCACCATACATGTTGTATTTGCAACATTTAGACTTAACAAATTTTTATTTAGCTATTCATTAACTAATTTTAACTCATTATTAATTACCTGTATCATTTTTTCTAGATTTTTCTCATAATAATAAATTAGTGTGTCATCAGCAAACATGTGAGTTCTTTAATATTTCTGCCATATCATTTATATAAAATATAAATACTAACCTAACATACCATAACACTCCGTTAAACCCGTCATTTTTGACTGACTTTGGGGCTAGTCGACTAATAGAAGATGAAAGAAATTATACTAAGCTTAGTGTAGAGGAGAAGGACGGGTGGGAGCTGACAGCATGGAAAGAATTCAGACATAAAGAGGAGATATAGGTTTGACCTTTTGCCGGAGTCAGCAAGGGATGTACCTCTGTCAGATGTACGAGAATGTCTAATTCAGGATACAATTATAAGGAGAGGAATGAGTGTAAAATACAGAAAAAAGAAGGTTTTGCTGCTACGTAGTAGGCATGTGGAATGTGTTAGGTTTACTTTTCCAGTATTTCATACAGGCTACCAGGTTACAAATTTTGTACAACGCTTAATCAGACAACAAAGGATATGGCATCACTGTGTAGGGGTTTCACAGAGGAGGAGGTGGTACTGATGGAGGACATTGCAGGGAGTAGTACCGATAGTATTACGGGTCATGATATACAGAATGATATCAGGCAAATGAAAGAGAAATATGATACAAGGATGCAATTGATGCAGGTGTCACATCGGCATGGACGGCTAGCTTAAACCTGATTGTGTGCGATTAATGATACAAGGGAGTAGAGATCTGCGAACACTTTAGTGAGGAGGAAGGCTTTATGTAAGTGGTAGAACAAAGTACAAGGGAGCAAAATATGTTGGACATTCTACGAGCAAAGCCATAAGGAAAAAGTGACACGAAGCAGTTGTAATGTAAGATGATTCGGTAAACCATTTGTTAAGACAGAAAGATGAATATAGGTATACCTATATATTGTAATGTCATACTTGTGTTACATTGATTTCTCTCTTTCTGAAATATATTTCAGAGTGTCAGGAAATCACACAGAATACTTTCTGAAGTTTAAATGAACAAATTAAAGAAGGCATTAATTGAAATTGTTGTGAAGGATGAAATAAAGAGGATTCATTATTATTTTTCCTAATTTAAGTAGCCAGCAATTATCATCTTGAACAATAATGATTTATTTACCTCTATTAGGCATTACACATGTTAGAAGAGCGTGAATTTTAATAACAAGTAAATTATGTATCCAGAAGAGCATGAATATTCGAAACAAATTAGTTAATTTTCCGGCTAGCTTTGTGGCACTGTTACGGGCGTGTACTGGGCTGCGGAGAAGTTCGTTTGCGTCCCTCTACTGTCACGGCTGGGGCGTTGATATCGGTGATGTCATCTGATGTTCCCGTACAGCCGAACGCTGTTGTCTCGCAGTACGAGAAGATTACTTGTTAATTAACAGCGTTTATTTTCGCTTGAACTTACCATTTATAGTCACAGTGCTGATGGAAATCGACGAGTGCTTTGTAGTTGATCGGAGTCTCTGCAGAAATATAACACCACAATAGTAGCAATGTTACCTATCGTGATACTTTTTGTGTTCATTTTTACTAGTATCAAGTTCCTATCTGTAACCACCCTCCATCAGCCTATTTCAACAAGGTGGCGTAAGTATAAATAAACGATAGGCAACACATTTGTGTTAAAAATTGGCTACAGAACACACAACAGGATGTGGATATTTATTTCTGCCATTTAATTATCTGCGTATTTTAGAAAGCGTAATTACTGACAGTACAGCGAATACGTGTGACTTGAAATCATAGTGTATAGGTCGCAACTGTCCGGCGCATTTAGGTAAATTAAGGGAGCGTCCATAAGCCACGTAGCTCCATTTTTTCCTCCTGTGGAACCACCCCTCCCCCCCCACGTAGCCCAACGTGGCTTTTGCATCTACCCCCCCCCCTCCCCCGTCTCCCACCGTAGTACGTAGCTTTTTTCCCTTTTGATTCCAGAAGACATTTTGTGCTGTTTTCTCTTGTCAGACTATTGTAAATCACATTCGGAGATGATTAAATGAAGGGAATAAATATTCACATGCTGTTGTGTGTTCTGTATCTCATTTTAACTGTGAAATATTATATGAATACAAAGCTACGTGGCCTGGCTCTGAATTCTCCCCCCCCCCCCCGCCATGTATCGCTGCGCTGCCTTCCAGCCAAACCTCCCCCCCTCACCCTAGACCAAGCCACGTAGTTTATGGACGCTCCCTAACCGATACCCAACGTCGCGTTACGCGCCGAAAAACATTAAGCACGCGTAACTACACTAGAATTCACTTACAGATGTCACACAGGATTTTCCACACCAATTACAGTTCGTATTATTTTAATGTTAAAAAAAAAAAAACAGCTGTTTTCATTCGGATCAACCGGTGTCACCATATCGCTCATTGATAAAATAATTCTAATTTTGTTATTTCACATTCAAAGTGTTGTTTGAAAAGGAGCTGTTCAATAAACTTTACAAAGCTTTTCGGAAATGTTTTTCACTATCCAAAACGGCGTCGGTGAACTATAAGCAGGACATAGAATCATCCCATGATAATGTAGAAAGAAAGCTAAAACAATTACAGCAATAGAAAACATTAAATGCATCACTTCTTAGTTTTTTACATGTGGCAGGTACAGTTTGTTCTATTTTATTAATTAATAAACAGTTATGAATGAGATGAGAACAATCTGTTTAGTTTAACCTCAAGAAGAATCTCTGACTGTTACTGAGAAAGAGGTTTTCACAATAGTCGATCATTTGCAGGAGTTGCTAGTATCACCATTTCATTCAGAATATTTATAATTATAAAAAAGAATATAAAACAAATATCGGTCGTGTTCGTTAAAGTCTTATAGTATTAAAATGGAATTATGTTGCTTTTTTTTTTCGCTAGCGATGAGTTAACTTTGACAGAATACGCTCAAAGATCGAAAATGCTCACTGAGGGAAAAAACTACCAACACGAGCTCTGGTTTCTTTAACGTTATTAGCGTTATGGCACTTACAAAAAACAGCCTGTACGCGTTGTGACTAACTCAAATTCTCGTCTGGTCCAGGTCACATTCTCCGCACATGACAACTCATATTTTTTTTTAGAACCTTGTAACGCGACGGATAAGAAGAATCATATATACGAAATGCACCCTGGACCGATTCGTCGCGAACACAAGGAGTTTGATACTGATAAGCCAGCGGTTCCCAATTTTTTTATTTTTTATTTTTTTATTTATTTTTTATTTTCTTTTGCCACGGAACACTAATTGATCATACATTTTGTGGCGGATCCCCATTTTTATAAGCGTAAGCTGAAAAAACAGTCTCGCGTCGGTAATTCGTCGCAAACGGAAGCAGAACCATTATAGCCTTCTCACAGCGCGGTTATGACTCTTTTCAACGAACATTTTATTTAATTCTTGGACGGAACATGGAACCCTTATGACCCTTCCACGGAACCCCAGGGTTCCGGGGACCACTATTTAGGAACCGCTGTGATAAGCCACAACACGTTGTCAAGAAAGTAGAACTCGTTGTGGTCGTTTTTTTCGCTCAATGATCGTTTCAGGTCTTTGAGCGTATCAGATACATTAACAGTCCACGTAAACAACGATAATTAGAAGACACAAATAAATATTTCCATGCTATCATTGCTATTTTAAGTGATAAATAAAATGAATGAAAAGCTACATAGCTTGGCTCTGACATCTCCCACCCCGTCCCCCGTTAGTATACTTTACACGAGTTGGTAAAGCATTCCTCGTATTCTAATAGATTAATAAATTTTGGCTATATTTATCAATATTTGGGATCCAAAACATAGTCTGTCGTGTGATTTCTATGAAGTTCTTTCTAAAAGTGATCAAATCTTGTTAGTCGTGTAATTCCGAGCTTAACGATTGTCCGTTTTTGTTGGGAATTACGTGGCATTATTTCATTTGTCTAACTCGGACACCAGGTCCTATGCTGTCGGCTTTATCTCTCCACGGAATTTTAATTCTGATAATACAACGCTGTGCAGTGCGATTACGAATTAAACTGTGCTCACCAGGGATTACTGCTGTAATTTAACGTTCACCTTTATTTACTGCTGCTCGCACCAAAACAGAAATTGGTTCTTTCTAAACTTTCCATTAGCACTTAGTCCACTGTTGTGTGTGTCCTGCGAATATACCGAATGTTGCTTTAAAAATTTAATCATAGCTTTAATATCTGAACTGCATAATTCTTGAAATCATGGCCTTCGATATGATGCTTATATGATGTTTTGAAGTATCATATATCTCTCTCACAATGTACAATTGAATAACATTATAATTTTAGAGTTTTCGAGCTAGTTAGCTGTTCATGATTAATTACTTTATTAAAATTTAAATTATACAGAAGTGATGATTCTACAGGTTTTTTTTTTTTGCAATATCTCACGAGAACAAAAACAGCACCATTACAAAACTTTTATAAAAATACAGCTCGTGTCTTAAAAACATGCTATCGGTAAAATGAGATAAGTGTTTGTCATATAGCGTAAACTGTTTTTACCATCTTTTTTTGTGATGCAACGGAAGTTTCCCATGCGTTTAGATTCCATCCTTAAACAACATAATTCGCCTAAATCCTCTACTACAATTGTTCTTGCTTGAACAGTTCCTATGCTTCTCAATTAGAAGCACTTCATTGCCCACATTGTGTGTGTTTTTTCATATGGCTTTACGCCTTGTCGACGTCGAGGTCATTAGAGGCGGGATACGATTGGGAACATGGAATGGGAAGGAATTTGGCCATGGCATTTTGAAGGAAGCATCCCGGCATTCGCCTGGAGTGATTTGGGGAAACCATGGAAAACCCAAATCTGGATGCCCGAACGGAGATTCGAACAGGCGTAGTCCCGAATGAGGCCAAAACGTTAACCGTTCACCCACCACTCTCAGTCGCATTGTGTTCTGTTCCGAGGTCTTTCAGTAAGTAAGTTCTCTATCCCCTCATTATTACCTGAAAATCGTAAGGACGATCCTTTCTTTCTTTTTTGATTCCACATTCAAAATACTCTTTTATTCCCTTTAATTGCTTAGTTAGATACTGGTTAAATATAAGTGGAGGCAGAATGTAGTGTTACTTCATCAATCGTTATTTGATGCTTGTGACTTTTGATTCTTTGTTTCTGCTGACAATTAAACAAAAATTCACAAACATTTTAATGTGTTGTTATTTTTACTAGCGGTTGCATCCATTTTCATGAAAGCTCACAACTATATCCGAGTATGCCCTAAAAGTCTCTGATTTCTTTTTACGCTGCCGAGATTATTTTTTTACTCATCCTCTTTGTTTATTTTATATGGCATAAGAAACATGATCTTTCATATTCCAATACAAATATATTTTTTTTATTACGGCTTTACGCCTCGTCCACGTCCTTAGAGGCTGGAAAGGAAAGGGAGAAGGCAGCTTTTATCTTGCTGACAAATTCTACACAAGATATTCACTGCGTCAATTGTGTTTCCTTTTCTTCCAAAGTTTCGACCCTGCTCTCGAGTCTTCTTTAGGATCACAGCTTCCTGCTGAGTCTACTGAAGATTAGCAGGTGGTTGTACCACTTAAGAGACCCGAGGCGAGGTAAAAAGTTTGAAGAAAGTAGTAGCATAATTGACGGAGCGAATGTATCTTGCAGCATTTGTAACTTCCAGTCATGGATGATGATACTTGAAATCAGTTTCATTATTTAGTGAGTGCCTTGCCTGGAATCAGGGAGTGGCTTTTGCTGCGGAGTCCTTCCTCCGTAGAAAATTCCCGGGCAGGTGTAACTATGGCGATTTCCCGTTGCATTCGTTGATATAAGGTGTTACTATTTCTTTGGACGAAGGTGATTATCTGTGTGTGTCAAGCATAGTTGTTCGAGTTGTGAGTGGCAGTCTTAAACGCTCTGCGGCGGCACATCAGGCTTACTCTTGGAAAAGATACAAAGAGAGCCTCCAACTTTCTCGTCTTCATTCGACAGGTGAATCACCATACGTCTTCACTCCATATGCAGAGATTTTGGATTTCAACGAGGAGTTTGGTACACAATTTTGTGATTAGGAATCGTGCATCGCCATTTTTCACACCTCTTCCTGAATGATAGAGATTCTTTCCACCATCAGTATTCGAACCAATTAATTCTGTATCCAGTGCCAGACACAGTCAGTTTTTAATTCATCACGGCCAACAGAACGGTTCTCTCTAGGAAGTGTAATAGGACCACTTCTTTTCTTAATTTTTATAAACGATCTCGGGGACAAAGTGAAAAGCCTTTTTAGATTGTCTGCTGATGATGCGGTTATTTATAGGGAAGTAAGGAATTTGGCCGATTGTTTAGCAATTCAGCGTGATCTGGATGTTATTTTGGCATGGTGCACTGAGTGGCAACTCACACTAAATTGTAAAAAGTGTAAGACAATGAGCATAACTAACAAAAAGAATCCGATTGTTCAGAAATACGAGGTAAACAGTTCAGTTATTGACATGGTCGATTCTATAAAATATTTGGGAGTAACAGTACAAAGGAACATGAAATGGGACTTACATATTAATACGTTGGTAGGTAGAGCTAATTCTAGGCTGCGGTTCCTAGGTCGAATTTTGAAAAATTGTAATGAACAAACAAAGGAGATAGCGTACAAATCTCTTGTGGGTCCACATTTGGACTATTGTTGTGCCATTTGGGATCCGTTCGTAAGGGGCTGATTGAGAGTACAGAGAAAGTACAGAGAAGAGCCGATCGATTCGTGACCGCTTGTTACAGTCCTTATGAAAGCGTTACAGAACTGATTAGTAAAATTAGGCTGGGAGTCTCTGGTAGATAGACGACGCACGTTTCGTATAAACTTATTGGTAAACATGCGTACTCCCACTTTCACTTACAAGTGTAGTGAAATACTTCGTCCACCAACCTATTTGGGTCGGAATGACAGGAAAGATAAAATTAGAGAAATAAGGTGCCGGCACTGATTCTTATATGAATTCTTTTTTTCCTCGTACCATTAGGGATTGGAATGCACAACAAAGAGATTAGGTTTGGTGCTGAGCACCCTCTGCCACCCACAGTTTTGTGATTTGCAGAGTATATATGTAGATGTAGATGTAGAATTATTAAGATTTTAGACATCTTGTTCCGTTTACAGCTTCCACTCTATAAATACTAAAGCTGATATCCTGTTTTGCTTTATCATTTGATATATTCTTCTGCTTTTAGCCAATACCTTCCTTTAGCACTTCGACATTCTGGTACCATGCTGATGAGTAAAGACGAATAGTCCTTTAGTGCTCTAGTTAGTCCATAGCTGCGACGTTCCTTGGGCTTGGGAATGGTGACATCTGTGTGGTGTTCATAGTGCCATGTCTACATAATGGACACTGAGGGGACTGTAGGATGTGTGGGGCAGATAGTTGTGACAGCTCTAAAGGCAGTGACGCTCACGGGGAAGGTGAATATATCTAGCATGTCACAAAACAACAATTCTAGACAAATTTAAAGAACTTGAAGAAATGGAAAGAGAGTGAATTCGAAAGATGATCTGGCTTCCGGAAAACACTCCAGGTCAATGGCGACTCTAGACGTAGTGACACTGTGACATGGCACCACTTTCTAATCAAGAATAAACAAATTAAAAAATAAATATAGTGAAAAAATATTTATAAATGCGACATTAACTACTTTATCATAAATTATAACAGCTGGGGAAAATATTGAACACTCTCTGTTGGCCACATAAGTGAACTGTTTCGCTGTTGCGGAGACAATTGGCAGGTGTTAGAAATCGCGCATGCGTTCTAGCGTTTCCGTGGAAATTTACAAGGGAGGGGGTCCGCTTTGTTAGTGGCGAATGGAGCCAACTCTGTTCTGTCACACGCTGTGACAGAAACGCGGGCTGTGGAGCATTATGGAGCCCCGAAAAGGTTAGTAACACTGTCGGTAGAGCACAGCAGCAGCCATTTTTGGTAACATTCAACTAAATATTCCCTAGAACACTGCTTTTCAACATGTAGTTCGCGGACCACTGGTGGTTCGCGAAGATCGCTCAGGTGATCCACAGGCAGAATATAATAAATTTTGATACCATATTCGTACTGTATGAGGTCATAAGCCAAACTTTTCAAAAGCCTTGAATATTTTAATTACCGGGCAAAAATTTCGCATTTTCAGGATGAAGATAGAACAGAATTGTTTCTGCAATAGTCTATTCATTTACAGATGGCATCAGGAAGAGCGCCATTCGTCTAGGGACTAAGTAAATGACCGTTTACTAAGAGTTTTAAACATGTATGAGAAACCACGGTACGTGATAGGATTGGCAACATAGGAGTAGTGAAGTAAGCAAAAATAAAAGGGGTACGGTCTAGCTTCTTTTATTTTATTTTGTGCATGTTGGCTGGTGGTGTTGTGCAGCGTCCAGCCTGTAGTAACGTTATTATTTATTTGATTTGGTAAATATTGAGTCTGGTTAACACGCAATTAACTTTAAATAATTCACATCCAGTGTCCATAACTGTGTTTTCATAGGAACTCTAAACATGGTTTTAAATTTATTATGTTATAATGGTACATGTCCCAGATGTTAATAATGATATGGATAGTAAAATTAGGCCCATTAAGTTAGTGGTCTGCAGCATTATTTTTCACAATTGCTGGTCCTCTGATTTAAAAGTCCGAGAAACGCTGCTCTAGAAGCTTTGTCAATGCGAGGAGGCGATATTGTTTTTGTTTCTTACTTTTTTTATAGGAGAATTACATAAGTTCATTACTGTACGTAAAAGGAAACGATTCTCAAGCGAACTGTGTTCCACTGTCGTCGTGGTCATCGAAGGCAGTGCGGGATTTAGAAATATGGGGCCCTAGGCACTCCAAAATTTTGGGACCCTCAGTTTTTGAAAATAATTATATGTATTTTAGAAGTACAAAAAAAGGTTTTGTAGATTAGTAACTGAATTTACGTCGTATCATCTCGTATCATACTTTTTATTCAATTAAACAAACGAATCATACAATTTATGAGATTTAAAAAAAAAATTACTTTTATTTATCGTACACTACAAAGAAACCAAACAATTTAATTTTTATGCTTTTCATATTAATTTGATTGTTTTATTTTGACTTTATTTTTTATTGTTTTTATTTAATGAAAAAAGTTAACTCTCAGACAGCCTTGAAAAATCGAGAGCTCCAGGCTACTGCTTAGTCGTGCCTGTTGGCGTAATCCAGCGCTGCCCGTTTGACTAATAAGTCAATGTTTACCATCTGGTCAATTTTCAAACATTTATCATTTATTAATTTCAAAATAATTTCTTTAATGGGGCAGTACACGCAGCTAATGAGACTTACAGATATGTATGTTTTAACTCAGGCATTTTTCAAGTCAACTTTCACTTCAATAACGAAGATCATTAAACCGTCGAAAAATTTCCGTGATGGCACTACCTGAGCAAATCACTTTGGTCGCCACTGCTCCAGGTAAATGACGGGATGATTTCTTCCCGAAGCTTAAAAATGCAAAGAGAATTTAAAATCCACAATAAACCAAACAACAAACAACTTTTCATGCAAATGATAAAATATTGCATAAATTACAGCCTGAATCGTAACGAGAAGTGCTGTCTGCACGTTTTCGTAGAGCTTTGCTATTTTGTTTATGATGACAAGAAAGAATAGGAGCAGACACTCTGTTCTAATTAATAAAGAGAAGCTAGGTTGTGAAAAATAATATCCGAAAAGAAAAATATTGCTTATATTTCTGTATATTGATACTTGATAGACACTGGGCTAATTGTAAGACTGCTCAAGAATAAGAACTTGGAAAGAGTGAGATTCCGTGATTCGGATTCCACATTAAACTGTAGGTCCCAGAGGAAAGGAAGTGGCTTAGTGTGCCTCCTATGGGAGGAACCAACCAATCTTCGGGTTGTGGACTAAGTTACTGGTTGACCTGTCGCTGGACATTAATGTTAATAAACAAGTAGGCAATTCGAGTTAGACCTCCCTGCACACTATATTGCAAAATGGCATAGATTTTCATATCGTAAGAGTACTTTTAATGTACTTGGCCGTTTGACATACAGCATACTATCCATCAGAACTGACGTTTAAGCTTCAAAAGATTTCTCCTGTGCTCTATACACCGTATTAGAAAATGAACCCGCCATCTGCTGCCGGGTAGTAGTCGTTAAGGAAAGAGGTTCCTAACAAGCTTACGATACCGCTGATTTTCGTGACGTCATGTGTATCCTGAGATGCTGTTGCGATTTGTACTGTAGTCATTTTTATTATCAAGCAGTAAACTTACAGAGGCTGTAGTGAATTTGTAAAACACCACGGATCAGAACGACAAATGACATTCTGTGGTCCAGCATAAACCACGAATCACGTTACATTTTAGGCAGCATATTGTGACGCGAATGTCTGAAAATATTCATAATTATCCATAAAAGCTCCTAAATTATACGAGATCATGAGAATAAATTTCAGGAATACTATAAATTTCAATAACCTCAAGGATTACAATCCATGCAATGAAACGCACGTTCTCAATCTTTATACGGCCCATATGAACCAAAAGCGCATTTTGGTAATTTCTTTCTAAAGCCTAGACTTATTTTAACATTAATAGACGATTAAATTATTGTTTTTTAAATTAGAAACAGGGTTAGGTCGAAAGTCAAATGTATTATTTTCACTCAATTGTAATTTTTCACTTGAATTTTCAGGCTCTTTTAACTGGCGAAGCAAATTGTGTTGCACGAAAAATGTTTTAGAGCGCAGACTTTAAACTTCCACATGTAGCCATTAACACGCAATCAATAACAGCCAGTTTTTATTTAACCACAAAGAAATGCCTAAACATACATAGTTCACATTTCGGGGGGGACCTACGCGTTCTTCAATCAGAGCTGGTAAAATGCTGCACAATACAGAGATGCTCCGAGAGTATAGGATTGGTCGATCATTGATGTCAAAAAGTTGGAGTTGTCTTCTGAACCAGCGGAGGTTAATTAGCAATAGATTCGCCCTCCTACGGTGAAATTACTTCATTATTTCTGAACTGCGAAAATTATATCATTAAAAAGGTCCAAAAGTGGACGGAGCTTGTAAAACAATGACGAGCTCTGATAGTCTGACTTGTGCAAATCATTTTTCTTAAAATCATGTCAAAAGCTATTTAATGTTATCAAAAATACAAATGTTTATATAAAAAAACTGCTCAGTAATCGATTTGATTGATGTACCAGTAAGATAAGCTGCTACTAGTTTGAGACACAAGTAATGTTTTTTTACTTTCATTCCTCCCAACTGAGGGTTACGAAGACCCTTTTCAGCCTAATTATCCTACCGGGAGGGAAGGGGGATGGAAGTCGGCCGTGGCCTTGTAGGGTACCATCCCAGCAATCTTTTTTTTTTTTTTTTTTTTTTTTTTTTTTTTTTTTTAACTGCTTAACCTCTCATATCAACTAGGTCTTTAGAGACGGGAAAGGATGGGGGGCAAGGAATGGGAAGGAATTCGGCCACGGCCTTTTGAAGGAAGCATCCCGTATTCACCTGGAGTAATTTGGGGAAACCATGGAAAACCCAAATCTGGATGCCCGGACGGGGATTCGAACCGCCGTCCTCCCGAATGCGAGGCCAGAACGCTAGCCGTTACACCACCACGCTCGGTCCCAGCAATCTCCTGGAGGGACTGCGGGAAACCATGGAAAACCGTAGTCACGATGGCCGGACGGGATATGAACTCCATCCTCCCGAATGTTAGATAGGAGAGCAAAAATGCCCTCGTCCGAACTCGGTGACAAGTAATCATAGTGATTTATTTATTTATTTTAATTACATAATAATTCATCTACAAGAATATTTAGTTTTGTAGTATTGTTCCATATGCGAAGACCTGAAAATAGAAGACATGCAGAATAAAAAAGGAGTACTGCTCACAGTTAAGAAAAAAAATTACGAGAGGTGGAAAAGGGAGGGTGTACTATCCATTGCGAATGTAATAATCCCTGCTCTTTATAGGGAACAAGCTATGTTATTTGATTGGGCTAACCCCCACGTCTTGAACCGCGATTGTGGCGGCGGAGACCTTTGAGCCGGTTGAGTAAGCCATTCTGATTTCCGAAATCATTCCAGGCGAATGCCGGAATGGTTTCTTTAAAAGGCCATGTCCAAATTCGTTCTCGTTCCTTTACGCTATACACTCCCTGTTGGGCGAAGAGGCACCTTATGCCTATAGCATCCTGTGATGCTGTGGGCTAGTCAGGAGCTTCATGGACCTACATTTTTTTAAGCTATTATCGAAGAGAAAACACAAGAGAAACGATCTATTTTCCGAAGAAAGACCGCATGGATGGGAGGGATATTCAAACGGTTCAAATACACATCACTAGTTATTTTCCGCCTTTCTTCTTCAATAATGGTGAAAATGTGTGTCACCAACATCTACCAGAAGACGGTGTCTCGAAGAAAGTATTGCCCGCATGTTGAGTTCAGAGTGATGTGCTTTTTGTTTACTTTGGGTTTTTTGTTTGCTTTGGGATTTTTGTTTTGCTTTAAATCCAATATCAATCACTAATGACGTGGCGTTTTTGAAGTCGTGGGAATCTCAATAACTCTTAAGGATGCAAACCTTTTAATCACCATACATACTGTAATTGGTGTGTAGTGGGGAGGAGTGTTGCCATCTGCTAGCGAAACTGATAACTTGTGTTTGTATGATAAGTGTATTTTCGTTTGTGGAAGTGTGCAATTTATGAGACGGAACTGTGAAACCATCCAAGTATTTGACTAGATGATTGCCGGAAATAACGTAAAAACCGGGTACGGGCGACCGGAGAGCGGGATCTGGGTAGCTTGACGCTGGAATGGAGATAACACTCAGCTCCCAGGAATACGGAAAGGATGACGAGAGCAATCCGTTTTTGAATGACCCTTATTGTCAATTCTTAGAGGATAAAACTACAGGCATGTACTGTAAATTAGCTAAGAACAACTTATTGTGAAATTGAAACTATGGCGAGTCCCGAAAACGAGAAGAACCCTGAAAGCATTGTACTTTCTGCGATTATGAAATTCCCAGAAGTAAACGATCTTCTTTCAGAAAATCAATACGATTTTATAGATAAGAAAATTACAGATCATATGCTTCATTCTCTCACGATGTGACAAAAAATATGTGTATCTACTGGTTTTCAGCCAATTTAAGTTATTCGCAGAAAGCATTTGGTAAATTATCGGGCAACCGCAAAGATTTCGTGATAGAAAGTGGTCGACCACATTTAATTCGGATTTCAGTGAAACATTTCTTTATATTTCTTTATTTGTACCACGGAGAAAAATAAGCTATGAGGTTAAGGAAATATTTTTTTGTTCTTGCCATCAGTCCATCGATCAGTTTAAACCATATCTTCATATCTTGAACTGAATATTTCTGAATAAGTCTTCACATATCTGTTCCACATATTCAAATCTTTACCCTTTATTCTTCTAATAGATTGTTTCGTGCACTAACAAATTTACCAATTCCACTTGTTTTAAATATGATTCACCATCTTGCCTTTTGTTTCTGTCACACTATTTTACTAACTTCTTTCCTCGTCTATCATTTCCAGAGCATGTTCATTTCTTACTTCATTTGTTCATCCTTCAATAACATCACATTACCAATGTTTCAGTCTTTATTCTTTTTTATATTCCTGAATTCAACACACATTTACACGGATTATTGTGATCCGTATTTACAGAGTTAAAATTGGTTTTCTGCGCTCTAAGTCATAGTTACATACTTATTGGCATATTGATACTCAAAAGTTTTATGTTTTTGAGAGAAGTCTCTCTTTTTTAATGGTATTCTGCTTTGAAGATAGTTATTGTTTAGGAGCATTACATTTTTAGCTTCCAAATTGACAGCATTACTATTATGGTCTTTCAAAATGCAACTAAAATTCTTTAGATCTAATACTTACCTTCTATAGTACGTGATTATTGAGATTTGTTTACTGATCTAGAACAATAGTAAAGTATCAACCTATAATTCAGAATGTGAAGTATTCTCATACGAGAATGGTAAAAGTAGGTTCCAATAAAAATCATTTTCTCTTCAGTAATTCTTGAACAGACCTAAAAATTAGTACTTGCTTCTTGAAGCATAAAACGTATAACTAGAAGATACACAATATGTATAATAAAAAATGTGTGGAAGAAACAAAATATTGTAATATAAAATAAAACTCGGAAGCTCTTTATACATTTTTTCCTTAAAAAATATTTACCTTGTAAACTGAAATTGGTTCAGTCATATAACTCTTAACACTCGACCATGTCCCAGAGTCTAATGTCAAAGTCAGAGCTTACAAAGGATTTTTTTTTGTCACATAACTAAAAGCGTTAAAAATGTTTCTTGCGTTATCAGAATTACTTCCACTGCTATGTATAGAACATTGGCTACTTATAAAAAGTGTTAAATAATTTCATAACTCTAATTCTCTTATCTTAGTCCATCAAAAAGGAAGTTAAAACAACATATTTGGTTATCAATTACAAGTTTGCACTTGCAGTTTAGAGATAACAACTGCAAAACTCATTTTAGGTGTTTGCTACACTGATTCTTATTGTAGATAATCATTCAATATATCCTTTCCGACAGATTGTTGAGTAAGCTATTCAAATGTTAGGCACTTCCAGGTGGGAAGAACAGTAAAACGGGATTTATGCGACAGTGGCAGCGTGCTTTCTATGCGTCCCTCAGTGACGACGATGCGTCACTGTGCCATTGTGAAACATGGCTAAAAGCGGTCTCATTGCTCAATAATCTCTCTTATGACGTAAGCGTTAAGTGTAAAAGTAGATGTTGACTGTGACTCTCAAATATGTCTCGTTTTATTACCAGTTAAAAGTTGTATTAATAATCTATTAGCATGTTCCAGTTTATAGAACGTCCCAAATGGTTCAGCAATCACCAGCTACATTAGCTGGATGTTTATTTAAGAAAGTTGCTACGTTACTGGCTATTGAAAACGTGTTCAGTAGAAAATTTACTGTTACAAGCTATGTGGTTTTAACAGAAACTCTCTGTTCCACAGCCGACATAGTACGGTGAAACGTTCGTACATGATGCAACTAATGTTGACACCAAAGATTTGCAGGCACTTACTACTTAGTGAGTGTTTCTGTTACTTGCTCGTTTTTCTTCTTCTCAGTCACATCTCATTAAGAGCTCAAGAGATTTCTACTTTCAATATCCGATCACAACGTGTCATAGACAAATCAGTCATTCGCATAGTCAGTATTGATATTGATGTTTTACTTTTTTTTTCATCCCTGGGCACAATATATCGAAAAATTGCTCAAGGTGAAACAAGTATGTATAAGAAAGAAACGCGTTTCATCCTTGCTTTAATCTCAGACTCCTGCGCACAAACACTAACAGACTTTATAATATTTTGGTATAAAACTTTAACCATGTATAGGGATGAGACATATGTCAAGTGGATTGGATGTATACTCCTGAGACTCCACACATAATTTTAGATTGTTACTATTTTGTTATTATTGCGGCCCTGTTGTTTTCATCTGGGTATTTAATGGGTTTATTTTTCTTATCTATCTTTATTTTAATTCTCAATATTCCTGTATGATGAAAACATTTTAAATGTTTAGCATGTGCTGTATTTCAGCATGAAAGAAGGAATAGATCAAAAGGAGATGCACAATCCGAGGGAACCACTACATTTAATGACCAATACAGACTTTAGAATCATAACAGACTGCGCCTTTTGCTTTGACTCTGTAAATACGAGTACTTATACTTTTCTGTTCTGAGGAAAGTCCGAGATTCCTATAGAAGTTATACCAGACAATTTCCTTCCGCCGTATAAGCGTGGGGATAGTAATATTTACAGGAGTGTAGTGTTTGTGAAGTTGAAGGAAGGGATGCTGGCCCATTAAGACCTGGTAGATCGAAAGACGTTAACGTTCACCAAGCTTAAAGTCTCCATCCGCCAAACGAATCACTATCAATACTTTCGTAGGACCTCACTCCATACGCGCACGGGATTTGTAACCGCTTTCTCGCAAATGCCAGGCCTGAGAGTTACCGCCCTGTACAATACCTGTCTGTTCTGTGGTCTGTTTACCAATATAACAAGGAAAATTGCCATTAAATTAGGACGCTTCTTCTGCGTTACAGAACGCATGTAAAATCCCATTTCTTCCAACTCTTCTTTTGGTGGCTTCACCCGGCCATTGGTTTTGTAGGCGCCATGTACAGACCAGCACGCGCCACACGCTAGTCCACGCCACCTCGCAGCCACCTCCCCACCACGTTGGCTAGTGTTTCAGATAACAGGGCGTTTGATAATTACTCACCGGGTGACGGATAGAGACGCACTATCCTAGCCAGCAGAGGCGGATTCCTTCCCGCGGCCCACTGTTCATAGCTAAACCGGCGCGACCGGCAAATGCACAGGTCGTGGGAAGCCACCTTAACTCGGCGGGATGAAACAATTTTAAATTGACCTTCCGAGCGATTAGAAGATTACTTGGCTATTAAAACGGAGCCAAAGAGGAAGAATATGTAGACTGTAGTGTAGAAATTGCTGAAAGTTGTTCTGTGGAGAATCCTTTCAACATCCCCATCGCAGGGGATGTCCTTGAAGGTAAGTCACAGTAAATGTGCCACAATCGACGGAAGTTCCTATCGTTGAGCGGGATGGTGCTGTTGCTGCAGTTCAACTTAAAGTTTTTAGAAACTTCCATAGATTCTTCAACGTTAATTTACGAGACTTTACTTCACGTCAGCATCTAGGTCTTTAGAAACGGGAAAGGAATAGAGGGTAAGGAACGGGTAGAAATTCGACCAAGGATTTTCGAATGAACCATCCAGGCATTCATCTGGAGTGAATTGGGAAAACCATGGAAAACCTAAATCTGGATGGTTGGACGGGTATTCGACCACGCATAATCCCGACTGCGAGGCCAAAGCCTTACTGCCCATCCACCAAGCTCGGTATTATTGTGTGTGATGGTTATGAAGTTGTCATGAATGCGATATCGTCACCTTTTGGTCACAATTACATTTCAGGCAGTTTGTGAGGTTTCTACTATCATTATTCAGATGGATAGGTTTCTTGTTCTTCGAGTGTTTCTGCGAAGAGGTAGTTCGATTAAGTTTCATCTTAAATAACTCAGTCTACTTCTTCACAATTCCCGCGGGAACTGAAGGCTCTGTATCTTTGTTGGATTTCTTCTTAGTGCTTTATGCCCCGTTTACACGGTGCTAGTTGACTGGAACGCAGCACTGGATAGTCTGCTCCCCTCGTGTGAACAGGTACAAGACAGACAGTTGATTGAGGATAGTGGACTCGGTTCACGACCAACTTTTGGCGTACGAGTTCAGCAATCAGAATGCCGACAACTAACAAGTCGCGTAAGCGGAGTGAAGGAGAGGCATTAAAATCTTTAGAACTGCATGAAAGTGAGGAAATTCCGTGGAATTTTAAGATTAAAAATTATAAGGACACGGATTTTAGAGACTCTGCTATCAAAAAATTGCTTCATAGCGATGTCATTTTTTATGTATCGGAAAAAATATTTCACAATAGCTCCTCAAATTGAGATACAGTTAGTCTTAAATGATGCAACTCTATATTTTCACTTGCAACTTTATTTTTTTTAAAAGGCGCTGAGGCATTTAAAGCATTTCTTTTTAATATCTACTCTTTTAACGTTTTTCCACGTTTTATTTTATTATTCTTCATGCCATTCAACATTATAACCAACAAATTAGCTACGATGTTAATTCCTTTCTGTAATATGGACATACTACTTTCAATAAGATCACAATGTAGGAGTAGAGAACTGTCCTCACAGTGGACAGTGCACTGTCTTCTAGTTATTACTAGCATGCTACTTCACTCTCTTTCCCCCACCACCGACGGTCCGGCCAACTGTCGTTCCAGTCAACTCACATCGTGTAAACGCGGCGTTAATTAGAAGGTTACGTTCTTATTATGAATGATCAACGAATTATCGAGGAGCAGATCACCTTAAGTGAATTGCTGCACCAAGTAAAGTGGTGTCGATGATTCTTGTGATATGATTATCACACTCATCGCTCCATGTATATTGTGTTTCGTCGTAACACAAGGCTGGACGTAGGAGTAGGGATTATGGTGTTGGAGACACCATCAATAATAATCTCCACCCATCTAACGAGGCTATTATCTCCGAGGATTGGTGAATTCGAGTCCGTAATCGATAGCTGAGTCATCTTCGAGTCAAGAAGAGGCAGGCGCTAAATCTCAAGTTGTTCCATGCGAGTCAGTACGGTGAGAGGATTCATGAAAGTGCTGTTCTTAAAAGTGTAGCAGCCGACTGGGTTTGGTAGACCGGTTGCCTCTCCCCCAGGCCCTCAAGATATAAAAAACCTTGATTTCTTTCGGGGATGGGCAGTTGAATGTGTTGTGCATGAAACACATGTCCATTCTGAAATCCATCTGGTTCAGAGAATTATCTGGACTGTTGCTGATATGCAAGAAAATTCAAGTATTTTCCAACGCGTCCATCAATTTGTGGTCCGACAGTGTAATGGATGCATCTAATGTAATGGTGGAAATTTGGAACATCTCATTTAACATCATGAAATAGAACAAATATTTTCCTAAAATATCTGCATTATGTACATCTACATATATACTCTGCAATTCACAAAATTGTGGGTGGCAGAGGGTGCTCAGCACCAAAGCTAATCTCTTTGCTGTGCATTCCAATCCCTAATGGTACGAGCGAAAAAAGAATTCATATAAAAATCAGTCCGGCACCTTATTTCCTGTCCTTCCGACTCAAATAGGTTGCTGGAAGAAGTACTGTATTTCACTACACTCAAAAGTGAAAGTGGGAGTACGCATGTTTTCCAATAAGTTTAAACGAAACGTGTGTCGTCTATCTACCAGAGACTCCCAACCTAATCTACTAATCAGTTCTGTGACGCTTTCTGGACTGTAGCAAGCGGTCACGAATCGAGCGGCTCTTCTCTGTACTTTCTCTATACTTTCGATCAATCCCTTACGAAACGGGTCCCAAATGGCACAACAATAATCCAAATGTGGACGCACAAGAGATTTGTACGCTATCTCCTTTGTTTGTTCATTACAATTTTTCAAGATTCGACCTATGAATCGAAGCCTAGAATTTGCTCTACCTACTAACGAATTAATGTGTATGTCCCATTTCATGTTCCTTTGTACTGTTACTCCCAAATATTTCATAGAATCGACCATATCAATAACTGAACTGTTTACCTCGTATTTCTGAACAATCGGATTCTTTTTGTTAGTTATGCTCATTGTCTTGCACTTTTTACAATTTAGAGTAAGTTGCCACTCAGCGCACCAAGCCAAAATAACATCCAGATCGCGCTGAATTTCTAAGCAATCGGCCAAATTTCTTACTTCCCTATAAATAACCGCATCATCAGCAAACAATCTAAAAAGGCTTTTATGTTCTTAAATTTCACGTAACTCTGCTACCACTTTACCATGTTTCCAGACCTGTTTTCCTATGTATTTCTGAATCCTTTTGATGTTCTCAACAGTGTGGAAACAGCTTACAACAATCGAAAAATCATTGAAGTAGTTGCTGAATGTTTTTCAGTGGCCAGTAGGTTATCCCAGGTAAGTATAATCTAGAGTGCATTCCACCATTATGTACCTATAATAAACTTTGCTAGGATAGAGCCGTGGGTTGGAGTGCACTATCTAATATGCAAGTAAGTCAGGCATTGATTTGCGTACCAACCTCTAAAGAGTTAAGTACGGAACCCTAATTGCGCGTCTCGCACTTGCCCCCGTTTTTTTCTTAATCTATTTCAAAGTAGTTCCATTGTTTCACTGAAGAGAGGTGACATGATTTAAGTCCATCGTATTTCCCGTGAGGCAGGCGCCACGAAACTCTGCCCCAGAAATCCCTCCGAGCTGTTCAGGAAGTTTTTATGTATTCACAAGAGGCGGGCGTCGCCAGAAACTCACAGCATCACGTCTTCATTTCTAAACTTACTCCTCTGAATAGTTGCTTATTTATACATGCGTTAGACATTCGTGAAAGTTATTACGCGGTGAAAATGCGAGGCGAGATGTGAAATACTAAACACAATGCTCCGGAATACCAGTTCAGCTGTTTATTTTGTCTGGTACAACTTCTACTAGCAGCCAAAAGCATTTACCGCGGAGTAAAAGCGTTCAGCAGGAAACAGTTAGCACTAGAGTACACCAACTTTCGATGGCAACCCTGAAGCAAACGCTTTTATTTTTACTCTACACGCAGGGAAACTATTAACAGAATTTCTTCTGAGCTTCAATTCAGAGCAAAGTATATTATTTCTAAACGGTGTTTTTTTGGCCACAAGCCATTATCTTCATTCATACCTAACCGAAATCGATTAATAAGGTATCATTTTAAAGGCTAAGGTCTTCACTTTCGTCAAGAAATGAATTTTTCGGAATTCAACCTTAAAGGGCAAAAGTGTAAATATTTCTAGAACGTCTTTTTTTTGTCACAAGCCATTATCTCCCATGACGCCTAATGAGGTATCGTTTTAAGGATTAAGATCTCTGTTAATCAACTGAGAATCTGTACTATAATTTCGTACTTTCACTACGCACTCACCTCGATAGCTATTGGATGGAAGTTAGAAGCTGTAACAGAATGACCAAATATGGGTCATTCCGTACATTTTTAGATATAATATTTTGTACATTTTTATATATAAATAGAATGAGAAAGGAATTATCGCAGAGGATTTTCAGTGTTTTTGGGGCCAACTAGACGCGCCAGATTGTCGCGACAGGCCGGCGGCTGCCAGGGACAATGGACACCAGCAACCCTTTCTCACGCATTTCTTCAAGCGTATAATCCCTTGGCTCCGGGGAAACTGTACACTGGGGTGAATGATCGTATCCAAACACCAGGTCTCGGGACGGGCAGTTTGGAGGTCACAGGTGACGAATAAGTCCGAGGCTATGCCGAGTTCGCACGAATCGAGAAAGACAATTTTCGCCTATTGTCACAGCCGGTAGGAGGAGCTTGAAAACTAGAGAGCCAATCGAGAGAGACTATTCTTTGCATTTTGTAATGCTGGTGTATTTTTGCTCTATGTAAACCACGAGCGACGGGAGGAGGCTTTTTCCGGCGGACGCTGGAGAGGACTTGGCTCCGAGCCTTCAGACTGGAAGGAGCGGATCTTCCGAAGCTGGAGATCGCTCCGTATTGGCATCGAACCTGAGGGTCAATAAGCGTGTCTTGTACAGTGAGGTTGCTGTGCACGCATCCAGTACGCTTGCTGACGGACTTGGTGCATTGTCCGCTATAGCCAAGGGGCTATAGTAATTCCGCCGTCGCGGGAAATACATCGCCGTCATGGTAATAATTCTACAGTGCAGTGTGGTACTTTTATTCGGTCATTGAGTACAGCCCTGTAACGACCACTGAATGATTAGGAGTTCTCGCACCCCCAAATATTGAGCTAGCTGGGGCAGACTTTCTTAAAGCCACACTTGGTGGATAATTTAAATTATCCTGGCGCCCGGCATTTGAGATCGGATACAGTTAATGTCAATACTGTATTTGATTTATGGTTCCCGATCATTGTGAAGGGAACTTTCATTTAAAAAAATCAAGTGTGAAGCTTTCTTGCTTGCCAATTAATATTGGGAGTTTGCTTCAAGATCAATTTTAAATGTGGCGGTGTTTTAATGCTTTATTTGTTTATTAATATGTTGGCAATTGTAAGAAGAGGCTTTGCTTAGTTCCCTTTATTAATATGTCAATGTGTTAATGTTAAAGATAAATAAGCCTCGCCTGTACGCCATTATGAGTACCCAATAAATTAGAAGCCTAGGGTTTCTTTTAATTATAAACAGAAGTAAAAGGTTTTCACCCTTACCTCCCTCCGGCACATACCGCTACAAAGCGCAATTTAAGAGTTAAACTACTGCGAAGAAATATTGCCAGAATACTTTCATTAAGTTTGCTTTTATACAATTTAACATTAATTTAAAATTGTCAATTTAGACAAAAAAAAGTGGTACAACATTATAGCTGAAAAAACGTGGAATAAAATTAAACTTTACTATTGAGTGAAGTCATTCCCGTCGTTGCCACTTTTCAATAGCTAATGTCACGTTGCTGGATTAGAAAGGGAAGCAAAGAGCTTTACTTACTTACCATTGCCTTGCAAGTCGGAAAAAACTAACTTACATTTCAGAACTTGCATTTTTGCTGGCATTGTTAGTGATGGTACCGGACTTGCTGTTACACTAGCGTTTCTAAAAGTCATAGCGTACATAGTTTCAATAGTGCATTGAAAAGTATTGTCTTCGTATAAGTGATAAGAGCCTACCTGAGTGTTTGTGGCTACAGTAATGAGGCAAGATAAGTACGTGCTGTCGTCACATTGCAGTTTCGTAACATTACTGTAAGGTGATATACCAGTGACTGACATGGTGCTGGCAACATAGACTTCAAGTTGCCTACTCAATACTCCGTTATGGTAAAACCTACGATTTAACCATCTGCCCACCGCAATTCAAAATCTGAACATTAAAACCCGAGAACGCCTTGTCGATACGACTCACATGATAGAACCTTTAATTTCCTGCCTATTGTTTAACAGAGTTAGAACCATCCTTTTATACAATGATCTGCAAGTTATTGTTATTAAATGTCGTTGAAATGTATATCAACAGTCTGTTAATGTTTTAAGTACGATACGCGTAATGAAGGGAGCTGAACCGAGAATGGTGGTGTAACGGATAGCGTTCTGGCCTCGCATTCGGTAAGACAGCGGTTCGAATCCCCGTCCGGGCATCCAGATTTGGGTTTTCCATGGTTTTCCAAATCACTCCAGGCAAATGCCGGGATGCTTCTTTCAAAAGGCCATGGCCAAATTCCTTCCCATTCCTTGCCCCCATCCTTTCCCGTCTCTAAAGACCTCGCTGTTGAGAGACGTAAAGCAGTTAAAAAAAAAAGAAGGGAGCTGAGAAATCTTGAAAGTATCTGTTATTCAACGCGGTGTAAAGTGGTATGACTCTGGATGGAAGCGAAAATTTTGGTTTTTTAGAACTTGGCCAGAGGTGTACGAGAGATAGTGCTGTATAATTCCTTATCATCAGACAGTGCCAAAGGCATGTGTTGAATTCCGAAACTTCCCCGCAATACGTATGAAGTGATGAGTGATGTAATATGGCGCTGTTGATGGTGATATATTAATAGTATGCCGAGTTAATAACAAATTAGGGTGCTCGGCAGTGCACCCGCCCATTCGAGTCAACTACGGCAATTTCTGTACTTCAATTTCTTAGATCATATTGAAGTTACCTGTCTCAAATTTCTGTTATGTATAGATATCAGCAATTTCAGCAAACATTTTAACTTTTATTTCCTTACTGTTTTTAGTTCGGATGTTATTAATATGCAAATTTCAGCGATTTTGTCACTCACTCACTGACTGATGATCACCAAAATTCTAAGGCACTTCCCGTAGCCGTAGAAAGCTGAAATTTGGCACACAGATAACATTTCACCCACATATTACAAGAAAAGTCTGAAACTTGTAAATTTCCAAATATTTACACCTTGCCTACCCCTAACGTGAAATCGCTTTCTACCCTAATAACATTTTATACTTCAGGATTTCGTTGTAGTGTGAGCTTGCTGAGTTTAACTAATGTGTTAAATTTTAATTCTTTCCTTTCTTTACTTTGGAAGTTAGTGCAATTAAAAATTTTATTTCGATCACGACAGCCCGACATAAAAATACCACTTTACTTCTAGTAATCCTATGAATGTCATAATTTTTACTGAAATGGAAGGCATAATGTATACTTGTCAAATTCGAAAAAGTACATGGGAAATTTTGGCATTTAGATATTTATAAGTTTGATAAAGCAATGCATTTAAAGCATTTATATAGATTTATTTAACATGTCATGCACAATGGCCAAGTCACTATTTTTTTTTTAATTCTAAATCTAATCTATAACACTGGGAGAAATTATTCTGTTTCACTAAGTTAAGTTGATACACACAGTAAATCGTAGACTTGGCTCAGAAGAAGATCTCATAACTTTGTGTCACTACACGTGCTCAAGACTTGGCCTATTTTTCTGGGATTGTAGTTTTTCTGAAGAAATGGCGTTATTATTGCTTCAAATATTCTCATGTGAATAATAGACTTCATGTTAAACACCTTATTATAAGTTCTATTTATGTTACAAATTCCCTCAAACTAAATTTGTAATTCACAAATCAATGTTTATTACTTTGTATTTTTCAGATTTAAAATATCGTTATTTGATATAAAAATTAGTTACTTTGTCAAACAATTCCAATAACGTATCTGAGCATATGTGTTAGGTACATCGGAATGTGATTATCGAATCCAATGGAGTTTATAAATTTTATCTCATAACGTAATTCACGGACATTCATATTTCAGCTACAAGCGAGTGCTGCACGAGATGTACGCTGCGTCTATTATGCTCTCAATTTTTTCAGGAGTTTCAATCACTGTCTAGGGAGTTTACCACATTCATAGCCTCTACGAGGTAATACCACTGAAGAAGACCCGAGACAGTGGTCGAAACGCCAGAAGAAACTGGAACATAACAAGCAATCTTTAATAACATTTAAGATACATGATAACAAAAATTAAAGATGTATTATTAATGCCGACTTTTGAAAATGAGTTTTAAAAGAAGTTTTAAGGAACCGCATTTCATTATGTTCGCACTTTTGCTGATTTTTGTTTAATGATAACACAAAAAGAGAAGAGTAGAAAATTAAATTAAAATTGCGGTGTAAAATATGCAAGGAGGATTCAGTCTAACAGATTTTTTCTTCTCCTTTAAAGCCGGTGAGACTCTTCAACTAAAAGGACTCATTTTTTTTACACTTATTAGTAAATTGTTTATTTTTTTTTCATTCGAGCTCTATGAAATGAGGAATATTTTCTGAAAAGAAAATTTCATCAATGAAAGAAAGGGCGTGCCCTCTTAAGCATTTCAAATCTGTGCGTCGGGGAAAGAGAAGCCCAATAATCAAATACGCCGATAGCGAAGACGTATAAAGTGCTGAGCCTTTGATGGGTACAACGCCTTTTCCGCTTCGTTGCGCATCGTTCTTCGTCCTGCATAGCGAAGCGTCTTCATATTTTCTCCTTTGTCTTGCGCGGACGAAGCAGCATTCTTCAGAAAAAGTGCAAAATACTTGGCGCGTCTACAAGGCAGTAACTGGCATTCGGCGTTTGTTGGGCGAGGGAGTCCTTACATCGTGCTGACCTGGCAGCTATAAACAGATTGCTGGCTTCCTGCCACTAAGTATCACACTCTGACATGCAGAGCAAACATTAAGTTAGAATTAATGTCAAAATTATTAGAATTATTCATGTAAGGTCGTCTAATTTATTATTTTTAGGCCTGGAACTGATACGCAAAAGTCCTCTGCGAGCTCCAATGATTTTTTGCCACATACATAATTTTTTTTTTTTTCTCCAGGCGTTTTAAAAATGAGAAGACAGGTTTAGAAATAAGTGGAAGCTATGGGGGTGGGGGGGGGGGTGCAGATCTGGTGAGTATGGATGTCGTGATTCTAAATTAAACCTATAATCATGAGAAACTTTTCACTGAGTGTATAGTCTTGTGGCAACAGTACCATTTTCGACAACTGTTCTCTTTTCCTTCATACGCGCTAGCAGTTGCTTCACGAGGCCCTCATAATAATTTTACCCTTTTTTCAGGAAATATGAAAACAGTGTCACTCAGAATCCGAAAACAGACATCATCACTTTTCCAGCACCAAAAGCCTTCTTTGGGAAAAAAGAGGGGGGGGAGGGTTACACTGGATTAGGATTGCTTTGATTCTGGGGTGAAATGATAGGCCCAAGTTTCATACATCAACAGAATTGGCTTTAAAGAAGGCTAGATATTGTGCAGGAATCTGTCTCTTGGCATCATTTTGGTTTGTTGTTGATAGTTGCGACACAAAATTGGTGAAAACCTATATCACGTATAAGCACCCTATCAAATTTCGATCTACTGACACTCTCTGAATGGCAAATATTCATATAAGTTACTACTTTTAACTGTGCTATCAGTTATCTTTTGGTGTCATGACTTTCTTACACCAATAATTTATCATAGCACAAATTCATTTTTCTCCATTTCATATCAAACTTATACCACACTCGATTTCAGCGCATGCACAAATTAAGGTTATGTTTTTCAGCAATTGTCAGCAGCTTTCAGCAAGGAATGAAATTTATGGCTTGATAGAAAAAGAAATAAGCTTTCAAATAAAAAAATAAAAATAAGATATTAGGATGAATCATATAAGTAATGAATTTGTTAGTTTAGAAATAAAAGAAAAAGATATAAAATACACTGAGATCTATAATGACGTATGGAATCGCTTGGCATTGCTGCTTGCAGGGGCGGATCCAGGATTTTGGTTTGGGAGGGGCTTGAGCAGACTTTGCTTTTGGGGCTGGGGCGGTCTTGGCTTGAGTGGATTATGGTTGGGGGAGCTTGGCTTGAGTGGATTTTGGTTGGGGGGGGGGGTTTGCCATTAGTGGATTTTGGCTTTGGGGGGCGCTTGAGTCTGGCAAAAATTAGTATTTATAGTCTCCTCTGGCCTCAAATCCATAGAGCTAAAAACAAAAAGGTCTCCAAAATTACAATGTCGGAGATGGACCTAGATACTTTCGAAGGGGAGGCTTGAGCCTCTAGCCCCCCCCCCCCCTGGATCCGCCCCTGGCTGCTTGTGCTGCTAGTGCAATCATCAATAACAATCAGATTTATTGTTTGTGGTATTTTGCCAACTCTTAAAATGCTTTAGAATTATGAACCCTTTAAAAAAAAATAGTATTAAGTTATCGCAAAGTAACTGCATTATATAAAGTTTCCCTGACTTTTCTCGCAACCGTCAAACCGTATGAAGGCTAATATTTTTAGGATTTGTTATTTAAATACAGGCTATGGTCGATATTGGGAAAAAATAATTTTCTTTGTAACGTGGACTTCGTAACAAAAAATGGCCAAAACTATTGCTTTTAATAGCGTTCTTGGCCATGGTTTCTAAATGCTTTTAACTGGATGTTTACCTCTAGTAAGACTTCCTTTCTGCATGTAAAAATGTAAGTATCCACTTTACCCAGTAGGATTACCGGGTATAGTTTGATGTTGACGACAGGGATGGGTTTGTACGGACAATTCAAACCTTTTAATAAGATGGATGAACAGCAGTTAGTATTCCATTGACCCAAAATGTCATACCCGTATGAAATAATGAAAAAGGGAGTAAACTCGTGACAGCCGGAAGTAACTTCGCTTCGAAATGTACGTCCGAGTAGGTTTTCACAATATACTTACCACACTTAATTCTTGTTACGACAATCTAAACTGGACGATCAATCAGAGATTTTTTCCTGCTAGTGAAAAGAAAGTATACTTTATCTGTTAAACCATATTTATATTATATCTCCCTGACGGCAGAAGTCGTATATCGAGATACTAAAATGAGGTCATGGAACCTTACTGCCATGAAACGATATTTCAGGGTGTTTAGGTGCTTGTAGATGTATACGTTTCGTTCAACCATCGTAGATTTGTCACCTTACTAGTGAAAACGATTACAGAAAGACTATCTACACTTAAAATTTTAATTGACCGCACACAGTGCTTCGTGAAATAGGTGTTACAGGGGGCGGGGGATCCCTCTTTATCCATCTGTCCGAAACTGGTATTAACGTTTTGAAATTTGGCTTAATTGATTCTTTATAATGTCCTCTCCACGTTTTGGGGTCTTCTTTTTCGGAAAATTCGCCTCAAATTAAATTAAAAATGTCGAAATATGTAAGTGACGCTCAGCTATTATATACCACTGGCAACAAAATCAATAACAATCTCTTGAAATGTTGGTTAATTTCTTTTGCCGTTTCAGCTTCCATCTGTTGTATAACGTCGCACGAAATCAACAAATAGAAATTTTTTATCCGAGGTGTAGCACAAAAACGCTCGCCATCTTAGAATCGATACAAGCGATCGGAGACAATCGATTGGTTCCTTTGTAAACAAATACTCTATTTCCCACATGGATACCGCAGAACGAATTTTCCGTAAATTTTTTGTCTTGGTCTAGGCAGAATTTCAACCGAACCACGACCACTATGAAAAAATGAAACTGTTTAGGTTGATATCATCTCCGTACTGATAATTTTTGTGTCATTTCTGCAGTGCTGGCAATATTTCGCGGTTGCGCGGCGTCTCATATTTCGGCATTTTTAATTTAATTTGTGGCGAATTTTCCGAAAAAGAATAGCGCAAATCGTGAAGAGGACATCGTGTGAAAGCCGTTGAAACAAATTTTAATAGGTCAGCGCCAGTTTCGGACCGGTGGAAAAAGAGACACTCCCACCGGTGTTTCCGTTGGACAGCACTCATTTCCACCACTGGTCACCCCAGTGTTTGAGCAACCAGAGCGGTTCCCGGAGCTGACATTGCTCCAAACCGCAACGCCACTAAGCGCTGATGGGATGTGGTTGAACCACCATCTACAGTCTAAAGCTTCGTCTTGAGTGTATAAACCCCAACATACTGGGAAAGCACAGCGGACCCGATTCAAATCTAGGTCTCTCGTACAGGCTATGCTGATTGCGGGTTTTAGATGGTTTTCATCACTCACTCAGGAAGATTTTAAAATGATAACTGCTATCAACCTCAGAGAATACATACGATACATAAACTCATTAACACGAAATACATTTGACCAAATCTTTAGCGATAGATGGAAACAGTCGATATCCAGATTTCTTTGATTCTTTATAATTTATTGTTGAGAAATATTATTAAACATGGGGTTTAATTTAAATTAATTCAAAATATTATTATTATTATGACGAATATATTATTACGAAATTACTAAACAAGAATTTTTAATACGCATATCTCTTGTAACGAACGCAAAAAACCCTCTCTTGTGCTCAAGATGGTCATGCAAATTAATATTTTCATGACTGTGCTAGTTAAATCCTTGTGCAAAAACGAATACTTTGCATGGTTTAGATCTTGAAATAGCTCCTATGTTAACATGGTGCTCACCGATAACACCTCGTATGATTGGAATCGCATGATTTTCGTCAATTTTCTGCTTGTTCTTCTCGGTTTGTTTACAGGCATGCCCGCCACCTCTGCAATTTTCTTTCTGAATACTTACTTGTATGAATTATCTTGTTCCATAATGCTACCTTTCTTTAGATTTCGATGGACTTCTTCCAGCCAGGGGATTAATGTCTTTCTCTTTTCCTGGAAGGTGAGTATCTTATTTCCTATCAATTCTGGCTCCATTCTTCTTCTGTGTCCATAAAAGGCCAGTCACCTGTTCTTCATTGTAGCTGTGATGTTCTCATACCTTTATTATTATTATTAATTAATTGCAATGGAGCACAGGCACCGGTGGCAATTTCCCTACACACCCATCTTCCCCCTATCCTGCCCTCTACAAATTTTATCTTTAAATTCTTTCAAAGTTTTCGGTAAATTATTCATCATTTCTCTTGGTAACTCATTCCAATCCCTGACACTCTTACCTAAAAAAGAGAATCTTCCCACACCCTTGTGCCTGAAATCGAGTGCCAGCTTGTGGTCATGGTCAATCTTTTCCCTTCCATGCACTACTTTTCATACCTATTGCAATATCTTTCCATGCTTCATCGCCAGTATATGCCCTGTACACTCCCATGACCCTCCTCATCCTCCTCCTGTCTTGCAATGAATCCCATTCCAGCTCCTTTATCATATCCGTCACTGATTGCATTCTGCGATAATTTCCAGAAACAAATCTAGCAGCCCTTCTTTGCACCCTCTCCAACTCCTGTATTTGATACGTAAAATGAGGGTCACATACTACACTACCATATTTGAGCAATGGTCTTACCAAAGTTTTGTAACCCAATTCCTTGACTTCTCTCGTACATCCCCTCATCACTCTCTCCAACAAGTGCAGAGCTTTGAAACATTTTCCTACCACCTGTCCAATGTGTCCTGCCCAGTTAAGCTTGTTATCAAAAGTAATGCCAAGATATTTACATTTCAATTTCCCCACCTTATATTCATAATTAACCTTTTGTTTTTTATTTGTGTATCTAATAAGCTGACTCTTCTTTGCATTTATCTTCATTCCATGTTTACCAACCCAACTAGATATCCTGTCCAGATCACCCTGCAACTGTTTACAATCCTCTATCGTTTTGATTATTTTATATAGCATCATGTCATCTGCAAACAATCTAATTTCAGATAGTAAACAATCAACACAATTATTCATTAGAATAATGAATAGCAATGGTCCCAATACGCTACCCTGTGGCACACCCATTTTTACTTCCACTTATTTTGATACTATATTTCCTACCCTAACTTTCTGTTTTCTACATTTTAAAAATTCTTCTACGCAGCAAATCACTTTCTCATCCACTCCAATGGTTTTTACCTTATTTACTACCATTTTATGGCTTACTCTGTCAAACGCCTTTGACAGATCAAATGCTACAGTATCAATTTGGAGTCCCTTGTCTATTTCATCTGAAATATCTTTCATATATCCCACCAACTGAGATTCACATGAATATCCTTGCCTGAACCCATGTTGTCTGCTTGAAAACCACTTACGTTCCTCACATACATTTCTGATGTGGTTGCATATCAATCTTTCCATTAATTTACCTACCACTGATGTTAAACTGATTGGCCTGTAATTCTCAACTCTATTTCTCACCCCTCCTTTATGTACCGGTACTACTATTGCACTTTTCCAGTCCTGTGGTAAGCAGCAAGTATCCAGACTAAATTTAAATAATATTTCAAGATAAGGTACAATGGTCACATCCGGCTATCTTTAAGATATCTGTAGTAATATTATCTTCACCAGCCCCTTTATGTTTTTTCAACTTTCTTATTTCCTTCATGATTTCCTCAGGTTGAATATCAAAATTTTTATTATCATCATTTCTAATTGTGTTGTTAAGCTCGTTCTCCGAATCAGACCCTCCTGTTTCTGATTCATTGTCCCTGTGCCTTTTTATAATTGTACCTATTTCCCCCTTCAATTTTGGCTGCTGGTTTACTGAATCCTCTAATATCCATCAGAATTGCTTCATGATCACTTATTCCTTCAGTTACTTGATACCGCAAAAGGTTTTCATCGGGCTTAATTAGAAATATATCCAAAATATTTTGTCCCCTAGTGTTTTGCTCAACCACTTGTGTAGGTCCTACTTCCCTTATTAAGATTTTTGCAAATCTTTGTTCCCTTGTGTTATTTATCTTATTTCCTTCCCAGTTTACACCTGGTAAATTTAAATCCCCACCGATGATGATCATTCTATTCTCACCTCCGAAATCTGAGTATGAATTTAATTTCTCCCCAAGAGCCTCATCCTTTTCTGTCATTCTTCCACTGCGGTAAACAGCCAACACTCTGATTTTTTCTTTTTTATTACCACAGAAATCTACCCCCAAGTAACTCATGGTCTTGATCTATGAACGCCAGTGAACTGTGGTAGTTTTTGTTTACTAGTATGAAAACTCCTCCACCAATTGCTCCTCTATCTATGCGGTACACTCTGTAACCATCAGGAAAAACCTCACTGCCTAGTACTTCTTCTTTTAACCAACTCTCTACCCCAATTATTACTTGTGGTTCGTGTATCTCTATTAAGTTTGCAAATTCGATTATTTTGTTCATTATACTTCTACAGTTTACCATTAACACCCTTACTACTGGCTTTACATTTTCAGAATTTATCTCCTCTTTCCCACTTTTACCGCAGTCAGTTATTGTTTCAGCCACTTCATCTATTTCTTTAACATCTGTGACCTTCCCCATCATGCAATCAGTATCACTTTGATAATCTACTTTTGTCCCTTCACTAGCAGCCCCTAACCTAAGAAAGGCACAGTCCCTACCCCATCATCACTGGAAATGGGCTCGTGATATGATCTCAAGCGGAAGATGCATTAACTTGTTGTTACTTTCTTGGGTGTAATATAACCCTTAGGAATTAACGTTCCTTTCTTTATATTTCTGCAATTTCTTTTCTGACTATTGTCTCAGCCGCGTAGAGCCATTCAGATTTGAATACCATAGTGTATAATTTTGGCTTGATAGGATAAGGATTCGGACTTGCAATTTTTCTGGCATATTCAAAACTCAATATCCATCTTCCTCGCTCTTTCCTCAATTGTTGGCTTTTCTTTGTTCGGAGTCAGAATCTTACAGGTACTTGAATTTGTGAGCTTTTAATGTCTCCATAATTGTCATTCGGGTTGTATGTTTGAGATCTATGTTCATGTACTCTGTTTTAAACACTGGCGGAAATTAAAAGTATAACACCTGGTGTTGTGATAAATTAATGAAATTTGGCAAAAACTATCCCCATATGAAGAGTGATAAATGATTAAAAATTGAAAGTTTTGTATGTAATAGTATGAGAATTACTGGACTAATTATTATGCAAAATTGCCGTATTTTTTAGTGTACAAGTCGAAAACAGTGTCGTGTAACATGACACTTTTTTTCTCCACAAGTTCTTGTTGATAAAGTATGCCAAAGCGAGGAGTGACGACACTAAAACAAAATGTCTAACTGTGTGAGAGTGAAATGGGTGTATCAATTCATGAAATCTCCCGCAGGATTGGCCGTAGCTTAATGTCAGTATACAAACTTGTTACACAGTGGATGAAAGAAGGCTCTTGTACTCATAGAGGAGATACAGGACCGTACAGAAGGACAACAGCACGCAAAGACGGCCAAATTGTATGCGTGGCTGTTGCTGGCAGACGGGTTGACTGCAGGCCAGAGCCAAGTAGCTGTTACAGAGAGGATCACCTCCCGGACGATTGTAAATCAATTGCTTGAAGCTGGGTTACACTCTCTTACTCCTATGAAATGTGTTCCATTAACATGATTTCCTTGCCAGCATCGTCTAAGCTGGTGTACTGCAAATGGACACGTGAAAGGCGTTCATTAGTGTACAAAGGCGAGTCGCGATTCTATCTATGTCAAAGTGATAATAGGCAACATGTACGCAGGCGTAGTGTCATGGTTTTGGGGCAATCAGTTTTGGCAGCAGGACTGAGTTGCTTGTTGTTGAAGGCACAATGACAGCCCACCCCAATGTGGACTGGATGATGCACCCTACTATGATACCCTTCCTGTCCACCATCCAAATCGAATCTTCCGACAGGATAATGTATGTCTTCATACTGTGGTCAATACAACTCAAGACTTGCAGGGTGTTACGATCATAATTTGAACCGCACGGTTCCTACATTTGTTCCCAATAGAGCTTGTCTGAGATGCCAGGAGTAGAAAATTAGATAACATGGTCACCCAGCACAAACCGTGCAACAACTGATTCCAAAAGTCATGCAGGCGTAGAAAGTTATATCCCAAGAAGATATCAGAACACTTATTGATTCAATACCAGCCGGCAAGGATCCACGAATGCATAGGTGCTCAAGGTGGGCGCACTTCTTACAGACTATTGTATCTAATGGTAATAAACTTAGACTGATCCATTTCAATTTTTATCATTTCTTCTGGATATGACCCAGGATAAATTTGCAAAGTTTTTTTTAAAATTCCGCCATTCCTGTCTGGGCGCTGCACTTTTAATTTCCGTCAGTGTAGAAAGATATTTGTAGTCCTGCTTTATCTGCCTTTTCTCTGTCTGCTCGGTGGGAATCTCCAGAAATTTAGCGAAGAACACTAAGTCGTTTGCGAAACCAAGATATTCGAACTTGAGCCCAGTCTTTTGGTAACCTATTTTGATACCATTCGGAATGTTGTGCTGATCCATTTCTCTTCTAAATCCAGGATCACCTTCTCCAAGATGCAATGGAAGAGGATTGGGTAAAGGCCATATCTCTGCCTCAAATCTGTCTCGATTTCAAACGCTTCCTACAGCTCCTCCAAACATTTTATTTGAGATCGGGTGTTTCTTAACGCCTGTTGTATTAATATAGTTGTTTTTCCATCGATTAGAAATTTTGTCAGCACTTTTAGTGTCGAGGGAATTATATAATTTTTAAAGTCCACGAAGAATATGACGACATTCTTATCTGCTGCTAATGTCTTGGTTTTGATTAAATTTTTGATGGTAAAAGCCTGCTCTGTACATGAGCGTCCTTTTTAAAATCCTGCTTGGTATTCTCTGTGATCTGCTTGATTGCATAGTCCAGTAATCTCAACCTTTTCCAACAGGAAGACCAGCAAAATGTCAAAAACTATTCTACTGACGACTAGCTTATGCGGGCCTAATTTTTAACTACGAGTATTTGAAAAATCAGTAATCAACCGTACCCATCGTTATCGGCATGTACCGCTGTCCTATGAAACCTACACATACAATAAGGCCCCCTCATAAAGTTGTCATTAACTTAATCTTCAAAGAAACATCGGTCCCTCTGATAACGACAGGAAAAGTATTTGGGAAATAAAACTATTGTAGCAGCAATGCAGCCATATCCTCATATACCAGATTTTTGCTGTTCATTGAAATATTCATGGCTTTCAGAAAATTTGGCTTATAACTTATACTCTCTTATAGCTTTACACGTTACGAGCACTGAATTCATTTTATGTGATTTTTTTTGTTTTTTATTTTTTAATTTTTTGCCTGCGCATCAGCTGTTCTATCTTCGCTGACCACTTGTGGCCCGAGTCACAACTTGAGAGTCACAGCTCTGTTTTATTCTGGAGCGCCTAAGAGACTATCCTGTATGCGACTGGTAGAGGCAATATGCTTTTTTAGTAATTATCGTTTTTTTGTCTCCTTTCTTTTATTATAAAGTGGATAAATGACATAATTCCTCAATTTGTCTGGGATTTCTTCTCTTTGGTTGATACATTAAAGGAGTTTTATTTTATTTATCTTTCAAAAATTATTTTCGAGTATACCTTTATTCGTGTCAGTCTGGCTTAGTTGGTGATCAGTTGAGCAATGAGGAATATTATGCTCTTCGTTAACCATTCAAAACAATTTGTATTTGGTAGATACTACTCAAAATTGTCAAATTTGAAACATATGAGAATTTTTTTTGCAGCATGTTGGGATATATTAAAATTCTTTTGCATCATATTTTGAGATTTTTATCTTCATAGTTTTCAAACTATTTCCCTACAAACCGATTCAAAATTATCAGATTTTGCCCATCTGCACTTATCTTCTGCATCATTGAGGATCAAAATAGGATATACAAAAGTTGAGGAATAACATGCTTCATTGCTGCGTAAAATTTTAACCGAACCTATGTGAATCGGTTTTGTGCTTTTGAACTTTTCCAGCTCCCTCCAATAATTTTTTAGCTTCTCCGATAATTTGAGGTCAAACTTTCATTTTTCACTGCATACCCGATCTACGTGCAAAATGTTAAAGGAAAGGAACGTTTTGTTTAATATCTCTTACAAGAAAAAAACTTTGTAAATTTTTGTACTTCCTCCAATTTTGTTTTTTTGCAGATATAAATAAAAAAGTATTTCCTTTCGGTTCTTCTAAAAATACGAATTGAAATTTGTTGACAATGCTTCGGTTCAAGCATCGACTATTCGTTGCTCACTTTACAACAGTCAACAGTGGATTCAAAGCAACCGAGAATGTTTCTCTGTCAATGTTCGTAGAAATATTTATAACACTATAACTGCCAGTTTCGTAGAGCTAGATACAGGGTGTTTCAAAAATGATCGGTATATTTGAAAAATTAATAAAAACTAAACGGGCAGTGATAGAAATACACAATTTGTTGCAATATGCTTGGTGAAACAGTAAATTTGCAGGCAGACAAACTTTTGAAATTAGTTAAAATTTTCAACAACAGATGGCGCTGCAGTAAAGTACGATTATTCTAAGGAATAAACCATTTTTTCACAGCAAACTTGCAATCTGTGAACAGCACACGCTTACAGCAGAAATAATGGCGAACTCACAGACTGCGTTTATTTCAATATATTTCAAATCTCCTGCAGCGCAATCTGTTGTTGAAAATTGTAACTAATTTCGAAAGTTTGTATGCCTGAAAATTTACTGTTGTCCCAAGCATATTACAAGCAACGGTGTATTTCTATCGCTACCCGTTTAGTTTTTATTGATTTTTCAAATATACCGGTCATTTTTGAAACACCCGGTATCTATTCTGCCACCACAAAGGTTTCTAATCCATCACGTAGATATGGTGGACCTGAAAGCAACAGAATAATTGCTTCTTCTGTTATGAATATTGGTAGCCGTGTTTTCGTGTAATCTTGACTGGGTGTCTACTGGAAATCTAAGCTGAATGTCAGAATGAAATATTTTCCCCTAAGTAAGTTACGTGACAAGGAAGCTGGCCTTGTTTTCTCGTGCAGATCTGTCCGCCGCACAGCTCAGGGTCGTAAATGCCACTCAGGCGTCCGTTCATAAAGCCCTGCCTAGCATTCCCAGCTAGAAAACACTGCAAGCGTGCACAAAGACGCCGTAGGGGAAACTCAGATAGCTAGCTTGTCCGTGGTTTAAACTTTAGTATTTCTTTAGAGACTTATCATACGAAGCAATTTAATCAGTAATTTCTTAAATGATTTGACCTCTGGAATTTGCCTGCTGTGGACGTGTTTTGGGTGTTTACAAGGAATTCTGGAAGGTGAAAGATTTATACTCCCTTGTGATACCATGCGAAGAAAGAAATATTTCAGTAATTTTACCTGTAATAAATGAGATCAGGTTCAAAAAGTTTCTATTCGAAATTTGCAATAATCTGTCTGCTCAAATAGTGTCTGCTACTTATTATCACCTAAGTTACAATTTGCTCTAACTAACCCTAAGATTTCGTCCATATTCTCATAATTCTCATATTTTATTCACCTGTAAGCACTTCTTACTGTGTATAATTAGGCAGTTGTTGAAACCATTTTGGTTTTTCCTCATTGGATGAAACGTATTTTCATTGCATTTCAACTGTTTATGTCTGTGAGGTGTAGTTTGTCTTTAATATCGGTAGGTGGCAACTACGGATTGAGTAAACGATAGTGTTAGTAACACAAAAAGACAAAATGTGGCGGTTAACTTAACTGTGAATAAAATATGAGCTCACGGAAAGCCGTGTGGTCTGTATGGAGGACGAAAAAGTATATTGCTCTGATCATAATCTAACATAGTCGCTCCTATCAGTGCCCGTTAGTGATTTAAATTTTTATCAGTCACTAGACGATTATACAAAGACATTCGACATTTTTGTAAGTAACTATCTAAATGACTGAATTGTCCCCAGCGAAAGAGTGGTTGTGGGTGTCAGTATCGAGCAATTTTAGTTGTTATTTCGTTAAGGTCATATGTAGGAAGATATTATGTTTTAAACGGTTTAATGTTTATTTTAATTTGATGCAATATTTTGCCACAAATAATAGAACTGTGTTACAATCCGAGAATGAGACTTATGTCAGTTGCTTTCTCGTTACATAGACCGATCTTGTCAGATATATCCTATGCGACAAGAGACAGAATTCACAGTGTATAGATCATTTTATCACAGTCTATTAAACAGCAGAGGTGTGTCATAAAATTCGATCGAATTGTAGGACAATAGGTAAAAATACGATATTTGGATTCGTTTAGATTTTTTTTTTTAAGTGAAATAATGTTTTATATATTGTTCTGTGGAGACATCATGTCTTGGGAAACTAAAACGGAGTTAGGTGAGCGTTAACATCCAGGTCTGGAGTTCGAAAAACGTGAGTTTGAATAGCCGTCCAGCCTTTCAGATTTCGGTTTTCCATGGTTTTTCGAAATCACTCCTGGTGAATGCCGGGATATTTCCATCAGAATGCCATGGCAGAATTCCTTGCCCCGTCTTCTCGCAGCTCTAATGACTTCGACGTCGAAGAGTCGGAGATACGAACCGAAATAGGAAGAGAAACAAAATTATTCTGCAGAGTAGTGATAGATGAGGGAAAATTTTCAGTTTTTGCCTTGTGTGCCTTCGGGCTTGGGAATTGACAAGATACATGTTTATCTCGATGTGTAATCCAGAATTCGGTTTCAAATAATTTCTTAAAATGTCCAGGTAAATGCCGGTACTGCTCCTCCAAGAAGCTATTTCATAATTCCATCCCCTTTCATGTCCACAATCTTTTCACAACTAGGATGACTTTGAAGTCGACGAGCCTTAAAGCTATACCTAAAAAAAAGTGCACAGTGTTTTTAAATGTATTCAACTCTTCTTGTATTTAAACAGCTATAATTGGTTGTAAACTGTAAAGAACTGTTCCTTCCATATGCACTGGGAGTAAATTGAAATCTCCAAAAATAAACACGGCGAAATGAATCAGTTACATTTGAAGTAATGTGTTTAAAAGACATAAAATAACATAAATGAAATCAAACAAAGTGGTTTAGTCCTCCGCAGCGTGGGATAGGATATCTATCCAACTTTTCCTTCTGGAGCGGTGAGATAGGACAGATGGCTGTTCCGTTTGCGACTCCGTCTTCCCAGCTCGATGGAGATGTACCCTGCGATTCCGACCAGCAGGAGGCCCAATACCACGTACAGCTTGACGTCAGTGCGCACGTAGGCGCTGTATCCGTAAGCCAGGATATAGCCCAGGGATTCCCACAGGCGGAAGCTGCTGTAGGCCACCTTCTCTTGTCCGGGGAACAGGATGCCGCACAGTGCTGAAGACAGAGAGACAAGTTCAGTGTTACCACCAAGAACCAGAGAAAAGGAAAAAAATGTTTTAGTCATGATAAGATTCGGGAATGGCTGTATCGTTTGAAACACACTTTTATTGAGCTCTTCAGCAGGCAGCCGGCTAGGCATATGTAGAATCAGTCATTTCGAATAGGGTCATTCATAAATTGCAAGTTAAGGGGGGGGGGGGAGGGGGGAAGGGTAAAACACAAAATGTGACATGTAACAAGGGGAGGGGGCAAAGGAGCACATGCTTCGTGACGTCACACGTATTTATACTTATAAAATGATAATCTTCTTCACGATGTTCTGTCACACGGTGACGTCACACTATGATGTGCATGCCATGACGTCACGCTACTAGCCTTCGCCTCCCAACTTACATCGACCAGAGATTTTTTTTTTTTTTTTTTTTTTTTTTGTTTTTGTTTATTGGCCTTGGGTTTCAATTACCATACAGCCAGCTTCTTATACATTGTTACATTATTAATAATAATCCTTCTTACTTTTATGAACAAATGTTGATACATTTCTGATGTGCGTTATTACATTCATGTAAATGCATAAATGCATTGTTATAATTTAGTAAGTTATATATATACATTTATAAGGATATGTGGTTACATATTGTCAATGTCTCATTATATTTATGTGACTATGTTGTTTTGTCTATGATAATATGTTTAAACGTTACTTTGTATTTATATATATACATCTGAATTTTTAACAAAATCTCTAATGATAGTGTAGACTCTTCTGTTGCTGGTTGCAAGTAGGTCTGCGATGCTTGTTGGCAGCGGGTGCTGTACCCGCACCAGAGCATTGATGAATGTACGCTGCTGCCGTTGATACATGGAGCACTGGAAGAATATGTGGTTCAAGTCTTGAGGGGTTTGCCCATCACATTGGCAATACGGCGAGTCTGCTGCTTGTATACGGTAAAGGTGTTCGCGGAAGGCCCCGTGGTTGAGTCTCATTCGTGTGATGGTTGCGATGTACTACCTTCGTTGAGTTTTCCAGTCCGTGAACCAAGGTCGTCGTGGTGGATGGGTTTGAATCATCGCGTACTTCCGACCAGAGATGTTGTTCGAGGTTATGCGCGTTACTTAATAACAGTTCTATTTAACTAAGCATCCACGAGTAAATGAGCTGCAGCACACTAAAAAAAAGTACGCATTTCGTAAAAATCTACATATTAATTATTAGTTGCTTTTTCTTAATCAAAATTCGTTCGATGTAGATTTTTTAATTATTAGTTGCATTTTATTACTGATGTTACTATATCAGAAACATGTAACCATTTCCAGAGGGTCAAATTCAAATCGCGATACAGTGATTGTATTCTTATACGGGCAATAGAAGATATGATTTTTGAGCAGCAATATTAGTGGAAGTTGTGGTTGGGTTGAAATGCAGGCAGAACAACTGACACAATCTTCTACAGAATAATTCACGATTAATTTTTTTTACAAGTAATTTAAGCTGCTTTCATAAGCGCCAGGTTACAGAAGTATGGACGGAAGTAGTTCCGCATTTATCGTGCTGAATGAGGCGTGGACCAGGAATAAAGCCAATATTATGCGGTATAAAATTTTGGATTCCTAGTTTATTTTTTATTTATTTGGTTCCCTAATTCTGACATAATTAACTCAGCAGAAGTTACAACTGTATCACTGTGTGAATTACAACCGAAATATGTACAACATTAAAAAATGAGGCTATGAGCATTACGTAACAACAATTCAATTTATTTATGCAACCGCAAAGAAATGAATTGCCAGAACTTCCGTTCACCCGTCATTTTTGACGGCTTAGAGCCTACTAAATAAAATAATGAACATCTGGCTAAAGCCCGTTGAATGAAACACTTTAAAAATAAAGTATACACAAATGTATCTACATTTAACCCGTGAATTTTTACACTAACATTGTATCTGCAGACTACCAACCACAATAAATATCACAAAGAATTTATACACACAGAAGTTGTTCGAAGAAACTATCTTGATAATGCTAATCAAACAAGAACTTAAAAGATTATTTAAAGATTTAGAAACATTACTGTTTGATTTGTTTGTATTGCGTTCAGAAACCTCATAAACTCCAGTGCATAGTGATCACATATTTTGAGGAAAACTGGCGTGATAGTTATAATACTGCTCCAGGGTAATGGGTCATCTCCTATCAGAAGAGCTGTAAAACAGTGGTTAGATAGACTTTAATATTTTCTGTTTATTTTGTTATTTAATTCGCACTGTGCTTGTCAGATACTCAAGGCTTTTATTTTAACAGAAAGAAGGATATAAGTGAATGAAAAGTTAACGTCGAGGGAATATTCTTACTTTGGAATTTCCGGTGTGAACACTCATCAACGTAATACTGATATACTAGTTTTATTATAATGAGATACTATGTCCAATTCCGGGCGTAGACGGCTTCAATGGAGGGTGCACTCCATGGGCTCTCTGGTAGATGTCTTGTACAGTGTGTGTTCACGTGTGTCATTGTGGGTATGGATGACTACGAGTGTTCAGTACAGAGATTTGTGTTGTGTGAAATGAGAGATGAAGAAGGGAGAGAGTGAAACCCGGTGCCGGTCCATTCAGGACTTCTCTTCTGAAATGCACCAAGGGGGCCGCCAGGTTTAACGTCCCCATCCATCGTGACGGACGGATCGCCATCAACATTGTCGTAGGCCCTCGCTCCATACACAGTGCGGAGAGGTTTGAGATCTAACCCAAGACTTTGGTGAACATTCTGGTGATTAGGAATCGCGCATCACACACTCTCCTACCCTGCCGGCCAAGTCCTGATGACAAAATTTTCTTCCATCACCAGGACTTGAATCAGCTAACCTAGTGTCAGCGCCGGACACCATAGCCGTGCCGCAGCCGAGTCAACGGGGCGGGTACACCCATTTCAACAGAGCCAAAATATCTGTGAATATAATTTTCATAGCGTGACGGTCTTCAGAAGATCATAATTATGCTGCACTAACAATTGTTGTATTTGAAATATTACGTTCCTAGATATTATTTGTTTCTCTTCAGAACTTGAGATAATAAATAAATCGTGTGGAATTGCGCTGATACAACTACTGTAATAGTCTAAATTAATAAAACAATTAAAAATGGACCAGATGAATTTAAATGTGACCGAATTGATTATGTAGGATGCAACGATAATACTGGGTTAAACGTCACTTCAGTCCAACCAGAAGACAAATTCGCCGGAGCTCTTAGTTCTACTTCGGCGCACAGGTGCCGTGAAACTCTCAGGACACTTCACTGATCCCAGGAATTTTCGTGCTCTAATGAATTATAAGTATTGCAATTGTAACATCTGAGAATTTTAAAATGTATTATAACTACAGACAGAATGCTAAACTTCTTCAAAAAGATAATCATGCTCAATGGATCAAATGTACGACTCGCTCGGAAGCCTTCCGGTCCTTTAAATGACCGTAACTTCCGCCAAAGTTTAGTTCGACCATATGAGTACTCTAGGAACCTCCGTGATTCGGAATCAAATACAAGCTATAGAGCCATGTTAAAGCTGTAATGTGTACAACAACAAAGTTTATGACAGATTCTTTTGGTTTGCTCCTGGTGTGTTTCAATTGCTGTGGTCAGTAAACAACTAGAAGCAAGGTATAAAAAGTAGTTAGATAGTTATGATCGTCGCCACGTTAAATCTTTCACAAAAACTCAATTAAGCTAATAAAACACTTTTTCAGTAAATTTAAAAAAATGATCGTTTCGTTATTGCTTTCATAAATTTTACAGCTAAAATTAAATTTTTTGGTGAAAATTTATAGTTATTTTTTTTTTAAAAATTGTTTAATATGCGGCGTAATTTTTGCAGGAAGAAATGAAGTTTAATTTGAATTTTGCAGTTGTTACTTAAGATGTTACAACGCCGTTACGTACCAGCGTAGAAAAATACACTTAGCAAACGATGTCTCCAAATATGTAACCTCAATTTTTTTTAAACTTTTGTATCGGAGTTCGTTTATTAGGAAATCATATTTACCGCTGTTTGTATAATATTTCAAATGGTTCTTTCGTGAAGTTAATTTAATCTTTTGTTGTTAGAGTCTTACTACTGAAACATGTTACCACCGCATTTCAATTGCAAAACGTTTGGAACTTGGCTTTTAGAAACGTGTCTCTGTCTTTAAACAAAGTTAGCTGTGGGCTGCCTCCTTGCTGTCACCTGAACATTTCTCCCTAATCGGATTTTACCGCTCCGAATATGATTAACACTTTCATAAAGTTGTTACCGAGGCGAGGCTCCGATGTAGCCATTTCAGATACAAAGATTCCTCCTATAAGCAACATAAAACTTTGAGGTATTACTCTAACACCCTAGTGTTTGGAATGGAAATTATTAAGAGAACGCCAACTAGAGTGTGATCTCACTTTGAAATTGATAATAAAAATTTAAATATGTCGATAATGGTTTAAACAACATTATGTGTTTTAAATGAATGTATTTTTTCTCGGCGTTGTTTATTTATAAACGTTTCTCGGGAAACAAACCGAGTAATATTGTTATTAATGCACAATATTTCGGCAACTTTATTCTCCGTCGCCATCTTCAGGTGCAGTTGCAAGTCTTTAAGTCTGCCTTGAAGTCAGCCTTGAGCGTGTTGTTTGTAAACTGGCATGGCAACGACAGATGTTGTTATGTTGCCTAGCAGCATCTCAGATGTCATTAGACGCCCGCGGAACACAAAAAGCAGAGCGTTGGTGATGAGCAGCCTCAATAACAGGAATCCATGCATCACTTATCTGGAATCCACAATCCCTGTTTACCAAATCAGACGTGAGGCGAATTTCAAATGCTTCTTTAATGACGCTGTCCCAGAAGCCTCTCGCATGTGTCAACACCTTAGTCGCTTCGAAATCGAAACCATGTCCTTCTGTCAAACTATGTTCCGTCACTGCTGATTTGTCTTTTTGCCCCAGGCGAACATGTCGGGCGTGTTCCAAACAACGTTGTTGTACGCACCGTATGGTCTGACCAATGTATTTCTTTCCACATTCACACGGGATGCAGTAAACTCCGGGTGTACGCAGGGCAAGGTCATCTTTTGGAGAGCGCAAAATGTTTCTCAATTTTGGTGGTGGTAGAAAAATGGTCTTAATGCCATTTCTTGCCAGGACTCTTCCGACCCTAGATGTTGTGGCGCCAGAGTACGGCAAGATGGCTAATTTATCGTGTGGACCATTATCGTGTTTATTAGGGCTACGTTTCATTTCCCGGAATGCCAACTATATCTGATGTTCATTGTATCCATTCTTTCTGAAGGTATCACGGAGATGTTTTAACTCACTAGGAAGGCTGTCTTTATCACATATTGCCCGCGCTCTGTGTTTTATTGAAAGTCTACCATATACTCTACTACACAAGATGATAGTAAATTTCATAAATCCACTCTAAATGACGAGAGGTAAATGTGACGAATAAAAAACTGAAAATGATGATTTTTAAATACACTGACCGGGAAATGTATAGAACCATAGCAGTTTGGGGATTATTTCACAAGAAAGAAGTTTTTCGATGAGTAAAATACATTCATTGAACGTTTTAATAAAATACATGGCACATTTATTGTAGAACTTGAAGCAGTTGATAGCTGAGCAACCACTGGGTTTACAGGGATTCTTAAAAATAGTGAATAGATTTAACTGACCGTAGTTCACGTACTTAATGTATATGTTCCTGGTGAACGGATCTCATTTAGTACAAGTTTACAAATTGCGTGTATTACTAACGCGCTTTCTTTCGTCCCCGACATAAATTATCTCCAGCAGAGGAGATCGTTGTGCTGAGACCGTACACTAAAGTTGGGAAGTGAGTATCGGCGAGTATCGCCATTTGTCAGTATTCTGAACCTACATACAAATATTTGTTGTACGCTACAAATCTGGTTGTAGACCATTTTCCGGAGTTAATGATCAATAGATTTTTATAAATAAAATGCCGTATAAAAATGTTGCGGTGAATGTTTTTTATTCCCCAGAAGTGGTTCTCCCTTATGATGTGGGGCATCACCAGAGCGAAACGCGTCTGGAGAGTAAAAAATATTCAACAGTTGTTTCGTAGACGGCATTATTTTATTTATAAAAGCTAATAATTGTTGTGTTACTCTCTTTTAGGAACCATATTATTGCGGTAGAAACGTGGACCGTGTCTAAAATAATCAGGCATTTATTACTATTGTTATTAATTTACTGCAACGGAGCATACTCCTCGGAGCAATTTTCCGATACAATTACTTCTGAAATACATCAATTTTCTTTCATTTCAAAGTCTTTCCGTGTCTGAGGTATTTTGTTCAAAACATTCCTCCATATTTTATTTCAGTTTCTGTCTCCCCTTCCTACAAATTAAAATTTTCCCATTCTCTAATGCCTATTGCATGTGCTAGTTTAATTTTACTGCCGTTTCTTTCCTTCACGTAGCACTCTTAATTCTTTGCTGATTATGCATCAAATGTAAAGTAGGAAATTGCTGAAAATCTCCTAAAAACGTAGAGAAGTGGCATGCACACTATGCTCATTACGGTATGTTCAGAACTCACTCCGGTCGTTGTTTTGCAAATACGGGTAACCGGCATTTCAACGCAGAGAATAAAGTGAAGGGCGTACACGTAGGGGAGTGGCCATAAATTACGTGGCTCGGTCTGGGGGTGGGAGAGGATGGGTAGAAAGTTACACTGGGCTACGTGGTGAGGTGGGGGGTTTCGGAGCCAAGCCACTTAGCTTTTCATTCGTATTATTTTTCGCAGTTAAAATAAGGTATAGAACATGCGAATATTTATTTCCGTCATTTAATTATCTCCGTATGTAATCTACGATGACAAGAGAAAACAGTGGAAAGGGTCTTCTGGAATCAATAGGGAAAAAGCTACGTGACACGCGTGGGGGAGGGGAGAGGCGTTGAGGTAAAAACCACGTCAGGCTACGTGGAGCGGTGGGTGGCGGAGAGAGGGGGGGGGGGGAGGGTATTCAGAGGAGGTCAAAATGGAACTACGAAGTTTATGGACGCTTCCCTAGTGAAAGAAGTGATTGCACAGGTATCGCCAGCCATTGTAAATTTTGCAGGTTCTTTCAAGTGGAGCCACGTCGACTTATTGAAACCGAGCGTGGTAGGTTAGCGGTAATGTGACATTTAGGAAAACGTGGATTCAAAAACGCGACCAGCAATCCAGATTTCGTTTCTCCATGGTCTCCAGAAATCACTCTAGATGGATTCCGTTGCTTAACGACACGTAATCATATAAAATATTTCCTTAATTTTCCTGTAAATTATAGCAGGCTATATCACTGTAAATTTGGAAGAATTTTCGGGTCGCTACTTTCATAAATTGGCGCAGAGTAAAGAGCGATTTTGAAACGGCGTTAAAAATGCTATCAATTTTTTCAGATTGTATTTTTACCACCTTAATTAAATAAAAACGAATTCAATAAAATTAGGTTAAATTTTGAAAGGGTTAAATTTAACTAGATTTTAAAAATAACTGCAGTTTAGGCGTAGACGTTCGTACAGGCGATCCTTGAAGTTATCCATCACAAACCGCAGCAGCGCCAATTGGATATCAACCACATTCTTTCTCATCCGTTATTTCAGTGCTTCAAATGTTCGTGGTGGGTTATTATGATACAGCTTACTCTTCAGGTAACCCAACAGGAAAAAGTCGCGTATAGTTAATTCCGGTGAACGGGGAGGCCATACGATATCATCATTTTGAGAGATAACGCGATTTGGAAACAAATAATTAACAGCATTCAAGCTTATCCTTGCCGAATGGAAGGTTGCTACGTCTTGATAAAAAAAAAGTATGTTCGTTTACTTCGTACTGACGATGTCGTACAGGGTTTTTCACCGAAAGCTTCCACAGTTCTTCAAATAAATAGGAAAATCGAAACATTCTGAGAGTTGCCGACTGCTTCAATCCCCCACTAAATCTCCTATAATTATATTCACTCCCTAATTAATTTTCCAAAGTATTTGTTATAATTGGGTTGAATTTAGTGAGAACAAAAGGAGTGCGTAGTAACAGCTTTACAACGTAAAGAATTCAGAATTTATGAACGTGTGACAAACGGACAAGTGATCGAATCCTTAAGGGAGCGTGGTGGTGTAACGGATAGCGTTCTGGCCTCGCATTCGGGAGGACGGTGGTTCGAATCCCCGGCCGGGCATCCAGATTTGGGTTTTCCATGGTTTCCCCAAATCACTCCAGGTGAATGCCGGGATGCTTCCTTCAAAAAAAGGCCATGGCCGAATTCCTTCCCATTCCTTGCCCCCATCCTTTCCCGTCTCTAGAGACCACGTTGTTTAAAAGGGACGTTAAACTGTTAAAAAAAAAAAAAAAAAAAAATCCTTAAGGGTTCTGTTTTTTCATTAAATACTAGAAAGCCTATAACGCGGACGAAGTCTTTAACTCTGCCCGTAGAGCTATTTGAAAACGAACTGGACTACCAACGTTCAATTTTTTATAAAGTGAAGTTTCGTGTGTCTGTAATGACTTGGTGACAGGGTTTTTATTGGCTGCGCAGTCCGCCCCTGTCGTAGCCTCCCTTAACCTAACCGGGTATTGATGACTCACAGTTTAACGCGGAATCCGAACCTCGGAAGCGTTCTTGACATTAGACAGCAAGCTGTGCTAGAAGTGAAGGTTGGGTTAAGGATCTTTGAAAATCCACGGTAGAGACCGTGATTCGGACCGAGGACCTGGTATGTGGAGAAGATTTTATCGTTCCATATCCACAATATTGACCACAGAGCTGAAGGGAACAACTCTTCTCCGTTTATAAACGTAATAAATTTTCGGTTAGTAAGCAGACATTTCATCTTTAAATTTTGAATGACAGTTTATCCTGACAGGCAAAAACAAGTATTTGGCACAGAAAAATAATGAAATTAGAGCAATAAGTGAACGAGGACAATGTGAAAGTTGTTTTATGATATTCTTTCCTATTAGAATATGAAGTAGAATGTTAGGTATTTAAAGTTTCATTTTAGTTGGAAAATTATCCTTAACATCTGACACCCTGGATAGCGTTTTATTTAACCACAGTAGATATAAATTGTCTGTGCGCTGCCAAAAAGGGTATTATCTCTGGTTTCAAGTGCCCACTTGACTAGCCACTTGACATGTATCATCTCTGGTTCTATTGTTCTCTCCCACTTGACTAACCACTTGACATGAGGGCCACTTGACTTGAGGGCCACTTGACTAACCCCAGTTTCACCTCTATGTTCTCCCCCCCTCCCACCTGTCAATCATGGCCACTTGACTAACCACTTGAGTGACCCAGGTGTGTCCCCACCTGTCAATCATGACCACTTGACTAACCACTTGACTCGAGGGCCACTTGACTAACCACTTGACATGAGGGCCACTTGACTAACCACTTGACTAACCTCAGTTACACCCATATTGTCCTTGACCACGCACCCCTCTAGCCGCACCAGGTGTGACGCAGCCGTTGCCAGACCACTTGAGCGAGCAACTGGACTTTCGGACAGATGTCGACATGCCGCTCCTTTTTCGAACGAGGAATTCGCGGAGGTATTTACCAGTGCGTGCCGAGGCAAATAACAGGTACATGCCGAGTGCGTCCATTAACTACGTAAGTACATTTTGGCCGAGTACCGACCAAACCACTTGAGCGAGCCCAACCGCACCAGGTGTGTACTCTGCTGCTTTTGTCGTTCTGTGAGGTATGAGAATTCTGCGGTATGAACAGAGAAGTTCACCGGAATAGCATTGCCATGCTCGAAGCTTGTGGACTATGCGTTTCTACCGAGAGTGGTGGTGTAACGGTTAGCGTTCTCGCCTCGCATTCGGGGGACGCCGGTTCGAACCCCCGTCCGGGCATCCAGATTTGGGTTTTCCATGGTTTCCCAAATCACTCCAGGCAAATGCCAAGTACTTCCTTCAAAAGACCATGGCCGAATTCCTTCCCATTCCTTGCTCCCATCCTTGCCCCGCATCCTTTCCCGTCTCTAAAGACCTCGCTGTTGAGAGACGTAAAGCAGTTAAAAAAAATACGCGTTTCTGCCGCTAGGCGTTTATGGCGCAACTCATTTGCAGTACAGTGCCGCGTGTGTTGCCGACCTGGCTTCTGTCAATCTGTTTCTGCCAGCGCTGTTTTGTTATTGTTTCGTTTTTTGGTGATGTAAGTTTAAGTGAGTAACGTGCAGCTGAGAAACTTTGTTTTCTAATGAGATAAAATGCTGCTGAAACTCGGTTCACTAGGCTTAAAAATAGTGACATGTTGGTTGATGACAAACCTCGTTCTGCACGTCCATCAAATGTACGAATCGACGAAATATTGAAAAAAAATTCCAGAGCTTTTGCTCTTTGACCGTCGACAGACAATTTATCAACTGTCAGAAATTAGGATTTAAACCAATGAGGTTTCTATCTTAAGTTATGAATTAATGTCTTTAAACATACGACGAACGAGAATATGGATACTCAGACGGGATTCGAACCAGCGATCGTTGTTTGACGGCATTCAATGGACGGGAATAAGCAATATACTTTATATTGAGCGCTTAATAAAATGCGATTTAAACCAATGAGGTTTCTTTCTTAAGTTAGGAATTAATGTCTTTAAACATACGACGAAAACACATTTCTGAAAGCTCATTTAACGTAATATTAAGCACGTCATTTCTACCCCAATCACACTAAGTACGATGATAAAATTTATACAGCGTTGATTGTAAAAAACTGAGCTTTCTATTTATCTAAAAATACTTTTTAAAAAACTTCTATTTCTGATAGTTGATTACAAATTTCGTTCGCTGAGCCAGAGGTTGGTGCCCTAAAGAGGGGTCGAGTCTAACACAATGCTTCCTGTTCAGTCTGCCAGTAAAGGCCCCTGCCAGGCAGACCTCACACACAACGTGCCTGCACGCCGGGATACATATACTACTCCAAACAGGCGCAAAACAAACCAGGAAAACAAATAGAATCATCTAGAAGCTAAGTGGGACTATTTCTTACAGAGGTCGCCGTACTACCACACAACGGAATTCCTGCGCCAGGCCGCCTATATAAGCGTAGCTGGCCGCTCCACCGCCAGTTCCAGCCTGACCGCTGAACCAGCGTCAACTACAGAAGACCACCGGAAGTTCGCGAGAAGTAGAAGCCGTCACTCTACCCCGGATCAGGACCAGGCTAAAATTCTCGACGGTCTTCTGATAACTGTACCCACATTTGTTTATGGTTTACCTGTTGTATTGTGTACCGAGTAATAAACTTCAAGGAACCGTTAAGTGTAGACCACTTCAGTGGCGACAAAGTTGGGATAAGAACTCTCGACCATCATGGCTACGCCAGCAGCACCTACGGAATGGCAACAGTTCCTCCAAGGACTTCTACATCAGTTCTTCGAATCTCAGAGACAACTGATTGCGGAAGTCAGGAATCTCCGCCAACCCACGGCCCCGCCTCCGTTCCCAGCATTCAACGACGACGTCGAGGAATGGGAGACCTACGAGAAGCGCATAAGACAACACTTCGCAATTCACCACATAACCAAAGAAGAAGACCAACGTGCATATTTCCTTTCCTGGAACCAATCGAAGATGTATGTCTTGCTCACCAAACTTCAGCCACAAGACCCCGACACCCTCACCTTCACGACCATCTGTACGACACTGAATGCATACTACAGACGCCGGTACCATGTCGTCGCGGCCCGCGTCGAATTCTATCAATGCCGGAAGAAGCCCGATCAGACGTATCGCCAGTGGGCGGCCGAACTCCAAGGCCTTAGCAGAAAATGTAAGTTTCAAACTCGTTGTTCCCACGAATCCTACGCCGACGACATGGTGCGTGATCACATCATACAGGCTGCACCAGATGCCGCACTCCGGCATGACGCCCGCAAGTTAGAGGACCCATCCCTGGAGCAGGTCATCGAACTTGCCTACAAATTCGAAATATCTACGGCCGCAGATCGCCGCCTGGAGTCCTGGGCGGATGTGGCCGCAATTCGAACCGACGTAGAGGACACACAGGACGTCGCCGCCATCCAGAGCTCCCAGTCGCGCTCCTCCCGACACCACAACCGGGGACCGCTTCCTCAGAAGGACATCGAACCTGCCCGTTCCGGCAGGGGCACCAAGTCTCGGCAGCAGCAGCGGATCCCGCAGCGCCGACGCCGCAGCCCGCTCCACCTACCCTCCTGCCCCGCCTGTTATTCAGCACATGAGAGGGAAAATTGTCCGGATCGTTGGGCTGAATGCTCACGTTGCGGCAAGGAAGGACACCTGGCGTCCGTCTGCCGCACCAACACCACCAATGCCAATCCCGGCTCTCGCCGCCCAGGGTCTTACCAAGACAGGTTGAGCGGCGCACCTATGGATATCAATCAGGTAGACACTTCCACTGCATCCAAACTTTTTATTGACGTTACGGTCAATGGCAAGCCTCTGCGCCTACAAGTCGACACAGGAGCAGTAGTCTCATTGCTTAATTATACTACTTATGTGCAAATTGGCTCGCCCCCCCTCTCGCCGGCCCCCAAGCGCCTCCTGACATACAACAAACAGGAAATAGCACTCCTGGGACAATTCACAGCAAACGTCATGTATAAGTCTGTACATCGTTCAGTCCCCTTTTTAGTAGTTAACAGTTCTCTCACAGCAGACTTATTTGGACTGGACGCTTTTCGCTTATTCGGATTTTCAATTAAGGATAACATACACCTCGTATCTCAGCATGTTCCTTTTCCTGAAGTGGACGCCCTTTGCACCGAGTTTCAGGACCTGTTCTCACCAGGCGTCGGCTGTGCAAAGGACTTCGAAGCATCACTCCAACTCCGGCCGGACGTACGGCCTCGATACTTCCGGGCACGCCAGGTACCCGTAGCGCTTCAACAACCACTTCAGGAAGAACTTCAACGTCTCCAAGACGAAGGGATCCTCCAGCCGGTGCGGTTCAGCCCCTGGGCCACGCCGTTGGTCATAGTTCAGAAGCCAGGACGCCGCTTACGTCTCTGTGGTGACTTTAAGACCACCGTCAACCCTCATCTGCTGGTAGACGATTATCCACTTCCGAGACCGGACGACCTCTTCCGTAAACTAGCAGGAGGTACCTACTTCACAAAAATTGACCTGGCAGAAGCATACCTTCAAATTCCTTTGGATATCCAGTCCCGACAATACACAGTCATCAACACTCCCTCTGGCCTCTTCCAACTCAACCGGCTCATGTTCGGCTTGGCCAGTGCTCCAGCGATTTTTCAACGGTATCTCGAACAACTTCTCCAGGATATTCCGGGATGCATCAACTATCTCGACGACATAGTCGTCACGGGACCCTCCGCTGCCGAACACATGACCAACCTCCGCCTACTCTTCCTCCGCCTCCGTGCAGCAGGATTGAAATGCAACCTTTCCAAGTGTCAATTTTTTCAACAATCCATTTCCTACCTGGGTCACATCATCGCTCAGGAAGGCATTTCCCCAGCATTTTCCTATGTGGACGCTATTTCCAACTTACCTCGGCCTCAAGATCTACATCAGTTGAAATCTTTTTTAGGCAAGATTTCATACTACAGAAAATTTATACCCTCAGCAGCACAAGTGGCAGCACCCCTGTACCACCTCTGTCGCAAGAATGTCCCGTTCCGTTGGACCCCAGCTTGCGAGACCGCATTCCACACCCTTAAACAGCAGCTCAAGTCCGCCGCAGAACCAAATTCCACCCCGAGGGTCGTCGTTCCGAGATCCCTACAACCGACAATCCTCCAAACTCTCCACCAAGGACACTGGGGAATTGCCCGCACCAAATCCCCTTGCCAGACGCCATGTATTCTGGATCGGCCTTACCACGGATGTCACGGAGATGGTGCGGCGCTGTACCATCTGTGCCCAACAACTGCCCCGCCCCCCTCAAAAGTTCCTTTCCTGGCCGGCAACCGTCCGGACCCTGGGAACGCATTCACCTCGACTTCGCTGGCCCATTCCTAGGCCACCAGTGGCTCCTAGTGACGGATGCCTTTTCCCACTTCCCATATGTCACTCCGTTGCTCCACAATCACCACAGAGGTCACCATTTCAGCCCTCACGAAGATCTGTTCCATCGAAGGATTACCATACGCTATCGTCACAGATAACGGACCGCAATTTCGAAGTCGGGAATTCCTATCCTTCTGTACCGCCAACAATATCCAACACCTCCTCACCCCGCCCTTCCACCCCCAATCTAACGGGGAGGCGGAACGGCTAGTCAGAACATTCAAACCCAAATGACCAAATACACCACAAGTCACAAACTCGAAGAGGCATTGACACTCTTCCTCAGTTCCTATCGAACCACTCCAGTGGGAGCCAAAAGCCCGGCGGAATTGCTGCATGGCCGCCAACCTCGCACTCTCCTCCATCTCCTCTTACCCCCGCCCAAAGTACAGGTACCTTCGGGCCCATTCCGTTTCACCCCGGGCTCCCTAGTCTGGGCCCGCGGGTTTGGCTCCCGGGCCGGTTGGCTTCCGGGGGTCATCCAGCGGCCCCGGGGCCGCCAACTGTTCGACGTCAGCCGGATGGCCGGATAGGCGACGCCGAATCGAAACCAACTACGTCCCCGCTACCCCACGGCACCGTCCTCTTCCACCACGGCACGGCCATCCACTTCTTCTCCTCCTTCCCTGCCACCCACCACTACCACTGCCGTCTAACCGTGCTCAGGGACAGTTACAGCGCCACCAACGACGCCACAACCTGTCGGTCGCTCCGACACCCTTCAGCCGCAGCCTCTCGACCACCTGCGGGGACCATTTCAGCGCCCCCCGTACAGCCCCCGGCCATCGACGCGACGAACCGATGCCGTTAGCTCCACAAGTACCTCCACCACAACCTGCACCACGACGCAGGTCGGCAACGCATCGCCAGGGGAACAGCTCCGTACTCCCTGGAGGTAGCCTTCATAGTCTGCTCCAGGGCGCCGCGGCAGACGACCTCGCAGACGTCGCAGACATCGCTTCCATCCCCCCCCCCCCGGGAGGGAGGTATGTTCAGTCTGCCAGTAAAGGCCCCTGCCAGGCAGACCTCACACACAACGCGCCTTGCACGCCGGGATACATTACGACTCCAAACAGGCGCAAACAAACCCAGGAAAACAAATAGAATCATCTAGAAGCTAAGTGGGACTATTTCTTACAGAGGTCGCCGTACTACCACACAACGGAATTCCTGCGCCAGGCCGCCTATATAGCGTAGCCTGGCCGCTCCACCGCCAGTTCCAGCTGACCGCGGAACCAGCTTCAAACTACAGAAGACCACGGAAGTTCGCGAGAAGTAGAAGCCGTCACTCTACCCGGATCAGGACCAGGCTAAAATTCTCGACGGTCTTTGATAACTGTACCCACCTTTGTTTATGGTTTACCCGTTGTATTGTGTACCGAGTAATAAACT